>JBAIZL010000003.1:147786587-148536587 GCA_036971475.1 Prosapia bicincta | reverse complement strand
TAACTGAAATAGTACATGGCGTTTAACAAAACCACTATATAGAACAAAATACATACAGTATTTGGAAAACTTATGATTATGAAATTTACAGATGTATTTGGAGATGATGAGAACTCAGATAGCTCGTCAGATATAACAAGTTGCATGCCTCAATTGGCAGATTCTTGTTTTAATGATGTCTACGCCAACCTTGAGTGTCAACTTAATTCATCATTGTCTCATCAATGTGAACGACGAGATATTGAAGATCTTTGCAAGTAAGAATTCAAAGTATTCTAATGTAGAGTGGTGTTACTAAGGATGAAATATTTTTGTTTAAACTTGGAGTTTTTCTTTTTCTAACAATTTATGTTCTTGAATTTTGTAGTCCATTACGTTCAGTGAAACTTAATTAATCACTTTTACATTAATTTATGACTATCCTAACTTTAAATTTTGTAAATTTGTAAAAACTTACTGAGACAGAACGTTTTCAATCTCTCCATGGCCAATCTTCATCAGTATCTTCTGCCTGACAAATTTACAAAATTTAAAGTTCAGAAAGTCATAAACTAATGTAAAAGTGATTAATTTATGTTCAATGTTAATTGTTGAATTTCATTAACTTTAAATATAGTATCTCCCTCTTACTTTATTTACATGAGAAGTATTAAATTTTCTTTAGATTAAAAGTTAAAAATTTCTTACAAACTTCCTATAGCAGCTTCACTACTAAATTTACATCGGTATAATTTATTATTCATTTGCCAATCGGATCTAATCCAAGTTTGAAGTTATATGCTAGGTTTATTATAGTGTTTGTGGTAAAAGTGACAGCATTGGAGAGTGGTATGGGCGATGTGTGATCGATTTCAGACTTAGAACAATGACTATAAGTGGCGGTAAAAACGACAGTGAAATGTTCATAAAGAATATATAACAAAAATGCGTTCCTACTGTCTTTGTCCCTCTCTTATATATATATATATATATATATATATATATATATATATATATATAAACATGTCTTTGTCTCTCTTTGTTATATATTCCTTATAAACATTTCACTGTCATTTTTACCACCACTTATAGTCATGTTCTAAGTCTAAAATATCGATCACACATCGCCCATACCACTCTCCAATGCTGTCACTTTTACCACAAACACTATAATAAACTTACCATATAGCTATAAACTTGGAGTTGCACGCACACGCACATGCACACACCCTGTTTCAGTCCAAAGCTTTCTTTTTAGTACTGAGCCTGTTTGTCTAAAGTTTGACACCCACAGTTGAATAGTTTTCCTATCAGGAACACGATAATGTTGGCCAAATTCGAATCGAATACGATATGCTATCTAAGTAGCAATCACAGAATCACCTTTATTAATGAACTTCTCTACAACAAACGCACGATGGGCACCAAACCAAACTATGATGAACACTGAAAATGGCACGTACACTGCTTTCAAACAATACCCCAACCACATGAGTGCTACCACTACGACTCACTCAACGGTTTCTTCAAATACGGGAGGTTTTATTGCCAGACCCTGTATATATATATATATATATATATATATATATATCTGAAAAAGTATCTACCCTTGCAGTGCTTATTTACACTATACAATGACAGGTCCTATCAATGACTTGTCACTGTGTAGTTTTTATTGCTATATGAATGGTGCTGCTCATCTCTTGGACACCAATTATAACATTACAATAATTTTAATTTCCCCTTAAACCCCCAAGTACTTTGATCTCGTAATGCCAGTAATTAGCTTCCGACTGACTGATATTGAAAATGGTTTCAGGTACTAAATAATTGTACAGTTCAATTTAAAATTAATCCTCAACTAATACTTTGTGATTAGTAGTTAAATCACAACACATGAGCAATAGTCACAATTATGATTAGTAATGACTTTAAATTAACAGTTGGGCCTAGCCCATGAGCCTTTGAGAACCCTTATATTGGTTGGTCAAGGTTTGTGTAATTTATTATAATGTTTGTTTTTAGTTATATTTATAACTTGGGTTTCTATATGAGGATCAAGTTGCATGGCTGTCTTTTATTGAATTAGGTTAGTTAGTGATTGGCAATTATTTACTTTAAGATAATTATTTAGTTTAATGATCTTTATAATTATTGATAAAACTGTAAATAAATTGTTTCAATGAATTTAAAAATTTTTTATAATAAATTTCTGGTGTTTACTCTAACAAGTCCCCCTGTGTTGCTTCTTGATTGTCAGCCTGGATTCCCTGTCAGCCTCTGATGCTTGGGTCTTAAAACTTTACTTCAGCCAATTCATAAAATGCTCATCGTTTAATAATTTATTCTCTAATCACTTCACCAACGTTTATGTATGTAAAATTTAATTAACTAACAATCCACAGTTATTAATTGATTTGAATAGAAAAACTTATGTACTTTAATTATCCATTCTTTAAATTCTTTTTTGAGGGTGTTGTGTATAGAGTAGGCTAATCTGTAATTGTATTTTCGAAGTGTGTTGGTTAGTTTATGGTATTTTCGTGCCCCAGTGTTACATAGGCCAAAAAAGGAGCTCATTTTACACATACTACTAAGAACACATGAAAGCACTCACAAAGACACCCAATCAAACTTAGCCAAACATCTCATATCCACAAACCATAACTACACATAGCACCTAACCTACAATTTTTTTACAAACAAAATAAAAATAACCAACGATATACAACCACACAATAACAAATATTTTTTATACATTTTGAACCACACTTCACACACATACTCAATATACAATTACATTATAACTTAAACGAACTTTTTGACATCATAACCCCCAATACTGTCTATAATACACCCACTATAATATCCTACTTCCACTCTAACCAATAACAACCAAGAGGTCAGTTACGGTCCGAGTTGATAATGGGATACATCTCACAAAACGGCTGTCCTCAACAATTATAAAGTAAATGCTACTATAGGTATGTGTAACTTATGTACAAGTGTTCATAGTTAAAACTAGTAGCTCACGTAAAGATGGAATCAATTATTATAAATAATATCATTATAATCAAAATTTACAAAATTCATTCCAAATTATAATTAAATAATACTTATCTAAGTGAATACATAAGGGCTTTTTTGCTGACACATTCCACGAAGCAAAGCCTCTACTCAGGCTTTTAAAAGCGAGTAGCAGCTTTGCTTCGTAAAAGGAGCGATTGTTTTGAAACGCGTTCAACAAGCAACTTTCATCCCAAACATTTGAAGGAATGTAATTATAAATGTGGTAATAAAAAATTTCTTAGGTATTTAGACTAAGAATTAATGCGTAGTAGCTCTTATTCTTGTGATTTCATCCTTATGATTTTATAGAATAAGTTTGAATTTCTTTATTTAACTTATTTTTTGTTTCAGCGGTTTGTCTGATTCTTTAACCTGTTGTTCAGACATAATTGATACAGACTGTACAAATGAAGGTGGAAGAACTACTTTCGATTCATGGTTAAAAGGCCTGACATCAGTATACACCTACCTTTGTGAAAATAATAATAATTATTTTAAAGGTATTAAAACATGTTTAAAAATTGGAATGCAATATTTGCGCCCTTAAATATTCTTACTCTAAGACACATTATAGAATAGGATATAAACAGGGTTTCTTATTTAAAACTGTACAGTAATTCTAGAAACATTTATATTTATTAGATTATTAGAAATAACAAAGAAGGTAGCATGTATACCTAGAGGACTTGCTGAAAAAGTCCTAGGCATGCCTAGATGTGATTGTAAAAACATTCCAAAGCAGCCATGAAGTACACTTGTATTTATACATGTATAAACATTTGACAGTTGTCTTCAGTACTAAATTTTTGTTTTATGTAGACGGTTATTTCAGGAAAAGTGTTGCATTATCATTAACACATTGACTGGGGTTCCTACATTGTTAGGTTGAACCATAAAACTGAAATGAAGAAGTAATAGTTTTATGTATGAAATAGAATTTTGCTGTCAGTGATACCTCTGAAAGTATGTCTTATAGCTTGCAGTTATTGTGTTGAGGTTATTAAAAGCCAAGTGATTACTACTGGTGTCACTTGGTAAAAAACCAATACATTGAATAATGCACTGATCTACTCTGAAACACGTCTGCTGAAAAATATCAGTAATTAGTGTTTTTTTTTTTGCCAAATGATACCAATAGTAGTATGTTTTTTGTTGAGCTAAGTTCAAAAACAAGGTTCAGCACAGCTGGCAAAGGGTCAGTTTGTAGCACCTAGCTAGTATCACACACACGATAAAGAACCTCACTGTATTTCTTTTGTACATTTCTGTTTGCTTATAATGTTTTACTACATAAAGCTATGTCCACACTATTCCGAATGGTGCAGATTGACATTGTCGATCATCAATGTCGAACAAGTATGTACGTACCACCCAACCTTGTTGAAAAAGCCTAACATGCTGATCAACATTGCCGATCCACATAGTGCAGACATAACCTAGCAAACATTAAAAAAAGATAATTACACATATAAATCACCTCCACCCCCAATCCTTGTTTTTAGTCTATAATTTTGTGTGATATATCAAAACACTCAACAGACACAACCCCGGTTTATCTGGGTAAATACTGCATGTGTAATATGAGCTTTTATTGTGATTTTTGTTTTGTAACATGCACTGCAACAATTTGTGCTCTGATTTTCTCTTGAGTAAAGCACTCAAATTTCACTAGAGTAATCTAATGATCATTTACGTAGGAGTTACTGCAGGTTGGCATTAAGTTTGAGACAAAAGTTTACCCATGATCTTGAGCCGGTAGTTATACAGATATTTTTAACCAGTTTAAATGCTTGTTGTAAAGTATAAAAGAATTAACCCGTATCATATGGAAAATACTTTTTCTTTCTAAGAGATAGTATGACATAAATTGGTCCATCCAGTCCTACACCATTCATGTGTCTATTATATTGTAACACAGTAAGTGGCTTTAATTTCTCAACTCTTCTGTTTGACTGACTTAAATAAATAGTTTTCAAATTGTGTTAAAAGATATATCAAATCTTGACTATCACTTAAGTTTAATGCCCCACAACCTTACTTTCCTTCAGTTTTTTTTAGTACTTCATTACAATTACATTTTCTCTTTAAACGTTAAGTGCCATATAATAGGTATCTTTAGCTAGACGTTTTGATGCCAGAGTAAATTTAATATTATAAAATTTGTCCATAAACAATTTTAGTGTATCTGAAACCCTCCATAAATTTTAAATCTAAAAGTCAAACCCTCAGGTTCATTTCAGAATACAGTCTGTATTTGTGATTTTCCCCTTGATACACTGCTTAAATGCAGCTAAATACACTGCTCTCCACAGCATCATTGATTCATCAATAGACAGCTCTCTGCAGGGCTAGTAAATACAACTCATCTTATAATAGAATTAATCTACCACATCATCTACTCAAGACAAACTATTTCTAAGCACTGAATTTCTTCGAAAAATAGAGGTCTGGTTTCTTGAGATCTTGAAAAATGTAAACATTTCAATAAACCAAGGAATTTATCATCTCTGCTCATATATACACTAAAAGCATGTAAATTTAAGATCTGTGCGCCTTGCAACAATCGTGAATTCTTTGTTAAATAAATCCTGTGTAAATAAACCATTGTACCTGACTCGAAAGTCAACCCCTTTTATTTAACAATAATCTCCGAGAGAGTAAATATGATTAATAATTCTGAATAATATATTTAGTATGGAGCACAATGCTTTTACAGGTTTTCAGCTCGGTTAATCACATCTTTTAGTAATACAAGATTTTTCAAGAGTGTCTGAGCCAAAATATAAAATGTAAGGCATACTCATTGGTATTTTTACAAATATTCTGTAGAATTTTCCTCTATAAAAGTACTCGTTATTAGGCCAGAAGTGGCGATTGTTAAATAGGGGAATTGACATCAGCTTGGGAAGATTAGGCCCGATCTGGATTGTTCACTTTCATTATCGATGTTAAGGTCATTAAATTATTCATTATCAGACACTATAATATATAAAAAATCAATAAACCAATCAAAATATATGTGTACACAACAAAAATATTACTCAATATTTATACACATACCGTAACAAATCCAAAATTTTGAAATCAGAAACCAAAACCTTTTCTATTTAACTCACTATCAGGGGTAAAATAAACATTTGGCTTACACTGAAAGTTACTGTGCAAGCATTAACTATTACTTGAGGAGAAGTCAATGTGTTATAATTGGAGTAAGTTGTTTCAACATGTCCAGTCAATCTACCTTTAAGTTCTTCTATGATGTGAAAATTGTTCTGGTAAACAGAATCTTTCATTGGACTTCATGAAGAGTTCTTATGTTAGATCTGGAGACCTCAGAATGCAAAATTTATGAAAGTAAGCCTATACCCAAACCCAGAGCTGAGAAGAGTCATCAATACATTCGCTGTATCTACCTCAGTTATATCTTTTTGCAGTATTGTATGTTCCAGCAATTACTGCCTTATTTCTTTGCTAAATGATTTCATCACAGTAAACATTTTATCTAAAAAAAACTTGATTATAAGTAGAAGTAACAATGCACATAAAACTGCCGTTTCACTATGTAAAGGTTGTTCAGCACAATGTATAGGTTGTCAACTGACCACATCTGGTTATTTTGCCCATTAAGAGAATCTGTTAAATGAAACAATATCCAATATCAATTTCAAGAACGTCTCAGTAAACTTTTCCTTTAGTTAGTTGGAGGTTTCATTATCACACCTAAAACATTCTTATCAAAAATAGTTTTGAGCTAAACGTACGTATATGAATATTTCACTCAAGGTAAAATCATTGCACTTAATGGTGGATAAAATTACTTACAATAGTAATATATTAACTTCATAAAGTCAGTGCAACGGAAAAACAATGGATAACGTAAAATATCAAGAATATATATATATATAACTCATTGGTTAAGTGCTTTTATGTGTTTCTATTTCAAGACTACAGAGTGGACTCTTACCAAGGTAAGTCTGTCAGTCTCCTAGTCCAAAAAATCTAAATAATCTTTACCAACCAAAACTAACCTATATATATATATATATAAATATAAAATACGTTTTCTTGTTTAATAATTTAATAACCTGTATTTGAATAACCTGTGTTGTTTTAAAATATATATATATATATATATATATATTCTTGATATTTAACGTTATCCATGTTTTTCCGTTGCACTGACTTGATAACGTAAAATATCAAGAATATATATATATAACTCATTGGTTAAGTGCTTTTATGTGTTTCTATTTCAAGACTACAGAGTGGACTCTTACCAAGGTAAGTCTGTCAGTCTCCTAGTCCAAAAAATCTAAATAATCTTTACCAACCAAAACTAACCTATATATATATATATTCTTGATATTTAACGTTATCCATGTTTTTCCGTTGCACTGACTTTAAGAAGTTAATATATTACTATTGTAAGTAATTTTATCCACCATTAAGTGCAATAATTTTACCTTGAGTGATGAGACACCTTTCGGTCTCTTGACCATTGTCGAATCACTGATATTTTTCTTTTGTAGATGTTCGGTCCTTGATATTGGTGTTTGTTGACGTTACGCGCACTTTCTCTTGATCTGTGTGTATGATGTTTCTATATAGTATGTCTTCTGTATATGTTGTTTGTAGATTCATTAAATTGTTGTGTATGTTTTTATTGACCGAAAGGTGCCTCATCACTCAAGGTAAAATTATTGCACTTAATGGTGGATAAAATTACTTACAATAGTAATATATTAACTTCATATATATATATATATATATATATATATATGTTTGAAATATTTATTTTATAAATTACATTCTCATAAAAAAAACTAACAATTTGTTGAACTTGTAATTTAATCAATTTATGGAAAACTTTTTGAGGAAAAACATTTTCATTTAGTTCTACATTATATTTTTTGTTGAAATTTTACGTATTAGCTATCATATTATTTTGTTCGGTTTAGATATTTCTTTAGTGTTGTGTGAATAATTTTCTATTTTTAAAAATTTGTATATAAATTAATTAGATTTAATGTTTTGCAAACACATCGGGATCATTGGTTTCTTACATTGCATCAAAAATACTGTTTATAGATTTTGTTTACACATATACTAATTATCCTTAAAAACATGGTCATCTAGTAAGTACGCTTAAAATTCTATAGTAAAAATATTTAATTTTATTTTGAAATACCATTTGATTTTGGATTGTAAGTAGATGTTATAAAAAATTTTAACAATCCATTGTAAAATTTTTTCTATAAAATAAATTTTATTTAAACACATAAAATGATTAAACCATTTCTGAATAATTTTCAGTGTCTGCCAAATTTAGTAAATTATATAAACAGTAAGGTTTTTATTGGTTTCAGCTCTGTTATCCACAAAAAAGTGTTGGAACATTTTATCTTTTGTTACATGTGTGGAAAAAATTACAGGAGTTGGCCATGTAGTTGATATGCTACAAGTAATACTAGATAAAAATGAATGCAAGTAAGTAAAAATAATGTTAGTTTTATGTATGAAAGAGATGTCCAAGAAGCACGAGCGGTTAGGGAGTAATAAGGGAGAAAGCTCAGCATTATTTCTACTACTCCCAACCAATGTAGAGAAGAACTCTCAATATGTCACCAGTACAAGAAATGAAATTAGAATTATTTGTTTATTGATAATTTGGGTTTAAATTAGTTACATATTGAATTATATTACTTTGTATACTAATTTAAAATAATTCAGTTTTTGTATTACCTTTTTATAACAAAAACTAATAGTGTGAAACTATTTCAATCATATGATATTTTTGACAAAGTAGATTTTAAAAACATTAATGTGGAAGCTGTGAATATTTATTCCGTTTAATTTTAGATAATCCTCTGACCAACCCAGACTGATTAAGTGTTTACTTAATTCTCGATCTCTGTTCCATTATAAGGTTTATAAATACCTTATAATTACATTAAGCCTAATTCTTCATATTTATTAAGTCACTATTATTGACTTGAACTTACTTACTGAACTACTGAATTTATTAAAAACTTTAGTTTTATTTTTCTTTATCATTATATTTCCTAAAAATTAAAAATGATTTTCAACAATATAATAATTCTTGAATTTTGTAGTCCATTACGTTCGGTGAATCTTAATTAATCACTTTAACAATAGTTTATGACTATCCAAACTTTAAATTTTGTAAATTTGTGAAAACTTACTGAGACAGAACGTTTTCGATCGCTATGTGATCTGTGTCTTTTGCTTGGAGATGTCGTGTCAAGCGGTGACGGTTTTGAAGACAGGTTTTTGATAGTGTCAAAGAGTATGTGTGATTTGTATTGTTTGTTCATTTAATATGCTTGTACTTTATGTTTTGTGTGTATAAATTTCATATGGTTCTAGTGTGTTGAGATGTGTTCCTTCTCAGCATCTGTGTCAGATGTGGTCCTAAACAGGACACAAATACACAGACATTTACCATAACCTAGATATCCTACACATCAACAAAAAAAGGACCACATCTCAACACACTATAACAATACGAAATTTACAGACACAAAAACACAAAATACAAATATATTAAACAAACTAACACAATACGAATCACACATACTCATTGATACTATCGAAAACCTGCCTTTAAAACCATCACTGCTTAACCTGACATCTTCAAGGAGAAGACTCTGATGAAGATCGCCACATAGTGATCGAAAACGTTCTGTCTCAGTAATTTTTCACAATTTAAAAAATTTTAAGGGTCGGATAGTCATAAACTATTATTAAAGTGATTAATATAATAATTTGAGTACAGTGATTGTTCTTTCGTGTTATTTAGTTTAGTTTTAACTTGTCTGTACATTAAATGACTGTAACAGATGCAATATTGAAAACTATAAATTTTTGGAGATTTTCTACAAGAAAGACAATTTTTTAAATTTTACTCATTACTCTAGACAATATTTATGACAAAAATAGAATTCTGTTAATCTGATGCTGTCAGTTAATTAATATACTACCTGCTAATGATTTTACATTGTTTCCTTAAAAATTAGGGGATACCAGAGAATATTTAGATAGAATTTATGATCATTGGTCAGTTATGAGGGTATGTCAATTATTATCCGGAATGTAGTTATAAAATTGTATTGTAATCAAGGAGGAAACTTGTAAGTTTGTCACTTTTCGACATAGCCCCCTTGCTTTTCAACATATTTGGTCCTTCATTGTACAAGCTTCCTGATGCCCTCATAAAAGAGAGTTTTCGGTTGAGCTGCAAGCTAGAAGCCCTCCTGTTGCCTGTGTGAATGGACCAAACAAGTGATAGATGGGGCAAGATTGGGACTATATTTCAAGATCAGTATAGAGTTTTTGAAGAGTTTCAGCACTATGCGGACAAGCATTGTAGTGCAACAGCACAACACCTTATGACAGCAGTCTTCGGCATTTGCTTTGAATTACAGGCTGTAGCTTGGCAGTAAGCATCTTACTGTAACGTACACTGCCTATTGTTGTGCCCCTTTCCTCAACAGTAATGTTCCGTACTAAACCTTGTGAATCCCAAAAAATCGTAAGCATCAGTTTTTGCTGCGGAAGGATGGGTGTTGAAAAATTTTCTTGCATGGCAAATTTGGATGTTTCCATTCCATACTTTGTAGTTTATTTTCCATTTGGTAATGATGGATCCAAGTTTCGTCACCAGTAATGGTCCTGTCTAAGAACAGTTAAATACTGGAAGAGATTAATTTGTTATTGTAGAAAAAATTAAATTGTTACATCAATTAATAACATATGAATGCAAGTCACTCGAATGCTTATTGAATTTGGATAATTGTTTAAAAAACAAAACTAGCAAAGGAAAGGCCAGTTAAAAGTGCCGGGCTAAGGTTATCCTAAAATTATATATAATATAGTTTTAGGTAAGTTTAGGATAAAAGTTTGTGTAGTGTATACACAAATTCTTCCCATTTAGATTACTAGAAATCAATTGTGAGTGGGGATCAGAAGATACATTCTATTTTACTGCTATTAACAAAATTATATTTCTTTCCTCCTTCGGAAAAATGATAAAATTATTTAACTTATTTATTTTTCAGTCGACTTCTAATAGCAATGTCTACATGCAATGTCCGAGCAACAGCTACTAGTGAAATATGTGAGCTACCTCTAGAAGTCATCAGTGAAACTATCCATATGTTTTTTTCTCAAACAGAATGTGGCTCAATTTGTAGCAACACAAATAAAATAGAAGCCTCAAGTATAATAACTGTAATGATTTTTGTTAAACTTATTGAAAATATTTTTCATTGAAATAAAATTATAACATGATTCAAATCTATTTAATTTATTGTCGTATGATTCATTCCCATAGGTATAAATATGTCACCACTCTAAAGGTACTAATGACCAGTGTTTCATTATGCTCATTAATTTGGGTTCCCATACTTCAAAAACCCATTAATGTATTCATTTTAAAATAATAAAATCACAGTAACTATACTGCACAAAAGATATCTGTTTTTCTCAACCAAAAATAAAAAATATGGCCGTTTTTATAACTAAAAAGAGTTAAAATAGACACCTGGAGGTGGGAAATATTTATAAAATAAGCTAATAAAGAAGTGCATCTTGAGACAAAAATTTAAACTTAAACATATAGATACAAAATTAAGAATAATAACATAGCTACATCTTGCTTATTTTATAAGTACACATGTTTAAATAATCAAGATGGGTGCGATTTTGCTTTTTAAAAAAATGTATATGCGTTTAAGAAAGAGCGTGGTTTTGTATTCATTAAATTAAAAATTCTAATATGAAAGTTCCCTATTCTCTAATAAATAAGCCCCATTAGAATATCAAATAACCTTTTCAAAGATATTTCTATAAACAAAAATGTGATAATTACTTGTGATAGACGTTCTAGTGACTATGGGTTCTGTAATGGTCCATAAGATAACCATAGCAACACGAAATGTAATAAACTTTTAGAACACTATAAAAGTCTAAACAAACAAAAATTCCAAACTAAGTGTTTGAAACATTATAGATTTAAGTCTTAACAAAATCAGAAACTGCAAACTCTTTGCACAACTCTTGAAGACAGTGTTCACCATAAATAAAGTACAATAGCTAAGTCACATTGTTTAATATAATTTATATCATAATATAATTTATATAATTTTACCAGATCCTAAAAAAATTCAAGGCATGAAAAATTATTAAAAACATCTAAACATGGTAGTTGTAAGATTATTTCTGGGTTTAGTTGAGATTACAGACTTTTCATCAAGAATTTGGCAATATAGCTAAACCATTAACAGATGTCATTTAAAAAACAATGTATTTGTGTAAACAAATAGAAGAAAATGTGTTCATAACCGTAACTAGTTTTCTATGTAGTGAAAAAATTTTATAAAGTTCCCTGATTTTGTATACCCTTTATTCTCAGTGTAGACCTATCAACTATTTCAGGCGTCTCGAAACTTTTCAGCGTTGGGGTCATACTGATAACTTCAGTGAGTTCCAAGAGCCAAAAGTGCATTTGTGTTGTCAAATAAAGTAGTGATGTCTTTGTGAATGTTTAAAAACCATCTTTGTAACAGTATTTTTATTTGACTTGTTTGTGTGTGCAATTTAAAGTACGGAAAAGAAGCGAAAAATAGTTAATGAAGGCAGATCAGTGGGTCTTTCAATCTATCGTAATTGAGTCCAGTAAGAAGGCACTATGTTTTATTTGAAATAAAACTACAGCCGTTCTCAAAGAATATAAAATAAATGTCACTATGAAATGACACATTTAAAGATCAGTGGGACTTACAATATATCGTAATTGAGTCCAATAAGAAGGCGCTATGTTTTATTTGCAATGAACCCACAGCCACTCTCAAAGAATATAAAATAAATGTCATTATGAAATGACACATTTAAAAAATTACTCAAAATATACTGGGATTTTGCGGACAGAAAAATTTGAAGCGTGCATTGAAATCACAGCCATCTACGTTTATGAAACTCAATACTGAAGAGGATACAATTAGTGCCAGAGTTCTTGTGGCTCTTGAAATCAAAAAACATGGAAAACCATTCACCGATGGAAGAATGCAGTGGCTGAAGAAATGTGCCCCGAAAAAGTAAATCTATTAAAATCTGTCAGTTTGTCAGCAAACACTGTACCTCAGAGGGTAGAACCAATCACCAAAAATACATTTTTGAATGTCAATTCAACAGTCTGACAAAAATGGACATCTTGAATGGATCTCTCTAGCCTTGGAAAAGAGTTAATGAAAGTGTCACATGCTGCTCAGGTTTTCTTTTTTATTTGAGAAGGAGATGAAAGCTATGAAATGTATGATGAACTCTTGATGTTGATAATGACATAAATTAAAAGAACCTTAGATAGAAAAACTTTAAATCTATTATAACTGATGTGTGGTAAAAATAAAGGGGTGATCATAAAAGGGTCGCCTCGTCTCGCCTCGTCCCGCCTCGCCTCGTCCCGTCCAACCACGCCCCGCCACATCACGTCACGTCATATATCGTCTCGTCACGTCTTGTCTCGTCTGAATTGATTTGACAAAACATATAAACAAACTGATTTCTTTTCTAGTAAAAAACCAATTTAGGTTGTCATTGCTAAACAGCTAAAATTAGAAAAATAAATAACAAGAGATACTTTATATTACAAGAAATAAACAAAAATAATTAGAAAGAAAAACATAACAATATACAAATAAAAAAAGATAAACAACACATCAATAAAAAACAAAATAACAATTAGCACATAATATTAAATAAAATTTTTAAAGTAAATAATAATAAAAACTAAAATTTAATAAAGTATTTACAACAAATAAAATTAAATAAATATCTATACACAACAAAGAAATATATGTATATATTTATATCAATAAATATAAAAACAAATATATATACAATTTAAAACATCAAATTTTAAATAACAATTTTAGGTGGCATAGGAAAGCCGTCGCACGATCAACGGACGCGGCATCGTCCCTCAACAACACTTTTAACTTCCTTGGATAATAAAAGTATCATGTACATGTTTTAAACCACCACAATCAACCAGTATATGATGTATTGTGATGGTATTTCCACATAACTGACACAGTGGCAGACCCTTGTGACACATCAGATAACCGTGAGTTAGATGAGTGGCCAATGTGAAGGTGTGTAGCCACAACTTCCTCCCTACGATTTTAACAAACAGAAGACCTCCATGGATTGGTATCTTTAATTTCCCTCAGCTTATTGTGATTCACACACTGTCATTCATCATACCAAGCAGCAAGTAATGAACATTTCATAAAACATACTTGTACATAATAAGATGCCATAACATTCTGTAGATGGCACCATACTAGTAGCTATCTTCACCGCTTCATCCACTTTTCCATTTCCGGTAATTCCACAATGACCAGAAACCCAACAGAATATTACCCCAACTGAAGATTGTGTACAGAACACAAAATATCCCTAACTAAAGGGTTCACAGAGAAAACATTCTGAAGAGCACTCTTGGAATCAGAACAAAAAAAGGAGTGTGAGATCTAGATTTAATGGCTATTAGAGCTTTAAAAATGGCAAACAGTTCTGCTGTAAAAACACTACAAGCTGAGAGCAATCTGTACATGTGAGTACATCCTGAACTTCAAGGAATATTCCCCTTCAAAGCCATAAAAACCAAAATCTCCCTTAAATCATTCGAACTAAGCCATAAGCCTTGAATCCACTCATAACTAAACTGACATATACCACTAAACTGACTATTATGTTATACAAACAATGAGATTGGACGAAAAACTCTCAAAGACTGTGAAGTAGAAATAGTAGAAGGGTATATACTTTTTGGCGAAGCAGCAGTACAGGTAAAAATCTGAGACTAGCATGGAATGGCTTCAAAATCTTTGATTGATGATGGGAAATAAGCGATAAAATCTTTAAAAAAACCCATATAGTGAGTCATTATAATTGTAGCAAAAACATTCTTTTAATCATTGACATGTTCTTTACACAACTTGACTGGCTGCTGGTCAAGACGACACCCTTCTAACCAATTTGTAGAATTCCACACATGATTAAAAATTTCTCCTCATGAATGGTCAAGAAACTCTATTCTAATTGTAGAACAAATAGGTAACTACCAAACTTTAATTATATAGCATGAGAAAATGTTTTTATTGATAAATGTATGAAAACTATTCTATCACATAACATGTTAATAATTGGAGTTGCAAAGAGCAATGCAATATTAAGTCCATGAAAACAAGAGATTGGACACTACTCAGGCAATTGAAATTTTAAAAAATGCATGGACTTAATATTGCATTGCTCTTTGGAACAATTATTAACATGTTATGTGATAGAATAGTTTTCATACATTTATCAATAAATGCTTCATTGCTTCTATCAATGCTTTTACAATTTTTTTATAGTTTCAAGTGCAGTTATTTTATATAGTGATTTAACAAAACCAGATATTATTTATAAAAAAAAGTGTTTAAATTCAATCCCTCTCATTAACAAGGAACTTATTATTAGGTTGGATGGATGATTGAATCACACCGATACGCCCCATTGAGACAAATATCACATATTGCTTCCCAGCACTTAACAGTGATTATTTTAATAAAATTGAGCTTCATGTTACACCTAACAGTTCAAGTGTTGACTCAAATGAAATTTTGCTAAGAAGAAGGATTTGCCACAGAATCTTTGTGTACAGCAAATGTTATACATCAAAATTTAAATCAAAGCTCTTTATATCCATGATTGGTATTCTTGAAAGAAATTGTCTGATTGCAAAAAAAATATTCTTGGATGTTGGAATGCATTTTTCAGGTTTATTTCAAATAAGGGAATCATTAACAAGATCACTTATGAAACTAAAATGGGGATTTGAAAATTTTATTGTATAACTACCATGGATATAATTTGGAGCCAATATACTTCAAATGTAGAAATATTTGTAACAAGTTTATCATGGTTGTTGTCAAGAAAAGGATATCCCAAACAAATTGAAACAATTGCACTTTTGATTTAAAGAGGAATGTACAAGGAATTAACTATTTCACTACGTAATTTTTGTGTTGTACATCTTTAGGTTTTTATTATATTAACACTTTTGGTACCAACTTGTTAAAAAAACCTCTACTTACTGATATTTTTTCAACAGACGCATTTTGCACTAGGTCAGTGCATTCATTGTTCAATCCTGCGAGTCACGGACAAGACTGTTGCTCAGGTGTATTGTGTTGGTGTGAGTCTGTGGCATGTATGTTGGTATTCTGTGGTGTGTTATTGTTCATAGTTGTTAATTATGTGTTCAAATATAGTATTTGATTGTTAGTGTGATTTGTCATTTAGAAAGTGTTGTGGATAATATTTGTTCATGGAGAACACAACACACCTGAGCAACAGTTGTCTGTGACTCACAGCATTGAACAATGCACTGTCCTAATGTAAATCGCGTCTATTGAAAAATATCAGTAAGTAGAGGTTTTTTTGCCAAGTTGATACCAAAAGTGTTATTATTTCACTATGCTGTAGAATATGAAGTAGACTGAAACTTCAACCCTCTTGGACGCTGCAGAATCATATTCTGTTCTACTACAGATGTATTATTCTAAAATTAACTAAGTACCTTCTTTTAGAAACAGATTCTGTAACTCATTACTCTAATGAAAACAACTACCTGGGTATTTTTTGATTAGATATCTGGCTTCTACTGATGCATGTTTTATAGAATACAAGGACATGCTTTCTACACGGCAATAAGTAGACAAGATGATGCACTTTTAGAAACAGATTCTGTAACTCATAACTCTAATGAAAACAACTACCTGGGTACTTTTTGATTAGATATCTGGCTTCTACTGATGCATGGTTTATAGAATACAAGGACATGCTTTCTACACGGCAATAAGTAGAAAAGATGATGCACTTTTAGAAAAGATAGGAGCAAGAATATTTGCCAACATTACAGAGATAAAAATGGCTGTAGCATCAATCAAATTTACAAGTATTACTACAAGAACAAAACGTATCAGTTTATCACAGGCCTACAGTTGATTAGGTTAAAAATGTAATTTTAACAAAAACAATAATCAAACAACCAAGTCACTTTTATTTAAAGTATAGTGAAAACCAGTTGTTATTTTCATTTTAAAAACCCTTGAACCTACACTTCAGTATAGACTTCATAACAGGTATTTTATAACAAAAATTAGGTTTTTATTATGAGCACAAAATAATTTATTTCCAATAATATATGCCAACTTTTACAACAAAGGTAAAAAAAACTTAGCTAATAAGCAAAAACAAAATTTTGAATAAAAATAATTCCAATAAATATTATGATATTAAATGCGTATATGATTAAAACAAATGTACAAAGATTACAAATATTACAAGTAAAGCATTACTAGCATATAAACATATCTTCCTGATTAAATATGACAATGATTTTATATTTCTGTAAAACATTCACAGCAGAAAAATGTTATACTGTGAATAATTTATTGAATAAATTAATTTTGAAAGTTACATTTTTAAAAATAGAAACAAACCCTGTATTTTGCTCCAGTCACTTATAGTCTAAGGTAGACATTGAAATTATGAGTTACATTTCAATTTAAAATGAAATCCTTGTTTATCAGTAGAAGTAAAACCTTTTGAACAAAAAAATTTAGCCTTATAACTAATATTTCTTGTAATAAAAACTATGATGAAATGAGATATAATGCTCTCATCTGTATAATATCTCAATAATTTGTTCACCTTATACATATTTATAACTTTCTCATTTCAACTATATTAAACGTAGCATTTCTAACCGTGATCAACGGTGTCAAGCGGTCACTAAAATGATGGTAGTTTCGTTCCAATTCTCGTTGATAATCTCGTTGATCAGCACCAATGAGATTTTTATTTTTTCTTAGTGCATCAGCACACCTGTAAAATGGAAGTGGTTATTATAAATGAAGAAAATACGATAAATATAATATATTTATTATATTGGGATCATTCTTTTGGTTATACCTTCAAAAAAACATAATGAACAATAATTGTGATCGCTTTATATTTTTCTTAAATGATTTAAATATGCATTTATGATCCTTTAAAAGCGTTAGCTATTACAGCCAAAATGTTACATACTTGAGTCAAAAAACTTTTGAGATATATTTATAATTATATCTTGTAAAAGAACACAAAATTTACCATTCAAAACATTACACAGAATATTTCGACAACTCAAGTTTTCTTCCTCAGTGAGTTTATAGTTATTAATGAGGAAATGAATTGTGTTGTTGGATCATGTATGGGTAAATAAGAATAAACCTCGATATTTCGGGCCTCTTTATTATGGATCTCTGCATAATCCGGACTAGATTTTGTGGTACTTTTTTATATTAAAAAAATTGTATTTGACGATAAAATTGTTATTATCAACGTTAAAATACTTTTTTGGGACCTAATACTGTATGTCTATAAGCCTTACAGTACAATACATACAGTAAAAATACTTGTCTTTTTATATTGTAATGGTAGCCAGCCGCTATTTACAGTACAGTGTGTGAATGCGAACATAAAATGTAATGCAGTGTAGTATCGAGATGGATGCATTGATCCAACTGCCACCCATCTCCTTGCATACCATGTATATATATATATATGTGTGTGTGTGTGTGTGTTGTATACTATGTATATGTCATGTGTGACCAACATCATTTGTATTACATAAAGGCGATGTTCTGTAAGTATTTGTTTTATTTTACTGTTTTTTAAGCATTTTCTGGTTAATCTAGATTTTCGGTAACCTGGATCGACTCCGGCCCCAGTTAGTTCGAATTATCGATGTTCTACTTGAGGTTCTACTGATTTTTCATAACTATAGTAAAAACCTTTTTTATCCGAACTGCGCTTGACTGAAATCCGGGTTAACCAAAACGCCCGGCCGACTATCAAGAAATCTGTATTTATGCCAGAAGTGCCCGCTGTAAGGTGTGGTTCATGATCCAGCTGACCAAATCGGCCTATCCCATAATTTATACGCCAACACAAGGTGTGGTTTATGATCCAGCTGGTCAAATCGGCCTGTCCCGTGATTCATACGCCAACACAGTAAACATCCTGTGCTGAGGGGACAAAAATGGGGAAATTGTTGTTTTGTTAGAACATACAACTACTGTAATATTTACAGTAAAACAGGTTTTATGTGTTTTACATGAAAAATACACTTTAAAATACTTACCATTGCTTATCTAAAATTTCGAATTATTCGAAATGGTTCTGCCCCTATTATTTCGGATAAGAGGAGTTTTACTGTATAAATAGAGTATTAATATACTGTATTAATATGTTTAAGAGAAACTAACATCTTGTTTTTCTGTTATATTAGAAGAAAGAATTAATAATATGAAGAAAGATTATGATATATCTCATAGTTACTACATGACATCTATCTTAATCGATTTTATAAAGACAAAATTATTATATTATTTTAAAAGTTACATATATAAAGTTGAAAAATCAAAATAAATATAAACTTACCTTTTATATTTTGACATTGGAGAGATTGTAGTCAACCAGTGTCTTGTTTAATAGAATTTGATAGAATCAACAGTAATTAAGAGAAGCAAAAATTTCATTATTTCAAATTATTGAACTTTATTATTTCAAATATTTCCAAGGGACGTAGCAGATTCGGATTACTTCTGAATTCAGAGGTTATGGCAACTGAATTGTGTTATGCTGATTTATTACTTTTTAATTGATTATTTGGAATTATTAGAAATTTCAAAAATAATTATTAATTAATATATGTTAAAAAATAAATAATAATAAATAAGTAAAATAAATAAATAATAAAAGCGTACTTGCAGTTTAAAGCTTTGTGTTTGTGTCCCCTAACATTCGCGCAACAGTATTCACTTCACATTTATAAAAAACTCTTATAACTAAGATAATTTAAAAAAATATTTACACATTACCAACATATTTTTACTTTATTAATTATTGTTAACAGTAATATATTTCTTTAATAACATGTAGATCCAGGGTCACTACGTTTACCCACTAACTGCAGTCTCTAACCCACAACTGAAAGATAAAAGACTCTGTAAGAGGTCGGTTCAAATGGGCAGCTGACAAGTTAGTTATAAGCATTAGTAACGGTATAAAACCCCTATTTTATGTGTCCTGTCATTTCGAGAATGCGTGGAACAAACATAAACATTCTCGTCTTATGGTGACAAAAACAATTCCTTAGTCTTGAGAAATATGTCGTTTGTGCTTCTCTGAAACATGGAGACTATAAAATATTTAGAAGGGTTAAACAGACTCAAAATTCAACAATGACAAAAAAACACACACAAAGTTATTTGAAGCAAAAAAAAAATCGACAACAAAATTAGCTTGTATTTGTGCTGCCTAGTAACATTTTCTTAGGACGAATTATCCTCGCCTATGTTTAACCATTTCAGTCATAATTTAGTAAATTATGTGCTGTTTAGAAATATTTTTTTTCTTCATCCGCATTTACCGCAGGGTTGTCAATTAAATTCAAACTACTGTATTTTATTTGAGTTGACTGCACATTACTATTGAAGATTTAATAATATATTTTGCTAGTGACTACTTAGCGAAATATTATAAAGTGAATTTGTGATAAAATAGTATCTTAAAATGAACTGTGTTTTAGCACTACAAACACTTGGGCGCTATTTTAACTTTCCAATGTTCTCCAGATTTGATATTTTTCAGAATTAATTAAACTACATTTGATGGTTTTTCAGTTGTAACCTATCCCGAATAGTTCTCATTGTAATAATTCCACCTACCGAAATTATAACAAAAATTTATCTTAATAAACCATCACATTGCCGATGAGGTGAGTTGCTAACTAAATTTATTGCATTAGACCTTTATGACTTAAACCCTAGAAATAGATTTTATTTTAGTTAAAACTTCAATGCTATAAAATATGACAAATTTAAGACTTAAGTGGGCTCTAACACTTTCTACTGAAATGAAAAAAAAACAAATAAAAAAATGTGTGCCTAGTCACATTTGTTCTTAGAATAACAGTAAGTTGCAATTTTTAAATATAAATATAACTATATTAATTACAGATTATTAATTTTATTTGCTTCCACTAAAGCCTATTTGTTGTTTTTCATTCGGTAGGCCATTCCTAGAATGTGAGAAGAAAAAAAAGATAAAAATTATAATTATTTTGAAAATCTTGGTAGATATATGTTTTAGTAAGATAATTAAAATAAAAAGTGTTACTTTTTAGAGAAGTCTTTGAAACACAGGCGAAGTTTGTTTTGAAGTCTAGTAGGTGTATGTTCCTCACCAGTTGCAAAATCAGAAAGGAACACCATTGCCATTTCCATGGGCCCTTGATTGACCGTTGTACCTGAAATATTGGTTTATCATGAAATGCTTATTTACTTCATTAAAAAAGCAAGACACATTGTATGATTAGCATTGCTAAGTCCTAAACTATGTGCTGCAATATTTTGTGTAGTAGCCACAATAAAATAATATTGAATGAATTGTTATAAATCAAATAGTAAAGTTTTGCATGTGTTGAAATTTTAATTTTTTATTATATAGGAAAATACATTACAAAATTTTCAGTAATGAATTTCCAATTGTAATGTTAATTATAAGGAATTATATTTTAAAATTTCATTTCATTTTGGGAATATTTAGAAGTTTGCGTTTTGTTTAAAATATTTTAAAAAAAATGAAAAATCATAACTATATAAACAGATTCGAAAGCAGAATAGTGAAATTAGTAGAGAAGTAAAAATATGTTGATTTATACTGGTTGCAAATAGTTGAAAGTTTTAATAACTCATGCACACAATGTCTTAGTCAAAATGAACTTAAGCATTTATTATGTAACCCTAAAGATAAAATTACAATCCTGGAAAAATCATGTATTATTAAGATATTTGTAGTACTTGTGATAAGACGTATATAGGTCATACCAAAAGAAAAATTGTAACTAGATATAAAGCTTATCTTTTGGATATTAAATATGATAGACTTGAAAAATCAAATGTAGCAGAATATATTCTTCATAATCAACAGGTGTTAGATTAAAATGTAATTTTAGCTAAAAGTATCAACTCTAAAATTTACTCAATAGTTACGAAAGTATTTTTGTAGTCACATTAAATAGTAAATTAATGAATGCAGATAAAGGGGCTATCCCCAACTCACCTCTATATTCTTTGCTTTATTAGTAATTTTTCAAATATGATGCATTATTTTAATTAGTTTTTTAATTTTATTTTTTGTTTTTAGCTGTAGTTTATATTACATATTTATTATTATAGTCTTTTCTGACTATATAGTTCAAGATAGCCGATCGCTGTTTGTTGATGGAGGACGGAGAGGGGGCGGAGCTTACCTCAAGCCTATCTATAGCGAATGCAGAGAACAATTGGTGTCACTCCAGTTTGTAACTTCTTGTTTGCTAGATTGAATTTTGTTATAAGATCCTCTGATGATGACATGGTCGTCAAAGTACCAAGGGTTTTATCCTAAGTAAATTGTATTATTTGGTATTTTGTTATTATTGTGGTATTTGAGTTATTTGCAATATTTTCATTGTAATATATTGTACCACTCTGCTCTTGATATTGTATATTACTATGGTTGGTGATTTGTATAAATCTCTAAATGGTATCAAGTCTACTAATGACAAAAATTGTTGAAAACAATTTAGATGATAAAGAATAAAACATGAACTCTTTTGATGAATTAGCTCATTAGAACAAGACTTCTTAATAACAATAAAATGTAGATGAAACCTATTCAACAACAATTTTGCCCCTGAATATAATTTACTATGCATAGATTGAGCAGTATTCACTGTGAACTAAACACCAATAATACCAAAGTCCTTTGTGCATGTCCAGTATATATAAAGTACTGGTAAAAAGCAGTAACTGGACAGCACTTCTTGACAATCCAACTTGAGCCAGCGGTGTTGAACACTAAGAAAAACAGCAATTTTGCAGCCTGAGTAAGATTGGGGAATTTAACTATAAAGAAGTGCCCTCACTGATTCAATCTCATGAAGATACCACCATACAACCCCCATATAGGTGGGAACTCCACCCCAAAAAGTTGAAAAAGTTATTATGGCCATACTAGTTGCTAACTTTACTGTTTCATTAGGCTTCCGAAGGTGTAGAATATTAAATCAGATGGTTTTATGTTGCTATTCTACCCATATCTATTATTCAAAATCTTTACATACTCTTCATACAAGACAATAATTAAATTGATTGATTTAAAAATCAAAATCACATTTTTTTAGTGTACATACAGTAAACTACAAATTATTAAAAATAATAAAATATTATACACACAAATCATGTAATGTCAAAATGATACACAAGGAATGCAAACATGATATAAATGAACCTAATATATAAGACAGAAGCAAGTCTGTCTTTCATAGAGTTTCAATAGAAAAACAATAAAGTAATACATTTTAAAAATTGCTATCATCAAAAAAATCTATATTATAAAAAACTCTTTTTTTATAGTACACATTTTCTTGATATGAATTTTCTGGCTTCATAAAATCAGAAAACATTGATATTAAATAATTAGGAAATGAATAAAGAAGCTGCATTATTCTCCATAAAACTATAAATAGCATTTAAGTAATTCATTTAACCACCAGGATGATTGTACATACCAATGCATCCTTGAAGAACCATCTGCAGTATCTTTGGGTCTGGGGGATCTTGTTGGGTTGAATGAGCTAATTCAGCTGTTTTTTTCTGAATGTCTTCTATTGCTACTTCAATTGGAGTTAAAACAATCTAAGACAAAATTAGGCATGTGTATATATATATATATATATATATATATATATATATATATATATATAGAGAGAGAGAGAGAGAGAGAGAGATTTTTTGGACTAGGAGACTGACAGACTTACCTTTGTAAGAGTCCACTCTGTAGTCTTGAAACACATAAAAGCACTTAACCAATGATATATTTCAACCACACAGTGGTCTTTGTCATTCAAAGAGAAAACACAAAAAGAAATATGAGAGAATGAAATAAAATAAATATAAGTTGTAATCACAGATTGTGTAGAAATCAGATGTCACAGATGCACAGATTAAAGATATATGTATTGTTTCCATGAGCATATGAGTGATTGTAGTTTATATAAGTCTGTCAGGGGAAAAGAGATTGGAGACGTCTGATGAGGCTATTAGGAAAAAAATTGAATGGATTTATCTGATGTTGAGGTTAGGGGATTCTCTGGACTTGGTATACCACTGGTATGATAGTTCCCATCTTCTCAGTTCTGAGGGATTACAATCAGGGGGGAGTTCTTTAATTATTTTTGAGGTATAGCAGTCATCAAAAGTTGTGATGTTGTGATGTTGAGCTGTCCATATTGGCCTATCCATATTCATAATTTTAACATCATGTCTGTGGCCATTCATTTTGATATTCAGACCATCCGTGGTCAGGCCTATGTACTGTGCTGAGCAAAATATACATTGTAGCTGATATATGACATTTTTCGATGTACAATTATGATGACTCTGTATTTTGAAGACAATTTTTGTTGTGTTTGGCTGTTGAGACTATTTGCTGAGGGGTGTATTGGACACGTCTTGCATCTAGGACTATTGCATGGGAAGGAGCCATGAGGAAGTTTGTGTGGTTTCTCTGCATCAGGGTCTGGTAGTTTAGGATGTATTAGGATGTTTTTCAAGTTGGGAGGTTGCTTGTACCAAATTTGAGGTGGATCGGTGAAAAGATTTTTGGTGTGGACGGAAGCTTGAAGAATTTTGAAGCCATCTCTCAATATCTTGCTGAGTTTATGTAGACCAGGATGGTAGTCTGTTATTAAAGACAGTTTATTTTGTTCTGTTTGTGGTTTGGGGTGAACCGAGGATTGTGCTGAATGAATTTGGTTTTCAATGAGTCCTTTTGGGTGTCCTCTTCTCTGGAAGGCTGTTGATATCTTTCTATTAAAATCTTCTAATTCCCTAACATTCTATTTCAAGACTACAGAGTGGACTCTTACCAAGGTAAGTCTGTCAGTCTCCTAGTCCAAAAAATCTAAATATATATATAATATGTGATTATTTTAAAATTAAAATAAATTATAGATTACAATATAAATCAGTTACAGTGATATTAAAATGATATCATGGTAAATATAGGAATAGCAGATCAAGTTGATGAATTTCATTCTAAGGGATTAGTTTGTATTTTTTTATAAGTGAAGACACAGATAAATGCTGCTGTTCTCTGTTCTGTACACTCTATCAACCAATAAGAACATAGTTAATGTTGAATTAATATTGAGGAACAAGATTATTTTATATAAATAATTAAATGTTGAATTAGGCTAGTTCAACTTCTTGAAAAGAAATGAAAAGTAGCATTCCTTGATAACACCAGATGTCATAGCAGAAAGACATATCAATAGAAATTACTAATATTTTTTTTTGGAGTAGATATAATGTGAAATATACCATCTTCCTTAACGTTTCAATATTCTCCTCTGTTGACGCATTTCGGAGTAACTCCATTTTCAAAACTTCAATCGTATTCTTAAGTATGATTAAGTTTTGAAAATGGAGTTACTCCGAAACGTGTCAACAGAGGAGAATATTGAAACGTTAGGGATGGCAGAAAACTTTACTCTAACATATAGATATAATGTATGCTAAGATGCCCATACTTCTATCAAAGAATCTTTGGATAAGTAAAAATGTTTGCGTATTTATTATACCTACTAATAATTTAGTAATTAAATATTTACTATTTAAAACTATTTCTAAGGTATAAAACAAGGTAAGTTTTGTTTTTACATGAACCAGTTGAATTCGACCAGCATAATACAACACCACCAAAAGCCGTTAATTTGCATGCAATAGTTAAATATCACCATATTCTGCTCTTATAAAATTGCCAATTTTTTATACAGAATACATTTTAGCTCCTCGAGTCATTATATGTTTTAAAATGTCACATCCAATAGCTGTAAGAAATTATTACAAATGTAATATTTAAAATGCTTTTAAAGTATTCAGTATTTCATATATTATATAATTTGCTTATAAATGACCGAACAGGTATTTGGCTAGAATTTTATGTTATTAAAAGATATTCCATATGAGTTAAAGATATTTCAACAAGTCTATGGTACATTTTTGTGTCTGAGATTTTTGTACCTGACGACGGGAACACTTTTGTGTCCGGGATAAAATTTAGCAATGGACTAGATTTAATCTTTTCCTCTCTAACCATGTCTGACAATTCAGCCCTTACTCTATAAAGTCTTATAAGCAAATAAGTATTTTGTATGTACAGTGCGTGAGGTTTAACCGTGTCTCTGACCTTGAGATCGCTAGTGTGGACTGGGCTGCAGTGCGAGGTCAAAACCCAACACTTCAGAAAACATCAGTATCATGTTTATAGTGTAAACAGCTCTAATTAACTAAATGATAATACTGTAATAGTTTGATGTATACATGATCTTTAAATGTGTTGCTCTGCTTCTGCAAAGAAAGAGACACGATTACGAAGGAGACGATATATTTATTGTATAATGTTTTCAGTTAGGCTAGTAGTCAAATGCTAGAGCAGATCAAGGGATGTTGAACCTCACACACTGTACAGTAAAGTTCTTGACAATTTTTATTGCAAAACTAGAGGTCAAAAGAGTAACTACATGTACAGCAGGCACATTAAGTGTAATACAATTTTTGACTCAGTTTTTAAAAACTCTTGTGCACTAAGTGCCCCCATATTTTTTAGCCCTGTAACCAAGAACTACAAATGACTAAATATGGTAAATGTTATAGGCCATAGATTTCTAAACAGGGGGGGGGCATGAAGACAGGTCAGAGGGGCGCGAGACCAGTTGGAAAATAATAAGAATATGTTAAATATATGTAATATTATAGTAACAAACTTGATGTTGCTAATGACTTGGATTGTGCCCTTACTAAAATACAACCTCAAATAGTCACGCTAGTGTACAAAATGCAACCTCAAGTATCCCACTAACAGAATTTTCTCTTATCATTTAAAATTTATTTTGTAAAAGCTTGAAATGTTATATGTTTCCTGATGAAAGTATTTATAAATAAATATTGTTTACAATATTTATATATTATTTGTTTTTTTTCATATGTCCATACCATTTATTTATAGTGTAAAGTAGAGAGGGTGCATGGAAGGATTTCATCTCAAGAGAAGGGGGCATGGAGCCAAAATGTTTATGAAAATAATTTTCCAATATACATAATAACATTTTTTACAATTTATTGTAATTATTATTAGAATATTGCTACAACAAAGGACGATTATTTAAGTTATAGTTAAATAAAAAAATTACTAATTTAAAAACTATTTAATAATCTAAATGAATCATTTTATCAGAATAACTGGATGCTATCTCATTTCTAACAATTTTTATTTTCTTAATTTTAATGATAATAAATGATTTGTTACCTGTCTCCTATGAATGACTTGAATTCTTGTTTTAACATATGGAAAGTGACTGGCAGTGGTTAATATGGTTTTCCTTTTGTATTGTTCATGAAGCTCCCCATGAGCTTTGCCTCCGACAGTAAATGGTGTAGCATAGACAAAGCGTTCTGTAAATTTAAAGAATTTGAAATACTTGGAAAACCCAGGAATACAAATTACCTTAGGTTATTTAAAAGGTAAAATGTTAGCTAATCACAGTTGATTTCATTATACAGCAATAATGATTTAATCTAGTTTCAGTCTTGAACTATTTGAATACAGTAAAGTCTTGATAATTCGAGGTAGATGGGGCTGTGACCCCCTTGGATTACTGAAAACTCTGATTACAGGAAATGTATATTATTAATGTTGAGGACGATGTGGTATATTGCATGTTTAGAATGTATTTCTATTTCTATTATTGTATTTCTATTTTTTTTGTAAGCATTGAGGTGTTCTCTATATATTGTATTAAGGTATTCTTTGCTTGTCCTATACAGAATTTATTACAATTGTATGTAATTTTATGAATTCAGTTTTTGTATTGAGCATTATTATGGATTGCCAGTGAATTTGCTTAAGGTGAGCTCTATAATTCTATTTTCCTTTCTATTTCCCATGTGAAATTGAGGTCTCTATGGATATTATTTATATTATTTAGAACTATTTATATTTTCCCATTATTACTACACATATATAATAATGTAAAAGTATCTGAACTATTGTCTTTCTGTTCCTAAAATTTAATTATTCCGTCTATTTTTCGTAAGTATATTTCTGCTAATATACTTGATAAGGAATATCCCAAGGTTAGACAGTTTTCCTCTTTACACATCTTATTATATGAGAAGTGATTTTGATTTAGAAATATGTTATGGGTAAATATTATTTTTTGAATTAGTATTATACATTTTTTAACTCTGTGTTTTTTAAGTTTCTTTTATTGGGATATGTGTGTACTCGTTTGTTTTGCCATATGATATTAATTGCCATGTAAGTAGTTCTGATATGTTTCAGTTTCTTTGGGAGTTCTATTTTATTCTTTTTTTTGTCTGTGTAATGTCGTTGAACGTTATGCTTCTGTAACATGTATATATTTAAATATTTTAGAGACCAAAAGAGGTAAAAAAAACTTCGTAACATAAAGAAATCTGAATATTGCCTACGCCCTTTATTTAGAAAATTGTTATACAATTTTGGGCAACTTAAAAAAAAAATACCAAACATCACAGTAGATATATATTTATTGTATGTGTATATCTTATATCCGTATACACACACAAGCTTTTCAAGAAAGTACAGCTCCAAAGTCATCTAAGCTCAACTTTGATAATTCTAACCCTTGAAATTAGATATATCTTTAAAATTCGAATTTTCAAACTCCAAACAAAACAAAGACAGACAGAGAGAGAAAGAGAGAGAGAGAGAGAGAGAGAGGGAGGGAGAGAGAGGAATTATTGAAATAATTTGAGTAAAATATGATCAATGATCAATGAAAATATGATAATGGGCAAAACTTTTGTGCAATTTATACAGTACTTTCTCATTAACCATGAGTCTTGAAGAATATATATATATTAAAAATAATATTGACATTATATCTTTAAAAAAATACAAAATCATTGTATAGGAGATAGATTGAAAGAGAAAAATTTGATCTGTAGTTTACTGTAATGCAACATGGAAACAGAACTCTGCATGGCATGCAACATAAACTTGTTCAGTATTTATTATTCTAGAATAACGGAATTGAAAAGCTGTCTGTCTGATGTTGTAGCACCATGTTTATTTAGCAGTCATATGGCCATTGCATTCTTATCAATTTTTGTTGTTGCTTCAAGAAACTACGTTGTTTGGATGTTTAGTCTGCATGACCTTTATAAGTGTAATACTGTCTCCATGCTTTAGAAAAGCATGTTCAACAAGCTTCTCATGTCTAAGTAATTGTTTATTTTAGCAGAACAAAATTTAGTTGACTTGCTGATCATGAATAAGATAATCCGCAATGGGTTACAGAAAAATTGGATCCAAACCTTCAATAAAAGGTTCTATAGACCTTACAGCGTGAAACCAACCCCTCTTTTTTATCCTAGTCAATCTTACAATCAAAACAATAGAGTTAAATCATAAAACAAATAACAGATTATATCATAAAGTACGAATTATCTTCCGTAACTGATATTAGTTAAGACATGTGTAATTACAAATTTGATGTGCAACACGTATAAAGTTAGGTTAAAAATATAATCGATGTATACATATACCATAAATTTATGTAAAAATTGCATAACCTGAGACATTCTATTCATGTCACTAAAGAACTGTTAACCTGAAAACTCCAGGTAATTAATTTTAAAATACAAAGTAAATTCATTAAAATAGATTCATCTGTTAAATTCATTAAAGTATTTTTTTCATTATAACTATGTGCACTGTCCCTGACCTGAGAAGAGTTAATGTTCAAAATTCTTTTCAAAGAGAGGACAGCATGGGATACCGGTCCTTCTGCCAATACGGGTATAAAATTTATACATGACTGTTTAAAGTAGTTAACTATTTAGTTATATGCGAATTTCATTTCTTCTTCCCCTCCAAATGATAATCAAAATAAATCTTAAATTCATAAACTGACAATAACTTTTAAAATAATACAAGTGATCTGAGTAAATACTATGTATTTAGTGAGTAATGTTATTACTGAATTTAAACAGCAATGTTCAGAAATTTACTGTTATTGTTAATTATTTTTCCGTTGCACTGACTATATAAAGTTGTTATTGGTAATTGTAAACATTTATTTCACCACAATTAACAGTAACAACTTTATAAAGTCAGTACATATCATGATTTTGACATCAACCAAGGTAAAAACCTCTACATGAATTGCCTCAACCTAAACATCAAACTTCAAAACTGCATTAACAGGATTACTTTCAAAAAAAAATTCATATCTCTCAACATTACACCAAAATACGCTAAACTATACATAGGAAATAAAAACAAAATACCGTCATTAACAAAGCAACAAAAATAGCCAAATTACACGTGATTAAAGAAAATATCAAATCTGGAGAAAATCAATTCAGTGATTCGACAATGGTCAAGTGACCGAAAGGGGCCTCATCACATAAGGTAAAATTATTGCACTTAGTGGTGGAAAAAATTATTTACAAGTAATAACAACTTCATATATACATATATATACTGAAATTTTTATTAGCATACTAATTTTAATAACGATAGAGATAATAAAGATAAATTTTATTAAGATTTTACAAAAACAAAATAATTTGAATCCTATAAAACTTTTCCTTAATATACTTAAACACTATACTAAAATTTTTGAAATATTGTAAAATTGGCATAAAATGTATGAAAACATATCAATACGATTTCAATAATATAACTCACTTATATTAAAGTTTTTGTCAAAGTGAGTAAGACGGTATCTAGTCTCATAAGCTTCGAAGTATGGTTCAACATATGTAATTTGTATGTACGCCTTCTCTGGACTTAGACTATTACAATCTACAGTGTTTGAGTCTTTTATTATGACCATATTATCTGCACCAAACCTTTCTGCATAAAAATTCTGAAACAAAAGTATAAATTTTTGAAATAAACAAAGACTGGGATGAGCGTCAATGAAACTATAATAAGTTAGTACTTACCTCGAGTCGGCTAAATATTTCTGGAAGTTTTGTAAGGGTCGGTTCTTTATAAATGAATTCTTCACCATTCAAATCACCAAACTTTGAACCATAGAATCCGACTCTGAAATACGTTCCAAAAACTCTTTTTCCTTGTAGCTGTTCCATTCTGGTAAAAGCATCATGTAACTTTCTAAAATATATTAAAATATTGTTAAAAAAGTTGTGATCAATATTTTAAAAATAGATTCTTTAATGGGGCATTTACTTTTTTATATGTAAATATTATAGATATTTTATATAACAGATCTCAATAAATTATTAACACATTCACTACCAGGCAGTTTTTCGACAACCTTCAAACACAATTTTTTTTGTTGTACTTTTTGTTTAAATAATAACAAAATAAACTAACATTTCGTCTTCTAGTGTGTTTATTCATTTAAACTGGTTTATTTATAATGTCGTCGGACACCGGTGACCGTCATGTTAATATTTATTATGAAGCACCGTGTTGGTCACGCTGTCGGGTTGCTACGCACTCCTCATTCAAGCCGATTTTCTGAATGAATGTAAAATATTAACATTTTTATTGTATTTTTTCAATATAAATTCAAGTATAAATATATACTATAACATATTTTCACAATATTATAGACATTTTTAAACAATAGATATAGCTACTAGATTTTTCTCACTTATTTTTTAAATTTTCAACATAACTGTATTTTTGTTTGAAAATATTTTTTCCCGAGTAATTAGAATGTAAATATAATCTGAACATTATTCTTGCATTAATGGTTGTATTGTTTCAATACAAGTATGTTTCAAATTGAGCTGTTTTTACGAATTTAAAATGATCTTATGGATCTTGGAGGAAGATGTTTTTACTTATTACAGTTTGAAATTGAAGTTGTAAGACGAAAACGATCCCTCCAAGTATAAGTTAACAATTCAACAACTTATATTAATAGAATGTCTGGTAGCAAGTAATTCCAAAGTATAATAAGTAATTAACAACCAGCTCATCATGAACAACAAAATTCTTTTGTAAAGTTTTTAATTTCTAATTTTCGAATTGTTCAGTTTTTTTAGGTGAATATTTTTTTAGGATCAATTAAAAAGTAACACTATTCTAAAACATAATGTAATTTTACAAAGAAGTGTAAAAAAACTATTTCTTTTTAATATTTCCTTATAATTTTGAACTTCTAGTTTACCAATAATTATAGTCTTGTAAACAAAATAATAAAAATATTTTCTGAACGCTAAGCTGCAGTAACACACACAGAGGCCATGTCGGACACCTTGTATGGTTAAATACAACGTGAATGTGTCTAACAGCCTTCTGTGATGACCTAAAGTTAGGTCTATGTTGTCGGTTAAGGGTGACTGCCGCAGCCCTATGCAAAAAATGCAGTGACTGTCATGACAGTCATTGAGTTAAAAATGTATTTTACATAAAAACCAATTTTACTTTAATAAAATACTAGAAAATTCCACAGATTTGAATTTTGTTAAATCACCTTATACATACACATTCCTCGGTTACATTATAAAACTATTCTAAAACATAATGTAATTTTACAAAGAAGTGTAAAAAAAACTATTTCTTTTCAATATTTCCTTAAAATTTTGAACTTCTAGTTTACCAATAATTATAGTCTTGTAAACAAAATAATAAAAATATTTTCTGAACGCTAAGCTGCAGTAAGACACAGAGGCCATGTTGGATACCTTGTCTGGTTAAATACATCGTGAATGTGTCTAACAGCCTTCTGTGATGACCTAAAGTTAGGTCTATGTTGTCGGTTACGGGTGACCGCCGCAGCCCTATGCAAAAAATGCAGTGACTGTCATGACAGTCATAGAGTTAAAAATGTATTTTACATAAAAACCAATTTTACTTTAATAAAATACTAGAAAATTCCACAGATTTACATTTTGTGAAATCACCTTATACTTACACATTCCTCGGTTACATTATATACTGTGGCACTTTAATCATTTAAAAAAGTATATATTATATTAAAACTGCATTCAAATTTTTATTTAATATGTGAATTACATATGTACAGTACAATATAGAATATACTTTAACTAATTCACGGTTTTAAGCAGTATTTAATAAGATAGCGCTAAACTAAATATTTAACTTTAAAAAGAGTACAGTATAGTAAATATGGTACATCGGTAAATCGGTAATTTTATGTTGAATGTTATACAACTCCCAATTATTATCATCTACTAACTCTCTTACATACATAAATAAAAGCAGCAGAGGTGCACAAGATTCTCTTTAATATTTGTATGAATTCATAAGAGTTTTTACTCTTATGTTATGTGTCGGCCCTTTCAAATGTCATTTTTCATTACAGTGAATTTATGCCAGAGAAGATCCACTTTCACCTTGGGAAAATCAGTTTATTTTTTAATTGTTAATAGCTTTTATGTTTGACAAGTTGACATGGTTAAAAGATGCATTCTCTATACAATAAATAATATACATAGATAACCATACTGCACAATGAACTACAGTAATAGAAAAATACAATGTTTTTATTACGTACCATAATTTGTGAAATGAAAAGACCAATACTGATTGAGAAAACACACATGGTGAACAGTAAATACATTCAGTTAACACATAGGAATATACCTAGAAATGCATACATAACCACATCTAGAGTTACTTAATGATTCCCTCATAGTGACTACTGTTTCTCAGAAAGATGACTTATAATGTAGACTGTAAAATAGATCATTGAAGTCTCTATTATATTTATTTTGAGCACTTAAATTATTGAAATATTTTGTGAAATCACACATTTAACACTTCCAAGCCTATGCCTGAGTATAGATTGGGTCATTTAGTTAACATTAGTTGCCTATGCCTGTGTATAGCTGGTGTTTCCGTATTTATTTCCAAAGCAACGTAATTCCTTCGTATTCTTAGTTTTGCTGAAATCATTCTTTATATTGGTTATTCTACTTTACATGTCTACATTTAGGCCAATCAGAGTTGCATTTACAAACAAAACTTGGTTAAGTGTGGCGACTGAGAGTTATCAGACATTTGTTTGACAGATGTTGGTTTGGTCAAATAATGAGTGTTTTATTAGTGCAAGGTGATTGCGTTTTGAATTTGTTGTTGTTTGCTCTAAATATTCTCTATAAGTTATTTTAGTTATTTAATTTGTAGTTTGTGTAATTTTTGTTAGGGTTTCACGTTTTTCTATAAATTTATCTTTAAGTATTTAGTTTATTCAATTTTTATTATTAGAGATATTACGTTATAGATATAATGGGTAAGGACAATTTAGGAAGCGATTTGGTATGAAATATGTTGCTTTTAGACAGTGACAGTGAAACCAATCTAGGCCGAGGTACAATCAACATATCTTTTATTGATATTGAATGAAAATTTAAATGACCCGATTGAGAGTTTTCTAAATTCTAAAGGAAATATTTCTAAATTACATTTTGTTTTAGCTTTAAAATGATATATAACATGTAATAACGTAAAATATGTGTAGTGAAGTGCAGTGATGTACAGTGTTGCTAGTTTATTTTTTTTGACTTTTTTATACATTTTTCAAAGGAGCATATTATGTCATCAAAGTGCCATTTCTTATTCATGCTTCCACGCAAGACCAGCAGATATCGTCTAGACATAATCATGAACTGACATCTGCACATGCCACATGACTGTGAAATATAAAAGAGGAGCGAGTAATATACAAGGAATTATTTCACACTCAAAATTATTCAAGCATAAGAGTTTCATGTCAATAATTTGACTTATACTGTAACGGAAAATCACTACAACTTTACCATGGATAATTAGTTTTGGAGTATTCATCTTTTTCGACAAATAAGCCACCTGCCATTATTGGAATGATGCAAGGTTAATGTAAGAGTTGTAGATTTTTCCATAAGTAAGTATATTATATGGCTAAAAATATATGCAATAAATGTAAATTGAGTATAATTTTAAAACAATTTTCTTCCTAACCCTAAATGTTTACAATGTATGAATTTTGGTTTCACTATTTCTCTTATTTAAAAGACACACTTATAAAATATGTTCGATATTTTGCATATTTCCTTAATGCAATGTCTGTTTGCATAATAAGCGGTTTTTGGTACACAAACATTGTTCCCATTGATTGACACTCTCTTACTGATATAAATAACACAAAATAGTACAGAAAACGATTGCATAATAATAATAATAACTTTTAACAACCATAAAAACTAGCTATTATTATTTACACATCCGTGATATACATTTCGTTAACATTTAGCCTCCTCAGATGGTCATGTAAGCTTTATCAACCCAATATCCTTGTAAGCTTTTGAAGATGCTAATTGTGTTACTGTAATGTACATCAAGGTTGTGTAAATATTTATCGAAAGAATTTATAGATGTTTATTAAATCACAAATATTCAATACTGATATGTCTTTGGCAACCTAAGACATTTGTATTTCTAACAAGGGTTATAATTGATATATCAGTAGTAAAGGGTAATTATAGCATTAGTAGGTATAGAGCTAATGGTAATGTAATTCCTTAGATCTATTAATCAATTCATATGTATATAATTCCTGAAAGCTTGTTTCATTCTTTTTACAACAATATATTATTTGTTGTAAATATGGTATTTATTATAGGTCAGAAACTTCTTATACTTTACCTAAAAACCTCCAGGCAGATAAAGACAAGAGTTAATATATGTAATGTTTAAAAATCTTGTTAAATAGCAGGAAGAATGTGATAAAATAATTTTCTAGACTCAGAAGCTGCAAGGGATTAGCCTTCTTTGTATTGTTACACTGTCTATTCCTATTATTTTTTAAACCCATGCATTAAATTTTAAACATGGTTATTTATTTCTTGTTACTCTAGTTAATTTCTGTCAGTTTGCTTTAACATGTTTAAACCTTTTTCTTTGACAAATATTCTGATTTGTTGCTCTCAAACTAATATTATAAACTTTATTTATCAAGATACTAAGTTGTATTAAATAACATTATTCTAACAAGTTGTATTAAATAACATTATTCTAACAAATAATAACTATGAATGCAACTAGTAAATTGCTAAACACTAAAAATAATCTAATAATATCTGTATACAAAAATTACAAGTTTAAAGCCTTAAGACTCACAAAAGTAAATGTTTTGACATAGCCAATATATTATTTTTAAAAAATGTTTAATAAAGTCAACAATTAATTTTTGTAACAGATAATCATACAATCTTACCCATGAATATTTGCTAATTTCTTGTAATCATGATTGGCTTCTGTAATAGGAATCATAACTTTGTAAACATTATTCATTGCTTCATACATGCCTGCCTATAAAAAAAGAATATTAAATATTCAAAACATTTTATATTGCCATTGTAAATTCATTTAAAAGAAACAAGTTCAAGTATTATTTATCAATAAAACTAATTATATTATGAGTTTAATATCTAAATATTCAATATTTAAACTTGTTTAATTATAATTATGTTTTGTACCTTGTACTTGTAAAACAAACTTTGATATAAAACCTTACAGTTATTTTTTGTACCAACTGATATTTTTCTGTTTGTTTAGGAGTGTACAAGGCATAATGTACACATATAAATGAATTATGGAGTAAATTAGTTTTGTATTTGATTGAAAGTTATTTTAAAACATTAAGTATAGGGTGAGGTATGGAAACCTGCTGATTTGTATTTCGTACCAAGCTGCACATTATCGTAGTAAGAGGGTGATGAGGGTCTCTTTCAAAAGGGGGAGTCCTGAAGTTTTGTTATGTACCTAGTCAGTTGCCGCAATGTATTGGATTACTGTCCGTTTGATGCTGAAAAATACTAATGGCCATTCCGTTATGACGACTCGACTAGGGTTTTGTACTCATTTCAATATTCATCCTGCAGTTCCAATTCCTGGTTAGTAATCGATTGTTACGTGGGTGGACATATCTATCCCAAGTGGAAGTACGGTAGAAAATGGTTTCGGAAATCGGTAGATTGTTACTATACTATAAAATGTTAAAAAAGTAAGGCAGTCATTTGTGCACTCTTCACAGCATTTAGCATGTAAACGAGCTGGTCTGGGGATTTTGGATCTCAGTTTAAGGCGAAGTCTTCATTACAAACTAAATTTCCATTACTATAAAATAGCTGTAACATGCATCTTGAAAACTTACATAACGATGTAATCATTTTCTTTAGTGAAGATGCTTACTTTCACATTTTGGGCTTTGTAAACAAGTAAAACATGTGTTACTGGAGTGATAAGAATCTGCACGAGCTTCATCAAAAGTGGGGATAATTAGTCCTTATTTCTTCAAGGACAACGGACGAGCAGTCATAGTGTCTGTGGCGGGATTTTCCTATCTAACCTGACAGAAACTGACGTTGACGATGGTTCCAAATGGGTGGAGTTGTGATGGTGTATGATTTTACCACACAGAGCAATGTTCAATTAATCTTTTGAAACCATATTTTGCAGAACACCTCATCTCCCTGAGAGGCACCCTTGTGTGGCCAGCTTGTTCCCCAAATCTAACACTGTGTGACTTTTTTTTATTGGGTAATATGAAGTCAATTGTTTACAAAGACCATCTAAGGGCCTCATGTCATCTGTAGAACAACATATGCTAAACCATTCCAATATGCTTCAAACAATTGAATGGAACTTCAGAAATTGGATAACTTAATGCATTACTAACAAGGGCTGTCATTTGTCAATCGTTATTTTTATAACTGTAATTAAAATGAATATTATAAATACAGTAAATGCATTAAAAAAATGTATTTAATAATTTACATAAAAATAAATGATATCTCTATTACTTTTTGTTTTATTGGTTATTCAAATCAGCACATTTATATAATTTACTCATCTTAAATAAATTGTGGATTTTATTGTAATGGTCACTGAGTGTTTAGATTTAGAAGACCAGAGCCCAAGTCAAAATGAAAAATGTACACTTAGGAATATGTTTTGTCAGTGAAATAGAAAACTTGCATGAAAAAAGTATTTGAAATAAAAGACAAAATTATGTCAATTTATTTGGCATAAGAGAAAAGTACACTAAAAACCATGTAAAGATCAAATTAATTTAATTATTTTTTGAAATAAGTCCAAGAAAGTGTAATTAAATCAACACACTAAAACCCTAAATCAAGCTTTCCCATTTTGTATGACTTTTCATAAAATATTCACAAAAATTCCAGTGATCTCAAAGTACAGTGTGTACCAAAAAGAATGAACCGATTTTAAATGAATTATTTATTAGGAAGAAGGGCTTAACACCAACAAATTTCATACTAAATTACTCACAAAAGACATAAGTTTATAAAAATCCATCATAAATGTTCAATATGTCCTCCATCGGCTGCATGGACGACATCTAGCAGATAGCTGAATTTATTCCAAACTGAGCTTCTGTCTCTGAAGCTACAGCAGCTGATATTCTGGTTTTTAGTTCATCAATGTCACGAGGTAAGGGAGGAACGTAAACACGTTGTTTAACATATCCCCACAGGAAAAAATCGCATAGTGTTATCTCAGGGGACCTAGGAGGCCACGAGTGTAAAGCCTGGTCTCGTGGTCCTGTACGCCCTATCCAAACGTTGAGGCAAGTTGGCATTGAAGAAACTGCGCACGTTGTTTTGCCAGAGCGGTGGTGCACCATCTTGCTGATAGATAAAATTGTCAGAGTCAATAAGTTGTGGGAGTAACCAGTTCTGTAGCATTGCAAGATATGATTGTCCTGTTATAGTTTGTTTCTCAAAAAAGGGGTCCATAAACCTTGCTTTGCGAAACAGCACAAAAAAGATTCACTTTTGCACGGTAACGGAAGTTCTCGGCTAGCACGATGCGTAGACTTACGAGAGTTCCGCTCAAATGCACGTCGGATTTGTTCTACTGTTTGTTCAGGAACGTGTGGCCGACCAGGACTTTTCCCTTTACAAAGGCACCCGGTTTCTTCAAACTGTTTATACCACCGTCGAATGTTCTTTGGTGATGGTGGTTTAACATGAAATCGAATACAAAATGCCCGCTGAACTGTGACTACTGATTGAGTATGACTAAATTCAATAACACAATACGCCTTCTGTTGCGCGGACACCATATTGAGCGAGACTGGCTGCACGATCTATGTCAGCGCTCGTAGCGACATACAGCGTATTTTTTCTGAAACTCTAAACCATGCCGATTACATCTGGCGGCGTTTCGGTCACCTAGTGACATTTGTTTCAATATTATTACAAGTTAAAATCGGGGGGGGGGGGTTTGGTACACACTGTATATTGTTTTAGGGTAGACTGTGTCTAAACACTTTGAATTCAAAGAACTTCATTTCACACCTTAATTGGATAAGTTACATTGGACGATTAGAGTACCTAACCTCTTTAGGTACAAAAGTTTCACACTTGGTAGTTTTAAGATCAAGGTTTCCAAGATTGTGATGTTGCTAGGGATGGTGCTAAAGCAGACCATTTACATTGTCTATAAATTAAGCAATCTTTCTTAAAAAGCATGTATTGTTAAAATGGAAAATGGAAGTTATTAGATAACTAGGAATGCACTGCTTTGTGTGTATGAGTAATTTCTCTCTTCTGAGTAACTTTCTATTTTCTTTTCCATTAACGCCTGTGTTGTGTTATTGTGAAGATGTATCAAAGCCAAACATTGTGCAATTTCCTCTTAAAATTTTTGTTAATGTTGATAATTAATATTATAGTCTACTTTTTCTTTCTTTATTAAATATTACATTCATTTCTATGCTTTCTAAGTTATATTTTTTGCTTGGTGCAATGGCTAAACATGGGCAGTGTGTTTTATAAGACGTCCGATGTTGAAATTAGTACGGAATTTATTTTTGAAGATGAGGTAGACGACTATGGAGATGTCACTAAACAAAGAAAAGGCAATTATGTAATGCAAAAAAATGACATCAAAGAGTAAGTGCAGGTAAATGAAAATATTTTCTATCTTGGGTTTTATTTTATATTTTTGTAGTGTTTTATGATAGCAAATTACTAAATAATGTTAGGATAAAATTGCAAAATCTACGAATGATTTGCTTTATGAACGTCTTTGACTTTATGAATATCTAATTTGTTGATTGTTTTAATCTAAAAAACATATTTTTGAAATTAAAAAAATTATTTTAATAAAATGTAGCCACAATAGCTCCGATATACACAATAGTGTCACAAATGATACTCAGTGCATGATTGAATTTGCTTCTTGTCCACATCTGTATGATAGTTTCAGTTTTATAGGTTCTACCATTATACTTTTTATATATGTACACAAAAAATTAATATGATATCAATAAAATATCATAGAGCAAAAAATTAATGAGTTAAATTAGTTTTATTTGTAATACTGTCCATGTGAATACAAAATCAACTAGAAATGTATCAATTTGACACATAGAGCTCGATTATTTTTAACTTATTTGCACCTAATATTTAAAACTTAATTAGTTAAGAACGCCAAACTTAATTTTTTTACCCATTTTGTAATATTGTTGTGCTATTTTGCAAAGTACTGGCCATCAAAGTTTTGTAAGCGTAGTTTTCGCGCTGATAGAAGCAGTGATTGGGGAAATACAGCCGGCTGTAAGCCTGTGTATATGCATGCGTCCATTGGCTTCTTCTACTCTAGCTGTTGTAGATAACAGATTGTATCTATTACAGTCAACTATTTTATGGTCTGTGGAGGTTAGTGAAAAGCCCCCAAGGAAACGTCAACCCTTCCTTCATGTTGAATTACCTAGCAAGATATGTTGGGACTTACAGAAGATATGTTGCATTTAGTTTGCCTTCTGAGAGTCTTTTCTTTGCCGAACTTAATATCTAAATATTCAATATTTAAACTTGTTTAATTATAATTATGTTTTGTACCTTGTACTTGTAAAACAAACTTTGATATAAAACCTTACAGTTATTTTTTGTACCAACTGATATTTTTCTGTTTGTTTAGGAGTGTACAAGGCATAATGTACACATATAAATGAATTATGGAGTAAATTAGTTTTGTATTTGATTGAAAGTTATTTTAAAACATTAAGTATAGGGTGAGGTATGGAAACCTGCTGATTTGTATTTCGTACCAAGCTGCACATTATCGTAGTAAGAGGGTGATGAGGGTCTCTTTCAAAAGGGGGAGTCCTGAAGTTTTGTTATGTACCTAGTCAGTTGCCGCAATGTATTGGATTACTGTCCGTTTGATGCTGAAAAATACTAATGGCCATTCCGTTATGACGACTCGACTAGGGTTTTGTACTCATTTCAATATTCATCCTGCAGTTCCAATTCCTGGTTAGTAATCGATTGTTACGTGGGTGGACATATCTATCCCAAGTGGAAGTACGGTAGAAAATGGTTTCGGAAATCGGTAGATTGTTACTATACTATAAAATGTTAAAAAAGTAAGGCAGTCATTTGTGCACTCTTCACAGCATTTAGCATGTAAACGAGCTGGTCTGGGGATTTTGGATCTCAGTTTAAGGCGAAGTCTTCATTACAAACTAAATTTCCATTACTATAAAATAGCTGTAACATGCATCTTGAAAACTTACATAACGATGTAATCATTTTCTTTAGTGAAGATGCTTACTTTCACATTTTGGGCTTTGTAAACAAGTAAAACATGTGTTACTGGAGTGATAAGAATCTGCACGAGCTTCATCAAAAGTGGGGATAATTAGTCCTTATTTCTTCAAGGACAACGGACGAGCAGTCATAGTGTCTGTGGCGGGATTTTCCTATCTAACCTGACAGAAACTGACGTTGACGATGGTTCCAAATGGGTGGAGTTGTGATGGTGTATGATTTTACCACACAGAGCAATGTTCAATTAATCTTTTGAAACCATATTTTGCAGAACACCTCATCTCCCTGAGAGGCACCCTTGTGTGGCCAGCTTGTTCCCCAAATCTAACACTGTGTGACTTTTTTTTATTGGGTAATATGAAGTCAATTGTTTACAAAGACCATCTAAGGGCCTCATGTCATCTGTAGAACAACATATGCTAAACCATTCCAATATGCTTCAAACAATTGAATGGAACTTCAGAAATTGGATAACTTAATGCATTACTAACAAGGGCTGTCATTTGTCAATCGTTATTTTTATAACTGTAATTAAAATGAATATTATAAATACAGTAAATGCATTAAAAAAATGTATTTAATAATTTACATAAAAATAAATGATATCTCTATTACTTTTTGTTTTATTGGTTATTCAAATCAGCACATTTATATAATTTACTCATCTTAAATAAATTGTGGATTTTATTGTAATGGTCACTGAGTGTTTAGATTTAGAAGACCAGAGCCCAAGTCAAAATGAAAAATGTACACTTAGGAATATGTTTTGTCAGTGAAATAGAAAACTTGCATGAAAAAAGTATTTGAAATAAAAGACAAAATTATGTCAATTTATTTGGCATAAGAGAAAAGTACACTAAAAACCATGTAAAGATCAAATTAATTTAATTATTTTTTGAAATAAGTCCAAGAAAGTGTAATTAAATCAACACACTAAAACCCTAAATCAAGCTTTCCCATTTTGTATGACTTTTCATAAAATATTCACAAAAATTCCAGTGATCTCAAAGTACAGTGTGTACCAAAAAGAATGAACCGATTTTAAATGAATTATTTATTAGGAAGAAGGGCTTAACACCAACAAATTTCATACTAAATTACTCACAAAAGACATAAGTTTATAAAAATCCATCATAAATGTTCAATATGTCCTCCATCGGCTGCATGGACGACATCTAGCAGATAGCTGAATTTATTCCAAACTGAGCTTCTGTCTCTGAAGCTACAGCAGCTGATATTCTGGTTTTTAGTTCATCAATGTCACGAGGTAAGGGAGGAACGTAAACACGTTGTTTAACATATCCCCACAGGAAAAAATCGCATAGTGTTATCTCAGGGGACCTAGGAGGCCACGAGTGTAAAGCCTGGTCTCGTGGTCCTGTACGCCCTATCCAAACGTTGAGGCAAGTTGGCATTGAAGAAACTGCGCACGTTGTTTTGCCAGAGCGGTGGTGCACCATCTTGCTGATAGATAAAATTGTCAGAGTCAATAAGTTGTGGGAGTAACCAGTTCTGTAGCATTGCAAGATATGATTGTCCTGTTATAGTTTGTTTCTCAAAAAAGGGGTCCATAAACCTTGCTTTGCGAAACAGCACAAAAAAGATTCACTTTTGCACGGTAACGGAAGTTCTCGGCTAGCACGATGCGTAGACTTACGAGAGTTCCGCTCAAATGCACGTCGGATTTGTTCTACTGTTTGTTCAGGAACGTGTGGCCGACCAGGACTTTTCCCTTTACAAAGGCACCCGGTTTCTTCAAACTGTTTATACCACCGTCGAATGTTCTTTGGTGATGGTGGTTTAACATGAAATCGAATACAAAATGCCCGCTGAACTGTGACTACTGATTGAGTATGACTAAATTCAATAACACAATACGCCTTCTGTTGCGCGGACACCATATTGAGCGAGACTGGCTGCACGATCTATGTCAGCGCTCGTAGCGACATACAGCGTATTTTTTCTGAAACTCTAAACCATGCCGATTACATCTGGCGGCGTTTCGGTCACCTAGTGACATTTGTTTCAATATTATTACAAGTTAAAATCGGGGGGGGGGGGGGTTTGGTACACACTGTATATTGTTTTAGGGTAGACTGTGTCTAAACACTTTGAATTCAAAGAACTTCATTTCACACCTTAATTGGATAAGTTACATTGGACGATTAGAGTACCTAACCTCTTTAGGTACAAAAGTTTCACACTTGGTAGTTTTAAGATCAAGGTTTCCAAGATTGTGATGTTGCTAGGGATGGTGCTAAAGCAGACCATTTACATTGTCTATAAATTAAGCAATCTTTCTTAAAAAGCATGTATTGTTAAAATGGAAAATGGAAGTTATTAGATAACTAGGAATGCACTGCTTTGTGTGTATGAGTAATTTCTCTCTTCTGAGTAACTTTCTATTTTCTTTTCCATTAACGCCTGTGTTGTGTTATTGTGAAGATGTATCAAAGCCAAACATTGTGCAATTTCCTCTTAAAATTTTTGTTAATGTTGATAATTAATATTATAGTCTACTTTTTCTTTCTTTATTAAATATTACATTCATTTCTATGCTTTCTAAGTTATATTTTTTGCTTGGTGCAATGGCTAAACATGGGCAGTGTGTTTTATAAGACGTCCGATGTTGAAATTAGTACGGAATTTATTTTTGAAGATGAGGTAGACGACTATGGAGATGTCACTAAACAAAGAAAAGGCAATTATGTAATGCAAAAAAATGACATCAAAGAGTAAGTGCAGGTAAATGAAAATATTTTCTATCTTGGGTTTTATTTTATATTTTTGTAGTGTTTTATGATAGCAAATTACTAAATAATGTTAGGATAAAATTGCAAAATCTACGAATGATTTGCTTTATGAACGTCTTTGACTTTATGAATATCTAATTTGTTGATTGTTTTAATCTAAAAAACATATTTTTGAAATTAAAAAAATTATTTTAATAAAATGTAGCCACAATAGCTCCGATATACACAATAGTGTCACAAATGATACTCAGTGCATGATTGAATTTGCTTCTTGTCCACATCTGTATGATAGTTTCAGTTTTATAGGTTCTACCATTATACTTTTTATATATGTACACAAAAAATTAATATGATATCAATAAAATATCATAGAGCAAAAAATTAATGAGTTAAATTAGTTTTATTTGTAATACTGTCCATGTGAATACAAAATCAACTAGAAATGTATCAATTTGACACATAGAGCTCGATTATTTTTAACTTATTTGCACCTAATATTTAAAACTTAATTAGTTAAGAACGCCAAACTTAATTTTTTTACCCATTTTGTAATATTGTTGTGCTATTTTGCAAAGTACTGGCCATCAAAGTTTTGTAAGCGTAGTTTTCGCGCTGATAGAAGCAGTGATTGGGGAAATACAGCCGGCTGTAAGCCTGTGTATATGCATGCGTCCATTGGCTTCTTCTACTCTAGCTGTTGTAGATAACAGATTGTATCTATTACAGTCAACTATTTTATGGTCTGTGGAGGTTAGTGAAAAGCCCCCAAGGAAACGTCAACCCTTCCTTCATGTTGAATTACCTAGCAAGATATGTTGGGACTTACAGAAGATATGTTGCATTTAGTTTGCCTTCTGAGAGTCTTTTCTTTGCCGAACAGACTTGTCGTCTTCGGTTGAAGCATCCTTAGTATTGAAAAATACTATTTTGGTTGATACACTAATGACTGTCACACCTACTGAAACAATAACTACTGTACATTCCAGTGAGTCATCTGTCAAATTCTGCCTCCACTGCTGTACTGCCAGCACCACTATTTCTGCAGTCATCATTTCTGAACCAAATCTACTACGCATACGCTAACAAAACTCTGACGGCCTGTACTAATGAGTAGGCTGGACAAGCAACAACTCATAATTTAAATAATAAATATAAATTACTTTAAACATCCATAGATATTGCCTTTGATAAAAATGAATGTTTCAAGTTTAGCTCATCAATGGGAGCACAGAAGTAAAAAGATATCATTGCAAGTGAATAATATAAAATGATTACTCTTTTAACAAATTCCTACGATAAATTCAGAAAAACAATGGAAATGAATAAACCCAAAAATACAGGAAAGAAACTGCAGTAGCATTTAAACTGAAAACAAGGCACAATTGTTTCATAGTACATCATTAACAAATGAAAATCAATCAATAAAACAAGATACAATCTGGCATAGCCCAGATTTCACCAACATTTTTTTGCCTTACACTAGACTTAATACTATTTGTAAACAAAGTCATGTTTTGTTGGGATGAAAATGAAATAACTTTTGTAACCATAAGATAAAAAACAAGACTTACTAATTTATTACAACTGTATTTACCGAATAGAAAGAGTTGGCCGCGTGTTCTAACAAGCCAATAAGCCCACTCTCAGTAAAATCTTTTCCCAGACATATTCCTTCTTCTTCAGGACTCAATACATCTTCTGATACTGCACACTCTTCCAAAGCATTGGGAGTGACAACTTCTAAACTAACAGCACCAAGAGGCAGATGTTTCTGATCTTCTAGCATATGAAGGTACTCAGCGACCAAAGCAGCACTATGGACAAGACACATTCCAGCTTCCGTGTGATTGCTTCGCTATAAAATCAATAAAAACTATTATTTATCAGTAGAATAATGCATCGTCTACTAGGAGGAGTTAAATTTAGAAAATGAATACTGGAAGTATTTTTGTACATTGTTTGCAGTTGAAAAACTTAAACCCCAATCATTTGTTTTAAAACCCGAATTGCAATGTTATGAGATAGGATAGTGGTGATAACTAACAGGAAAATGGCACACTGAATGGCAAGATGGTGTCAAAGTATTTAATGAGTATAGCAAAAGCAGAGAGGGCGACTCATGGAAGTAGGTAAATAAGTTAAAAGATATTACCATATTTTCACAACTCATCATTCATTTTGAAATTAGAAAATTTGTATTAAATTATTTGTGCAATTAATTTTATACTTATTACAAGTATTGTTTGCGCTTTTAAAATTTTTTTAAACTTGTTATAAAATTAACATTCAAGAAGTATTTAATGAAACTCGGCATAAAGTTACATTTAGGTTTTCCACAAGTCATTTTTGTGTATTCAACTTATAATACCACATCTACTTATGTTCTTGAACTTCAAACTTGAAGTGACACGTTCCCTCAACATTTCCAAGCTTTGTTTGAAATAACTTACACTGAAGCACCCTTCTTGACCAGTTAGAATAACTTATGTATAATGTGCAATATGACTGTTCATCCTATTATCACATTTTTATAAAGTGCTGTATGTCTTGATCTTACCTCCATGTGTTTTTGTGCCATATTTGCTAACCACGTAAGTCGGAGATCAGGTGAATTCTGGTAACCTTTAGCAATTCTGTACATCAGGTCTAAGAGCATTTCTGGGTCTTCTTGAAACTCTTTCATCTTGACTGTATCTGAGAGTATCATATGAAGGTTAAATACCAAATCCTTAACCTGTAATATAAAAAGACATGAGTCATTAGCACAATATTTAATGAAGAAATAAGTGTCAAATAATATATTAACACGTTCGCTACCACAATCTAACCAATATAAATATTGGTATAGAATACATACAATAAACATATTTGTAGGGGTTTTATGTAGTATAATAATTTATTACAACATTCCAATTTTGCTCTGTAATGAAGGTCAGACCCACATTAACCCAGTCTGTATGGAAAGATCGAATTCTTACAGCCAGTCTGTCTAGAGAAACCAGATGGTGCATAAAGGTGCTGCTCGGCAGTGAACGTGTTAAGTAATATATTATGACTGTGAAAGAAGCTTTTAGTTTTTCAAAGATGATTTTATTGTTAGACGTTTTTGAAAATTAGTCACTGAAAATTGTTTTACATTTTCATATGCGTGTCTAGTGTAATATATACAAATTGCAATGGGTGTATTACTGAAGATGCCACACCTGTTTCGGAGGAAATTGTTTCTGTTTCCCTAAACACTCTAAGTCAATGGGTAAGCAAAAGCATTCAGCCTTAGTATAGACGTAAGTCTTCTCACTCAGTGGAAAAGTTTCAATACAGATATCCAAAACCAACAGACGTTAAGATAAACATGACTTCTGAAAGTAAAAAGAAACCATCACTAATTGATCAAGGCAATTCTATTATAAAAGTTGCAATCCCAATGTATACACTGACAAAACAGAACTAATTTACCTGCTCGAAAATTGCTTGAAGATTTGTAGTAAGTGTTTGTGTGAATCTTTTGGGTTTGTTATTGGAAATCATATATATATATATATATATATATATATATATATATATATATATATATATATATATAACAGAATAACTAAATCTGACAATCTCTTTCATGAAGTCCTTATATCATGGAATGTACCTCCAGGAAATTATCACTTCACCAGATATTCTTCTAAGAGCAGACTCAAGGTCTACAAAACATCAAAAGTTATTGACACTATACAAAAAGAAACAGAAACTGTTAAAAAAACAGACACTGTATTTGATTGTTTCTTTATTTGTATAAATAATCTTATTTTTACAAAGATTAAAAAGACCTACGGTTATACGAGACATAAGAGGTTATGGACAATATTCAATTCAAAAAGACAATGGCTGATTACTGATTGAAGTTTCTTCAACTACATAATTGTGTAGTTGTAACATACCGAATAAATTCTAATTGCAATTCAGTATGTTACATGATATATTTGTTGTTTAGTTAATGTAGAATCGGCTTGCTTAAAAGAAATTTTTGTTTTGTGAAAATGTTTCATCGAAAATGTTTGTTAGTAGAAAGTCTCACAAACTTTCCTGAATGCACAAAGGGTAGGGGTACTCCCGTGGGAACAAGTATATAGCACTCTCTCGCAACATGTCTCAGAGGGAGGAGCAAGATGGGCTAGCAATCGTAAAAATTTTTATAAAACTTTTAAATGATGTAATTTTCTAAATTAATAAAAAAAAGGAAATGTTATTGGTGGCTTTGTTATGTATAGTTTGTTGTTTCAAAATTTAAATACGTACTAAAAGTGAACTAGTGTAATTAATATTAAATGTTTCAACAAAGCCACGTGAGTGTGAGTGATGGACAAAGGTATGTTTTAAATTTAATTTTTTAAAATATTTTTGATTTCAATCAAATCAGTAAATATAAAATTCCTAAATGCATTAAACCTAGCTTTGTCAGAGAACATTTTCAGAAGACGTAAACTTAAATATTTTAATTTGTCAAGTAATAAAGAGCAATAAGCAAATTATAAAATAAATGTAATATTTTGATTATAAAATTGTTTTCAAAATTAAATCTCTTTTATAAACATAAACGAGAATGTAATGTAACCTGTCTTTGATACCTGTCTATTAAACAGACAGCCAGTCTGCCTGAGTTAATAGTTAGATACTATTGTTTAGACAAACAATTGACCCGGCGAGTCTCTGTAGGTACAAGTGGATAGAGGTAATTAAAGTATTTTAAATAAGTCAATTCACTCCACGATTCACTTTACAATAATCCAGGGGGTTACATAGTTATTCATAGTAACTGCAGATTGTTTTAGGGTAAGCACACACTGTATTTGCTTATTTCTTTGTTTCTAAAAACTGATTTTCTTACTTAATAAATAAAATTAAGATTAGCCTAACACGATCTGTCAGCATCTTTTCCTTAACAAATATCTAGGTATGCTATATGTTAAGTCTATTGATTTTTAATAATGATGTATTACTTTACTTTCAAATTTGTAGTATATACAGAATAGGAGTCTTGCAAAATTATCACTACTTAGGTAATGATATAGAATTTACATAAGCTGGTAAGGCTCTATCTACATGTTCCATATTTGGGGAAATTTGAAATGTCCATGTACGAGATTGGGGAAATATTTGTGGTAAAAACATTTTCTGCACTCCTGAGGTGATGTATATCATGTTTTACCCTATAATTAAAGTAATGTAGTTAATATGCCATAATTTTAAGAATAAAATCAGTTCAAAAGTAGTATGAGTGTTTAAAGAGCAATAGACATAAATTAACATTGCCATTTTGCAACATCTGTCCTGCTACTACATTTTTAATCCCTAAATTCATTAAATCTCAGTCACATTGTAATAAATTAATTTAATTTCGCTGAAAACGGCTGTTAACTAAGGTTACTCACTTGCTCTGGAAATGTAGTGTCTTGTAGCTCTAAGTCTTCTTCAGAGTACAGAAGAATAGTTTTCAATGACCTTCGTAATGAAGCTTCGCTAAATGTCTGACTCGTTCCAACCAATGAACTTAAAGACATTGTAACTTGCATTTTAACTCTTGCAAAATTCTAAAACAAATATTAATATTAAAAAAATAGAAAGTATAGAAAATTACTGAAAGTTCAAACAAATGTTGATGTTTAAACACAATCAAATTAAAAAATGAACAAACATGTCTCTAAGATCCCAATAGAGAACAGGGGATGTAAATATCCATGGGAGTTTTGATTATATTCAATCTCTTGGCAGTAGGCAAACAACCGCCTTTTCAACTAAATGAGTATAATATACCTTATCCAGAGAGGTTAGATTTTAAACTATTCTGAATTCTTATCTATCAGGTAATTGTCTATTATGGTCTTTATATACAATTAACAATAATAAATTCATAATATTGATGGATCTAATTATTTAATAATTTTGTTTATAATAAAAATGTTATCAAACTTTAATAACAAATTATGTACTGCATATTTATTTCAAATATAAAGCAGATACTTCAAGTTCAAAGAAATACTGTGCATAAAATATATCAATTTAAAATATAATTTTCCCACATGCACTTCATAATATGTGCATACATGGTGAAGAAATGCTTATTTTTCAAGTTTTCCCATAATTCATAGAAAAGTTACTATTTTGAGTTTTTAATACTTAAAATGTCATTTTCATTGTTTAGAAAAGTTCAACAGCCAATTTAGCTGGTAATGCAGACTAAACAATAAAACTATAAGATGAAAGCAATTTTAAAACAAATAAAACTTATATAACTACATATGTTTATATTTGTTAATGAAACGTTGATTACATGATGGTGAGATAATCTAGTATAGCTCCTACCTACATCTTCAACAACATGAAGTAGTTACAATTTTATTACTTCTTATTATATTATTTAACTTATGAAAAACTTTGCTTTGGCATTTTGTTAAGTAATGCATCAATAAACACAATGAAACAAGGGGACATTTACTGGTTATTGGCATTAAAGCTGTTTAATCCTAAAACCCCAAAGTGTGTTTAATTTCTCTTGAATAGAAGGTGTATCTCACCATTTTTAATAACACTTAAAAATAACCAGTAACTGATTTTAAAAGACAACAAATTTTCTTGATATATCTCCCTGTGGATATGATAGGCAAGAATTTATAACAATTTTGTCAAGAAGTGAGACACTTATTGTGGCAGCTTTACATGCCCCCCACTCCTGAAGTAAAGCTAGGCCACCTTCAGACAAGACCATTACTGATTTTAAAAGACAACAAATTTTCTTGATATATTTCCCTGTGGATATGATAGGCAAGAATTTATAACAATTTTGTCAAGAATTGAGACACTTATTGTGGCAGCTTTACATGTCCCCCACTCCTGAAGTAAAGCTAGGCCACCTTCAGACAAGACCATCCCACTAAACCGTTGCATGTGTCACCCCAAAATATAATACAAAAACCAGAACTTTATCTTGTGTACACATGGCTGAACTATTTACCTAAGCATAACCCTTTAAGGGCTAAGAGCTGATTAGTCGGTTGTGTATTTTATACAGAAGGCTACTGTACTAAAATATCAGCCTTGATAATTCAAGCGATAAAGGCCAATGAAGTGGCCCATTTTAGTGTTGACAGTCATAACACGGTATTTAATTATTATAGAATATGTCTTGACCATAAAATGCTAAGGCCATTTATGTATCCTAAGTACTTTTTTAAATCCTTAAAAATGGTACTTTTATTGTTATTGTCTGCTAATGCTTAAGTGATCTTCAATATTCAGCCAGAATACCAAGTGTGTTGTACACTGATACTTACCTTTCATTTTGAAATACCAGTACCCCATAAACAGTTGTAGATGTAACAAACATACTCCCAGTAATAGTTTTATATATTCAAGTATATTTTCCGCCTTTTTTAACATTACAATATTTTCCTTTGTTGACATGTTTTGGAATTACTACATTTTCAAAACTTAAATGGTACTATTAAATTTTAGAAATGAAGTCCTTACGGAACGTGTTAAAAAAGGAAAATATTGTAATGTTAGGGAAGGTAGAAAATTGTAATTAAATATATACAAATATTCCCAACAGAAGTGAAGTACACTAAGAATTAAGTTTTGGTTAAACCAAAATGTTTATAATAAACAAATAGGCAAATATGTACAAATTAAATTGTTATAAATATTTTAATAAATGTTTAAGGGTCAGCCCTTTTTTGTTGTGTTTTATCCCTAAAAGGGGCCTTTATTCCGCTTTAAACTAAGTCCTAATAATATGAATTAAGAATTTCAGTAAAATAATACTCACATTCCCAATCTCGAAGTTCTGTCTCATCAGGAGGTACAAAGAAGCAGAAGCTTGGGATCGGACACTGCTTAGATGGGAGCTGCAATGCTTCAGCAGCTGCAAGCACAGGTCAGCACACTGCTCCGTTTCTTCATCAAACAGTAAATTTGGGAACTAAAGATAAATACAAAATATCAATCTATTTTGACCAAAATCTGGATTGTCTTCATTAATTAATTAATTGTAATTGTCTTTAACACTTGAAAACTTTGCAAGATGCGAACACCTAATCATACAGACAAGATAAATTGATTGTAGTCATGTTCTTGCTCCAACCAGAAAAAACATTGAAATTTATATGACAAATCTTTCTTTAATGCATTCTTATCTTTGAAATAATACAAATAGATACTCTTTACCTATTCTTTATTTATTTTATTTTAAAACAATGTAAACATTGAAATATATCAGAATGTGCTGCAGAACTTAAATTTTACAAGTTCGCATATTTACTTATTAAAATTTGACTTTTTCAACATTTTACAATAAAACATGCATGATGTACATAATAAAGTTTGCAAAATTCCTAATCATTTGGATCTCGTTTATTTGCTAATGTGATATTAACTGAATGGACACTTTTCTACTGTAATAACATGTGTTTTTATTAAATATATTTTACAAATCCACAGAATTTAAATAATGAGCAATTTAATATAGAATGCTCTAGAAATATGATAATAAATCAGATGATATTGGTAAAACTGTGTAGTTCCTTTTGTTATAACTTTAGATATGTAAAATGTTTGGTGTAAAATATTTTTCTATAAAAACGTAAAATCACTACAAATCTTTGTATTTTTGACTCACTGACATATTTTTTCATCACAGTATAGACATTTCATGAGCTTCTTTGATTTTATTCTGAAACTTGTGTTTTAAATACAATTTAGAGTAATAATGTTTAATTTCAGAATCAGAAAAGCTATCAGCAAATTACAGCTACTTTTCTGAAAAGCACCTATAAATAAAATTATGGCTATGTGAATGACAACTTGATTGTCGATATTTTTCCTTGACATTAGACTTTCCTTGTTGACAAACTCCTTACCCCCCCCCCCTCAAATTGCTACCTCTTTGGCAGGAAAGCTTTGATCTGTATTTAATGGGATGACAACACATACATTACTTAGTTTTGAAGTGGGATATTATATTGCCTATAGTCGACAGTGTCAAATAAACCAAAAAGAGTTTTAATATACTGTAGCTCAAGCCTTTCTAAGGTAGCAAATCTATTAGTTTCTACCTTCTGTTTTTTCATCATCATATTATATTTACATATGAAAGCATTTATAGATCTAAGACATTTTCTAATAAAACTATAAAATCAAATGATACTACAGTTGAATAGATTATTTATTCGTTTATTTAGAGCATCTTCATTATCCAAGAAGTATTTTTTTTCTGGCGAAAAACCAATTGTGGTTATCATTGCCAATCACAAACTAAGACTAAAACGCAATATTTTAGATAAACAAAATAATAAAATCAAATTTAAATAAATCAAAAATTACAAAACAAACAAATTTAAGCATAGATGTAATAACATAAAATTAAATATGTAACCATAAATATATAACAATAAAGAGAAACACAACAAAAACAACAATAACTCCATAATTAAAAAAAAAACACTTGATGTAGAAAATAAATTAAAATATTGAAAAAATAACAATAAAAAATTTAAAACTATAAATAACAAAATAACAACGAGCAATAAAACAGTAAATAAATAATAACAGTATTTAAAACATAACAATATGTATCTAAGAAGTAAATATGCCCATATTAAAGTCATTAAAATCTTCATCATCATATTATATCTACATATGAAAGCATTTATAGATCTAAGTTTATAGATTCTAATAAAACTATAAAATCAATTGATGCTACATTACTTAGTTTTGAAGTGGGATATTACATTGCCTATAGTCGACAGTGTCAAATAAACCAAAAAGAGTTTTAATATACTGTAGCTCAAGCCTTTCTAAGGTAGCAAATCTATTAGTTTCTACCTTCTGTTTTTTCACCATCATATTATATTTACATATGAAAGCATTTAAAGATCTAAGACATTTTCTAATAAAACTATAAAATCAAATGATGCTACAGTTGAATAGATTATTTATTCGTTTATTTAGAGAATCTTCATTATTCAAGAAGTATTTTTTTCTGGCGAAAAACCAATTGTGGTTATCATTGCCAATCACAAACTAAGACTAAAACGCAATATTTTAGATAAACAAAATAATTAAATCAAATTTAAATAAATCAAAAATTACAAAACAAACAAAACTTAAGCATAGATGTAACAATATAAAATTAAATATGTAACCATAAATATATAACAATAAAGAGAAACACAACAAAAACAACAATAACTCCATAATTAAAAAAAAAAACACTTGATGTAGAAAATAAATTAAAATATTGATAAAATAACAATAAAAAATTTAAAACTATAAATAACAAAATAACAACGAGCAATAAAACAGTAAATAAATAATAACAGTATTTAAAACATAACAATATGTATCTAAGAAGTAAATATGCCCATATTAAAGTCATTAAAATCTTCATCATCATATTATATCTACATATGAAAGCATTTATAGATCTAAGTTTATAGATTCTAATAAAACTATAAAATCAATTGATGCTACAGTTGAAATGATTGTTTATGCGTTTATTTAGAGCATCTTCATTATCCAAGAAGTAAATATGCCCATATTGAAGTCATTTAAAATGTAGGGGTGAGGTAGTTTCGTACTTGAGAGGAAATGGGTAAATGACTCCTCATTAGGTTGAAATGATCTCTAAACTTATGTACGTCACAACTGATCACTAGGTATAGAAGCATTATAACAAACTTCACTATAAAATTGTTTTCAGCACTAAAAAAAGTATGCTATATTACTATATTCACCTGTTTATAAATATGCACAGACACATTGTCACTAATATAGCCAAACCTCTATATGACAAAAAGAAGCAAATTCGTTATATAGAGGGATTTTTTTACTATATGTAATGTTCCATACTTGTGTACGGTTTATTATTAAAATACTGTGTATTCAAGTGGTTATGCAATTTTTGTTTTGTCCTAATATTAAAATATTAATATCAATACTATTATCTCCACTTTACAGAAAAAATCTGTAAAGCTATTTTTGAGAAAAGCTTGACATACACAAAAATGCCAATAAAAATATAGGCTGCACCTGCTCCATTAAGCAACCCACCAGACAGCTTTGTTTTGAATAAACTCCTCAAGCTAACAAATCTTATGATTTTTCTTAAACATGAGGTCTAGTGTAAATGACTCCTAGACCATGAAAACTCATATATACTAATTTTCAGGAACATCGTTAAGGGCCGTTTAATACACCACATTTGTGTTAAATATAATGAGATAGTAATCATTTTAACTGTTTATCGTAAGCTAAGGTAGTAACAATTACTATAGTTTACTCCTATAAATAGGAAAAACTGGATAGATGATTTGAAATGTTTACCAACACTTAAGATTTTGTAAACATATAAATGATACAAATTTTACAATATGCATTTACTAGAAAAACATACAGTAGTGTCTCAATAATTCAAAACAGATGGGACCGAGACCCCCTCAGATTACTGAAAACAAGGATTATATGGAAATACGGTCCTGTGTATGGAAAAAATATGTGTCTTAATGAGCTCTAATACAGTACTATAATCGAAAATGTACAAAATCAGTTTATAGAACTTTATATTGACATTTATTGAAAGCCCAACTCAATTCAATTGCATATCATATTAATATAAACATATCTTGGAAGCCCGACTCATTTCCTTTGCATACCGTACTAATATGAACATTTCTTGGAAGACTGACTTTTCCTTTGCATACCATTACGTTATAAACATTTTTTGGAAGCCTGATTCATTATTTCCATTCATATAGATAAAATAGGTTCAAACAGAAATAGGCTCGAATTTAACGGAACCTCGAAATATCGGGACTCGGAGTTTCGAGGCTCTACTGTATTAATCCCTTAAACAATAGTTCTTACTATCTGAACTTTAAATTTTGTAAATTCATTAAAACTTACTGCAACAGAACGTTTTTGATTGCTATGTCGCGATATTCATCAGTGTCTTCTGCCTGATGAAGATCACCAAATAGCCATCGAAAACGTTCTGCTGCAGTAAGTTTTAACAAATTTACAAAACTTTAAGTTCGGATAGTCATATACTATTGTTTAAGTGATTAATTGAGATTCACCGAAAGTAATGGACTACAAAAATTAAGAACTCTACTGTAGTTTATATGACAATTAATATTTAAATTAACAATATACAAAACTTGTGTGTATATATGCATATAAAAAAACAACTTACTTTAAATACAAGTGAACGCTGAGTAGCAAACATATTGTATAGTACACAGGTGCTTTGGTTTCGAGAAAGTGCATGTAATAAAACTTTTAGGACAATTCCAAGCAAGCGCTGAAGATAGTCCGATTGTGATGCAACCTAAAAATATTAATAGCATTAAAGACCTTCAGTCATTCAGAATATCCTAATCTAATTATATTGTTCTGTTTTTTGAACTTTTGTCCCGTTATATTTTACACTACTTAGATAACTCAATGTACATGCTCCCTAAGAAACTAACTTTAAATGCAATTTTTTAATAAAATGAAAATAGAGTTGCATATAGGTTTTTTAAATCATTTTAGGTAATAATATATTTAATATTAAATAAAACTAACTACTAGTGTATGTTTTTTTTTATTCACAAGTTTAAAAATAATGTCATAATGAATGCCAAACACATTATCCATCTCATTTTGGTAGTTGATATTTTCTGACTGCATTTGTTTACAAAGGTAAAAAGTTTAAGGAGTCAGATAAAATCATTATGCCATCTGTTTTATACTTCATTGAACCAGGCGAAAAAAGCAATAGAAATATCGACAACTATAAATCAATTTATAAATACTGTGATATACATTTAGTGGAAAATTATTATACAGTCATAAAATATAGTTTTAACTGAAAGATATTTAGTAAATGAAAAAGAACTGAAGAAATATTAAACATTATTCCTCAGGCATTGTAACATGCAAGTTCACGACACTCATTAAACATCAATATTTTGAAGGATGTTTTAGGCTAATAAAAAGTGATTCGATTTGGCTCAATTTGAGTGATTCGACAATGGTCAACGACCGAAAGGTGCCTCATCACTCAAAGTAAAATTATTGCACTTAATGGTGGATAAAATTACTTACATAGTAATATATTAACTTTATATATATATATATATATATATATATATTCTTGATATTTAATATTATCCATTGTTTTTCCGTTGCACTGACTTTATGAAGTTAATATATTACTATTTTTGAGTAATTTTATCCACCGTTAAGTGCAATAATTTTACCTTGAGTGATGAGGCACCTTTCAGTCTTTGACCATTGTCGAATCACTGATTGTTCTCTGCTGTGGATGCTACGTCCTTGAAGCCGGTGTTTGTTGAAGTTACGCGCACTATTTCTTGATCTGTGTGTATGAGGTTTCTGTATAGTATGTCTTCTGTATATGTTGTTTGTAAATTCATTAAGTTGTTGTGTATGTTTTTATAAATGTGGTATTTTTCTAGTGAGTTTAGTTCTATTGGGTTGTTATTTATTTCCAGTATGGTTAGGTTATTTTCGTAATTTGTAATTTCGTGTTTATGGGAACACGTGTTCCCATAAACACGAAATTACAAATTACGAAAATAACCTAACCATACTGGAAATAAATAACAACCCAATAGAACTAAACTCACTAGAAAAATACCACATTTATAAAAACATACACAACAACTTAATGAATTTACAAACAACATATACAGAAGACATACTATACAGAAACCTCATACACACAGATCAAGAAATAGTGCGCGTAACTTCAACAAACACCGGCTTCACGGACGTAGCATCCACAGCAGAGAACAATCAGTGATTCGACAATGGTCAAAGACCGAAAGGTGCCTCATCACTCAAGGTAAAATTATTGCACTTAACGGTGGATAAAATTACTCAAAAATAGTAATATATTAACTTCATATATATATATATATATATATATATATATATATATATATATATATATATATTGTTTCCATGAGCTTATGAGTGATTATAGTTTATATAAGTCTGCCAGGGGGAAAGAGATCGGAGACGTCTGAGGCTATTAGGGGAAAAAAATAATGAATGGATTTATCTGATGTTGAGGTTAGGGGATTCTCTGGACTTGGTATACCACTGGTATGATAGTTCCCATCTTCTCAGTTCTGAGGGATTGCAATCAGGGGGGAGTGATTTAATTATTTTTATGGTATAGCAGTCATCAAAAGTTGTGATGATGTTAAAATTATGAATATAGATAGGCCAACAGCCCAACATGCTGCGAGTCACAACATCATAACTTTTGATGACTGCTATACCACAAAAATAATTAAATCACTCCCCCCTGATTGCAATCCCTCAGAACTGAGAAGATGGGAACTATCATACCAGTGGTATACCAAGTCCAGAGAATCCCCTAACCTCAACATCAGATAAATCCATTCATTTCCCCCCCCCCAAATAGCCTTATCTTTTTTCCCCTGACAGACTTATATAAACTATAATCACTCATATGTTCATAGAAACAATATATATATCTTTAATCTGTGCATCTGTGACATCTGATTTCTACTCTACACAATCTGTGATTACAATTTATAATTATTTTATTTCATTCTCTCATATTTCTTTTTGTGTTTTCTCTTTGATTGACAAAGACCACTGTGTGGTTGAAATATATCATTGTTTAAGTGTTTTTATGTGTTTCTATTTCAAGACTACAGACTGGACTCCTACCAAGGTAAGTATATATATAAAGAGTGATTCAACAATGGTCAAGTGACCAAAAGGCGCCTCATCACACAATATATATATATATATATATATATATATATATATATATATATATATATATGAAGTTATATATATATATGAAGTATATATATATATATATATATATATATATATATATATATATATATATATATATATATATATATATATATATATTCTTGATATTTTACGTTATCCATTGTTTTTCCGTTGCACTGACTTTATGAAGTTAATATATTACTATTGTAATTTTATCCACCATTAAGTGCAATAATTTTACCTTGAGTGATGAGGCACCTTTCGGTCACTTGACCATTGTCGAATCACTGATATTTTTCTGGTGTAGATGTTCGATCCGTGATATTGGTATTTGTTGACTTTACACGCACTTTCTCTTGATCTGTGTGTATGATGTTTTTATATAGTATGTCTTCTGTGTATGATGTTTGTAGATTCATTAAATTGTTGTGTATGTTTTTATAAATAATAACCCAATAGAACTAAACTCACTAGAAAAATACCACATTTATAAAAACATACACAACAATTTAATGAATCTACAAACAACATACACAGAAGACATACTATATAAAAACATCATACACACAGATCAAGAGAAAGTGCGTGTAACGTCAACAAATACCAATATCACGGACCGAACATCTACACCAGAAAAATATCAGTGATTTGACAATGGTCAAGTGACCGAAAGGTGCCTCATCACTCAAGGTAAAATTATTGCACTTAATGGTGGATAAAATTACTTACAATAGTAATATATTAACTTCATATATATATATATATACATATATATATATATATATATATATATATATATATATATATATATATATATATATATAATTATTATATTTATTTATAAATAGAAATAGAAAAATCATGTTTTTAAAACATTTTAAATATAAAAGTTGCTTATTGTAATCATCTTTAACTCACTGAATAAACTATAATTAAATCATACCTAACTGAGTGAATACATAATGTATTTGAGTAGAGGATTTACTTTGTAAAAGGAACGATTGTTTTGAAATTCGTCAGCAAGTAACCCTTTACGTATTCACTTCATTAAGTATCATTTAATAATATTTTAAATATGATATTTATGAATAATTTTTTTGAACATTTTTTTTGTTATTAACATTTTTTTAAATGCCTACATTGTATTTGCATATTTTAACGTTTATAAATAGTAAAGAATCATTCGTTTAAAGAGACAAATTTAGTGATAAAAGATTTGACATGGGTAAAATGTAAACATGATAACTGAATAAATGAAAGACAGAAAAGCATAACTTACATTTTTATAACTTAGTACCTTTGGCTAAGCTGTTAGCAGTTTATTGTTAACTGACAGAGGTTCTACAGTAGTTTAATAGTTTACACCATATCTGACATACCTGCACAATCTGCTCCAATGTGTCAAGCACAATAAAACTAACTTCTGTCGCCAAATATCCTTCAATGTGGGCATCTGATTCCATCTGAGCTCGTGTATTTTTATCTGGAATGTCAGTCATAGGTCTATAAGCCATCTGTTCCTTACGCCATCGTAAACGATCACCAGCCCATCCAGGAGAAGGAGGATTCCGTTCTAAACAGAATAATAATGCAAAATTCATAATTAATGGATGCAAAATTTTTATTGTTTGATGTTCAGTACTTCAGTCCTAGAATAAAGTGGTTGAAAAGAAAATTAACTAAAAATATATTGTATTAAAATCCTTCTGATTTTTATATTGTATTTTGAGAATTAAAAGTTAGATTCCAGTTAAGGCCAATTACTTTTAAATCAATAGTTATAAGCCATAAACAAATATTAATGTTGTTTATGCTGCATTTATTCATTTGAAAATAATTGTTTGCTAACTTATTATACCATAAAAAAAAATTTAAACAAAGTAAAATCAATTATTTAATAACTAATAACACTGAAATTGGTAAAATCTAACTTACTTTATCAACTAATTTGTCAAGGTAAATTATAAACCATAGATCTTCAACAATGCTAATCACAAATATGATGAAAAGAATTTATTAAATTGTGATAAAGGGTCAATCCCGAACTCTCAATTATTTATTACACTTTTGCTATTACTTGCGAACAGATTTTTTGTTAACTAATGGTTGTTAAATTGTTAACTTACACTTAGAGGAAACGTTTCCTCCAAGTGTAAGTCACTAATTTAACAACCTTTAGTTAACAAAAAGTCTCATCACAAGTAATAGAAAAAGTGTAATAAGTAATTAACAACCAGCTCGTCATGAACAGCAACAAGATTTCGATCACTCAATTCTGTAAGTTATCTCTGAGGATGATTCCTATACAATTGAAATGTACAAAAGTTATTAAATATAAGAAAAAGTTATTTCTGGTATAGAGGTTTTATTCATTTAAATTGGTATAGTTAAGTACAATAGAATGGACAGTAAACTTTGGCATTAAAAAATTTATAAGAATATTTGGTAACAGTTATTGGTTTCTTATTTAGATTATCTGCATTCAGAATCTAGACAATTTCAAATTATTAAATCTTGTTGGCAGAAATAAATAACAGTAAGTGATAAAATACTTCAAATTGAAAACAATATTCTAGTAATATTAGACTTGCTTTAAAAGGCTAAACATTCCTACCTTTTAAAAACCCCTATCTTGCAGTAGCAGTGCAGACGTTGGGAGTCTCTAAGATAAGAGGTTAATTTCTGTTACAATACTTCAATTCTACAATACATAAATTGATTAATTCATTCCTTTAGGAAATTTTATGGGCTTGCATAAATGTATGCATGTAGAAGGTTTAAGGTGCCTTAGATGGATCTAAACCTTCTATTTAACAATCCATTTCCTTATCACAAATTGAAGTTACTAGCGATCAGACATTCTATTAATATAAGTTGTTAAAATTGTTAACTCAAAGTAGGAGGTATCGTTTTCATCAAATGAATTCTTCAGCCTCATGTTTCTGCTGCTAGGATCGCTGCAGTTGTGCTTTTCGGTTTTAATTCTTGAAAGTTAGAAGTGATGTGATCAAAAAGTATGCAAGATCTGTATCGTGTTTGTTATTTTCTATACTATTATTGCATGAGTGGTTAGTGCCCATGAGGTGATTTGCAAAGGTGGATTCAATAGTAGTGTGCAGTGCGTTTTTTTGTTCTTTATATCGTTCGGTGAAAGATCTGTCTGTTTGTCCAATATAGATCTTATTGCAGTCGGTGCATTGTAGTTTGTATATTCCTGGGTTATAGTATGTGTTGGTGTTGTTAATGTTGTATCTGATTGATGTTTGGCTTTTATTTGTTATTCTGTAAGCTACATTGTATCCTGATTTCTTGAATTGGTGTGCTATTTTATTTGTGAGCTTGTTTATGTATGTGAGGGTGATGAATTTGTTTGTTTTCGTGTTTTTGTTATTGTTCTTGTTGAATATTTTCCTGTGTAGTTTGTCTTTAAATCATGGTCATATCCGTTTTTGTGAGCTAAATATTTGATTGTGTCTAGTTCCTCCGTGTAGTTAGTTGTGGACATAGTATCTTGTTTAGTCTGTGTGGTAAATATTTGAATGTTGCGTGTTTATGTTGTATTGGGGGGTTCGATATGATGTGTATCAGTGTGTCTGTCATGGTTGGCTTGCGGTATATGTTGAATTCATGTTTGTTTTGATTCTTTGTTATAGAGATGTTTTGTTGATTTCAAACTCTGCAGTGAACTGGATGTGTTTATGTATTTTGTTTATGTGTAAATGGAGTTGTTGGCATTGTCTTGTTTCCTCTGTATAGTACTGTAACGTCGTCTAAATAACTATGCCAACAACAAACACGCAGATAAGATGATATATTAGCACACATAAGTAGAAGACATCATGAACAACAACAAATTTTCAAAATCCATTCCTCTTTCCATTCTCTTACCTTATACAATACTTTGTGATTGAATCAAAGCAACAAAAAATATTTTTATAAACTCAATTTGCATTAATAATCTTTATTTAAAAACAGGTTAGGAGATAAAACCTTCCTTAGAAATTTATTGAGTAATTTCAAGTAACAGTTCTTCATTAGTAAGACATTGAAAGAATTATTAAATAAATACTACAATAGAATTCATTCAATTACCTTTCCTTCTAAGCATCATTTCACACCTAGCGGAACCTTGCCCTAAGATTACATCTTCTAATCTTGATTTAATATCAATAGTTTTGTTACTGAATTGCTGAGCAGAAAGTTTTATGGCTTTTTTCCCCTACAATAACAAAAAAAACAATAGTTAATGGTTTTAAGTAACATTTAACAAAGGTCATTTAACCCATTGATTTGCATTCACATACCAGTATGTAAGATCTCGCTCACCAACTGGAGCATTCTCGTACATGTACGTTCTACCATTTCTCTCAGATTAGCATTGCTGTACGTTTACGATTTGTTTTCCTGTGTATTGGGCTAAATTCTAGGTTAAATATTTGCAACTATCTGGACAATAAATAATTATAGTCACCATTCTTTTGTGTCCTAAGGCTATGGGGTTTCCCACATATTTACAGATCATTTTGAAGTTTGTACGGTATTTTATAATGAATAAGTATTTTACAAAAAAAAAGATTAACAGACAATTTTTAGCAATGAAATTTTCAGTAAACGTAAGGTAAAGTTTGGTTAATATGAGAAAATAAGTAAATAAAAAATATATTATGAATATTACTATAATTTATAAAAATTAATCACTTTTACAATTAAGTTTCACCGAACGGAATGGACTACAAAATTCAAAAATTTTAAAATATTAGAGAAATTTTTTTTTTAATTAGAAAAAAGTGTAAAATCTTTAAAAAATATGTTGCTCCCAGGGGTCATATGAGGGCAGGCACATGTTGCTAATCAAAGGGTTAACAATAACAGATAAAGGATATTACTTCAATACTAAAAATATTTTGCGTAAATAACTTAATAAATAAATTTGTATTCAAGCTAATATAAAAAATGTACTTTACCTTATACTCAAAACATGATATACAAATATTAAGAACTTCTAAAATTTGACGAAGTCTTTGTAATGGTAAGTCTAGCCACCACTGCCTCAAAATATCTTTGTCCATGTTTTTCAAAATCCAAAGGAAACAAATAAGAAGGTTTCTTGTTGTTTCATTGCTCAAACCAGACTTCCTTGTCTAGAACACACCATCAACACATTACATTCCACAAAAATTACAATTGTGTTTGCGTAAATACTATACTTGTCTATTGTAATTATCTCATTACTATGCATACCACACTTTTTAATTAAGTTTAATCAACTTTAATTTTGTGTACTTTATTTAGTAATTTCATCTTTGGCACATGTTAGTTAATCATCAACAGTTGTTAAAACAACAACTTAAAGCAACTGTGGCATAAATGTTTATATTAATTAAAACAACCTCTCACCACAAATTCAACAAATTTTATTTTAACCTTATGTACATTTCGACTACAAAGTAATCATCTTCAGAGGTATTTTTACAAATAACTCATTTGTAATTTCATGTAATTATTTTAAAACAAAAGCAAATTGCACTAAACACCATATTTACAATTACATGCACAAAATATATTTATAAAAGTAGGTAACCCAAAAATATATAGATCTAAACATAAAAATGTCATTTAGGCCTATTAAAACTGTTTAATTTGTTTAGGCTGAAATTATTTACACATACTCTTTTATTTGATCACTAGGAAAACAGTTCAATTTATTGTTTATAGTTTTTGACAGTGTGAAACTTTTCAAAGTAAGTGTTTGTATGTAATCCCGGGTATTTGGGCAAGTCGCGCAGTAGGCCTCAGCCTACACGTTGTAAGCCTATTAGAAACCATTATATATATATAACACTATATGTTAGAACTAAAATTTAAAAAAAAACAATAAATAAGTAAAGAAGATAATGACTAAGGATAAGTTATAAACAGTGATCTATCAACTAAGCCAGATGTCCGACGCTTACTGTGCAGTAAATCGTAAATAACTGTATGGAACCAGTTCTTTATTTACGAAAAAATGATGATAAATACGACCAATCAGTGTTATAGACATAAACATTGGTTTCTCTTAACACAGCAAATGAACATAGTACACATTATCATTAAGATATTATAAAGTGTTTAATAGTGGCGCCACAAAATATGTCGGACTGAGTCCGACAGTGGAGCGGAACGGGATTTTTAGTAGTAGGACTCAGTTTGCTTATGGAGCGCAAATGGTTAAAGCAGTGTTTTTCGGGGGTTCACCAGTAAGGGGGCCGCCAGGAAGTCGAGAGAACTAGGTATTTCAGTAACAAAAAAATCAATAAATTTTAACAAGATAGATGTATTAAGAAAAAGTTGACAAAATGATACCCATTATACTATTATTCTTTATAAAGTTTATGTTTATCTTTATTTATACTTTTATACAAACAAATTTTAAAAAATAATTCTTCGACTGCTCGTATATTTTAATGTGAAGGTTGCGCTTGATTTTGTTCAATCAATTTCTCCCATCGTGGATCCGTTTTTGCAACTTTAAGTATTAAATTGTTTTCCAAATTTAAGTGATTTCTTGCTTTACTTTTTACGGAGGCCATTGATGAAAATGTCAACTTGCACAAGTACGAGGTAGAAAATGGAATCAGACACTTCAAAGCCTCAATTGTTAATTCAGGGTATGCTGTTTTTCTTTTTAACCAAAAGGTATCCAAACTTTGAGACTTGAAGTCCAAGTGTAACATCCCATCGGCAGATAATTCCAGCAGATTCTCTTTGAGCTTAATTGCTAAATTTGCCACATTTATAGCTGCATTTAAAAACAGATTTAAGATCCATCTTTGCTCAGTGTTATCCTCTTGCACTGAGAAGTACTGACACAACTCTTTCTTCAAATTACCTAACACCATTTTCATACCAGATATATATGAATTGATGTTTATCTCGTTTCCGACATCTTCAATGAAAGACTGTGTTGACGAAAATGAATCAAAGTTTTTTTCATTTATAGATGATGACCACAATTCAATTTTTTCTATAAAGCCATGGAGTTTGTCTTTTGCTGTGATGACATTTTCATCCCGCCCTTGAAGACTGTTATTCAAGTTATTTAAATACAGAAATAAGTCAGAAAGAAAAGCCACTTTCAAAAGGAATTCCGGATCAGAAATGAATTCAGAGTAATCTGATTTGACTTGCTGTAAATATACTAATAGTTCAGCGCGAAGTTTCATAACTCTGGTCAGTACTTTGCCTTTTGATAACCACCTAATCTCTGTATGGTAAAGCAAATGTTGGTAGACTGCCCCATATCTTCACAAATGATTCGAAACAATTGAGTCTGCAACGCTTTTCCTTTAATAGAATTTACAATTTTAATAATATTTAGTACTTGACTGTATTCTTGTGGCAAGGTTTTGGCTGCAAGAATTTGGCAAGGGAGAAATCAATGCATCCAACAAGCCCTTGGCATATGTTCTTTCAGTCTAGCAATAAATCCACTCTCCACACCAGTCATGGATTTTGCTCCGTCACTACAAATAGCAATGCATTTTTGTGCCCAATCGATATTCATATCTTGCGTAGCTTCAAGAAACATGTCAAGCAAGCACTGACCTGTAGTATTCCCGGGAAGTGCCTTGGAAAATAGTATTTCTTCCAGTAATTTTTCATTGGATTCAAAACGCACAAAAGCTACAAACTGAGTACAACACGCAATATCCGTTGATTCATCAAATTGCAATGACACAAAAGAACTTTTATTTATCTTTTTATGACTTGGTGACGAATGTCAGTCGCCATATTGCTTATCCTGTGTTTAATGGTATTGTCAGAGAGAGGTATACTTTTGAGCTTTTCAACCTCTTGCTTACCAAACATAAACTCTGCTATATCTAAAGGCGCTGGTAAAATCAAATTTTTGGCAATAGTGTAAGGTTTTCCTGCTTTAGCCACACGAAAAGCTACTCGATAACTAGCAAGCAACACTTTCTCATTTAGGTTGGACATTTGTACTATAGCAGTTTGTTGATGTTCAAGAGCTTTTAATTTTCGGTCAAAAAATTCCAAGGGTAATTTTCTTCATTAGGATGTTTTGTGTTTAGGTGGCGTAACAACTTCGAGGGCTTCATGCTTTCTCTTGACAAAGTTTCAAAGCAAATTACGCACTGCGGTTTTTTCTCAATCACAGTAAATCCATATTTCAAATAATTGTCATCATACATACGTTTTTCGTTTGTCGTCCACTACTCCCGCTAGAAGTTAATGTTTCTGATGATCTTTTCAGGAATTTATCCATTTTTAATTAAACAAAATAACACACTTAAATTCACACACTAATTCCGTATAATACTGTAGTTTCACTTCAGAATATTTTCCACTTATCGCGGTCTTGCTTCCAAGTTTAACACGTAGCTGCTTCAACTGGAGTGGCCATGGTAGACAACCCTATTTATAGGCCATCCGCCAGCGCATTCTAGCGACAGCGAGAATCATCTTGAAGCGTAACGAAATGTCTCAAACCTTCTGCCTGAATCTTTTGTAGTAGTTCCAAGTGTTACCAACAGATGGCGCTGGTAGTCTCGGCCGTAACAATATGTTTGTGAGTTATCAATTCTAAGTATTAGATTTAAAATGATGTGTTTTACATTTTTAATTATATATCTAGATCCGAATCCTAATAACGCAAATGCATAAAACTTTTGTATGGATTACAATTTACATATTTCTAGCATATATGAAAAAAAGGGTTGGAGGGTCGCGAAAAATGGGTTTTGATACTAAGGGGCCGTGTCATGGAAAAGGTTGAAAAACACTGGGTTAAAGGGTTTAATCTTAGGTAACTTGTATTATCAGTTATTTTTTATTGTTTTTATGGTATTGGAGTGGTTTCCAATATTTTTACTGTAATAAAATATGTAAACAAATGGGTGGATTAGTAATCAGATCACCTACTCCTAACACAATAGCAGAATTTTTTCCCCAACACCTTGGCAAAAAAAAATCATATAAACTATAAAAATAAAGGACCGTAACAGCTCCTGGATATGATGTTGGTGATGGATTATGAAGCTTTCAAAATAAATACTAAGATCATCATAAAATAAATAAACTACTTACACCCAAGCATAACATTCAACAGCACTTGAACATATATTGGTATGTTACACTTGCCTAAAGGAGTATTTATTTTTTTTGTTTAACGAGGATGACGGTTTCAGGAGATATATCCCATTGTCAACACAGATTGTAACCTAATCTCTTCCCTGTTTTACGTTAAGGTGGGAGTGGGACAGGATAGAAATATTAGTTGATTTTCGAGGAGTTTTGGGGGTTATGATGTCAAAAAGTGTATGTGAATTATAATAAGAATTTTTGTTGTGTGAACTTGGTTTTTTTATAGGTATTTAAGCATATTTAGGTAGAGTTTTATTTTTTAGACTTTGCAAAGGTAAATATTTCCTAAAAGCAGGGTTTAGGCACAAAATAAACAAAAGTTATAAAATTACACTTAACAGAAATTCATGTTAAGTTAAATACTTTAAATAACATTTTAATAATAACTAAAACCACATATAAGTGTAATTACTCAACAATTTCTCAATTTAAAATGACAATAAATAAATTAAAACAAATTTGAAATCTAACACACAATGTGCTATCTTTACATTACATTACACCATGTATGGAATGTTTCGGTTAGAAATGAATGTGTAAAATTGGTACTCATTCTAGAAGGAGCTTATTTATTAATCAACTTTTACAATGTGTGAAAAACCTTATTAGCCTATATGTTTCTGTACATTAGAAACAGGTACATTATAAAGTGTTACACTTCATACATTGCTGGTCAAACATAAGCTGGTGCAAGACCTCCCTGGGGGAGCATAGGCGGAGGGGAGGGTAGAGGAAGGAAAAGACTGTTCCACAGACATTATAATATGAGGTATAGTATTAACATTACAATAATGTAGATTTTACAAGGCAAAAAGACACCTATAAATATTATTTTATTTTATTTATCACATTAACCACTACAAAAACCAATGTTTTTAATAGGGTTAGTACAGATTTTCTATCGATTGATCATGCACCAGCTTACAAGGGACCAGTTATAGATAAAATATAGTTAGAATAGATAATGTTGCGCTCAAATAAGCTTGTACACTCATATCCAAAATAATACAGTTTTATTTATCAGCAAAATATTATGATAAAAAATAAATTCCAAGAGTAACTTACCTGTTGAAATACCTTGAACCTTTCAGCTGGAGCAGTCTTAATCCCAAACATTGATGTACCTGCTATAGCCATGGCTACATTTTGATTAATGCCTGAAGGTGCTTCGAAGTCATCCTTATTTATGTGCAAAGCTGAAACTGAAAATTCTAGTGACACATTTTGAAACAAAAGCATCATCTATTGTTCACAATTATTACAAATTAAAAACATATCCCCATTGTTTCTAAGAATATTCTATGGCAATGTATCTGCATTTGTATTTTTTGTTTTCTTCATTATCTCTTCTTTTATCTATTGCACGATAGCAGGGTTAGGTTAGTATCTGTAGTTGTTATGGAATCCCAGAATTAGCATGTGATGTTTACAGGCAAAGAAGGACAAACTGGTCATAAACCGACAACTGATTATCTCTATTTATTACAGAGGCAACACAATTTCTTTGTATTTACAATTTAAAAGAGATACATATGTAGTTGAAGATGAAGTGAATATACAGATAACTCTAAAAGCAATTTTGCAAATAAAAATAACAATATAAGGATATGTTCTGATACACTTGATTTTTCAGGTCTATCATATTTAATATGTGCAAGATGTTCTTTATATCTAGTTGAAATTTTTATAGAAAAATTGTAACTAGATATAAAGAACATCTTGTGCATATTAAATACGATAGACCTGAAAAATCAAGTGTACCAGAACACGTCTTTCATAAGCAGTATCTATTAGATCAAAATGTTATTTAAGCTAAAAGTATCAACTCCAAATTATAATTAATACAAGTATAATTACTCAATAGTTATGAAAGTATTTTTATAGTCAAATCAAATAGTAAATTAATGAATACAGAGTTGGCCTATCCCTAACTCACATCTATATTCTTTGCTTTATTAGCCATTTTTCAAATACGACGCATCGTTTTATGTAGTTTTTTTATTTTATTTATTGTTATTAGCTGTAGTTTATAATACATATTTATTATTATAGTCTTTTCTGACATAGCCTGTATGGTTCAAGATGGCCGATTGTTTTTTGTTGGTCGAGCTCAGAGAGAGGGTGGAGCTTACCTCACACCTATATATAGCGACCGCAATTAAAAATGTCAGTCTAGTTTGTAACTTCTTGTTTGCTAGATTGTAATAAGTCCCTCTGATGATTATGACATGGCCATCGAAATGTACATAAGGGTTTAATCTTAAGTAACTTATATTATTTGTTATTGTTGACTATTATTGTGGTATTGGGGTTGTTTCCAATATTTTCAATAATATAAAATAAAAAATAAATTTTTACTTATTTTACAAATAAAAAAATATTCATAAAATGTTTTAGGAATTTTCTAGAAAATCATAAAAGTAGTTTTCAACTTAAAACATTTATAATAAAAACAAATTTTTTAAGGATTGAATTTGAGGGGTTCTACTGTATTCTAAGAGATAAAAATCGAGACTAGAGACAAATACATGAGGAAGTATTTAAATTGTTTTGTTTTTCAAATGCTGTTGTAGTCAACAAATTTAAGTTTGAGATATGCAGGACTTTAGATGGGAGAAAATCTTTCTAAATTTGTACAGCAAAACCAATTGGCTGAAATTATTTCATGGAGAATGTAGGTGCAATCACAAGTGTAACTTAGTTTGGATCTTCCTAGAGCAAATTAGTACTGCTAACTTGGAAATCTATTCAAAAGTTTCTTGTAACGTTAACAATGAACCTTTTGTCCCATAAGCCACAGGACATTCAAATCGCTATTATAATAAAAAAAAGAGATATAAATCAATTTCTATGAACGAAAATATCTTCTTTCAAGTGTCGATCAAATAAATATTGTTTTCTCTGTATTCTATATTCTAAGTTTGTATTTCTAGATAAAAAATAACGTATTTAGTTTTAAAATACTTACCTCTCCCTTCCAGGTTGCAGTTATGTAACTGAGGCAACATGTCCATGACTATGACGAGTAGAGGTAAGTATAATGCTGCAACACGAGCTTTACTCTCTGGTTCTGCCAAACGGGGGTCTGTGTCGTGGCAGGTCATAAGGTTTCGAACATTGTTTACTGCCTTCATATGAAGGATAGGATTTCTAAAATTTGAACAAAGATTAATGTTTTTAATATGCGAAGGGTGTGTGTGTGTGAGAGAGAAAGAGAGAGAGAGAGAAATGGAGGGAGAGTGGTAGGGAGAGAGTGTTGTAAATAAAACCACTGGTTTACACTCTCTTTCTAAAATTCAATTTTCTTTCTGATAAACTGAAATATATTTTTTTAATTGTAAACATCAAAACTGTATTACTGTGACTGAACTTGTTGAATTACCACAAGTATTGTTTTGATCTGACCAAATTATTGTCAAGTAGTACATTAAGTAGTATCAAGTAATGGTATTTTCTAGCATTAGGCTGGAAATTAAAGAACATTAAAAAACATTTATGAAAAATAAATGAGTTTTAGGAAGCATACATTTTCTTTTAAAAAATTAGTTAAAAAATTTACCACTGTTATGAAACTACTAGAATTAGAAAACAAAATATTTAAAATATGTTTTACTTTAATTCTCATTAATTAATTATGTCATAGGAGTAGAAGATGCATTTTTAAACTATAACTAATGAATTAATTATAAAATTTATCTTCTTCTGAAAAGGTTTTTCACTAATTATCATTATTTACATCTATAACTGTAGCAAACACAAGAGGGATTATCAGCTAAATTCTCTTGTGTATACAAGGACTACCATCACAAAGAAAATTTTATTTGAAAAAACCCTTCAACATTCTGAAATAAATAATACTTTTTATGAAGAAACATAAAGTTTGAAGATAGGTATTGGCTTGTACGTACATCAAACCAATAAATTGAGAAAATGTTATCTTTATATATTCAACAATTTAATGCCAAATTCTGAAACAAAAAAAAAGGTGAAAGAATTTTGTATTCATTCACTTCAAGTCAAGTTTAAAATATCAATATGATCTTAAAATAGGTATTCGTCATAAGGCATTGTGTAAACTAAGAAAACTGAAAGTTTTGTTTAAAAAAATTAGTTTAGGTCTATTACTACAGCTCCTATGAAAAGTTACTAAATTTTCTGTATGAAGTATTTGAATGTTTTAAGTGTAGTGAATGGCCTTATGTTCTCTGATGCACTGAAAGGTCTCATGACTCTATCCAGTTCCCAATAACATTTTCAGTAGCTTATAAATAATCAGGATGAATACAATCCAATAAGTCCAGAGGGTCAATTTAAAAAAAAACAACTATTTATTTAATCATTTTAATTAAGATTCACCGAACATAATGGTCTACAAAATTCAAGAGTTTAATTTTATGTTGTGAGGTATATATATACTTACTGGATGTCGAGTACTATGGCCAAGTCGGAAAGCACAAGACCAGTTAAGAAATGTTGTTGTCTATATTCAGTAGAAAGCTCAGCAAAACATGCCTTATCTCGTGCTTGGCTTGTTGATGAAGCTTGTGAAGGCGTAGGTGAAGCTGGTGCAGAACTCCATGTAAAAGGTGTCCCAAAGGCCAAATTGAGAGCTATAAAGTGCTCGTGTGAACATAATATTCGTACAAAGTCCAACTGAGAAAATATAATGAAAATAATTGTAATAACATTTAAGAATTAAATTTCAGCTGAGCTGATATCAAAGTTAAGCAAATACTCTTCAGACTAATTCAATAAAGCCAATATTTCTAAGTCGTGATACTTGACCAATTTCACAAAAAGATATATCAATTTTCAGTCAAACAAATTAAAAACCCTTCTAAAAAAAAATGTTTCAGCAAAATACAAGAACACATGCTTAATACTCCAGAAAAACTTTAAAAGAATTTATGAAAACAGTTGACAAATAAGAGAAAATGTAAAAAATTCATTCAAGTTAAATACAAACTTATCAGTCCAAAATTAAAATGACCAGTTGTACTAAAAATGGACAAGTTTGACTTTTAGTAAGTCAATTTACAATTTTTATAAAAAGAGTCAATTGGCTAACTCAATTCATAAAGTCAGTCTACACAATACCTAAAAAAAGAAAATGGTAGAAATATGATGTATGTGAAAAGGAAGTGGATGAAAAAGAATCATTTCACACAAAAATAAAATCCATTCAATAATTTTACTTTAGAGATTGTAGAGAAGTACCTGTTCTATGGAAAACCATAAATAAAAAATTGTGTGTCGCTAGTACACATGGACAAAGGTGAGGTGAGTTAATGAAAGCGCATATGCCTGTTTTCATAAATAGACTAAGGTTATGTCATAATGTTATTTTTTAATAGACTGCAGAAGAAATAAGATCCGAAGACGATAATGTACCTGCTATTGAAACGTTGCCAGTATAAATAAATAGTTGTACTTGACTCGCAAGTCAACTGCTTTTATTTAACAATAATCTCTGTGAGTCTAAACAAGATTAATAAAATAAATATGGATGATTTCAATGTTGTTTATTCACAACACATAAATATTATTCAAATAAAGCAGGAGATTTAAAAGAAGATTTCTTCATCTACCTAGAACTTGTTTACAACAGCAACAAGATCCAAGTAGTGGTCATAAATTCGTTTTCATAGAATTTGACTTATTTATTTAAAATATAACATTAAGGTTTAAAACACACAGCAATTTAAGAAAATCAAACTGGTTAACCTTCAAAGTGAAAGTATAAACAGCTGTCGAAGTAAATGATTCCACTAAAAAAAATTGGTGAAGAACTTACGTTCATTGCTGAAACAGATAAGGAAACTAACCACTGCCACAGGTAAATAGATTAGGACCAATTCCTTTGGAATATAAAGACCTAGGCAAACAAAACGACACAAGAGAGATTGAAAGAAAACATGCTGAAATATATAACAAGATAGCACAAGGACACAATAGTGAAGTAAAATGACAGATTCCACAATCTAACCAACACCATTATTGATAAAAATTCAATTACAACGTTTAACACAACAACTAAATAGAAAAAAAAGACATAACAGATACCAAGAAAACAGCTCCATATATTAACAAGAAAATAAAAGCCTCTGTAATTCATCAGTCAACATTATCAATGAAGATAAGATTCTTAGTAAGACCTCCGAAAAACTACCTACAATATTAAAAAAACATTAATAATAAACATACAACTACTCTTTGAGCTTAACTTGCAAGGTTATGTTATAACAAATAAAAATATACAGAAAACTCACAAATTATTCATTTATTAACTCATACGCATTTCAATGACAAAGTCATCATCATCAGTGAGTGTTACTACTACAAACTCTAACTTAGAACTTGTTACAATTTACAACATACAATTTGTCCAACTTACAATTTGTCTAACTTACAAGTAGTAAGTTAGAGTATGTAGTAGTAACACTCACTGAGGATAATGACTGTCAATGAAAAGCGTATGAGTTCATAAATTATTAATGTGTGAGTTTTGTGTATGTTTTTATTTGTTTTAATAGTAAACAGTTATTCAGAAAATATTAAAAATCATGGCATGAGCAATTTTCTCTTTTCTCTGCTGAAGTCAGTTTTTTTTTTTTTTTTTTTTTTTTTTTTTGATTGACAAAGATCATTTTTGATCGAAATATTTCAATAGTGTGATAGGTTTTTATATGTGTATTTTTATTTATTTCCAAGAGATTGCAGTTTTGGACTATTGCTATTAAGTAAGTCTGTCAGTCTACTATCTAGTCCAAAAATTCATATATATATATATATATATATATATATATATATATATATATATATATATATATATATATATATATTTCACGTTGTCCATTATTTTTCTGTTGCACTGACTTTATGAAGTTATTATTATTAATTGTAACTCCAACATACAAACCAAACAACAAAATAATAAAATATCTTAATAATACAAACCACAAAATAAATACAGAAAAACATAACCTAACTGGAATCTACAAAATTACATGTAACGACTGTAACGCATTTTGTATAGGAAAAACAACCAGATCGTTTAAAATAAGATTTGAAGAACATTACAGAGCATTCAAAAATAAAAATACAAAAGCATCAAATGTTGCAGCACACCTAATATCACACAAACATGAAATAAAAAGTTTCGAGAATAACATAACCATACTTTAAATAAATAATAACCCAATAGAGCTAAACTCACTAGAAAAATACCACATCTATAAAAACATACACTACAATTTAATGAGCCTACAGACAACATATACAGATAACGTACTATTCAAAAACATCATACACGTGGCTCAAAAAAAAAACATGTATGACGTCAAAAAATACCAACATCTTGGATCGAATAACCACACCAGAAAAATAGAGAAAATTAATTCAGTGATTTGACAATGGTCAAGTGACCGAAAGATGCCTCATCACATAAGATAAAATTATTGCACTTGTATATAATATATATATATATATATATATATATATATATATATATATATATATATATATATATAAAGAACTAAGTCAAAATACAAATACAAGAATTATAATTGAATTTACAATTCAAAGTTTTTCGTTGGCTAACAGTACCAACATCATATTGCGGTATATATATATATATATATATATATATAGAGAGAGAGAGAGAGAGAGAGAGAGAGGGAGATTTTTTAGACCAGGAGACTGACAGACTTACCTTAATAAGAGTCCACTCTGTAGTCTTGAAATAGAAAGAAATACATAAAACCACTTGACCAATGAAATATTTCAACCGCACAGTGGTCTTTGTCAATCAAAGAGAAAACACAAAAAGAAATATGAGAGAATGAAATAAAATAAAGTAAAAGTTGTAATCACAGATTGTGTAGAAATCAGATGTCACAGATGCACAGATTAAAGATATATGTATTGTTTCCATCTTTAATCTGTCCATCTGTGACATCTGATTTCTACTTAAGTGCTTTTATGTGTTTATATTTCAAGACTACAGAGTGGACTCCTACCAAGGCAAGTCTGTTAGTCTCCTAGCCCAAAAAATTTAAATAATCTTTACCAACCAAAACTAACCTAATATATATATATATATATATATATATATATATATATATATATATATATATATATATATATTCTTGATATTTTACATTATCCATTGTTTTTCCGTTGCACTGACTTTATGAAGTTAATATATTACTATTGTAAGTAATTTTATCCACCAATTAAGTGCAATGATTTTACCTTTAGTGATCACTTGAGAGAATCACTCAAGGTAAAATCATTGCACTTAATTGGTGGATAAAATTACTTACAATAGTAATATATTAACTTCATATATATATATATATATATATATATATATATATATATATATTTTCTTGATATTTTACATTATCCATTGTTTTTCCGTTGCACTGACTTTATGAAGTTAATATATTACTATTGTAAGTAATTTTATCCACCAATTAAGTGCAATGATTTTACCTTTAGTGATCACTTGAGAGAATCACTCAAGGTAAAATCATTGCACTTAATTGGTGGATAAAATTACTTACAATAGTAATATATTAACTTCATATATATATATATATATATATATATATATATATATATATATATATATATATATATATATATTCTTGATATTTTACATTATCCATTGTTTTTCCGTTGCACTGACTTTATGAAGTTAATATATTACTATTGTAAGTAATTTTATCCACCAATTAAGTGCAATGATTTTACCTTTAGTGATCACTTGAGAGAATCACTCAAGGTAAAATCATTGCACTTAATTGGTGGATAAAATTACTTACAATAGTAATATATTAACTTCATATATATATATATATATATATATAGGAATTTTTGGACTAGATAGGAGACTGACAGACTTACCTAATGGCAACATTCCAAAACTGCAATCTAAATATTTCGATCAAAAATTATCTTCATCAATCAAAAAAGAGGAAAACAAGAGACTGAAGTAAACCACAGATGTGTATAAATAGTGCTATATGTGATTTGTGTAAATATTGTTATATGTGATTTGTGTAAATTTTGATTACTTGAAACTAGATATTAATAGTCTGTCAAAAGGAAGGTAAATGGAGTTTTTAAAAATGATATAAGTTTGGGGGAATGTAAAAGGAGTTTTATCTGATGTTGAGGTCATGAGGCTCTCTAGATTTGGTGTACCACTGGTATGATAACTCCCATCTTCTCAATTCCGAAGGACTGCAATCAGGAGGGATGGCCTTAATTATTTTGGTGGTATAACAATCATTGAAAGATATGATGTTGTGACTAGCAGCATGTTGAGCGGTTGGCCTGTCTACGTTCATGGTTCCAACCTCATGTCTGTGGCCATTCATTCTGATGCTCAGACCAACCGTGGTAAGGCCTATGTACTGTACCGGGCAAAATTTACATTGCAACTGGTATATTACATTTCTGGATGTACAAGTATGATGACCCTGAATCTTGAAGTCCACATTGGTTGCTAGGCTATGGAAACTATTTGTTGGGATGTGTATTGGAGATGTCTCGCATCTAGGTTTATTGCACGGAAAGGAGCCATGAGGAAGTTTAGGAGGTTTTTCAGTATTTGGATCTGGTAATTTTGGATGTACTAAAATATTTTTCAAATTAAAAGGTTGTCTGAACCAAATATGTGGTGGATATAAGAAAAGATCTTTGGTGTGGGTGGAAGCTTGAAGAATCTTGAAGCCATCCTTTAATAGCAAAATTTACATTGCAACTGGTATATTACATTTCTGGATGTACAACTATGATGACCCTGAATCTTGAAGTCCACATTGGTTGCTAGGCTATGGAAACTATTTGTTGGGATGTGTATTGGACATGTCTTGCATCTAGGTCTACTGCACGGAAAGGAGCCACGAGGAAGTTTAGGCGGTTTTTCAGTACTTGGATCTGGTAATTTTGGATGTACTAAAATAGTTTTCAAATTAAAAGGTTGTCTGAACCAAATATGTGGTGGATATAAGAAAAGATCTTTGGTGAGGGTCGAAGCTTGAAGAATCTTGAAGCCATCCTTTAATATTTTGTTCAGCTTCGTTAGGCCTGGATGGTAATCTGTAACTATAGACAGTTTGTTGTCTTCCATAGGTGGTCTGGGTTTATCAGATGATTGAGCTATGAGGATTTGATCCTCAACAAGTTGTTTAGGATATCATAAATTGAACCCAAACTTGCTCTTATGAGTACACAACAATGTTATCACAAATTCTTAATTTTAAAAAGTGTATTTATCCAATATTTTTTTCCTAACTTCATTAGAAAAAAACTATAAAATAATTTCAAAAAATTAAAATACAGTAGAGGGTCGCAAATCCGGAGCGTCGCAAATCCAGATCATGCACACGGCGTGAAAAGCATGGCGATGGGCGCTACTACAATATATATTTAAACTAAGTGTTATCTTTAATTATAAATGCAGAGAATATACATCAATTCAGAAAAAAATGTGTCATAACTAAGTTTAAAACCCAACATACAGTATGTTTAATCATGATTTAATTTTTTAGATTTGCATGTTCTGCACGGTAAACAATAACACGTATTGTAACTGATCAGCAAAATAATAAAATGTATTAATAAATTTATACTCTAGTTTATTTGTCATATAACATGCTTTTGTTCGAAACACAATAAAAGACTTTTTCACTCAATAAGTTTGTACCGGCATGTTTTTGGCTTTCTGTGCTATATATATTAGTATGTACATTATATTTTCTTGCACTAAATTCTGTTGTACTTTTAAGCCTTCTGACATCTATTTTTTAATAATTCCTGGTTTAATTCAAACCTATACGATATGCTAAGCATTAAAAAAGATGAAATATCAACAATACGCTGTAGTTTAAAAATCCGATGCTCTACTGTACTGATGAAACAACAGAGAATATTGTGTTGATACAATAATGTCCAACATACAGAGTGGTTATTGAATTAATTTAAATACCTTTAAACTATAGAGTGAAGCACCATCAGGCAGAGATGAAATTTTAGCAGACATCTGTTTGCAGTAAACTTTAATCAGCATGAAAACAAAACCTCGGTCCAAAATTGAAAGTAAATCAAACAAGAAGAAGGCCAAGCTTGAATTCATACTGTGAATAAGCTATAAAATAAAATCACAAACGCTTAAGTTTATTGTTTTAAAAGCTTTTACAAGAAGATTCATAGAAGTAAAATCCTTATTAAAATTCAGCTAATAGTTTCATTATCATTATAATATATTATAATTAATTTCTTTTGCAAGGGAAAATATTTCTGCATACTTTATAAAGTTTATAATATAAATAGGGGCTTGTATGGGTAAATGCCTCTATTCGTATTGAAACAAATTTCAAACTTTTGTACAATAATTTTATTTTTTTAATACAAATTAATTTAATATTATTCAAATTTTTCATAACAAAATTTCCTTATAAACTATATTTATTGTGAATGTGTTTTCAATTTGATTTGTTTGGCCAAACGTATTAGCAATATGTATCTTTAATCTAACTTGAGATTTTACTCGACTCAGTGCAACATAAAGTTGATCATGTGTAAAAACAGGTTTGGTCGATTGAAGCCTTACTTATAGTTATTAAAAATGTAATTCTTTAAAAAATATTGGTTCCTTTTTGTTTGAAATGACATATTAATTTAAGTATTGGTCAAATATGATGTTTCCTTTTCCAGAACCAGGAATTATTTCTAATTTGAAACACTTGTCAAACATCTAGTAGGATAAGATGTACTCCATTAACTAAACCTGATCCAAAGTTCATATTTTTAATTAACCTTTAATACTATTAAAATATTTGTTCTCCGCTGTTTTTAATATGATATTTGTGCAGCTGTTTCTCAGCTGAAATATTTGAAAATCATACTTAGCTGTTTTTCATTGCAATGTATTTCTTATGAAGAATTTTAATAACTTCAAGTTCCTCAAAACCCTATAAATGTTGTAATTTCAAAAATATATATATATATATATTCCCGCTCCTTCGTGTCAATATCTTTAATTTGAGCCATCGCCCAGCTCTGTCCTTCCAAGCTCCCACAATTTTTTTCTCAAAATTTTCTTGGCTTATGAAATTATATATATGGATATTGTACTTTTCTTCTTAAAGTTCATGTAATACAAGGTTCTATCATTGAAAACTTATCAATTTTTACGTACCAATTACAAAAACCTGCTACCAAATGCAGAAAACATTCTTAATGTATTAAATAATAACTATTATTTACCATCAATTTCTTTATTTTTATACATTAAGATAAGTTTAAAGATTTAAAAGAGTTATTAAACCAGTTTATTTTTAAATAAATAAAACCTCTAAACCACAAATAACATTTATTTAAACCTTATGTACATTTCGATTGCTCAGCAATCATCTTCAGAGGTATTTAAAAAATACAACTATACAACAATACATGAGTTGTATTTTTTAAATACCTCTGAAGATGATTGCTGAGCAATCGAAATGTACATAAGGTTTAAATAAATGTTATTTGTGGTTTAGAGGTTTTATTTATTTAAAAATAAACATTACGCCACAGTTGCTTCATACAGTTATTATTAAACCAGATATAAAAAAAGGAAATCGAGGTAAACCCCAAGTATTCCACATTTTAAAACTCATTGATAACAATAATTTCTTTTAGTTCTTTTAGATTTCCAAAGAGTATTCAAGTAAAAAAAAAAAAAAAAAAAAAAAAATATATATATATATATATATATATATATATATATATATATATACATATATTCATTTTTAAAGCTATAACTATTGAAGCAAGCCTATGATGACTTAATTGATTTGCAATCTCCTATGTTTGTAATGACAGTGGTCTCGAATATCATAGCATAGTCACAATATTTTAGTTCAATGTGCACCACTGACAAATAAAATCCAATAATGACTGAATTTAGCAATATGGTTATGCAATTCTTATTGGTGTTCAGTGTTAAATGTTAAGTTGTTATTGGCTCTCTAATTCTTTATTAACCTTCGAGGGGGCTAATAGATTTAAAACGGGAGAGGGCGCTAGTGGAGGTTTATTCCACACAAAAAAACATTTTAAATTTAAACAGTTTTCGTTTTTATATTTGGGTGACTTTATAATTAAATACTATATAAATACATTGTAAACAATTTCAGAAATAATTATCGCACAATTTTAAATTTCTAAGCAACATACTTCTAAAAATATCTTGAATTGTTAAAACATGTAAGCAATGTATACTAGACCATTGTTTTCATTACGGGAGAGGTGTATTTTTCTGTAATAAAGTAACTAAACGTCTAAACATAAAAATATTTAATCGTATTAGTACATATATAATTATTAAATTCGTTACAATATCTAATAATATAAGGTATGTTTTACTTCAAATATATAACTCTACAAATTAGTGGATGAAAAAAATATTGCCTTAATAAAACAATAGGTTCTACAGTAAAATAGAACTAGCAGAAACTAAATCTTTGTTGAAAAAGAACTTATTATTGTTCTTTTTCAAGCACACTAGCCACCCCTAGTGTAGCATGAACATGACCCACTCTCATGAGAATTATGTTTCTTCTTCCTGTCCTTCATTACCTTACTGGTTCAGTATACCAAAGCATTTTTCAGTTTTTACTAAAATATGCTTTTTTCCATAGTCAAACTGCATTGTAATCGCTTCCTGCTGTAATCTTTTAGCGGAATTTTCTCTATAAGGTCCAAATTAACAGAATTTCAACAAATTGGCCACTTTTGTCATTTTCAGTTTCACCTATTACTTCTTCATTTGTTTGATTTTCAATTTCATTGGCTTCTTCGTCAGGTTCATCATTTGGCAGAGACTTGTTTTCATCAGAATTATCAAAAAGCTGTCTAACAAAGTTTGTGGTAGGCCGTGTTTTTTGAATTTCCTCTTTTTCAACACTACCCAGCATTTTACGAATTCTCTCCTCTTCAAATGGAACAACAGTAAAATGTGAAACTTAGATACTTCAAAGACATACAACACTAAAATAATAATATCAACAAAAGCAGTAGTGATTTATTAACCCTAAAAAGTCTTTTGTAATATTGAAAGGGCGCTAGCGGATGAAACCTCCGCAATCTGACCGCGAGTGACAAACATTAAATTCACACTAACGCTATGAGGAAAAAGTAAAACAAAAATAGGTTGGGCCGTTTCCTAGAATGCAGGTTGAGGAGTAACGAGCTGGAAATAAACTTCCAACAACTGGAAAGAAGTTTTCTTAACAAATAATGATACGTGCTGAGAAAAACTCCGCATGTGCCCTTTCAAGGGTAATATGATGAGTTATTAACTCCCAAATTTATCACTGCCAAAATCTTTTTTTTTAGTTTCAATTATCTTGATTTGGTCTTAATAATACAGTTATTTTCTACAGCTGTTTGTCCCAATCTATCTACGAAACGAGGTTTTGGAACAATTACTGTTAGGATAACCGTCCAGCAGACTTATGGAAAGTGGCTAAATTATGGTGCTGCAGAAGAATACACACAATTAAGATTGCTGAGTTAAAGGAGATATATCCTAAGTGAGAGACTAGAAACTACTGTTGCTTCATTGTTGATGACCTCGATGATCTACACCGAAATCGGAAGCTTGCCAAGTTGTTCTTGGGGCAGAGGGCACTGTGAGGAGCCAGAGGCCCCCCATCAACAATCTCCATTATAATTAAGTTTTTTCAATAGAAGTTATTTTGTACCTCGATTACGTTTTAAATATTATATTATGTCTGTATCATTTATTGGATAAACATCCAAACATATAAGTCAATACCTACCTTCGGATCTTTGTTGTACGAAGCAATAATGTCTGATGTCATTGTAGTGATAAGTGTAGCTATGTCATCTGTAAATTGCTCAGAGAAACGAAGCTTGCGAGGACTATCAAGACACTGAGTCGCTGTCAAGTGTTCTATCATACTCTTTACAATAATATCGAAAAAAAACCTGTAAATAAAATAATATAGAGTGTTACAGTTATTATATTATTTATGCATGTTTGATAAATCCAATCAAAATTACTTCACACTCCTTACTAAGTGCTATTAAACATAGAGCACCTACAAAATACACCCTGTAAAATATTTTTTTAAAAGCATTTTTCATAAAGATTTCAACCTGTTTATTAAACATATATTTAGTGTTTGTATATGCATTGTACATTATCCTGATAAATAGATATAAATGGAGAATATTTTATATAAGTAAGACAGATCATGCCGAATATGGGTGTGTGAATCAGTTTCTAATACAAATAAATAAAATAAAGGACCTGGTTTTTTGTAGACTTAAAATTATTATAATCGATTGAAAATGACTAGTACAAATAATAAAACAAAAAAATATTCATAGTGACTATAAATCACATTAATTATATACAACCTAATATACACAATTAAGAATTTTATATATATATATATATATATATATATATATATATATATATATATATATATATATATATCCTTGATATTTAACGTTATCCATTGTTTTTCCGTTGCACTGACTTTATGAAGTTAATATATTACTATGTAAGTAATTTTATCCACCATTAAGTGCAATAATTTTACCTTGAGTGATGAGGCACCTTTCGGTCAATTGACCATTGTCGAATCACTGATGTTTTTCTGTTGTAGATGTTCGGTCTGTGAAGTTGGTGTTTGTTGACGTTACGCGCACTTTTTCTTGATCTGTGTGTATGATATTTCTATATAGTATGTCTTCTGTATATGTTGTTTGTAGATTCATTAAATTGTTGTGTATGTTTTTATAAATGTGGTATTTTTCTAGTGAGTTTAGTTCTATAGGGTTGTTATTTATTTCAAGTATGGTTGGGTTATTTTCATAATTTGTACACCACACATCAAAACAACAACATAACCTAAAAAATAGCCTAGAACCAACCCACACCTCTAACAATAATAAATTCATAAACTTAACTAAAACACAATTTACTGAAAAAGAAAAAATAATAATAACAAATTCCTTCAAATATAACCTACCTAACTTCAACAAAAAACAAATAATAAAAAACCTAATAGTTGACACAGAATCTAACATCCACAAAATTACCCACCAAAATACTGAACACATAAGAAATAATATAAATAATAAAATTAACCTAATAAAAACGGAAAAAAACAAAAAAAACGGAACAATATATTAATAAAAAAGAAATTATAAAACTCAGAGAAAAACTAGAAAACAACGACTACTTAATATTAAAATCAGATAAAACAAATACTCCAGTAACAATAGAAAATACCAAATATATCGATTCAATGACTAACTACATAAAAGAAAATAAATACGAACAAATCCCAGACCCAACTAACAAATACCTTATTACAATAAAAAACTTAATAGTCACTCACCGTAACACCTTAAACTATAACAATAAATTAAAATACCACACAAGATTATACCCATTCAAACCATGCGCACCAGTATTATCAGGGATACCTAAAATCCACAAACCCAACACACCATTTAGACCACTAATAAATTTCACAACAGCACCATCTTACATAATCGCAAAAATTCTAGACAAAATCCTAAGATCTAAAATACATATCAACAACACATACAATATAAAAAATGGATACGAATTTATTAATAAAATAAAAACGATAAAAACAAACAGCAACACAAAAATAATAAGTTATGACATAACTAACATGTACCCTAGTATCCCAATAGAAGAAACCATAGAAATAATAAAAAACCAACTGATACACAATAACGAAAAAAGAAACATAATAGATAGTATCATTACGCTAACCAAACACATATGTAACCAAAATTACTTCCAATTTAACAATAAATATTATAAACAAACAACAGGACTCCCCATGGGTTCACCCATATCATCTGTCATGTCAGAAATATATTTACAACACTTTGAACAAATAATAATTAAACCTATAATAAACACACACAATATCTCACTATGGACAAGGTATGTAGACGATATACTTGTAATATACGAACCTACCATTCACAACAAACACGTCATAATATTAAACAAACTAAATACATACAACGAAAACATACAATTCACCGTTGAAACAGAAACAAATAGAACAATCAACTTCCTCGACATTACTTTAAATATAAATGATAATAAAATAGAAACTACAGTATACAGGAAACCTACTTCCAACAACATCACAATACACTACAAATCTAACCACCACTGGACACACAAAATTAACACTTACAGTAACATGATAAATAAAGCAATAAAATACACACAGGATAACAAACAAAAATTAAATGAAGAATTAGATAACATTACAAAAATAGCAATAGAAAATGGATACAACAAACACATTATAAAAAATATATACAATAAATTCACAAAAAAACCTAACCTCAACACAACACTACAACCGGAACACGAAAATAATGAAAATAAAAAAATCTACCTAAAATATAAATACACCAATAACAAAATAGAAAAAATAACAAATATATACAACAAAGAATACTACACTCCAACTTACAAACCAAACAACAAAATAATAAAATATCTTAATAACACAAACCACATAACAAATTCAGAAAAACATAACCTATCAGGAATTTACAAAATCACATGCAACAACTGTAACGCTTTTTACATAGGAAAAACAACCAGAACATTTAAAATAAGATTTGAAGAACATTATAGAGCATTCAAAAACAAAAATTCTAAAGTATCAAATGTTGCAGCACACCTAATATCCCATAAACACGAAATAACAAATTACGAAAATAACCTAACCATACTTGAAATAAATAACAACCCTATAGAACTAAACTCACTAGAAAAATACCACATTTATAAAAACATACACAACAATTTAATGAATCTACAAACAACATATACAGAAGACATACTATATAGAAATATCATACACACAGATCAAGAAAAAGTGCGCGTAACGTCAACAAACACCAACTTCACAGACCGAACATCTACAACAGAAAAACATCAGTGATTCGACAATGGTCAATTGACCGAAAGGTGCCTCATCACTCAAGGTAAAATTATTGCACTTAATGGTGGATAAAATTACTTACATAGTAATATATTAACTTCATATATATATATATATATATATATATATATATATATATATATATATAGATTTTTTGGACTAGGAGACTGACAGACTTACCTTGGTAAGAGTCCACTCTGTAGTCTTGAAATAGAAACACATAAAAGCACTTAAACAATGATATATTTCAACCACAGTGGTCTTTGTCAATCGAAGAGAAAACACAAAAATAAATATGAGAGAATGAAATAAAATTATTATTATTATTTTATTTCATTCTCTCATATTTCTTTTTGTGTTTTCTCTTCGATTGACAAAGACCACTGTGTGGTTGAAATATATCATTGTTTAAGTGCTTTTATGTGTATCTATTTCAAGACTACAGAGTGGACTCTTACCAAGGTAAGTCTGTCAGTCTCCTAGTCCCAAAAATTTAAATAATCTTTACCAACCAAAACTAACCTAAATATATATATATATATAATACAGGAATTTTTGGACTAGACGACTAGATAGGAGACTGACAGAGTTACCTAGTGGCAATAGTCTAAAGCTGCAATCTCTTGGAAATAAATAGACACATATAAAAAAACATATCACACTATTGAAATATTTCGATCATAAAATGATCTTTATCAATCAAAAAAGAGAAAAAGAAATGATCTGATTATATGGATGATTAGAATTATTAGGTATTATTAGGTTTGTTAATGTTGGTTTAAGATGTAAGCTATATTCAAAATCATCATTATGTCTTGTTATTGTTATATCTAGAAAATTGATTTTGTTATTTTTTTCCATTTCATAAGTAAAATTAATATTTTTGTTTATTTAATTTATTTTATCCGAAATAGTTACTAAGTTATTACTATTATTATTAGATATATATATAAAACGTGATCCGCATATTTAAACCAATAACCATTTTTATCATATGTCTTTCTAATATTATTTATTTTATCATCTAAATATTGTAAAAATATTTCAGATATACTTGATAAAGGGGAACCCATAGCTAGACCAAAGTATACTTTGAATATATTTGAGATGCATAATATGAAGTACAGAAGAGAAAAAACTGCTAAACCAAAACATGAAAATAAAAAACAAAATTTAATCGGAATGTGATCTAAGACAAAACAATGAGAAAAATTTTAAAAACCACAAATTAACAGAAAAAGCTAAATTTATTAAGATGCAGGACTAAGAAATAAATTCAAGATAAAGATGTTATTTTTTTTTAATATTCACATAGTGTATTAATACTAAAACCTACAGCTGCCTGAGGAGTGGCCAGTTCAGGTCTTAAAGAGAAAATGTCTAGCAACTTGCTTACCAAGAATTAGCCATTGCCAACTCTCTTGCAGTTCCACTAGCTACCACCCACTGCAATGCCACCTCTTCATGCACTAACTTGCAACAATTAGCTTTATACATGAAATTTTCTTGACATGGACCTGCATATGAAAAATAGATATCTTAAAGCCACTTAAGAAAATGTTATGGTTATATTTATATGTAAACAGGTTTGCTAAAATAGATTTTATTTGACAGAGATTAGAGTACAGTAGAGACTCGATAATTCGAGGTAGATGGGACCGAGACTCCCTCGGATTACCGAATCTTGGATTACATTCTTGTGCATTAGAAAAATTGGACGTTTTAATGAACCCTTATAATATAGGTAATTAAAAATGCACTAAATAAGTTTATAGAACTTTATATGAACATAAAGCCCGACTCATTTCCTTAGCACATTGTATAACTATAAACATTTTTTGGAAGCCCGACTCTTCATTTTCTTTCAAATTGATAAAATAAGCTCATATAAAAATAGGCTCAAATTTAACAGGAGCTCGAAATATCAGGACTCGGATTATCGAGACTCTACTGTACTTGAAGTTATTTATATTTAATCCAAGTTAATCCAAACATATAAATAATCCAAATGCGATCTGAACCTCAAAATGGTGACCTAATTAAGATCACAAATTAACTGAGAAAGCGAATATTCACATACAGAATTTTATATTATTCATTATAAAATTAATTATACAATAATTGTTAGTCCTACTAGTACAGAGATAAATTGTAAATCTCTTTTAACTTATGAGTATAAGAGAGAAATTGATTCAATAAAGTAATTTCTGTCTTCACCTAATAAATTTCACATCTGTTAAGATCGAATCTCCTCAATGCAAGAAAAGTTCATGTGCCTCAAGCGGGTTTGTGTTATCTCCATCAAGGTCAAACTCATCTTCACTGTTTTCTTAGTTAAACTTAATAAAAACTTTAAACTTGATTCGGTTTTTAGTCAGGGGAAGTATTTACAGCATTTAGTCAAGGGAATGATTTGACATCAATATAATCTAGTTCCTACAAACTCATCTTCACTGTTTTCTTAGTTAAACTTAATTAAAACTTTAAACTTAATTCGGTTTTTAGTCATGGGAAGTATTTACAGCATTTAGTCAAGCGAATGATTTGACATCAATATAATCTAGTTCCTACAAATTCTTCTTCACTATTTTCTTAGTTTAACTTAATAAAAACTTTAAAATTATTTCATTTTTTAGTCAGGAGAAGTATTCACAACATTTAGTCAAGCGAACGATTTGACTTCAATGTAAACTAATTCCTACAAATTGTCCACTACTCATTTAAATAACCATTAAGTTGTTAACTATATCTCTTATTTGTTTCACTTGATTTTTTTCAATTAATTTTCTTATAGACAGATTTTTGAGGTATGTTTTTGATAGGTTTTGATTACAGTATTTTTAAAATACCCAGATCCAGATGTTTTAAGTAAGAGGGTGACAAAGTGACAAAGTTGATCGCGTCCACAGCATACTTTAAGTTGCATGGGTTACCTGGGTAGTGCTAAATGATCAACAATGCTGGCGAAAGCCTCTCAAAGTGTGACAAGTCCTATAATGTGTTTCAGCTGTTTGAGGTGAACAGAACACTCCCGAGAAAAACATCTGTTGCTAACTTCAGACTGGCCACAGGGCATGACTGTCTCACCGGACATCTCAGCAGAATGAAAATATTAGAATCCAACAGGTGCACAATATGTGCAAGCCAAACATCTATTATGGAAAAGGACCACCTCCTGGTCTGCAGTGGATTAGATAAAGAAAGACAACAACGAAGGGACTTACCTGGATTGTGTTGGGAGGCAAGATCTCGAATGGCGTAAACCAAGTAAGAGCCATTGGAAGAAGAAGAAGAAGAAAAGAAGAAAATCGTTTTAAGTAAGAAAATGGTCATTGAGTTTTGGTGATATTTATTTTTATGCTACTGTTATTGATATTTATGATATTGATGCTACTGTTCTTGATGTTATTGATTTTTATTTATTGTTCAACTGAACACAATAAATAAAAACCCAATAACTATATTAAAATACATTTATGCACTTAAATCAATACTTAATGTACATTCAGATTAGAAGGCAACCATTGTCGAATGTACTAAAGTTTTTCAATATTTCAGAAGATGGTTATCTTGAAACAAAATGTACATCAAGAATTGATTTATAGTTAGTCAATTAACTTTGTTGTGGTTATTGAATTTCTATTTATTGTGTCTAGTTAGCTCAAGAGAATAATTAACTACTAATTCAGTTCAAAATTTATCTCCATTTTTTTACGTTAAATGGTGAACATTAAATACTTCCATTCTATATGTTGATATTTCTAGTAATTGGAATGGTAAGATACAGCCAAAAAACAAGAAAATAAGCACACTACTGAAAACAGGAATTTTTCTGTTCTATAGAGTAGAGCTGAATTCTACTATAGCCATCTTACCTTGGAATCAGACCAATGTTAAATAAAATTAAATATTTCTTTAAAGAGAATTGCTATTTTAGTCAACAAAGAAACTCTTATAACAAATAAATCATTGATGATTCATGTTATATCAATTATGCAATGATTGAACCTGATTCTCTGCTATCTTGTTCAACTTCAAAGTTCTACACATGTAAAAGTAACAAATTACATTAAATGTGGGTCACTTGAAGTAATACACGAAATTAATAATGTTCACACAAAAAACATAGAAGAGATGAATAAGAGAGGGCCAAAACATAAAAAACAATAGTTATAAAACAATAAATGAAGGTAAAAAAATAATTGAGGAATAAATTAATTGTTATAGCAAAAAGAATTGTTAGGTAAAACGTTTTCATTGATAAGATTAGCTACATGAAAATAAATTAATATATTAATTATGTCTATTGCAGATTGATAACCTTTTAAACACTTACATAAAATGAGTAAAAACCATAATACAACTTCGAATGACATTTAAAATTAAAACTAATTACTTAAAGTAACCGGGGTATATATTTACACTTTAAATGTTTTTGTATCAGAATATAATATGCTTACTCCTTAATTCTATACAGAAAATATTTACAAAACAAACAAATCACTTACTCACTTGCGAGATGTTTACATCTGTGATAAGTCTCAATACACTAATCACAAATACAGTAGAGTCTCGATAATTCGAGGTAGATGGGATCAAGGCCTCTTTAGATTAACGAGAACTGGGATTACACAAAAATACGTTCCTATGTATAAGAAAAAAAATGTATCTAATAAACCCTAATACTGTAGTTAAGAATGGACAAAATACGTTTATATAACTATATTGATTACAGTACATACATAAACTAATGCTGCTTTGGAATAAATTGTTCATTACGATTGCTATGGAAAAAGTTATATGGTTATGAGATAGTTTTCGAGCTGCAGTGTCACGAAGATGTCTTAGCAGAAGCATATCTGTTGGTGTGGTGTCTGTTATTCAATATACCGTAGTGCAGTTTCTAAGGCAGCTGTTCCCTCAACGTAACTAATTTTCCCTTCTTGTACTGTCTCGGTCGAACTTTCATATTTATTCCCATCTTCACTGCCTTCAGTAGTTTCTTGTACCATTTCAATAATCCTAACATGTGTTATTGTTACATACTTACGTTTGTCCTTACTCACTCATTGATGTACATCCGTGTCATCAACATTTACACAACCTAGACGTTTCTTGATAAGAAATGTCAAATCTGTTTCTTGTGGATCAATGGCACAGTCAACAGTTTTGTTATGATTCAGGGTTTTCTCCCCCAACTTACTTGATGTATCTTCTTTTACTTCGTTCCATGATTTGGCTATCCAGTACACAACTTCCTTAAGTATATGTTTTTAGAAAGCCTACAATGCTTTCTTCCCCTTCCGTTGCTTCCCAGAGAGATTGTACAAGGTCCCGTCTGTATTTATTTCATACATTCCAAAACACCGTGATCCATCGGCTGGATTAGGCTCATAACCTTTGCGGGTAGAAATAATGCACGAATATCATTCAACCACAGTTGATATTCACTGGATGTAATGGTGCATTGTTTAACTGTTAATAATTTTAATTTTCTTCAAATAGACAAAATAGTCTGAAATAGAAATAGACTCAAATTTAACAGAACGTCAGAAAATCGGGACTCGGATTTTTGAGACTCTACTGTACTTGATTGTGATTTGTGTTGTTTTACATTTCTTCACAAAAAACAAACACATAAAAGAAATAGAAAAAAAACTAGCAAAATAATAAACAAGGATAAAAAGACTTACACAATTTGAAAAACCACGATAATGAACAACAATAAACACAATTTGTAGACCAAATTTAAAATGTCTTGTACAGTAAAATATAAATTATGTAATATCATCAATAAAGTGTTACATTCTTATTACACTTGTTTAAAAGTATTCCTTAGATATGTGAATTTGCCATGTTTTTAATACTTACAAAAACACAATCCCTATAGTTTGACATTTTGATAGTCCAATACCTTCTCAGTCCACAAAGTGTCAAACTGTCGAAGGTCTGCTGTACTTTGTAATTAACAACTGTATATTCATTCAGGTTAAAATGTTAGGAGCTCTGTTATTCTGAACACAATTATGATTAGTAATAATTTTTAAAATATCAATTAAATACATTTAATAATGTAATAAGTATAGAATTTTTTATTTAAATATCAAGAGAAATTAACAATCAAAAAAATATGTTTATTTTAAAATAATTAAAACAGACGACAGTGGTAATGAACAGTAGTCTTATTTTAGTACTGTATTCTTGCAAGGAACTGTAGATCACTGAACCATGTATATCTTCCAAAAAAAAAGTCAGTCTAGTTTTCAAATTATTGTTTCCTAGATTGTAATAAGACCCTTTGATGATGATGACATGATCATCAAACGTAAGGGATTAATCTTAGGTAACTTTAAAAGCTCATACATTAGAGATGATTGCTATACAGTACCCTGCTGATATCTGGCTACATATCTACACCGACGGCTCATAAAATCCAGCAGATAAATCAGCCAGTGTGGGTTGGTTCTGCACCACATTCAGTGGCTTCTCCACGGTTGGTAGCAATACTAGCCACTTCGATGGAGAGATATGAACCATCCATGAGGTTCCACCACCTTGCTACACTATGACAGGAAGCCTAATAACACAGTTTTCTTCATTCACTTGCAAGCGGCAATATAAGCCCTTGCCTCAAATACCCCCCAGTATAGTATGCCTCAGAACTATTAAATTGCCATCTGGAAATAGAAAAACCCATCACAGCAGGGTGGCATGTACAGCTACAATGGGTCCCTAGCCATGTAGGTGTCACAGAGAATGAGAAAGCCTGATGAACTAGCCAAAATGAGAGCAGAAGCCGAACAACCTAAAAACCAATGCTCTCTAATTTCAGCCAAAAAATCATTGACACTATGGTGAGCGCCTCCAACCGAAGAGATATAGCGGAACTGGCTAACTTTAAAAAATGGGAGTTCCTAATAAACGATGGTCCGATTTCGAGATTTTTCATCCCGGATGGAGGTGGTCGCCAGATTCCGCATAGCATCCAGCTATGACTATCTCAGCAACATCTCCACCGGATCGGCATTGCTAATGATCAGACTTGCCCCTATGCCAAATGGGCGTAATGGATGGCAACCACTTGCTCTCTTGCCTACATCTCCCTAGCCTGCTCGAGCTACTGGGAGACTCAGCGTCGAATGGCTGAAATGCCAAGAACAGGCGTTGGTTAAATAAAAAATTATGAGTTATTTTTTATTATTTTTGTGGTATTGGGTTGTTTCCAATATTTTCATTGTAATATATTGTACCACTGTGCCCTTGATATTGCATACATGTAGATCTTGAATTTGTTAGGAATTATTTGCTTCTTTATTCTTATAAGAGGAAACATAGCATTTACTTTACAACAGTAGAAAACAACTGTTACAAAAGTCTAACGTTCTAGTAGCTTTGATCACAGAAGAAACTCAAGTTACTAGAGGTTACAGAAGTTAAACCTTGTAGGACCAAGGACTTTGTAGGCCTGGCAGGCCCACAAAACCAAAACGTTCACTTTATTATATAAGTATATATTGAACTTATAAAAAACATCACTTTACATTATTTACTTTATATTTATATTATTGACTAAACTATTACATGAATATTTGAGGAAATATAATAAAAAATATTGATTAAATAATGAAAACATAAAAATGTTATTTAGTCAATAAAAATGTTCCTTAACCCTTTCAGACCTAAATTAATGTCAGATGAAAAAAAAATTTCCACCTGTGCTTCCAATGTCCCATAGACACTTTATACTTAACTATGTTAATTTTTTTTACTTTAGCCCTCCCACTTAAATTTTTTTGGAATGTACATTGGAGTGGACATTAGGCGTTGCTGGCAGCAATAATAAAAATATTAAAAGTTGAATTCAGCAAGCAACATACTTTTAATGAATTTATGATAAAACTGAATAATAGCATAATTAATTTTAAAAATATTACCAAATATTTAATCAGAATCGGCTCCACCCGCTTGGCATTTCTCAAAGGTGACAGTGTTCTTGCTATGATTTCCACATATATGTTTATTGCAATGATTACAAACAGACTTTGACTTCCCTAACTTATCATATTTTACTTTCTTTGACCTCGCTGTACCGACACAAATGAAGCAGCTTCCACAACCAACTTCAGCTTGTGGAACTGGTTGAGGTCGAACGTTATAAGTTAGTTTTCGTTCAAGAAGTTGTTCTATAGCATGCACGGTGTTTTTAGTTAGACCTTCGATGTTTTGTGCTTGTACATTTACTTGCGGTTTGATAAGCTTAAGCGCCAACATGCGTAAAAACTGAAGCCGCTGATTCTTTTCTTTTGGTTTCCAGTTTGGAAAGTTTCCAATACATCAAATATTCTGTCTATTTCACTGTTATGATCATATAAGTTACTCATATTTCGGTGTAAATAATAACACAGACACAACCTCAACAATGCTGGCAAACACAAACACACTGGCAGACTGAAATGACAAGCGGCAAAAAGCGGGAAATACCAAGGTCAACCAGTGCTACCAATCTTACACAAATTTAAGTAAAAATTACCTCAGTCGTTAAACTTGTTATATTAATACACTATTGATGTTAAATATTGTTTGTTTTCAAAAAAATGAAAAAAAAGTTGACATATGAAACAAATTTTAAATGGTTACGTTGAGGACCAAGGGCCTCTCAGAGGCCCAAACGGACTTTTTTTTATTCTTATGGACAGGAATTTTTGTAAAAAAAATGTAACAAGTCTAGAAACCGATTCTTCAGTTACAGATTGACAATAAAAAATTTTATATAAATTTTCCGAAAAGGTTTTCTGTACAAAAAAGATAAAATTAAAAACCATGGGCCTGACAGGCCCCATCCTGGTCCTACAAGGGTTGTTATGATTTAATCTAGTTCATAAATCATAACTTATGTACTAAGTTAAAGCATTATTCTAATATACTTCTAAAACAAACATCACTCTTTACTCTTGAACATGCCTGAATATATTTGTTGTAAATGTTTAGTGTTACCTGTTTTCATGCTACAAGTTCGGTCTAATCCTCTTGTACCATTTATGTCACAATCAGATGGCAACATATGAAGAGAATCAGGATTGCTGTTACTCCTAATTTAAACATAAAACATGAAAAATAACTAAAAGACAGAATCTAATAAGAACAAAAGCTAACTGTAATTTCTGTAAATGGTATTTAAAATTAAAACAGCCTAATTAAAGACAAAAGTTTCCAATCTCATATTGTAAAAAGAATATGAGAATATGGATATAAGACATGAAATAATCCATTGTCCATATAAATTTTTTTTATTTTCTTAGTCCTGTTTCAATAACAATGTAAAGAGAGGTCATTTGAGTCTATTAAGATTGAAATCGTAAGAGCAGTTTGTTCTTGGGAAATCAAATGTATCAAAATAGAAAAAAATATGCAGAGTATGTAGGCAAAATAAAATACAAAAGCAGACCCTTTATGAATGCAAAAGCTCCCTTGGAGAACCTGGACTTTGCCTTCAGTGTTTTGACAAATATCATAAAATAAAAATAACAATGAAATAGAAGAAAATATGCAGAATATGTAGGCAAAATAAAATACAAAAGCAGACCCTTTATGAATGCAAAAGCTCCCCTGGAGAACCTGGACTTTGCCTTCAGTGTTTTGACAAATATCATAAAATAAAAATAACAATGAAATAGAAGAAAATATGCAGAATATGTAGGAAAAATAAAATACAAAAGCAGACTCTTTATGAATGCAAAAGCTCCCCTGGGGAACCTGGACTTTGCCTTCAGTGTTTTGACAAATATCATAAAATAAAAATACCAATGAAATAGAAGAAAATATGCAGAGTATGTAGGCAAAATAAAATACAAAAGCAGACCCTTTATGAATGCAAAAGCTCCCCTGGAGAACCTGGACTTTGCCTTCAGTGTTTTGACAAATATCATAAAATAAAAATAACAATGAAATAGAAGAAAATATGCAGAATATGTAGGCAAAATAAAATACAAAAGCAGACCCTTTATGAATGCAAAAGCTCCCCTGGAGAACCTGGACTTTGCCTTCAGTGTTTTGACAAATATCATAAAATAAAAATAACAATGAAATAGAAGAAAATATGCAGAATATGTAGGAAAAATAAAATACAAAAGCAGACTCTTTATAAATGCAAAAGCTCCCCTGGGGAACCTGGACTTTGCCTTCAGTGTTTTGACAAATACAATATAAATGTTAGAAAAGTTATGAATAAATGTATAAAAAGTAGGAAATTAATGTTTTAGATGTTGAAAGACCAATGTTTCACATTTGATAGAGCTTTTTGTTACTTTCCTAACACATTATAGTTCACACTCTGATCAGAGAGATCTACATCTATTGAAAAGTTTCATATTTAACCATAGCAATTAAAAAACATGTTTAAACATAGCACTTGAGTCATTACTGAATTACTTTTACATTAATATTTGTAGAATTGTTTTTAAAATAGTGGTACCGGCAGTGATCTTTTAAGAGAGGTTGGCATACAGGTTGGCATTCAACCTATTAAATCCTTTTAGTTGTTAATAGTATTATTGTAGTAAAAGATAAAATTATACAAAATTTAATTTTAACTTACTGTTTATTCTTATTATAAGGTTTATGAAACGTTAGAAACTTAGATGAGATGGGCTTTAAATTGATATTTGCATAAAACACAAATAAACTAGAATTGAATTTATTCATAGTTATTTTTCTACTTTTTATAAAAGAATGTTTGCTAAATCCTTTAGGTTAATGACTTTTAGTTCATTACATTGTGATTCAAAAATTATTTCAATTTTGTATGATGCTTTGGTTAAATTAAAGGTCTTGTGTACCAGCATAATCACTATAGTCATGTTCAACTTTATTCATTATTTTTTGTGTCCTTTATATTATTAGATATTTGTTTTTGCTTATTATAAAACTCATTGTTAGAGATCTTAAGCATGATAATGATCATGATAATATACATTTGTTTATTTTTTTCAACAGCATATGTTATGTATTATTCTAAGTAAATTAATGTTCGAGTTGTAAATGCTTTAGAGAGGGTAACTACTCTTATAGACCAATCTTTGCCCTGTACAAGATTTGGTGAGTTACTTCGGTGCAAGACTAGGATATACCCACATCTCTCTTGTTACGCTTTGTGTGACATAGTTTCTCAATGAATTCAGTACAAGCATCCTTATAAGCAAGACCTCTGTTCCATTACGTTTGGCGTGATGCAGTTTACTTTTGTTTTTTCTCCCGCCGTGTAGCGAAGATATTATTGGACAAACCGACATACTATGTTGTGTAGTTAATAGCATATGATAGTGACTATTTTTATTTATATGTACACTCTTTATCTTGTAGTTAGGTATGTGTAGTGCATAAACTGGGTGCAGCCGAAACTCATCCCCATCCATCTAGAAGACAATATTGTACGAGACATTTCAAGGTTCAGGTATGTGCACTTTTATGTTTACTATATATTGTGTATGTAAACTTTATATGACATCATTTGTGTTCTTACCACTACCAGAAATTTAGTATGATTTTATCTCAATGGTTCTCCAGAAAATCTAATAGAATCATACAATACGATACATATTTTGGTACGCAGTGCCAAAATACGTAACAGCAAGTTTAAATGTGTTGTTTGTTAATATGGATTAATTATTTATTGATAAATAATTCAGATAGCTAACATAATATCAACTGTTAAGAGCTACAGATACAAAAATTCAACCTCAATCATATTTGATTTCTTTAAATAAATTCTTACTCAACTTTCTACAAAGAACCTGTAATTTATTAGCCCAGTTATGATGGGAAGATGTTACCATTAGTCTGCAGATATACAGAAGCCAACTGGTGACGGCAACGCAACGTAAACTTGTGACAGTTTAATGCACATATTTATAACGAAGAGATAGCAACGTGACTAGCGAGTGACACAGAAATTAGAGTTGCTCCAGTCATGACATACTGTAAGCTTGTTTCTCAGTTACCAGCAGTATTTGTTGTGTTGTGTATGCATTTCTCAAGAGTGATCCTGTATATAAATAACTAATATTGTTATTTGTATTTATTGTGTTTCTGTTTCTTTGAATATATTTTTATTATACTGGTATAGTATGTCAGAAAAACAAAATGTTGCTGGTCCTGGTCATGATTTGTGTATCCAACAACTTCAAGATGATATAAATGATTACCATCAATTTTTTCAAAATATATAAAATCGGCACATGAACTATAAAATTTCATTTGTTTAAAAACTAATTATTATTTCATTGTAATGTAAGTTATTTTAAGTTTTGCAGTTATACATAAAACGAAATACATAAAGCTATTAACCTAAGCTGAGTGTTATTGTAATCTTTCTCCAGCTGAAATTTATTTCTCCATCTTTCTTAAAATATAGAGAAGGACGTTATCTTCCTCTGATGACGACACAACTGACAACTAAACTAGCAACTTTATATGAACCATCTTGTAAACCGACAAGCAACTTTAATAATAGCAGCTCAAGTTTACGTTGCGTTGCGATCACCAGTTGCTTTCTGTATGTCCGCAGGCTTAGCCTATTAACAACATATATAACACAAACCAAACAGATATAATCAACTGAACTATTAACAATAATGCCTTTTATTTCCAATAATCCAGGCTCACTAATAATAGTAAATGTTGAATTACCTGGAATAATGAAAGCGTGACATCTGGACTTTTGTATCTGGGTGAGGTAAAAAGCACTGATATGCTACATATGTCGTAAGCAACGTGTGCCTCCCAGGTAAATCTTGGTACACTTCTTGTAGAGCCTAAATTTTATAAAATATAACATAAGTGGGCAGGTAACATAAACCATAATGTTCTTTTATACCTATAAAGTAAAATGTTACACAATAACTGGAGAATTTGCTGAAATTTATTATTGGAAATAAGGAAGGTAACGTTGTTTTCACTGTTTTAAAATTTTGTTTAAAAAAGCAAGTAAATTTAGAAAATTTAGTTATGATAAAAAGATTATAAACCTCTGTGATTTATGTCCAAGTTATTAAAAACAGTTTGATAAACAAAGAAAGAAAACAATGTGATATGATATTTTACAATATATATTTACTAATCTTATAATACGATGTGGTTTCTAAAACATGAGATGTATGAACATATTCCTTTCGGTGTTTATTTAAACTGTTCTTAATAACTTTCAAATTTTATAATAATAATTAAAATACATATACAATAAAAACACAAATTTTAAAATACTAAAATGTATTCAGTTTTTAAAATTTCTTCATTTATGTAACATGAAATTGGATCATTTTTTATGAATCCAGAATACACAATTAGACAAATTTATATTTATTAGAATAAATAATAATACCTATTCCCTAAATAACGGAAATGAAAAATAATAAATTTTCTTCTCTTTCTATCTGCCTCCAATCACTAGTGATGCTCAAGTAAAAGAAATGCCTACATCTGTTTGGTTGTGGACTAAATATTTTTTACTTTCCCCAAAATAAAATACGATCTAGACAGTTACCTAAAATATTTACACATTAATATCAATATTTTAAACATATATTAATAATTACCTAACAGGTCTAATTTTTTTCAGAGAAGACTGAAGAGTTTGTGTAATAAATTATGTAGCAAATTATGTTGATAATTTTTTCTTTAAAACAAAAAATCATAAAATCTTTGACAATGTTTTACTGTATTTGCTTACTGCATTAATTAACACTGGACAAATTTGCTTACACAATATTATATTTGCTTAGACAAAAAGAACATGAACTTTTCTAGAAATTCATGTATTATTTTTATTAATAAAATTACTGAAAAAAACGTTTATATTATTTTTCTCTTTAAAAGGAAGTGTTTAACTTTGAACTGTATTAACTTTTAATGCATAAGTTATTTACGTTAAAGAATTCTAAAAAATATGTACAGTAGAGCGTCAAAAAACTGAAATGTTAAAAATCTGAACGCCTCTTCCAATTCTCCGTTACACGCGCTACGGGGAAGCCCTGCTTTTTTTAGTTAATTTTGTAATATTGCTAAAACGAGCAGGTATATTTGAGTGAAACTCGAGGATCTTCCCTTTGCCCATCAAATAGCAGAAAAAACCGATTCAGTTGATCTAGAGGCAATAGACAACCCACAAAGGCAGTTGAAAGTGGTTTTGGCGGAGAATCCCTGCCTATGCGTTTAACGGTGTAATTTATTAATGACATTATTCTTTGACTTAGTTATGTATACCTGTATATATCTTGTAATATAAATTATTAGTTTTATTTGTTAACACCGACATGATTTAGAAGAACAAAGCATTAATTTAGAAGGACTTTATTAATTTAGAGTATTTTATAAAACTTCATATCGAAACCTTAATTGGTGAGGAATTCTCTGCCTACGTGTGTGACCTCGTTACAGAAAGTAAAGGCCTGCTAGTAGGATTTGAGATATTTATATAATATTTTAACTAACTTTACCTTTTAATAAACAAAAAGAACTGTTTGTACAAAAAGATAGTTGAGGCTCCAAATATTGTACAAATAATTAATATTGTATGTTTATTGCTAAAGCAAAATAATTCAAAAATTTTTTTAAAATTGGAGTGAGGGAATACCCGCCATGTGTGTAACAGTGTTACTTTTTCTAGGCGTATAACGGAGGGAATGCCAAATTTGGCTGGTAGGAAACGAGTTTCGAAACACACACAACCAAAATTAGCAAGTTTTTCATACAAAATATTTTAGTGATTTCATACAGTTGTGTTAATTTTGTTGTGTATAAATACATACATTTGTAAATATGTAGTAAATTTTTCTTTTAAGATAGGCGAATTCTTCTGGATTTAAAGATACAAGTAAATCAAAGTACAACAGTCAAGTACATATGTAAGTACATAAAGTGTTTATTTTCATTTATCTTAGCATTTGTAGTGTAACTAGGAATTTCTAAGTTACGTTAAAAAATCCAAACAAATTGGAAACCCAACCCCCCTCCCCCAGTCCCAATTAGTTTGGATTTTCGACTCTCTACTGTATTTGTTTTTTGTTTTCCTATTAAACCTGAGGTATTAATTTTTAAACTTTAATAAATGTGTAAATACATTTATTAAGGCAGTACACCCCCACATATGTTGCATAAGGTGGATGTTTCTGAAGATTTTCCTCATTTTAGTCTGAGAGTTATAACTTTATTTTAAAATAAGAAACATGAAATAGGTGCTCCTACAACAGAGTTATTTATATGTTTATGCAAGGAGGGTATTAGTTACTTCATTGCTTTAAGACATTAGGAATTGGTGGTATTTTACATTTCCCAACTAACCCAAAAATCACAATCTCAAACAATCCTTTATGGAATATTTCACACTAATTTTATATTTCAAATTTCTAAACTGGTTTTTAGTATGATATTGGAGTCTGCTGTAAATATTCTAGAGGGAAATTCAAATAAATAACTTTTACCCTACATTGAATTTGCAAACATAATTTTTTTCCATTAAACCTTTTAAACTTTTTTTTGTAAATTTACTTATAAAATTACTCTATTATTTTTATAAAGGGCAGGGTTATTGTAATGAATTAAACATATTCTCCACCAAAGTTAGGAAAAGTGAACCTTCTATCCAGGTTAGTTGAATGTGTACATTTGTAGGAGCTTATGTGTACTTATTTCACAGCTTATTTAGAAACTACACCAAATTTCATCAAAACACATAAGGAAGGTATAATTTTTTGTTGTAGGAAAGATTATATTAAACAGAATTATAAAATCAACAGGTTTTAAAAATGACAATTGATAAACATGAACGCCAGTAAAATAGGCACTAACTGAACAGGCTATAACTGTCAGTACAAAGAAGGGAAGTATTCAGCAGAAGCTTTTTGTAAATAAAGGAATCAAAATATAGCTGCCACTAAAGCAGCAATTTTCAGCATCAATATAAGAAATAAATATGGTTTACAAGTTTTTATTAATTATACCTATACTGTCTGTATGTACCAAAAAAATGCTCAATTACACTTCAAGTTGTCAGAAAAATAGTTAATCTCTTTTAATGTTCACCCTCTTTCAATAGTTCCTGGGAAAAAACAACTGATCAAATGATACAAAAGTCAATACCATAAATTCCTTAACATTTACACACACTATAATGTAATTTTATAAGAATAATAAGCAACTAATAATAGCACATTCTCATTTTAAAAAATTACATACTTACTGTAATATTTTTTACAATTATTGCAATAGCTTCAAAAACTGTCTGACTTATGTTCAATGGTGTGTTTCCAATTGTAATGGGCTTCACCATCAATCCAATCAATTTATCCAGAATTACAGGTAAGAATTTGGTTAATGATTCAATCTTTGCATGGGTCAGATTAAGAACACTAAAAAATATAACAATACTTAGTATAACAAATAATGACTACGATGTAACTAAAACACCTGTACATATGTTAGTATGTAACACTTATAGTTCATTTACTTTTTTTATTATTGATGACGGTCATTTTGGGAGATGTGTTCCATTGTCAAAATTATAACATACTAACATATGTACAAGTGTTTTAGTTAAAACCTAGTAACTCAAGTGAAGATGGATTCAAAGAATATAAATAATATAATATAATGCCTTTTAGCATAATTATTGAGATTATATTACTACATAATTTCAAGATTCTAGTAACGAAGATACTGACACGAATTTATTGGAGGTAATTAGACTTAAGTTATGAACTTTTGCAATAATCCAATGAGCAATCAAAACCTTAAACTATCGGAATAACTACATCTGCAGTCATAGAAAGAGACTTCAATCCAGGATCACTATTGTGGAATATACAGTAGTTGTACAAACAAAAAATGGAATATTGTAGAAAAATGTAAAAAAAAAGAAAATGATGGATTACAACTTTGTAACATCATTTTATCCAATAAAATAATATTAATATACCATGCACTAATAAAACACTCATTATCTGACCAAACCGACATCTGTCAAACAAATGTCTGGTAGGTCTTGGTGGCCATAATTGACCAAATAAGTTTTCGTTCATAAAATAAACTTTGAATGGCCTGAAGGTAAAGACATGTAAAGCAGAATAACCAATATAAAGAACAATATCATGAAAACTGAGAATACGCGGGAATTACGTTGCTGTGGAAGTAAATACGGTAACCCGAGCTATACACTGGCGTAGGTTAACTAAATGGCCCGATCTATACTCGGCTTAGGCTTGAAAGTGTTCATAATAATTTTAAAAATTGTGAATTTGTTCATTCATAATATATGTAAACAGAATGGCAAGATATTAGACTTCTACAAACTTAAAGTCATGTATGAAAACATTAGAGGTGAAATGCACGGAGCAATGCAGGTAAGATTAATAGTTTCCATATAACTAAATTGTCCATCTACTTTACCTTCAACTTTTGGAGCAAGAATTTTTTTTAAAATGTAATACATTTAAGGTAGAGGGGATTGTGCACATTTGATGCATAGAAGTTTCTTTTTAAAAAACAGACGTAATGTTTAGTTAAGTTTTTTTATACAACTTATTTAAAAATGAGTTCTAAAAGTAATTTTTTATTTCTGCATCAATTAATTACATATCTAAAAGCAATATCCAAGCCGATCTAAACAGGAACATGGCGGAAGGAACAGACATAAATGATCAACTCCACATAAATTTTTCAGATAAGTGATACAATAATTTGTTACAATCTTCTTCTACAAAATGAATTCTAATAAATACGGTTTTACGTAATTAACAGTTTTGGCTGTTTAAATAGTAAAATTTCTAATTTTTTTCTGTTACTTTCAAAGTGTTTTAATTCAGTGATTAAGACACGTGATGTTAAATTCTATGTTTCAGGCACCAATTTTTATATTTATAGAATGTCTAATACTTTAAACGATTGAAAAAATCTTGTGAAAGGGTATTTCATATCTATACCATGATTTAATTAATTGCATAATTGTTTTAATTTGTTAACCTCCTAGTTAAAGAAATGAAATATTTCAACATGATTGTAATTATAAAATAAATTTTCATTTGTTTGATTTTTCTTTATTTTGGAATTCATTACTAATTAAATTCTTGATTTGTATTATTCTTAAAACGTGTGTTCCTTTGAGACATACCTCTTATTAATTCAATGAGAATGCACATAACTTTGGCAGGTTAATTATAAACTATCATTATAAATAGTATTAAAACTTAAATCTTAACTTTAACATAATTAGAGTAGAACCTCGATATTTCGGACCTAATTATTCCGGATGTCTGCATAATCCGGACAATTTTTGTTTGTTATTTTTTGATTTTATAAAAATGGTTTACGATGTTAAAATTTTAATTAATGACCTTAAAATATTAGTTCTGGACATAATACTGTACATTTACACGCCTTCCGTATTATACACGCCTCATACGCCTTCCGTAAACACATTGGGCGGTAAAATATCTGTTGCCACTCCAAAATAATAACACATTTTCACATTCAGTGATAAAATATTCGTTGCCGATCCAACATAATGTCGCTTTTATACATTGGGTGATAGCATATCTGTCGCCGGTCTTACATAATGTTGCGCTTACACATTGCGCAGTAAAATATCCATCGCCGCTCTAAAATAATGTTGCTTTTACAAATTGACATTGACAACACCTTAGCAATAAAAACAAAATTACCTGCTGTTTAATTCATTTTCCACACTTGACTCTTGCATTCTTTGAGGTACAATTCCTTGTTCTAGAGAACCGCAAAAATTAAGAAAGTAGTCTATGTAAACATCCTGAAAACAAATATCACAAATCACATTAAGAAAACCAAACTATTTTTGTATTGTATTTATATATATATATAGACAACTTATATTTATTTTATTTCATTCTCTCATATTTCTTTTTGTGTTTTCTCTTCGATTGATAAAGACCACTGTGTGGTTGAAATATATCATTGTTTAAGTGCTTTTATGTGTTTCTATTTCAAGACTACAGTGTGGACTCTTACCAAGGTAAGTCTGTCAGTCTCCTAGTCCAAAAAATCTATATATATATATATATATATCCTTGATATTTTACGTTATCCATTGTTTTTCCGTTGCACTGACTTTATGAAGTTAATATTAACTTCATATATATATATATATATATATATATATATATATATATATATATATATATATATATATATATATATATATATATATATATATATTATATATAGATTTTTTAGACTAGGAGACTGACAGACTTACCTTGGTAAGAGTCCACTCTGTAGTCTTGAAATAGAAACACATAAAAGCACTTAACCAATGATATATTTCAACCACACAGTGGTCTTTGTCAATCAAAGAGAAAACAAAAAGAAATATGAGAGAATGAAATAAAATAAATATAAGTTGTAATCACAGATTGTCATATATACATACACACACACACACACACACACACACACACACACACACACACACATATATATATATATATATATATATATATATATATTTTTTTAGGTTAGTTTTGGTTGGTAAAGATTATTTAGATTTTTTGGACTAGGAGACTGACAGACTTACCTTGGTAAGAGTCCACACTGTAGTCTTGAAATAGAAACACATAAAAGCACTTAAACAATGATATATTTCAACCACACAGTGGTCTTTGTCAATCGAAGAGAAAAAACAAAAAGAAATATGAGAGAATGATATAAAATAAAAATCATTCTATTTTTATTTTTATTTTATATCATTCTCTCATATTTCTTTTTGTGTTTTCTCTTCGATTGACAAAGACCACTGTGTGGTTGAAATATATCATTGTTTAAGTGCTTTTATGTGTTTCTATTTCAAGACTACAGTGTGGACTCTTACCAAGGTAAGTCTGTCAGTCTCCTAGTCCAAAAAATCTATATATATATATATATATATATATATATATATATATATATATATATATATATATATAATACATATATATATATATATATATATATATATATATATATATACATATAATTCTTGTATTTGTATTTTGACTTTTGTTCTTTATTAAAACACAAGAAAACATATTGCGATATTTATATATATATATATATATATATATATATATATATATTTGGATATTTATACACATCTGTAGTTCACTTCAGTCTTTTCTTTTTCTCTCTTTTTATTGACGAAGATAATTTTTGATCGAAATATTTCAATAGTGTGATAAGTTTTTGTATGTGTCTATTTATTTATTTCCAAGAGATTGAAGTTTTGGACTATTGCCATTAGGTAAGTCTGTCAGTCTCCTATCTAGTCCAAAAATTCCAAAATAAGCTTTAAGCTCTACTAGAACTAACCTAAATATATATATATATATATATATATATATATATATATATATATATATATATTCTTGATATTTAACGTTATCCATTGTTTTTCCATTGCACTGACTTTATGAAGTTAACATAGTTACAATAGTTACAATACTAATATACTTACAATAGTAATATATTAACTTCATATATATATATATATATATATATATATATATATACACACGAGGTCTGTTCAAAATATACGCGGACTAAGGTCATAAAAAAAATGTACTTTATTTGGAAGTTACACATCTGGTTCACCTTCAAAGTACTCTCCTCCCCAACACACACACGCTTATCCCAACGGTGTTTCCACTTGTTAAAACAGTCCTGATATGCTTCTTTTGTGATGGCTTTCAGCTCCTTCATCGCATTTACCTTAATCTCCGAAATCGTTTCAAATCTTCTTCCTTTGAGGGGTTTTTTGAGTTTTGGGAATAAGAAAAAGTCACAAGGAGCAAGGTCAGGTGAGTAGGGGGGTGGGAAAGAACAGTGATCAAGTGATTGGCCAAAAACTCACAAGTTCTGAGTGCTGAGTGAGCTGGAGCGTTGTCGTGATGAAAAAACCAGTTATCACTTCTCCACAGTTCTGGCCTTTTGCGTCAGACAGCGTCCATCAGACGTTTCAGTACTTCAATGTAGTTAATCTGGTTGACTATAGAGACTTCAGGGAGGTACTCGTAGTGAACAACACCCTTAGCATCAAAAAAAACTGTCAGTACACCTTGATATTCGACCGAACTTGGCGAGCTTTTTTGGGTCTTGGGGACTTTTGACTCACTTATTGGGATGATTGGATCTTCGTTTCAATGTCGTAACCATACACTTATGATTCATTACCGGTTATAATTCTTGACAAAAAGTTCACATCATCATTTGAACGATCAAGCAGTTCCCGACAAACCCGGACGCAATTGGCTTTTTGGTCGTCGGTCATCAGGCATGGCACAAATTTCGCAGCGACGCAGTGCATCTTCAGTTTTTCGGTCAAAATCTCGTAACAAGATCCAACTGATATCCCACACTCTTAGGAAAGCTCCCTAATGGTCGATTTTCGTGCACCAGGGTGTTGATTTTGTCAACGTGTGGGTCATCAGTTGACGTTGAAGGACGTCCAGGACGCTCATTATCATCAATCGACTGTCGGCCACCCTTGAAACGTTTATGCCACTTGAAACATGCATTACGCTTCATGGCAACATCGCCGTAGGCCGTGTTAAGCATGGCAAATGTTTCTGTTGCATTTCCCTAGTTTTACACAAAATTTCACAGCAATTCGTTGCTCCTTCAGGCTGTCTATTTTACAATCCGACAAACGAAAATAAACACTCTTTACTAAACTGCGTGTAACTCATCAACAAATGAAGATATCTGCGACTGAAATACCACGTTTTAATCAGCTGATTTATACGCACCTAGTGACACAAAGCGGATTCTCCTGAAACTAACTTGAGCCGCGAAATTCAAAGAGTCTGCATATTTTTTGAACAGACCTCGTATATATATAAATGTGTAAATTTAGAGAAATGATTTTTTAAAGTGATTAATACTACCATAGTACTTATTAAACAATAAATAAAATATTAAAATTTAATTTTTATAATAATTTATCAAGATTTGATTGAAAAACTATAATAATATTTATTTAGAAACATTTTATAAAGTTTATTTACAAAAACATGCCAATAAAAGGAACAAAAACACTGACTGACATCTTAGCCATAAATCTCTAAAGCCGATCACAGAATATGAGAGCAAACACACTGACATCTTAGCCATACAGTTCTAAAACTGACCACAGATCAGAGAATATGACAACAAAAGCACTGACAACTCAGCCATAAAGTTCTAAAATTGATCATAGATCAGAGACCATAGACCAGTGTTCTTTATACTTCTACAGACTTAAAATATATATTTAACATTATGTTTCCCAGAACTCTATTTACAAAAGCCAATTTGTAGAATATATGTAAGATGAAGATAATGATATAAAAATTCTTGATCTGGGATACTCAATATTACTGTCACATAGTGGAAGCAGGCCTATTCTCTGTCAGGGTCACAGGAGGTGTCTCCCAAGGTAAAGGAAAAAAAAACAAGGAAAGATAGGTGAAGTAAAGCTACGACTTAAGAAGGAACACAAAAACCTACTAGTAATAGAGATGTAGGGTAAAATTTCTTGTATAGGAAACTATAATTTTTTCTTAAGAACATAGGTGATGTAGTTAGTGTTATTATGATAGGCAGATACATTGTTAATACATTGAACGCCAAACCCATCTTATTAGGAGTGAATAAATCAAATTCTTACAACAAAGAACTCTTGTTCAAAGTCTTAGAACAAATTACAGTGAAAAAATTACAGTATTAACCTAATAAAAACACAAAACAACAAAGAAACAAAACAATACATGAACAAAAAAGAAAATTTGGAACTTAAACAAAAAATAAAAAATGACAACATAATACTAAAATCAGATAAAACAAACACACTAGTAATAATCGAAAATACCAAATATATCAATTTATTGACAAACCACATAAAATATAATAAATACAAACAAATCCCAGACCCAACTAACAAATACCTTAATACAACAAAAAACCTAATATTAACACACAGAAATATCCTAAACTATAACAATAAATTGAAATACTAGTCAAGACTACCCATTTAAACCATGTGCACCAATATTAACAGGCATACCTAAAATCCACAAACCCAACACACCATTTAGACCACTAATATATTTCAAAACGGCACCATCTTACATAATCGCAAAACCACTAGACAGAATAATAAGATCTAAAATACATATCAACAACACATACAAAAAACTGATACAAATTAATTAATATAATAAAAAACATAGAAACAAACAGCAACACAAAAATAATTAGTTATGACATAACCAACATGTACCCTAGTATCCCAATAGAACAAACCATAAAAATAATAAAAAACAAACTAATACACAATAACGAGAAAGAAAACACAATACATAGTATTATTACACTATTGAAACACATTGAAACCAAAATTAATTCCAATTTAACAATAAATACTATAAACAAACAACTGGACTCCCCATGGGATCATCCATATCATCAGTAATGTCAGAAATATATCTACAAAACTTCGAAAAATAATAATTAAACCTATACTAAACACACATAACATTTTACTATGGACAAGATATGTAGATGATATACTTGTAATATAACAACCCACCATTCACAACAAACACATTATAATACTAAACAAACTAAATACATACAACGAAAACATACAATTCACCTTCGAAACAGAAACAAACAGAATAATTAATTATCTTGACACTACATTAAATATAAACAATAATAAAATAGAATCTACAGTACATAGAAAACCAACTTCTAACAATACCACAATACAGATCTAACCAGCCCTAGACACATAAAGTTAACACTTACAGTAACATTATAAATAAAGCAATAAAATACACATAAGATAACAAACAAAAATTCAATGAAGAATTAGATAACATCACAAAAATAGCAATAGAAAATGGATACAACAAACACCTTATAAAAACATAAACAATAAATTTACAAAAAAACCTAACCTCAACACAACACTACAACCTGAATACAAAAATAATAATAACAAAATCTACCTAAAATATAAATACACCAATAAGAAAATAGAAAAAATAACAAATGTATACAATAAAGAACACTACACTCCAATATACAAACAATAAAATAATAAAATATCTTAACAACACAAACTACAAAACAAATACAGAAAAACATAACCTATCTGGAATCTACAAAATTACATGTAACGACTGCAACGCATTTTGCATAGGAAAAACAACCAGATCATTTAAAATAAGATTTGCAATCAATTACAGAGCATTCAAAAATAAAAACACAAAAACATCAAATGTTGCAGCACACCTAATATCACATAAACATGAAATAACAAATTACGAAAATAACCTAACCATACTCTAAATAAATGATAACCCAATAGAACTAACCTCACTAGAAAAATACCACATCTATAAAAACATACACAACCTAATGAACCAAAAGACAACGTATGCAGACGACATACTCTTCAAATGCATCATGCATTTGTACACGCGGCACAAGACGAAACATATATGATGTTAACAATTACCAATAAGATAGACCGAACAACGACGTCAGAAAAATAGAGAAAAATAATTTAGTGATTTGACAATGGTCCAGTGACCGAATAATTAAATAGTTTTATTACCTATTTAATAAAAATAAAATAAATAAGCGTGTTTCTGACAGAAAATGTGTTTCTAAAATAAAATAGAATCAGGGAGCACTGTTCCAATTTTTACCCCCCAAACCCCCTGGGTTGGTGGTACGTGAAAATATACAAAAACCTTAAGGTGGCATACAGTTGCTAGAATGTTGGGAACCCCTGACATAAACAATTTAAATGCACTCTCCAATATTTCACACGACTTGAAGACATTATATTACCTGGGTATGAACAGATGAGACTGGCTCTACCAAAACTGTGAAGATTCCCTTGTGATTATCTACCCATTTGGTTCCCGGGAGCATGACATCTGTCGTAATGTAAGAATAGTTAGGAGGTGGTTTTTCCATCATCACTGGCAGTACGTACTCACCAGCTTGTAAATGCCCATCTCTGTATAATGGCAACCACTAAAAAAAAATGTATAATAACCATAATTCAAGGAATTATTATTATCTATATATAATAATTAATAGGCCTACAAAATAATGTAATAGGACATAATGTAATAAGGTAACACACTATTACATAATATAATAACACTGCATACAAAAATAACATTATGTCATAATACAATTTCTCAACCACAAATTAAACTCTGATATAAATGTTTGTATGTAAACAGTGTTTACAAATTTCTATTGGCCATTTGATAGCGGTAGTATTATCTCATGTTAATTTTAATTTTAGGTAGCTTTTATGCACTTAAGAGCTAGCTTCTTTAACCCTTAGCACTCGAATGTCAGGGGACCCATGCTTAGCGTATATTGCAGTTTACTCGTATGTCGGTGTCACCTGTTACGATTTTCAAATGCTTATAACTCGTCTGATGCGAAGCCCCTGACATTCAATATTTTACTGAAATAAATTTAAAATGTCTTTGAATCTGTGAGTCCTCACAAAATCTAGTTTGCCGCTACATTGTAAGCTGCAAGTAGGTTATAGTTTGCAGGTTATTTGTTTACTCTCAGTTTGTAATGGCTTCTACATCACATGTAATTAGTGATTCTGAAATTCCTGACCTTTTACTTGATCTTGACTTATCAGAATGTACTTCAGTTTCTTCTTGGAGTGAGGTTAGTGATAATAGTGGTGAGAATGTGTCAGAAGATGTAGGTGATTGTGAAATACCTCAATTTGATGAGTAGAACATGTGTTCAGATACATTTGTAGGGTTCAATAAGATACTATTTACAGAAATACAAGGTCCTAGAAACGTAAGTTGTATTTTTTTTTAATCCGATAGACTTCTTCCAGTTATTTTTTTCAGACATTTTGCTTCAGGAACTTTGTCTGAAACTATAGATATGCAAATGGCAAAATAGCTAACTCCTTTGCCATTTAAGTATGTAAAGATATACTCTGAAAAATTACGCATCTTGCAGGTGTGGAAAATAATGCTTTAACAAAGATTAACTATACATTATGCTTCATAAAAACTTGTTATGAAAAAGATATGTGAGGTTTCTGAAAGTCACACTTAATCTTCAAACAAAAATGGAATAAACAATGTGTTGGAAATGTTTAGACAATCTGAAAGATGCACGAGTGCACACATTTTTTAAATGTAAGCCTATTGTGATATTAATGTTAGATATTGCCACTGATCAACATTAAAACCCCTTAGTTACATAGCTTTATAATTTGAATAATTAAACTTCCTGGACACATTTTCTAATACTAGAAATTCCCTATTAGCATTATTATTATACATACAGAACATTCAACTGTATTGCGGCAAAATCAAATAAGCAATTCATTTTAAACTACAAAATACTAGTCTATTTGTTTCATATAAACCACTGTTTCAATTCTAAAGGAGACACTATTCAATTTACTCACGGTATATCCAACAGGAGTTTCAACAGTGTTTTGTTCCAACTTTCTTTGGCAACTAATGTGGTAAAATGTGAACAAAAGGTGATGCTGGTCTCCTAAATTTGCAGGCAGCCTCATCTTTATCTCATCATAAAAGCTTGGGCATCTAAGTGTTTTAAACAATATTAATGTACAATTTATATTTTTCCAAAAAATACTACTATAAATTCCACAGCATACACTTATCTAGCTCGATTCTCACAAAGTTTTTTCAACATGTTTAACGCAATACATGTTTCAATAGTGATGCTATCATCCTCAATGGCAAATCAAAAGGTAGTGTCAATTAACTACTGAATATGACAGCATGTTATAAACATGTTAACAAACTTTGTGAGAATTGAGTTTTTATAAATAAACACAGTAACCTAATTAACCAACAGACAACATATACAGATGACATACTTTTCAAAAACATCATACATAGACACATACAATGAAACGCATAAGACATCATCAAGTACCAACATCACGGACCGGAAAACTACCTCAGAAAAATATTACAGTGATTTGACAATGGTCAAGTGACCGAAAGGTGCCTCATCACAAGGTAAAAATTGATTGCACTTAATGGTGGAATAATTGTTTACAATTAACTTATAACAACTCTATAAAGTCAGTGCATCGGAATAATGATAGACAACATTAAATATCATATATCCGATCTCTTGAAAAGGAGTGACTCGCTCTTCAACTGTTGTTAGGTTCATCTCGTCAATGCTAGATGAGATTCTAGTGAAACGTCGGAACTGCGATTTTACGCACTGCAGAATGAATGGATGTACTCCAGATAGTAACTATTCATCATATTTTTCCATCTGTGAAGGAATACGTATCGACATATATATTTATATATGTATATATGAAAAAAGAAAATCAAATACAACTACAAGAATAATTGATTGAATCATACAATTTAAAGCTTTTTGTTGGCAAATAATACCATCATCAGGAATAATAAAGAATGCCGTGCACACAAGTGTTAGACCTAACAAACAATGTTGTCAAATCTATTACAACATTGTCAAATTTATTAATTTGCTCCCTTAACACTACATACATTAAATAATTTTGATTTTATCTGTCGTATCTGTTCATTTAACAACTAGTTATTAATATTATATTTATATATTTCTAAAGCTTCATAGATATCAATTCTTAGTCCTTTGTTAATTCATTTTATAAGTATAATATTATCTATATTAGGAAATATATGACTATTTTATTGATACAATGATTAGCAAAATTTGATTTATAAATATCTGTTTTTTTATAAGCATTAAAATGCTCTTTATATGATCTTAAACTATCTTTAAGTGTTTTCTTAGTTTCCCCTATATAAACTTTATTGCATTAATCATATTCTAATGTATATACTACTTTTTTCATGAATATTAATTTTTTTGTTATTATTCATTAAATTTATTAATTTCTTATTAGTTTAGGTGTTGGTACCCTTAAAAAATTTTCTGATATTTTGTATTTCATTACCAGTAAATGTAAATGATATCCTTATTGATTTATTATCATTATTTTTACAATGAAAATATTGGAATGAACCCCAATACCACAAAAATAATCAAAAATAACAAATAAAACAAGTTACTTAAGATTAAACCCTTATGTACATTTCGATGACAAAGTCATCATCAAATCATCAGAGGTTCTTATTACAAAATTATGATCTAGTTACAATCTATTTAATCTTAACTAACTTGTTTCTTTGTTATTTTTGTGGTATTGGGGTTCATTCCAATATTTCCATTGAATATATTGTACCACTGAGCTCTTGATATTGTATATCACTATTTTTGTAAATTATAATAATTTGTTGTTTTTTTTAAATATTATAATTAAGTTTATGGACAGTTTTTTTTATAACCATTCTCCATTGCTGTTTGATAAATAATGTTTTCTCTCTCATTTTATTTTCATGAAAAACATAAGTTATTCATAGGCATATTATGAAATATGTATAATTAATTGTGTAATTCAGTAAACTATTCCTGTATTTTTATTTTCTCTTATATTTTCATTAACCTTTTGGACTTCAATTATTTTTTCACCGGCCGCCCCACCAGATCCAATTAGTTTGCATGTGTTTTGCACTCGTATGTTTAATTATTCATTAAAAAATTAAGACTTGCAAGTAAATATATATTGTTATATACCACTGTGTTCAATATAAAATGAAGAATAGTAATTTGAGGATTGTATGTTAAAAAACTTGAAGTTAGAATTCAGTCAGCCTGATAAAAAGCCATTTTTTTGTTTTTTTACTATAGAAAAAAAATTATATTTAGTTTTGTTGATGAAATAGCACTTTCTTTATGATGTATTATAGTCATTTTAAGCCCAACGTAATACTGAATAAAAATATATGCATAAGTGGTATTACAAAAATTTATTTGTAATACTTTGTATAAAAAATGTAAAACTATGCACATGCATAAAAATGCCAAGAATGGTACACACACTATAATACTCAGCTGCAACTAGGTTTGAACGTGACATAAAAGTTCACTTTGATGTCAATATTTTAAAACTAAAGCAAATTGCACTAAACACCATATTTACATAAGTACCAAAAAAAATATAGGACTAAATATAAATTATCAGAAAATGTCATTTAGGCCTATTCAAAATTGTTTAATTTGTTTTGGCTGGAATTATTTACACATGCTCCTCGGCATGGCCTCATTAACACATGGCCTTATTTGGCCACTTGAGAAATACTTCAATTTGTTGTTTATAGCTTTTGACAGTGTGTAACTTTTCAAAGTAAATGTTTTTATGTAATCCCAGGTTATTTGGGCAAGTCGCGCAGTAGTCCTCAGCCCACACGTTGTAAGCCTATTAGAAACCACTATATGTATATAACAATATATGTCAGAACTAAAATAAAAGCAAAACTATAAATAAATAAAGAAGATAATGACTAAGGATAAGTTCGCATAAACAGTGATCTATCAACTAAGCCAGATGTCTGACGCTTACTGTGCAGTGAATCGTAAATAACTGTATGGAACCAGTTGTTTACGAAAAAATTATGATAAATATGGCCAGCGTTATACACATAAACATTGGTTTCTCATAACACAGAAAATGAACATAGTAAACATTATCATTAAGTGAGACGTTTCAAAGTATGTAATAGTTGCGCTGCAAAATATGTCGGACTGAGTCCGACAGTGAAGCAAAACGGGATTTTGTAGTAATGTCGGAATCAGTTTGCCTATGGAGCGCAAAAGGTTAGTACACAAGAATAGATATTTTATTTTATATATAAATATATGTGATATTTAACGTTGTCCATTATTTTTCCCTTGTACTGACACACACACTTTATTCTAAATAAAAGTACAATATTTAATAGTTTTACACAAACAATTATTTTTTACACCAATTTTCAAATTATCACGCCACTTGTAACTCAACTGAACCTAATCATCAATAACAAAAAAATGTTCGAACATTTGAAATAAGTACATAAGTTAAATGTAAACAAATATCATATACAGTAGTGATTTTTTAAACATCAAGAGAAATGCTGAAAAATTCATATTATCCAAAATTTGAACATCCAGTATTATGTAGTGAAATGTTAAAAATGCAAAAACATGAATCTGTTGTGTGTTAAATAGTTTTAAATTGTATATAACTATCTAACTAGTGTGGAATCCTCACTATACCACAGCATATGAATACATTAGTACAATGCTACTCATATACGATATAATATTATTCATATATGATAGTGTAGATCGCAGTTACAGTTGTCACTTGTTGGTGGGCGTAATGTGATACTGTAAAGGCTAATTTTCATTTCCACACAATCTTTGATGTTGCTTACAGATAAGTACTGTTCTGGCTGGAAATCAAATTGATGTTGATGACTTGAATGTTCTGTGCCAACCCGTTTAACCCAGCTACTAGTTTAATGTTAATAATTGTTTTCTACAATAGATCAGTGTATAAATAACCAACACTGGATATTAATTGGAATGGAAGTACAGTAGAGTCTCGATAATCTGAGTCCCGTTATTCAAGTCTTTTTTTATTTGAGTCTATTTTATCTATTTGTAAGAAAATAATGAGTCCGGCTTCCAAGAAATATTTCTATCAATTAGACTCTAAAGTTAAGGAAATTAAATATTTTTTAGTCATAAATCAAGAAACAAATAAATGTTTCTTAATTTCAAGAAACAAGTAAACAATGGTGCTCAACCAGCAGAAAATTTGCTTAGGAAATCTAAACAAAATATACTAACTTGTTATGATAGCTAACTGTTGTGTACGCTTCTGAAGAAAATGCAGGACACGAGGATTTTCCAAAGATTACTTCAAGAGCATTGTGGTCTTCTTCTCCTGCCATCAGCTGTACTTTAACTGTAATGTTTCTTGCAGAGCCTTCATTAGAAAATGAATTAGTTACACTCAAATATAATTTGCAAACCATTAAAATTAAAATACAAGCATATAAATTGAAAGTAATACATATTTAATTTATACATCAATAAACATATTTTATACATTTTAGAATGAAATTTATCTGATAAAATAATGCTTTTAGTTCTTTCATAAATAAAAATATTCAGTGGAAAAACCAACTAATTAGATTGAAAGAACATATTAAATATATAACATACTGAATAACAAAAAAGTAATGTATTGTTGACAAAAAATTATATACTAAAATAAAATTATTTAGTTAATTTATAACTTAGATGTTGAAAATACAAAACTAGTTATGAATTTTTTAAATAAAATACCTCCCAAACATGTTATTAAATTTTGATAAGGCTTCTACGCTAAAGTCAAAATTGTACTCACTTGTAGGAACAGTTTAAAAAAAATTTTAATGCAAAGGCTATGTTGATTGTATTAATTAAAACAATTATTAAGGTTATTAACTAGGGACAGGCCGATTTCTAAACTTTTCGATTCTAAAATATGTTTTTCGATTCTCGATTCTTTCAAGTTATATAGGCCCACATCATATTGTTGTATAGTAATTTAGTTAAGAACTTGGTCATAAGGAAGCCTTTAGAAATGTAATGTAATAGGCTACACAAAACGCCCTTTTTTAATCTTTTGATTATGTTTTTAGTATAATATAACAGCCCACCTCAACCGTGCTCACTGTCGACATATGTCGATGCACCTCTGGTATAGTAGGCCCGTCCCGATCGCGCTCACTGTCGACACGTCGTAATTACGATTAGAAATACTTGAAATGTACTATAAACATTATTTAGTATTTACTCTGATGGTAAGAAGCCACATTTTAAAAGGGTATGAAAAAATTCAGAAAAAAAATAATTTGGGCTGAAATGGGTTAACAAACAAATATCTAGTTTAAAAATTTTCTCAATTTTAAATTAACATACGTTAATATAAATTTAAGTGACAATTAACTTAGTGAACAAATTCTAATTCTTTTGGTACTTCCTACTAAACTCCTATAACGAGACCATGCCACATATGAGGATTGTTGCTTTGGAATTGGAATATACATAGGGTTGAAACATTGTATACAGACCCAAAATTAGTAGTGATCTAAACTTACTGGGCAATTTTAGAGTATTTATAAAAACTTTTTAAAATTATAATAACAATAAATTATATATTTCATCAAAACAAAGGGGATGAAATGAGTTTTCATTAAATGAAAACTTTTATATACCTTAATCTATACAGAAAAAATAACAATTTTTTTTAAACGGACAACAAAATTGAAAAAATAGTAATATTTGTTTTTATGTTAAATGTTACTTACTGCTGGTGTTACATCTATGACATATATGACAAAACTTGTTTGTCATGACACATTAGTGGTCATGATCATACTATGTAAGTTTCTTTTACATTAGTCAAGTTTATTTTTCTATAGTGGTCAACTTAACAAATTTGATTATTATTTCAAGAATGTCTTATCCCATAATTTGTTTAGAAAAAAGAAGCATTTTAACGAATTCTTCCTCATCTGAGAAGTCATACAAAAATAAAAAAACAGTCCAATGATCCCAGTTACTGTTAAAACAATATGTCTGTTGTTTACCCATTTGAGAATTACAATACCCTTACATTCTAAAATAATAATTAAACTGGTTACTGATGCACATTATTACATAGGCTAAAATTTGACTGAGACAATTATCATTGAATTTTGAAATTTCTGTTCATTGGAAATTAGAACAAATTTTGATAAATTTACAAGAATATTTCATGAAACCCATTGCTATTTAGACAAAGAGACTGACTCCTATAATCCCGTCTTGGGGGAAGCAGTCCAGTATGAAGAATAGCTTTCAACTTGAAAGAATCAAAAGACTTCCTGATGTCTGGTATTTTAGTCTCCATGGGATGAGAGGGCAATAAAAAAAAAACAAATACCAGAGCAGTTTTACAAAGTACTGAACCATTTTGGGGTATTTTAAATTAAAATTACAATATTTCCAAAATATTAAAATTCCATACAGTTGGAATGTTCAGAGGTAAAGTGGACCTAGTTCAATGGACTACATTCCGAGAAAACTGATGTAATGTTAAGGATATGTAATACATTCTGGTTAACATATTTTCGCATAATTTTTAATTAGAAATATAAAATAGTATTAAAATTTAAATAACAGATTGCAAACAACATTTAGTCATTTCAAAATAATACTAATATAGACTTCAAACAGTGCTGTTGTGAACAAAAGTAGCAAAATATTCTTCTAAAAACTACCATCTAACTCCTTATTTTGCAAGTACTGACTTAGTTCACTTTTCCTCTGAAAAATATAGCATTAGTAATGTTGTTGGATTATCAACACTTTCAGAGCGGATCACGTATTTTTATAGGTCGCCGATACTACTCTAGAATGCAGATCAAGTACTTTTACGAGTTCGTAATTTAAATTATATTGGGCATTCCATATTTTGCAGGTTTAGCGTACTCTGTGATGTTCTGAATATTAGTAACACATTTCACTACTAGATAACTCGCAATGCATTACTACTTACTTATTGCCAGCTGTTTACAAAGATGATATAATCAGGTGATAGTCGTGATAGATTTATGTTGATCATGAGCAACTTTCAGATAAATGACAATCGGTTTTGTAAACAGAGGGGTAAACCAGGATATGATCGTATTCATAAAGTACTGCCTTTATTAGAAACCTTGCATATGCGTTTTGATAAAGCATTCCTGCATGGGGATGCATAACCGACCGAGGTCAAGTGGCCTATCAGTCAGTGGGCTTGCTACTGGGAGGCATTTTTTTAGAAAAAATACCAGAACCACCAGGGAAAAATAAAATACAAAGAATGTGTGAAGTGTGTTCTGCAAAGGGATCAAAAGGAAATGCGAAACCCAAAAGGAAAGACACAGCTTTCTGGTGTTGTGGGTGTTATGTCTCATTATACAAAGAACCATGTATCAAGGTTTATCACACACACAAAATTTCAATGTATAAATAACTTTTGTCTATGTATATAAACAGTTGTTTTCTGTAAATAAATACTGTATAAATCTATTTGATATATTTAGTTTTTTTTCAAAAGTGAGTTATAAAACGTTATTTTAAATATATAAATTAAAATATAAAGTAATTGTGTTGCATATCAAAATAAAAAAGAAATCAGGGCGATCCAGCCATGTAAGTTTCATTTTTATATCTAAGTAGGTTAAAAGTTATGATTTTTTTAAAACACCCAAAACCCTCCAACATTCTACCATGGAACCTGGGCCAGAGCTCAGTGTTAACTTGCAATATACAAATTTTAGACATTGTCCACTTTTCCTCTAAATGACAAATACATGAATAAATTACATGAGCAATGGAGAAAGTATATGAAGAGGACAATCCTGGTTTAAATGGAATGATTATAATTCAGAAAAAAAAAATTTTAACACAATTAAAACTTTTTTGTGAAGGATAATAAACAGTTGATAAGCGAGTCAAACAACTGTATTTACTATAAAAACGATGCTTCAACAACTGGTTTGTTATCCTTATTAATTCTGTTTAGCTATAAAAAAACAGTAAGATTAACATTGTTAATATGAGAAGCCAAAATATCATACCTCCTACACTTAAATAAAATATCACTTTTGCAATTAATCAAGTAACATTCCTTTGTGCATTAATACAATTTCTCATGAATCTACAAGATTCAATGATTTTTCTAAATTTTAATAGTACTATATTTTTCAACATAAAATAGACTTAATAAGAAACACCAGTTTTGAAATGTCTTTGTAATAAATAAATTTACTTGATTTGATTACCAGTTTATTATTCACAAAAAAACTTTTATCCAAGTGCCTGAATATACATGAATTATATAAATAAAAGGTATAAATACTGCTTACCACGTTCCTGCTACTGCAATGTTAACAAAATAGCTATTGGTATACCACCTGACTCACATATGATCCATTAGGTCTCTCTTCCTAGATCAACATCCCGCCGCTCGGGGTAGTTCAAATGCACTGATAGCTCATATTTGGGACACTGCATATTACTTTTATTTCTCTGACAAATCAGTGGTTCAACAGCTTGATACATTTGTATTAGTCAGACATGTCTGACATTAATGTGGGACCTCAGTTAGTCAAGGTCAATGACATCAAAATACAGTTGAAATCCTTGTTTATTCCTTCCTGACAGTGCAGCAATTATTGTTTTAAATTATCATGTTTTATTAGGTTTAATATAAATGACATTTATCACAAAAGATGTAAATGTGTCACAAGTGATGGGTGTGTTTGTAAATATTCTGTATTGTATATGGAACTTAAATGTAAACATATTCTGTCTCTGATACAAAAATATTTATATTGACTGTATTTTTTCAATATGGTATGTAGCCTGTATAAGCAATCTATCTAGCATGACCAGACGAAATAGTTAGGTGTTTGATGCTTTTGTTTGACATTTCTGTTTGTACATTGTTATTTGCAATATATATTAAATCTCAGTCATAAGTAGAAAAATTTAGTACATGCTTATTAAATTTTACATAATTTTAAAAATTTAGTTTTCATCAAAATCATGTTCGGATTTGAGGGGCTCCACTGTAGTGGCTCTTACGTGGGACGCTAGGTCTATGATAGGATTTTCGTGCTATAGACCGACCGGCTCATATACCCGCCATCCCATAAACACTAAAAATAACAAAAAGAAAAATATACAACCAATAAATGTACATCTAGGCTTTTTATGTAGTATAATAACTTATTACAATATTCCACTTTTGGTTTGTAACGAAGAAGAAACCCACATTAGAGCGGTCTGTGTAGAAAGATTGAATTCTTACCGAAAGTCTCTCTTCAAAAACCAGACGGCGCATATATGTGCCATTTGGTAACGAATGTGTTAATATAAATTGTTATGTACATACCTGTTCTGCCTGCAAAATTCAATTCCTTAGGATAAACGAACAAAAGGTTCCTGTAATAGCAATAGGGCTGTAGGATCTCTTTCAATGGAAACTCCAGTAGTTCTCTCACTGGTCGGCTTTTTTCATCTAAATATATAAACACATTTTAATCATTATGATACAAATGCCATATGATACTTTATAACACGCAATATGATGGTTAGTAAAGCATAACATGTTCTTGGCCTATATTGCAACATCCAGCCTAAAGGATTTCTATTTGTTGTTAACCAATTATCAGGATATCCTGAAAAGTACAATATGAAATTGAAAATTTTAACAAAAGGTTAAGAGAAGCAGATTAACATTTCAGATAACGTTTTCAAGTAAGAGTGATTAAATTTCACAATTTTAAGTGAAAAATGTAAAATAAAATCAGTGAGCCTACATAATATTTATTTATTGACATTATCACATCATTAAACAGGATACACTAACAATATCTTTATACATCAAAACTAAATTTACAGTTCAGATTTTTTTTACATAGGTAATTTTATTGACTATGATATTTAGAAAACTTAAATGAAATGTATGCATTTATAAAAGAGATACAAGTAAAGGCTGTGCAAATTTTGTAAACTTGAAATTGAACCAACATGGAGGCTTGAAATAAATACTAGCATTTTCAGCATTTGTTGCATTAAAAACAAAATAAAGGTAAAAACTTGATGTTGCTAATGAGTTGCGTTCTGCCATTACTAAAATACAACCTCAAATAGGTATGCTAGTGAAAAAAATTCAGGCTCATCCCTCACTAACAGATTTCCCTCATATCAGTTAAAATTTACCTTGCGATTGAAACTTGAAATGTTATATCATATTTCTTGTGAAACTAAGTATAAATAAATAAATTGTTTCCAATATATATAAAATAATTGTTTCTTTTTCATATGTCTATACCATTTATTTATGGTGTAAAATGGAGGGGCATGGGAGGCTTTCATTTCAAGGAGGGGTGTGGTACCAAAATGTTTGGGAACCCCTGCTCTACATTGAGACAGCTATCCTCATTTAGACCAAAAATAAGTGATAGTATACATAAGTATTTACATATTAATATATGTTAAATTAGTACTTCAAATCGTAGATGGAAACAAATAATATAAAAAATATTCTTTAATATCCAACTAATTCACAAGATAATTCGAAAAATATTTATGAAAAAATATCATTAAAAAAAAAACATCCATAACCAAAACTATATAGAATTAAAATGTCAAATTTCATCTTTACCTGAAATAGGAAGTAAAGGCTCTAATTCTGGAGTAAGGCACCCTTTTACTTCTTCAGGGCAGGGTGATATGTCCAATTTTAAAGTGCCTGGGATACATTTAAGTTTTTTTAGAACTGAACACGGCCTCTTTAGATCTTGCAGAAACTTGTACACATCCTCATCTTTCAATTTATCACTTTCCTAGATAAAAATTAAATCATACCATCGAATACTAAAAATTTGTAATTTGTAAATTGATTTTATATTTAGTTGAATAAATTGTAATATATATATATATATATATATATATATATATATATATATATATATATAGTTGTATTATATATATATATATATATATATATATATATATATATGAAGTTAATAAATTACCAATTTTGAGTAATTTTATCCACCATTAAGTGCAATATTTTTACCTTGAGTGATGAGGCACCTTTCGGTCTTTGACCATTGTCGAATCACTCGAGTGATTCGACAATGGTCAAAGACCGAAAGGTGCCTCATCACTCAAGGTAAAAATATTGCACTTAATGGTGGATAAAATTACTCAAAATTGGTAATTTATTAACTTCATAAAGTCAGTGCAACGGAAAAACAATGGACAATATTAAATATATATATATATATATATGAAGTTAATATATTACTATTGTAAGTAATTTTAACCACCATTAAGTGCAATGATTTTACCTTGAGTGATGAGGCGCCTTTCGGTCACTTGACCATTGTCGAATCACTCTTATATATATAAATCATAAGCTAAAGTGATTTTTCACAAATTCAATTTGTTTTTAACTAGGTAGTTCAAATACGCAAATTACTTTCAAAGTTCACATTGTTCACTGAATAATTGTACATAAATGTAGTATTCAATAATTTATATTTTTGTACACAAACATTAGTCTTTAACACATTGAGTGTGACGGTCGTGTATGAACGCCCTTGCTCTACTGGCGGTCATGGTGGTAGGCGTTCGTGTAAGCCTCAATCCCTCTCTCAACTCACTGGTTCAGTGTGAGGTTAGGCATTGAAAGAAAATTTTGTCTTGCTTGTCGGTTATTGTCCCCGTCTTTCAGTGCATTTCTTTTTTTGTTCCACCATTGCTGTTAGGGACTGTACTATCCTATTATTTTAGGACTCTACTTTTACTAGTCTATTTTAGAACTCATGAAAGATCTATACACTGATTAATTAATTTTAGAAATGCCTAGGTTACAAATGTTTTAAATGTAAAGGGAAGAATTAAAAGAAAACTACAAAAGCACTTCAGTGATAGTCATTAGGCGAAAGATTCTTTCACACGATGACAAATAAAACCATCTATCTATCACGTTTGATATCTATCTATAAATAACAACTACTTTTGAGAAAAACAAAGTTAATGTAAAGAGAGGATTTTATATAAAAATATATTTTAATGAAACATTCTTCAGTGCATCAGAATTTTCAAAATTAAATATATTTTTCCTAAGCAATCATGACCAACTTAAATTATTTAACAATGTGGGGTTGTAAATAGTTTGAGAAAATTGTTTTAATCCCTATAAAAAAGTGATGCCAAATTACTTTATGACAAACTTGAAATGTTATGGTTTAAAAAATTATGACATTAGAAACTGACTAGAAAATCTTAAATTAAATCAATATTAAGAAGATATTTTCACTGCTGGCATAATTAGATCATATTATAAATCAACTCCGGACAACACATGAAAAATTAAAAGAGAAAAGTGTGTTATAGTAAAACATTATAAATAAGACAGAGATTCTTTTGTGTTCTTATACAAGGTTAATAATTGGTTATTAGAAAAATTAAAAAACCATAGTTGCTTTACAACCATAACAAATCTTCCAGTTAATTCAGCTGACAATCCAGTTATTTCAATGTGTGCAACTCAAGAGAGTTTGTGTTACAAAATTTTGTGAAATGGAAAATGAAAATTTTTTCAAATAAATAAAAACCGTTTTCATAGCTTTAGATTTTAAAAAAATAATAAAAATTATAAAAAAATACTGTTTAACCCTTTTAAGACAATGAGCTGATATATCGACTCTCTAATTTTCAATGTAAAAAAACCGTGTGCCGATGTATCGGCTCAGAGTTTCAAGCTGTTGTAGTTCTCCTTAGAATAACCAGATCTCATTATAATTACTACTAAAAGAAGGATTATTCCATGTAGAACATAATGGTACTTTTTCACAAAGATTCCAAGAAATACGGCGATAAATGAGGATGATATTTAGAAAGCTGCAAGCTTCCTTATGACAGTACTTTGTTTTTTTCCTTTTTTCCTAGCGAAAAACCAGTTATGGTTATCATCGCCAATCAGCAACAAAACCAAAGCAAAATATTTTACATCAGACAAAATAAGAAATTAAATAAAAATTTTAAAAACACAAAAATTATAAAACCTAACAAACATAATATAAACATAATGATAATAATATAAAAATAAATATGTAACAATAAATGTATAACAATAAAGAGCAATATAACAACAAAAAAACACAAAACAACTTCGCAATATACAACAAAACAGATAATAATAAATAAAACGTAACAATAATTTACAAATATAAAAATAGCTAAATATTTAAAACAATATAATAAGAAAATAAAATATAATAAGGTAAAATAAATAAACATTTATACACAACACACAAATACAAAGAAATCAATATATAAATAAATATAACAATATATATTCTTGATATTTAACGTTATCCATTGTTTTTCCGTTGCACTGACTTTATGAAGTTAATATATTACTATTGTAAGTAATTTTTCCACCATTAAGTGCAATAATTTTACCTTGAGTGATGAGGCACCTTTCGGTCAATTGACCATTGTCGAATCACTGATGTTTTTCTGTTGTAGATGTTCGGTCTGTGAAGTTGGTGTTTGTTGACGTTACGCGCACTTTTTCTTGATTTGTGTGTATGATGTTTCTATATAGTATGTCTTCTGTATATGTTGTTTGTAGATTCATTAAATTGTTGTGTATGTTTTTATATATGTGGTATTTTTCTAGTGAGTTTAGTTCTATTGGGTTGTTATTTATTTCAAGTATGGTTAGGTTATTTTCGTAATTTGTTATTTCGTGTTTATGGGATATTAGGTGTGCTGCAACATTTGATACTTTAGAATTTTTTGTTTTTGTATGCTCTATAATGTTCTTCAAATCTTATTTTAAATGTTCTGGTTGTTTTTCCTATGTAAAAAGCGTTACAGTTGTTGCATGTGATTTTGTAAATTCCTGATAGGTTATGTTTTTCTGAATTTGTTTTGTGGTTTGTGTTATTAAGATATTTTATTATTTTGTTGTTTGGTTTGTAAGTTGGAGTGTAGTATTCTTTGTTGTATATATTTGTTATTTTTTCTATTTTGTTATTGGTGTATTTATATTTTAGGTAGATTTTTTTATTTTCATTATTTTCGTGTTCCGGTTGTAGTGTTGTGTTGAGGTTAGGTTTTTTTGTGAATTTATTGTATATATTTTTTATAATGTGTTTGTTGTATCCATTTTCTATTGCTATTTTTTCACAACAGCACCATCTTACATAATCGCAAAAATTCTAGACAAAATCATAAGATCTAAAATACATATCAACAACACATACAATATAAAAAATGGATACGAATTAATTAATAAAATAAAAACGATAAAAACAAACAGCAACACAAAAATAATAAGTTATGACATAACTAACATGTACCCTAGTACCCCAATAGAAGAAACCATAGAAATAATAAAAAACAAACTGATACACAATAACGAAAAAAGAAACATAATAGATAGTATCATTACGCTAACCAAACACATATGTAACCAAAATTACTTCCAATTTAACAATAAATATTATAAACAAACAACAGGACCCCCCATGGGTTCACCCATATCATCTGTCATGTCAGAAATATATTTACAACACTTTGAACAAATAATAATTAAACCTATAATAAACACACACAATATCTCACTATGGACAAGGTATGTAGACGATATACTTGTAATATACCAACCTACCATTCACAACGAACACATCATAATATTAAACAAACTAAATACATACAACAAAAACATACAATTCCCCGTTGAAACAGAAACAAATAGAACAATCAACTTCCTCGACATCACTTTAAATATAAATGATAATAAAATAGAAACTACAGTATACAGGAAACCTACTTCCAACAACACCACAATACACTACAAATCTAACCACCCCCGGACACACAAAATTAACACTTACAGTAACATGATAAATAAAGCAATAAAATACACACAGGATAACAAACAAAAATTAAATGAAGAATTAGATAACATTACAAAAATAGCAATGGAAAATGGATACAACAAACACATTATAAAAAATATATACAATAAATTCACAAAAAAACCTAACCTCAACACAACACTACAACCGGAACACGAAAATAATGAAAATAAAAAAATCTACCTAAAATATAAATACACTAATAACAAAATAGAAAAAATAACAAATATATACAACAAAGAATACTACACTCCAACTTACAAACCAAACAACAAACTAATAAAATATCTTAATAACACAAACCACAAAACAAATTCAGAAAAACATAACCTATCAGGAATTTACAAAATCACATGCAACAACTGTAACGCTTTTTACATAGGAAAAACGACCAGAACATTTAAAATAAGATTTGAAGAACATTATAGAGCATACAAAAACAAAAATTCTAAAGTATCAAATGTTGCAGCACACCTAATATCCCATAAACACGAAATAACAAATTACGAAAATAACCTAACCATACTTGAAATAAATAACAACCCAATAGAACTAAACTCACTAGAAAAATACCACATATATAAAAACATACACAACAATTTAATGAATCTACAAACAACATATACAGAAGACATACTATATAGAAACATCATACACACAAATCAAGAAAAAGTGCGTGTAACGTCAACAAACACCAACTTCACAGACCGAACATCTACAACAGAAAAACATCAGTGATTCGACAATGGTCAATTGACCGAAAGGTGCCTCATCACTCAAGGTAAAATTATTGCACTTAATGGTGGAAAAATTACTTACAATAGTAATATATTAACAATATATATATATAGTAATAAAAATTACTCACATAGTAATATATTAACTTCATATATATATATATATATATATATATATATATATATATATATTCTTGATATTTAACGTTATCCATTGTTTTTCCGTTGCACTGACTTTATGAAGTTAATATGAAGTTAATATATGAAGGAAAAAAAAACATCAGTGATTCGACAATGGTCAATTGACCGAAAGGCGCCTCATCACTCAAGGTAAAATTATTGCACTTAATGGTGGATAAAATTACTTACATAGTAATATATTAACTTCATATATATATATATATATATATATATATATATATATATATATATAACAAAAGAATAAAATTAGATAAATAAACATCTATACACAAAACACAACCACAAAAAAAATATAAAAACATAGTTTATATTTTTAAATACTAAATTTCAAAAAAATATGTTTTTTAAGTGGCACAAGAGAGCGATCAACCGATCAATGGCTGAGGCATCGTCCCGCAACACCACTTTTAAACTGTTTTCATATTAAAAAGGGCATGAATATTGCTTAAAGCAACCCAATCCACCAAAATATGTTTTATAGTGAAGATATCACCACAGTACTGACATAATGGTGGATCTTCACAACGCATCAAATATCCATGAGTTGCAAAAGTGTGGCCAAAGCGAAGGCGTGTAACCACCACTTCCTCCCTACATTTTGAACGAATTGAAGACATCCATGGACGGACGGTATCTTTAATTTCCCTCAGCTTATTCTGAATCACAGTACGCCATTTGTCATTCCAAAAAAGAGGTCGTTTTTGAAAGATGTCTCGTTTGATTCTCATTGCACGTTGTCACCAGCAGTGTCCTATTACGTAGTTTCTTGATAGAGGCGACAGGACCTCCAGCACAGGTAGTTATCGCCTTATTGATAAGGAAAGCAGAAACTTTTGATAGATCTTTCCCCTCCTTGGCACTAGAAAATATTAAATATTTTGGTGATGGCAATGTCTGTGATGTTGCCACCCTCAACTTTTTACTCGCATCAATAATTTTAGGATCGTCAGGAGAATCCTGGTGTGTCCTCTTTAAACTAGTTATAATTGACGGGGTTTTTGAATCCATAAATTTTTATAAGCCAGCCATTGTGTCAAGCATTACGGGTGAGACTATAGGAACGGGTACACCCTTGGATTACATAAAGATCATTTCCAACCCCCAGAACTCTGAGGCCTATAGCTTTTCTCCTTAGCTCGACTGGATGGGCATCAGTCGAGAACTCGTAATACTGTGCACAGGCTCATACACCAGTGCACCGCGGACACTCCCTGACTAAGGACCAAAGTGGCTGGTAGACCAGAAACCGCGCTTAGGTCTTCGGCAGAGCAAGCTCACATCTGCGTCCCAGACCAGAGTTTGTCAAGCTCTGGACTTTTCAGCACTCCCAACGCGCAACGGTTCTGACCAGTCAAAAATCCCTAAGATAAGGTGTAAGTGTTGAAATGTGTAGAGATTGTGTTGAATATCTTGTGTCTGTAGAAAGTGTATTAGTGTATAATAGTGGAGTAAGTGTTGTTAGTAGTGTACATGTTTGGCTGGGGTACGCCAAACCCCTCTTAGTAGGTGTGGCTAGTCCGCACCTCCCCTGCAGGACGCACTACTTTGTTTCTGCTGTTCAAGCCGTCTCTTCTGTTGTGTATTACGGTGATCAAGTGTACATTTTCTTTAGGCATTTTGTAATTATTTATTCTAAGAAAATCTTTTAAAGTATTATTTTCCGACTATTTCTAATATGGTATCTAATTTTGTTTTTCAATGTTAGTTTATGAAATAGTTTATTTGTTCATAGCCAGGTACTAGAAAATTAATATGGAGTGTATGCGTACGATGTGATAAGGCATTTCATGGGCAATTCATCTAAAAAAATACTTGTTAAAATTTCATTTCACATATATTACAGGATACTTATAGATCTGAGGAAATAGTGTTGGTAAATAGACTGTAAATAAAGTTGTAGTGAAAATATTAAACAATGAAGGCATATCTATATTCAGACTCATAATAATGGTAACAAATATAGACTAAAATTTTAACGAGTAAGGTTTTTATCAGTGTAGACAAATGAAATTCACAACATATGTAGATAACCTTTTAGCAATTAACCCTTTGATTAGCATTCACGTACCAGTATGTGAGATCACGCTACGGCCCGCGGAAGCATTCCCACATATGTACATTCTATCATTTCTCTCCGATTAGCATTGCTGTACGTTAACGATTTTTTTCCAGTGTATTGAACTGTATTGCACTACACAGAGTACATAGTCACCATTATTTTGGGTCTAAAGTCTATGGGTTGTCCCATGTATTTACAGATTGTTTTGAATTTGTGCTGTATTTTACAATGAATAGGCAATTGAATAATGAAGTTCTTTTGTGTTTAAAGTCTATGGTTTTTCTCACGTGTTTACATATCATTTTAAAGTTTTTGCGGTATTATACAATAAATAAGTAGATAAAAAAAATATTAACAAATATGACTATAATTTAAAAAATTAGAGAAAAATAAAGAAAAAAAGGAAAAGTGTAAAAATCTTTGAGGAATATGTTGCTCCCAGGAGCCATATTACGGTAGGCACATGCTGCTAATCAAAGGGTTAATTTGTGAAGGTTTCAAGCTGACAGGATTTTTTTAAAGATTTTATGTGCTTGGTAACCTGGAACATCAAGGAAACTGATGATGGTAAGTAAGACTTATTGACCCGGCAAGCTGGCCTGAGCAACCGGGCGGGTCCACAGGTGGCGGATAGTGGGACGGCCTACAGAAATGTAGGTTACCTGTGAATAAGGATTCCGGAAGGTATCTGAATATGCAGGCCTGGACCAAGGCTATGGTTCAAAGGTGAGGAATTATCCCTCCTCGTCAGTCAACCGGTTGGGCTTGGTAGAAATAACCGAGTGCTCTGACCGGGGAGACTGGGGTAGTTGGGAATTAAGTCCTCACAATGCTACTCTCACCTCCCGGGTGAACCAAGGGCAATGCGACAGTGAAGTAGGGGCGGGAAACTGCCCAAACGACACAGTTGTAAAAAAGAGAGTAAAGCAGGCTGTTCATCTGAGCAGTTAATAATGTCCTGAACTTGGGGTGTGCTTCAAGGTCAGTGACTGAATACCCAATCCAAGGTGGAAGGCATCGTGCCGAAGGATGAATGGCTGCAGGGTATAAAATGCAGTCCCAAACGATCCCCTTGAGGAACCAGACAAAACCTCATTGTATGTTGTCTTGCCAGGGCAGTGGGGGCTCTGCTCTGGTCGACCGTTATTTCCCCCATACTCGTGGGACTTTAATGGACCAAGTAAGTATAAGAATTAATTTCGAGACTGCACAGACAGTGGGAGCCAATGAGACGGCAAACCGTGAGTCTGTAGCAGATGTGTCAACGGCAACCATCACTGGGGGTGCGGGGGCGGCTGTTAAGCTGCCGACTGCAGAAACCGGTGAAGTGGCTGTAGAGTTGAGCTCAATGTCTAGTCCTGGGGCTGCTCTGCGGACCCAGGCGACTGCAAATTAAGCAGAACAATGATCAAGATCCTCCAAGTGAACCTACAGCATAGCAGGGCGGCGAGTGCTGTCGTGTGTAGGATGCTGGACAGGGGAGAGGTGGACTTGGTGCTCATCCAGGAACCATGGATTTCTGGAGGAAAAATATGCGGGCTGGCGACATCTGGAGGTAAGTTGTTGTATGATAAGGACTCCGGTGTTCCCAGGACGTGTATCCTGGTTAGGAGGGGGTTGTGTGCTTTTGTACTAACGAACTTCTGTTGCAGGGATTTGTTAGCAGTGACGGTGGAGCTGCGGGCGGAGGGGGGGATGAAGAGGCTGAACCTGGCCACGGCATATCTCCCCTTTGACTGCGCGGGGGCTCTGCCAACACAAGAGCTGAGGAGCCTGGTCGAGCACTGCGAGGCTGTGGATGAGGAGCTGCTGGTGGGTATGGATGCTAACTCCCATCACACTTCGTGGGGTAGTACAGGTACAAACACTAGAGGTGAGGAACTTTTAGCTTATCTTAGCTCTAAGAATCTACTAGTCCTAAATCAGGGGGAAGAGCCGACGTTTGTCACTAGGGCCAGACAGGAGGTCCTGGACATTACGGTGGCATCGAACCAGATGGCTAGGTATGTACTAAATTGGCATGTGTCGGATGAACCATCTTCTTCTGATCACAGACATATTAGGTATGATATCTCTCTAAATCCAGCCATGCTTCGTCCAACCAGGGATCCAAGAAGAACAGACTGGGACTCCTACAGGAGGGACCTGGGTGTTCGGATTGAGGAGGCTGGATTGGAGTATGGTGGGAGGAGAGAGCTAGAAGACTCTGCCACATTGGTTGGCGAGGCTATAATAGAATCCTTTACCGATAACTGCCCTCTCAGTGAGGGGAGGAAAGTAGGGGATCCGTCATGGTGGAACAAGAAGCTAGCCAAACTTCGGAAGACCACCAGGAGACTCTTTAATAGAGCAAAAAAGAACGGGGAGTGGGACCTGTATAGGAAAACACTAACCGAATACAACAGGGCAATTAGAGAAGCGCGCAGGAAGTCCTGGAAGGAGTTTTGTCATGAGATTGACAAAACTCGGGAAGGGGCACGACTGTATAAAGTGCTCTCTAAGGACCCAGTGAACCCGGTGGGGATGCTAAGAACTCCACTGGGAAATATAACAAAAACGGCAGGGGAAACTGTGGAAGAATTAATCAGGACACATTTCCCTTCCAGTACCCTGAGGAAACTTGGGGGAGCAGACACTGAACCGGTTACCAAACTCTCCACAAGACGTGGTAAGAGGGAGGACTGGGAAGTGGCAAGGAGGATAGTAACTCCACAAAGGGTAAGATGGGCTATTGGCACTTTTAAACCCTACAAATCTCCAGGTCCAGATGGGATCTATCCTGTGCTGCTGCAGCAGGGAATGGATATGCTGGTGCTGGTACTTACTAAATTATACAGGCTAAGCATTGCTCTAGGGCATGTGCCGGCAGCCTGGAAATCTAGTAAGGTGGTCTTTATACCTAAGCCCACCGGTAACCAATCGGAAGGGAAAGGATACAGACCTATCACACTCATGTCCTTTGTTCTCAAGGGACTTGAAAAACTGGTTGATAGGCATATTAGGGGGGGTGCTTTGGCTATCAAACCACTGCATTGGAACCAGTATGCTTACCAACCGGGGAAATCTTGCGAGGGAGCTCTCCATCAAGTGGTTGGTAGGATTGAGCAAATGATCGCTAAGAAAGGTTGTGCCATAGGTGCCTTCCTCGACATTGAAGGGGCTTTCAATAACCCCTCAGTGGAGACGATGGTAAGTGGTGCAAGACGTCATGGAGTGGATGCGACCACGTGTGGTTGGATAAGTTCCATGTTAACAAACAGAAGCATTTCTGTAGAGGTGGCAGGGGAGGTCAGAAGGGCGGAGACAAGTCTGGGCTGTGCACAGGGGGGGGTTCTCTCTCCTCTGTTGTGGTGCCTAGTGGTTGACAACCTTATTGAACTCCTGAATGAACAGGGGTACTTCTGTCTAGGATATGCGGACGACATAGTTGTCCTGATCCTGGGCAGATTCCCTGATACAGTCCTTGAGGTAATCAGAAATCCTCTACGACTGATTGAAGAGTGGTGTAAAAAGGAGAACCTTAGGGTAAATCCAAAAAAGACTGCTCTCATTAACTTCACCAGACAGCGAAAAGATCTGACGACCAGGATGCCCCGCTTGTTTGGTGAATACCTTGAGTTTGTGGGGGAGGTGAAGTACCTGGGAGTTACTCTGGACAGGAAACTCACCTGGAATCCACATCTTGAGAGGACAGTTAACAGGGCCAAAAGGGCACTGATGACTGTGAGAAGAATGGTGGGTAAGAAATGGGGACTGAAGCCATCAATGATGCACTGGATGTATCTGAGGGTGATAAGACCTATGATTACCTATGGAGCTCTGGTGTGGTGGACAAAGGCCAACCAGGCACAGACAAGAGCTAAACTGAGCTCTATCCAGAGATTGGCCTGTCTGTGCACACTGGGAGCGATGTCAACTACACCAGGTGCAGCAATGGAAGTAATGCTTAACCTCCCTCCCCTTGAGCTTGTCCTTAGGGGAGAGGCGAGGCTAGCGGCATGGAGATTGCGCAACTCGAGCAACTGGGCTAACCTCCCAGATGTCTCGGGACATATGAGTATCGAGTGCGTGGTCAAAGAACCCGTCTTGGAAATGGGCAGCGACCACATTACTCGAATGTTTGCACCTGACCAGGTCCACCAAACTGTGATGGAATGGTCAGGGACATTAACATCGGGAGCTCAGATCTGGTACACAGATGGCTCCAAGATGGACTTCGGCACTGGAGCGGGGGTGTATTGTAAAAACCCAAGGGTAGAACTAGTTTTTTCCTTGGGGAGGCATACCTCTGTCTTTCAGGCCGAAGTATATGCTATAAATGCCTGTCTGGGAGAGATAGCGAGAAGGGAAACACATGGGGCCCGGATTGCTATTTTCTCCGACAGTCAGGCAGCAATTAAGGCACTAAACGGACACGTGGTCACCTCGGCCATAGTCAGGGAGTGCCTAATTAACCTACAAGCTCTGGCAAGGCACAATCAAGTCAAGATTGGTTGGGTGCCAGGGCATAGGGGAATACTTGGAAATGAAGCCGCAGATGCGCTGGCCAGGGAGGGGTCCTCGACTCCCCTGATTGGACCGGAACCTGCGGTGGGTATTTCCAAATCCATGGTCAAGATTGCAGTGCAAAGGTGGATGGCTGAAAGACACTGTGAGCACTGGATCAGGGCTGAAGGGATGAGACACAGTAAGCTAACCCTTAGGAGACCTTCCTTGGGGCTGCAGAAGAGTCTCATCTATCTGTCTAGGCAGGAATTAAGGATAGCCACAGGACTACTCACGGGACACTGTGGACTAAGGAAACATTTGCATAAAATGGGTATCTACAAGGATGAACCAGTGTGCAGATTGTGCGGGCAGGAACAGGAGACTGCCACACACATTATTTACAGATGTGGAGTACTTGCTGAGAGGCGCTTCAACCTCTTTGGTGATGGAACGGCTTTGGTGGATGCTGAAGGTAAAACTCTAGTCAGGAAACTCCTAAACCTGGTAAGAGGGAAGGGGTTATTTGACTAGATCAGGGAGGTAAGTACAATATACCTTAAGGTAGCAGTGCTTCGGGCAATTCAAACCCGCTCCCAAGTTAAAAAAAAAAAAAAAAAAAAGACTTATTGACCCTATGCACAAAAATATTTGAAAATGAATGATTTATTATAACAATAACAATTAACTTACGTAAATATGGTACAAATAACACAAAAATCAGGTTTCTATTTGTACTTATATGGAATCCACACAACATTAGAATAAGTACTACAAAAACCGGAAAAATGGTGTATACTTTCTCGCGTCCTATTTGACAAAAATGGATTGTCTTAAAAGGGTTAAATATTAGTCTTAAACTAGTAGTTTCAGTATTTCAGGATCTCAATATGGCCATTTTTAGTTTTACTTTCCAAATAGTCTGCGCCAACTAGCAGGTGAATGGATGCAGTGTTCAGAAAAAGGATAGATTTTAGTGGTAGTTTGTTTTACTTCAAAAACACATTTTGGACAAAATTGTTTTAATGCCAATGTCAAATAACCTCTCTAGATACCCAGGCAAAGCTTTAAACTGTGTAAACAAAGGGCAACACTTTCTGTTTTTAAAAGCACACGGCGTTTTACCTTTCCCAATAACGAACAATTTGAGTTTGTCTTAATGCATGGTATTAGAGTTATGCAATCTTTTCATTTGTTTCTCCTTAGGTGCACTAGTTTCCTCACGTGTAACAAATGAGCTGGCGACAACTGTAGCCAATTCAAGTTAGTCTCCTCTGTGATATAAATTTAATCTGAGGAAAGACCCACATCTTTAATTTTATTTTTCAAGTATACAGAATTCAGCGATTTCGAACTCATCTACTGATAATTTTTCGATAACAGAGACCCAATCTTTATATAAATTTATCAAGCCACCTATCATTACCTTGGAAATCATGTTTTTCTCAATTTGCTATAAAAAATATCTAATGTTTTCTTTAAGAAATCACCATATGTATGAAGTGCATGACATTTGCTCTGTCAATGAAACCAAGTGTTAAAAGCTTCTTTTGCTTTGGGATATTTTCCTTGACAAAGAGTTTTCCTATTCCAGGTTCATTTGTGGACATTTTCATAAACAGTTCGATCCTATCTTAATTTTTTAATATCTCATTAGCTGTTGGTCGCTCAATCCCAGTACTTAAAAATACTGGTTATTCACCCTGTGTCTTTAAATAATAGCCCACTTTTCTGCTACAGTTAAAAGTAATATATACAATACGTGGAAGACATGTTTGTAACTTTAGTATATTGCTTTTTAATTTTTTATTTCAAACTTATTCACTTCCAATCTGGAAATGGACATAGGTCTACATAAAAACTGAAAAAGTAAACAATCAACAAATTTTACTGATTCTACTGTAATGCAAATCACAATTATATTAAACAGAAATTTTGAAATAAAAAAATGCACACGTTAGGGCGAAAGATAAAATTTTAAAAGTAGAAAAAGGTGCTTGCTTGTATTTAATAAAATAGTAATTATGGTAAATTTCATTCAAAAATTGAGATTTTTTAAAAATGATTTCTTACAAATTTACTCAAAATAATAGGTTTAAACTTAATTTAAAACAAATGATTTTATAAATAATAACCTGTTTAAAGAAACTGGAAATAGTTAATGAGACTGGCCTGAATACGTCAAAGCTTGTTGAAAAATCTTCTAAAGTCCAACTGTATCTTTTGTCTGAACTTGTTCTTCTTTCAAGAGATCCTCGCCGTGTTAGTGATCCCATATCACTAGCTCTTTTTCGAAGTTGTTCAAAATTACTTGTACTGGATTTACGATCTGTGAAAAAATAATAATACAAATGAAGAACAATAAAAAGTTTCAAAATTGATTAACAAAAACCTATTTATATTTAACCCAGAATGTGCTTCTCAGTTTCATCGATCTAAATAACAATTTAATTTTTAAGGTTACCATACTCATCCCAGTAATAAACTGTTCAGGAAGGGGAAAATGAGTACAGTCATCATCAAAAGCTACCTTCCTAAATTCTATGGTTGCTTGACAGTTTGCCATCAATTCTTCTGCTTATATTTACAGGTCGCGTTTTAGGTTATATAAGATTATATTTTTACATTAAATTAGGTTAAACTATATTACTTCAAGTAAAGATAAGTATATGTAGTGGCGTGACTCAAAGCAACTGTAAAAAAGATTACTTTAGTTATAAATGTAAGGTTGAGCTAGACAACTCTATAAAATATTTGGCAGCAATTTGTTTTTAACAAAGTATATGTACAGTTATATTTTACTTCTAATATTTACCTTTTCATAGAGATATACAATTTTCAATGTTTTCAAAGTAATAGATTAAAGGTCACTCTCGATGATCTGAATTAATATAAACTACAATAAGAATAAAATCACAATACATGAACAATTCAAATAAGTAATATTCATAGTTATATAGAAATAGACACTTTACGGCCTGATGAATTCTTGTGTCCTACCGAGAACTCTGTTTCTACAAAACGTTTATGCTACTCATAAATTGTAGGCCTATTAGGAAGATCTTTAGCGTACATGGTACAGAAATTACGTGGAACTGTCATCGTCGACTTTAAATCGAAACACACAGCTAGCATGCTCCGGTCCAGTGAAAGCAGACTTCTTTAATGCAACTGGTACTAGCAGTCATTGTGGTGCGATTTGGCATTAGCGAACTACGGAAATTCAAATTTGATGTATTTTCCTACAAATGTAAACTACAATCACCTCTTTTGATTCACTGAATAATTTCATTTTTCAAAAATGTAAAGGTCTTTTTAAAATAACCTTTATTACATGAAAAAATAATTCATAAAAGCGATTTTAAAAGCGTATTTAATGAATGTGCATATAACGAAGAAAATGTTAAAAATTGTCATGTAAATTTAAACAACATTTCACTTTAAAGATTATGAGATGAAAACAATAGAATGGTAATGAGTTTTTCAATTCAATAACTATTTAAATCAGTACAACCAAAAACAATATTTCAGTATATCTCCAGTGTAATAGATAACCGTCAGATGGTAGAACAGATTAAGAGTCTACAGAAAAAGTGGGTGCTGAGATGGTCAGACACTTGTAATTTAGAAAAAAATATTTTTATTTTATTAATATTTTTTTAAATATTATAATTCTAAATAAAATATGCCAAAATTATGCAATGTTTAAATACGTAAGACCAGAGTTTAGGTCAGACATAAGCAATACTTACAGCCTACATGAAAATAATATAAGTAATAGTGGAGAGGGAAAGCGTGGGTAAAAAGAAATTGGAAAAAACAGAGGCAATTGGTTTTTAGATAACAGGTTGAAATGGTCAAAAGTAAAATCATGCATGGCTAGTGGTGTAAAACTGTGGCCGAAATGAAGGACAAATATGACAAATTTCAATTTCTCTAATACATCCCTCGACAATGAAGCAGTTTCATGGTAAAAATGTAACTTTTTCTATTTTGAAAAGTCCTAAAAGAAATTAAATTTCAAAAGTGCAAACAGGTTGCCAACAGAAGACTGGGTCTGTCGATCTGAGACGGCCAAATCTGTCTCAAAGTAGCATATTTTGCGTAAAACACAACATTTTTAAATATTATTTGAATTTTTAAAATAAATCTGTTGGAAGTAGACTAGACGAGACCGAAGTCAAAAGTTTGTGAGGTGGCTTATCAGGCTTGTGTAAACAGACAATGCACTCCAGCATATCAACTGGCTTAGTTAGAAAGGAATAGGTTTCTAGTACAAAAAAATAATTTTATTTGTATTCAGAATTCAAATAAAATTAATTTTTTATTATTTAAGGAAATTTAAATACAAAATAAATATATATAAAGAAAACAACCAGAGGCTAAACAATCCGATAATATAAAACAAATAGTTCCAGATCATTGTAAATAATATAATAATACAATAATTGAAATAAAATATTAATATATATTAACATTATTAGATATTAATGTTTAATAAATGGGACGAGAAGCAGCTATATGAAGATCTTTCATGGTAAACGTTAAAATGCCGGTCCTATGCTAAAATCCAAAATTAGCCAAAGATGGAAGTAGAGAATGTCTGTCAGCGACCTTATGACCACTTCCATAGATTAAATAGATTATTCACTTCGATAGATTATTGTTACAGATTAAATGGAAAACAATAATTAGAGAACTGAAAAAAAATAAATTTAAAGGTTTTATTTTAAGTAAATTATTCTAATATTTACATATAATATTTAATAAAATGATATATGATATTATAAAAAAAATTTTTAAACAAACTTCATAAAATTATAATAAAAAGCTGTCGTCAACCAAAAATGGTAATTTTAAATAATTGTAATTTTTTCAATAGATACAATTAACAGGAAATTAAACATTTATTATAAAAATATAACAGTTAGTAATTTGAAAAAAAACAATTTTTGTTTAAATATAATAAAGTTCCATCAGAAAACCATATGGTCATTACACTTTTTTGTATTAACTTGGTAAAAAAAGCACTACTTACTAATTTATTCAGCAGACGCATTTTGCGCCAAGTCAGAGCATTATTCAATGCTGTGGATTACTGATAAGACTGTTGCTCAGGTGTGTTGTGTTGGTGTGAGTCTGTGGTGTAATTCTGTTCTGTGGTGTATTATTTCTGTGGTGGTTTTTTTGCCAAGTTAATACAAAAAAGCGTAATGTATACAAAAAACCTAAAGATCTACAACACAAAACCATATGGTTATCTCTGGAGTTAATTTTTAGTATGAATAGTTTCTAATTGAAATGAATTTGAAAAAAAGCCATTTAGGCTATATGCTTTCTCATGTGCTAATTATCAAAAATATATTTGTTTAGATATATAAGTACTATATGTTTTTACAGGTTCAAATATGTTGGAAGTGTTATAAAAATAACATTTTATAGAATGTCATTATAAAAGTAACTATTTTTATTGTATAAAACGAAAAAATTATTTTTAAATAGGTAAAATAAAATAAAGTTTTATATTACTCAAAATACTACTTGAATTATAGGAATTAGAAACTCCATTTTCAAAAAATACTTTTTATTTTATAAACTTCCTACCTAGGCTATTAGAACCAGTGCTATCTTTATCACTACTTGAATCACGTTCCAGGCTGTTTGTACCAGACACTACATTCATCAGGTAGATTGCAGTCCATGCAAACGGCATTCTATATTTTCCTAGCCTTTCGCAAGATGAGGCTGCATTCAGTTTCACTTTCTCCAGATTCTAGGCAATTTTTTTACAAAAACCAATTACTTATATTATTATAAAAATTGTTACAAACTAGTCTTATACTTAGCATTATTAGACGCTTCAATACTGATAAGCTTCATGGCCATTAAGTGTAACGAATACACTAAAGTAACCGCTAGAGGCAGACTGAAGAGATTTCAGAGGAAATCAGTAAGGTTGTGAAATCCAATGACTCAACAATCAACAAAGAAATACTATAGGCTGCTATATGTAAACAACTGACTCAGACAAGGGTGTTTAAAAGCGGTTGAACATCAACTATTCCTTGATTCTCAGTGTGACGCCATACCACGGGTAACTGAAACTGCAGATAACGATACTGTGGATATGGAGGCATAACTGTATATATATAGATTTTTTGAATTAGGAGACTGACAGACTTACCTCGGTAAGAGTCCACTCTGTAGTCTTGAAATAGAAACACATAAAAACACTTAAGCAATGATATATTTCAACCATACAGTGGTCTTTGTCAATCAAAGAGAAAACACAAAAAGAAATATGAGAGAATGAAATAAAATAAATAAAGTTGTAATAATAATAAGTTGTGATTATTACGTAGTAAAGAGTCAAGAAGTCAGTAAAATTTTGAATAAGTATTATTAAGACAAATTAAAAATTATGATAGCATGAAACTGTAATAACTAACTAAATTGGACAAACGGGAGTGCAGTGAAAAATTTCTAAGTGCCGAAAAATGCTAACTTGAGAACTAGGCCACGTGGAACTATCATCGACATTTTGAAATGACCAGAAAAATCCATAATAAACAATAGTGAAAACAGAATTTAAAACACTCAAATAACAAAAAAGTTACAGCCATTTTAGAATAATAGACATTTTTCAGTATTCTAAAAACGATAACGAAATTATGCGGGTTAAAACTGATACGTTGTCTAACCCGCCCGTACAAGAAAAGAAGCATGGAGATAACGACGAGCTTAGAGCAGAGGGGAAGGGTTACATGGCCGCAATAAATACAGGAACTTAGGGACGTATAAGGCAGTCTGTAAAAAATTTTAATACGAGGTGCTAACGGTCGTTATGTAGGTCAGCGCCTAGGACAACCACCATAAGGCCAGATGGGACCAAAATAGCCACGTTTAAAATTATTTATAATAAAATGTGAATTTACCAATTCAATCTTGAAAGGAGAAGATAAAATTTTTTATTATGTTAAATTTGAAAATAATTTTGTTTAAAAATGTGTAAATGTAATTAATGAATTATATATGAAATGTAGGATTTAAATATGTGAAAAATAACAAACTTTTAATTAATTATTTGTAAAGATAAAGAGAGAGTTGAATGTATTTTATTTGAAAAGATAATTATTTTAGTTTAAAAGCAGTAATTAAATGCATTATAAAAACTTACAATATTTGAATTTATTCTGTGTTGAACAACCAATAAAAACTTTTAGTTTTTTCCAACTGATAAATAATGATTATAAAATCAAAGTACAGTTTTAATTAAATTTCATTAATTAATAAATATATAAAATTCAGAACCTAATGTTTCTTCAAACGAGCTCTCTCCTAAAACAATTCTATTGAGCTATTCTAAAAATTAGTTGGTTTTTTGTATTGAAGCCCAGAGACGATCTCTATTGGCAGATCATGTTTAAAGAACTCAGGAGCCTTTTAAAAAAATATATTAAACATGATCATATTTTGCACCTCCCCTTGCTGTGCCTGCAGATCTCATGAAGTGATAAGATTCTATGAAAATTTTGTGTGTTCATATAAATGTTGTTTCTTTCCAGCTGACTATTTTACTGACATGTGTGACTATATACAGACCCAACAAACTTGCCAACCATCTTAGGGAAGGTCGTACAAACGTTAAGGTAGAAGTCAGCGGGAATAGGCTTGCATTTGGGCGTGGTACATTACGCGGGAACACAAGATAAATTTTAGGGATCTTAACACGGTACACAAAACGATGTGAGCAGCAGATATATAAATATATAATAAAGTTGTAATTGCAACAAAACAAAGAAGAGGAGCGGGGGGACGTTGTAATTCGGACAACCTTTTAATATGAAAAATATTTTAGTACATCCAAAATTACCAGATCCAAGTACTGAAATACCACCTAAACTTCCTCGTGGCTCCTTTCCGTGCAATAGACTTAGATGCAAGACATGTCCAATACACATCCCAACAAATAGTTTCCATAGCCTAGCAACCAATACGGACTTCAAGATTCAGGGTCATCATACTTGTACATCCAAAACTGTAATATACCAGTTGCAATTTAAATTTTGCCCGGCACAGTACATAGGCCTTACCACGGATGGTCTGAGCATCAGAATGAATGGCCACAGACATGACGTTGGAACCATGAACATAGACAGGCCAACCGCTCAACATGCTGCTAATCACAACATCATATCTTTCAATGATTGTTATACCACCAAAATAATTAAGACCCTACCCCCTGATTGGAACCCTTCAGAATCGAGAAGATGGAAGTTATCATACCAGTGGTAAACCAAATCTAGAGAGCCTCCTAACTTCAAGATCAGATAAAACTCCTTTTACCTTCCCTCTAACTTCTACAATTTTTAACAACTCCATTTACCTTCAAACCTAATATTTATACAAATCACATATAGCACTATATCATAAACTATAAATCTGTGACATTTGGATATTTATACACATCTGTGGTTCACTTCAGTCTTTTGTTTTTCTCTTTTTTGATTGACAAAGATCTTTCTGATCGAAATATTTCAATAATGGTAAGAGTCCACTCTGTAGTCTTAAAATAGAAACACATAAAAGCACTTAACCAATGATATATTTCAACCACACAGAGGTCTTTGTCAATCAAAGAGATAACACAAAAAAGAAATATTAGAGAATGAAATAAAATAAATATTTAAATAATAAATAAATATAATATGAATAAATATAATAAATAAGTGCTTTTATGTGTTTCTATTTCAAGACTACAGAGTGGACTCTTACCAAGGTAAGTCTCCTACTCCAAAAAATCTATATATATAGAGAGAGAATAGTTAATATCCAGAATAAATCCTGTTCATTTTGTAGTAATACTTTATCATTAATGGATCCCAATACCTGAACAATTGTGAAAATTATGATTAATAATATTACTTTATATATTAATTTAAATCATAATTTTGCCTATGTCATGGGCCTTGAAGAATCGTTATATTAACTTAATATTGGTTTGCTAAAAATTCTATATTATAATGATTTTAATTAAATTTATATCTCAGTAATTATATGAGGATCCAGTTACCTGGCTTTTATCATTTTATTATCTTGCATGCAACCTTGCAAAATACAAAATATTTATAAACACTCGATACATCAGTATTGTAATTATTAATATTATTTCTACACTATATGTACACCATTTACGGTTTTATTTTTAGGGCGAATGTTACTTGACACAAGGTATAAGTGACCGTTTCACCAACTGCGTGGAACCTGTTTACATGGCCTATGAATCCTAATTAACATATACGAAGACACAATGGAACTGAAAGTGTGATTTGAAAATGCCTAGAGCACCAATTCTTTTACAATAAAACACTAAATACTGATCTTAAAATCCCCATGCTTATATGTTACATATATATGACATTCCTTTGTAGGACAGAAGCAGCTAAATAGTCTGATGTTAAAAAGAAAGATGATCAGAAATTTGAATATAAAGAAGAATACTTTAAATATGCTGACAGAATCACCAGTGAGAAAGTACAACAGATTAGATCAAAATACCTTAAATCAACCCGATGTAAAAATTCAAAATTTCCAGAACTAGGGTCACGTGATAACAGGAGTCAATATGAAAATATGATTATTACATAGAGCATTCGTGTAAGAAAAATAGTGTGAAAACAGAGCCTAGGAAGGAGACAGATACTGTGGCTACATAATATAGAACAGCGTAACTTCCCTTTTATACTAGCCACCAGCAAGTTATGGATAGTAAATATACAGCCATGTTTGTAAGAAAAAGTTTTGTAATATCCTTACCATTACTGTTAACCTACCTTTTCATCCTTAATGTATGGTTCTGCACAATCTGTAATATCACCTTGCAAAACTTTTTCTAGCTTGATCACAATGAACAAATCTGTTGAAGGGTACGTTATATTAAACACACATGACCTTCCAGTAGTACTAGGGTCACTGTAATATATGTGTGGTTGCAGCATCCTTTTAAAATGTTCTGGGTTCATATCAAAGTAAAAGTTTTCAGATATCTTTTTCTTTTCTTTGGCATCATACAAAGCTAATGAGGCAAATATTGGTTCTACTTCTAAATCTAACCTAAAAAATACAAGAACAGCAATCAGCTCTTACTTTCAGCTAAAGTGAATTATTGTTATTTGTAACTCAATCCATACATGTACAATTAGCTTGTTTTTTTCCAAATTGGTTAACATCAAAGAGAGATCTTGAAAGTTATTATGACAGGATAGGATATATATTCAAGTTTTGTAGAGGTTAATTTGAAAAAATATTTGACTGTTGTATGCATGCATGCATGCATACACACACACACACACACACTGCAACGGGCAATTTCAGGTCATAGATTACCGTTGCAATAAAAAGAAATTTCAGGTATTTTGATGGGTTATGTAAGCCAGATTTCGAGGGGGAAAGAAAAATAAAGGGACCTAAGGGTTGTGGTAGTTTAAGTAAAGGGTATAAAATAAAAGAAACAGAGCCATTAAACGATAGAGGGGTTTTTATGTTTTTAATTATACTTTATATACAATGAGAAGGGAAGAATAGGTCAAAATCAGCCTAAAAACATCATCAACATTCAAGGTGCAGCGGCCAGAATGTCCGATGCAAAGAATCTGGGTAATTGTACAGAATACCAGAATCAAACCTAACCGGGTTAAATAATTGACTAAATTTATATATAAAAATTTTAAAACATTATAATAATAATAATATTAAAACTAGGGTAAATAATAGTAAAATGAAGAAAATTAGAAATAACTTTAGACTTAAAAAACATAAATTATAAGCAATAAGAAAAATTATCACTTCAAAGTGGATAGCCTAAATTATGTAAACAAAAAAAAGACGGTAATTGTGTAGTATAACAAACTAGGCCTAGATGCCGGCTATTAAAATAATTGTACTTAAAAATAATCAGGAATAAAGAATGTAAATTAAGATGTGAGGAAAGTAAATTAGGCCTAGCTAGGGAAAATAGTATTTATGTAAAAGTAAAGATTAAATGTTAAAGTGTAATAGCCTAAGAAATTAGGTTATAATAGAAGAAGTCATATTTGATTTCGGAAAAATCCGCTTAGGGCATTGATTATAAATCTTGTCACTACGAAACGAAAGCGCTACAGTCGAACTTTGGATTAAGAATGTTAAAAAGTTAATTAAATTAAATGAGAAGAAATAAAGTCAAATATGTTATTAAATAAAAGGTAAAAATGCAAAGGACACATCAGAATACAGAAACGCCTTTTATAAAAAGGGAAACTAATCTTAGTTCAGAATTTCCGAACAAACAAAGTCAATTGCCATGGCAACGGCTTTCTGATTGGTCAAAAGTTGAAAAATGGATACTGGGACGTGGGAAGTTTGAAATTGGGGAAGGAGGCCTCACAAAAGAACGCTATCCAAGATCAGAATGCATTAGGCTCTCAAAGCGAGCAGACGTGTTTTTTGTACCATGCGATCAGGACAAGAAAAAATGTGCTAAAAACAGAGTAAAAAGTGCTACGATGTGATCAGGGGAAGGAAGATATATATGAGCAAGGGCTCATATATACCCAGAACAAAATTTCGACCACCAAAATGCAAAATTAAAGAAAATAAGAAGATTAAACGAAATTATGGAGAGACGCCTACCTACCAAGACCCTTGAAGCTGTAACAGGACCGACAGATGACAACATTAATGAAGATAAAAAGATTTCTACAGTACAAGGTTATATAATCAATTTAATTATTCTTTTTTAAATAACATTTTACTTCAAATTATATTAACTTAATTTCAAAATTAAATAAGATGGGAATAACCTAAGGGACTGATTAGTCAACTCTCTTAGGTTACCCAAATTTAAGTAATAAAGATTCAAAATTGACTTTCCATTCCCATCGCTGTGGGAATGTATGGATTAAGTATAAAGATGTATATCTTATATGGCTTTTTCTAAGTGAATTTCTAATGAATAACTTCCAAAGAAGTTAATTGTTCAAGGCCTAGCCTAAAGGCATTACATAGTAATATTAAGTGTTTGAAAAAGAATCAGATTTTAAAATATGTTAAATTTAACTCTACTAATCAAAATTATATACAAAATTAATTATGGTAACTTTGATAATTTAAATTATATGTAAAATTAATGATAATAAGAAAATTTAAAAACAGAAGGAGATAATAATGTTTAGTTAAATGGCAAGTTGTATGAAATTTTGAAAAAATAATTAGTCAAGAAAATCCTGTGAAATTAAATAAAAACAATAATAATTAATTTGAACCTTGGAACAAATAAATAAAAATGTATATTTTCCAATTAGCTGTGTTTTCATTCTAGATAAGATAAGTTCACTAGGTATCCAGGTATAGTCTTTAAATCACAAGTGTCTCTCAAAGATTCCACTACCCGAAAAGGAGCTTGAACAGGGCTTATCGGAGGCTAATTGGATTTATCAAAAATTCAGGGGTTGGTTCCTCTGAGAGGTTTATTCCTTGAGGCACAGGTCTATGAAATTAGGTTCGTAGTCAATGGATAAACCATTACTTTCTTACTGACTTAGCAATTGAGGAAGAGAAATAAACAACGGCAAAGGTTATAAAAAGTAAGTCGGTAAGAAAAGTATGGCGCCCAACGTTTGAGGCTCGATGCTTACATTGTAACATCGGGTCAACATCAAATAGAGACAGATTTAAATCGACTAAGGAGCCTAGTGAAACAAAATTAATTAAATAGAATTCAATTAAAATTGTAAAAAATAATAGGAATCATAAAATGAAAACCAAAGAAGTTCTTTAAATTAAATAAGAGTTAATTATAATAAAAATGAAATTAAAAAGAACTTAGAATAAATAATAATAATTAAAAGGAAATAATTAAGTAAAATAAAATTCAGTAGGTGTCGGTAGGGCATAATATAAATAATAATGTTAGTTATTAATGAAAGTAAATAGAATACATAGGCGTTAGATAGACAAGGTCAAGGGAACACTGAACCGGATCACATCGAGCACAATTCTAAATGAATATTTAATTAAATACTCAGTATATAGTAAAAATATAGAAGTAGGAGAAGTTAGTAAGGGAATAAAAGGATAGTTAAATACGAGACTTTAAGATGGCGACAAGACAGAGAAAAGACACAGAACCATCTGAAATGATGGAGTTTTTTAAAAAAATGATGGAGGAACAAAAACAGGAGAGATTAAAAGAGATGGAAGAACAGAAACAAGGGAGAATAAAGGAACAAGAAGAATTAGTAAAAAAGATAGAGGAACAAAAACAGGAAAGATTAAAAGAGATGGAGGAACAGAAACAAGGGAGAATAAAGGAACAAGAAGAATTAGTAAAAATGATAGAGGAACAAAGAAAGAAAGAAAGAGAGGAGGAAAAAGTAGAAAGAAAGAAAGAAAGAGAGGAGGATAAACAAGAAATTAAGAATCTTTGGGAAATCATGAATAAGAGGATAGAGGAAATAAATGAAGGAATTACAAGAAAGAATGAGGAAATGGGAAATAAAATCCAAGAAACTATAGAAAAGATGTATAACTTAGAGGTAACAGTCAGTGAAAATAAACAGACTGTAGAAACAGTTAAGGGAGAAGTCAAAAAAGTAGAAAGAAGGGTACAAGTAGTTGAGAATAAGATAAAGAATATGGGAGAAGGGATAAATATAGCTACCTTGTTTAAATCAAGGATGTTTGAGATGGGTGATAATGGAGACAAAAGCAAGAAGGAATTCTACGGTAGGGAAGATGAAGACCCTATTGATTTCATTAAACACCTAGAAGGTATAATGTCCGAAATTGATCCTGACATGGAGGAAGGACAAAAAAGGAAAATAATGGAGAGACATCTTAAAGGACCAGCACAAGAATGGTGGTTGGCCATGAATATGGAGGAGGAAAATTATGATGAAGTTAAGGAGAGATTCTTTAGCCACTTTTGGGGATCTCATGCACAAGAGAGAATTCGAAGAAGAATCGAAAATGGAAAATATGAATACCATCGAGGCACAAACAACATGGTAAATTATTTCTTAAAAATGGTGAACACGGCGAGACACCTAACCCCGCCATACAATCAGGCGGAGTTAATTATGAAGATTATGAAGCATTATGGGAACAGAATGTATATAGGATGTTCCGGGATGGCGGCTACCGACATAGAGGAGGCGGTAAAATACATCCGAAGGAACATGGAGCAGGAGGCTACCAGGAACCGGAATCAGCCTAGGACTGAGGAACGGGAACCTGAAAGGAGAGGGTTTACACACCAAACGAGAAACCCCGGATACAAGGGAAATTGGAGGCAAGAGCCTTACCCGGTAGAAGGGAGAGGAAACTGGAGACAGGGGCCCTACCAAAGAGAGGGACCAAGAAATAGGCCGCAAAATCAGTGGCAACAACAAAGGCCAGAGTACAGGCCACAAAACCAAACGGAAGAAGGCCCACAGACAAAAGAAAAGAGACCACAAAATCCAGGGCCAAGTGGTCAATCAAAAAACTAAATGAGAGGATCCCTAATGGTAGGAAGGAAAAGAGGAGACAACCATTAGAGATCCAACAACAAACAAAATATAGGAAATATTACCCGGAGAAACAGGGAACAGTAAATAAAGGAAAGGCGGAAGACCTAAAGAACAAAAATAAAAAAACAATACAACAGGAAAATAACAATGAAGTACACCAAAATCAAGAGCGTAGAGTTGGTGGACTATCTCTTGATATTCGTGCTGAATTGTTAGAAGAGGACAAGGAGATTGGCGAAGGTAACCAGAAGAAAGAAACATGCCCTGTAATTGACTGTGAGGTAGAAGGGCACTCTATAGAGGTAGAGATTGACACGGGTGCAGACGTGTCAGTCATTCAAGAAAAGGCTTACAACAACCTCAAGTGGCATGGGCTTAAGTTCCTGGAACTACCCATCAACAATGTGGGAGTTGTAACAGCCATTAAGACTGCACAAATAAAGGTTACCCGGCAATGCTTAATTCCCTTAACAATTAAAGGCATAAAAGTGGACTGCATCTTCATAGTGGTCTCCAAACTTCGGTCGGAGATGATTATGGGGTGCAACACACTGTATGACCTAAAGGCACGGATAAACATGGATAGACGCTTTGTGACATTCGAAATAGAAGGGGAAATGGTGTACCAGGACTTTAGAAGTAAAATACAAAAGATAGAGGAAAATGAAGAAATCCGAAAAATATGCAAGATAACCCAGGAAAAAGAAGATGCATCAACAATAGGGCATCAAAGCAAAAAGGAGGGGTTAATGCGACAGTGCGAGAAGCAGGGGCACTGCCGAATGAATGAAGGAGGAAATGGACAAGAAACAAGTAAAGGGGAAATCTTAAATATAACGAACGAATATCAAAGAAAAATAAAAAATGAAACAGAGGAAAAATTAAACAAAAACAAAAAATTAAAAAACAAAAATGAAAATATAATAAATAAGGAAATAAATTTAAGACCTGAGGGAGTCAAAACAGGAGATAAAGAAACAAAGAACATGGAAAGAAGAGCTGCAGCTGAGATTAAGAGCAAACCAAAATATAAACAAGGTAAGGCCGAAATAGTGCCAAAAAGGGGAAATAATGTGAGTGGAAAAATAATAAATAAGAAAATAAATATAAATAAAAGTATAAACGTCGCGTCGAAACAATTAAAAGGGGGGAACAACGAGGTTAAAATGAATAACCAACAAGTAGCTCGGAAGCCCATGACTAAGACTTTAGATTCTGGAGAGATAACCCAAAGGAAAGAAATTGAAATTAAAGAAAGAAAAAAGAAAAACCCATTTACTAGTTCAAGAGTTCGAAAGTCAATTAAAATGAGAGCCAATCCAAATACGAGAAGAACCTTCATTTCATTACAAGTCAAAAACAGAAAAATAAAAGGTAGATTTAAGGAGAATAAGGGAAAGTTAAGAAATTGGAAAAGGAGAAAGAAGAAAAAGAAAGATAAAGATGGACGGATAATAAGAAAATATTTAAAGAATAAAGGATAATAAGGCAAGGTAAATAAAAAATGATCCATCAGTGACATAGGGAGTAACGGTTAAGTAATAAAAATAAAAATGTAAAATAAATCTAAGTAGTAGATTAAAGCAGTAACATAATCCAAATACATAGGACAAATAATATAAAATCAGTATTAAATGTGAAAGAAAAAGCCATATGTTAAATGAACGGGATTCATTGAATTTATTAAAGTAAAGGTTGTGTTAAACAACAATGAATGTGTAAAATAAGGATTACAATATACAATATTGTATAGTTAATATAAACTTGAAATAAGATTAAATAAAAAAGAATGTGACTAAGGACAGGAGTAATAAATGAGTAAATAGCATGTGAAGTGACTAATGTGACAATGATATATATGAGTGAAAGGGACAGGAGAGTAAATTGTGAACTTTAGTAAAATTAATTAAGTTATGAAGATGAATAGGAATAGTAGATTAATGAAAGGAATATGAAAATTTTAATATAAACTAGTATAAGTGTTAATGTTACTTTTCACAAATATGTTATTAATTATGTTTATCTGTTTCAAGGGAGAGAAGAACCAAAATTTTCATATATTTAAAAAGGGGGGAATTTTGCAGCGGCCAGAATGTCCGATGCAAAGAATCTGGGTAATTGTACAGAATACCAGAATCAAACCTAACCGGGTTAAATAATTGACTAAATTTATATATAAAAATTTTAAAACATTATAATAATAATAATATTAAAACTAGGGTAAATAATAGTAAAATGAAGAAAATTAGAAATAACTTTAGACTTAAAAAACATAAATTATAAGCAATAAGAAAAATTATCACTTCAAAGTGGATAGCCTAAATTATGTAAACAAAAAAAAGACGGTAATTGTGTAGTATAACAAACTAGGCCTAGATGCCGGCTATTAAAATAATTGTACTTAAAAATAATCAGGAATAAAGAATGTAAATTAAGATGTGAGGAAAGTAAATTAGGCCTAGCTAGGGAAAATAGTATTTATGTAAAAGTAAAGATTAAATGTTAAAGTGTAATAGCCTAAGAAATTAGGTTATAATAGAAGAAGTCATATTTGATTTCGGAAAAATCCGCTTAGGGCATTGATTATAAATCTTGTCACTACGAAACGAAAGCGCTACAGTCGAACTTTGGATTAAGAATGTTAAAAAGTTAATTAAATTAAATGAGAAGAAATAAAGTCAAATATGTTATTAAATAAAAGGTAAAAATGCAAAGGACACATCAGAATACAGAAACGCCTTTTATAAAAAGGGAAACTAATCTTAGTTCAGAATTTCCGAACAAACAAAGTCAATTGCCATGGCAACGGCTTTCTGATTGGTCAAAAGTTGAAAAATGGATACTGGGACGTGGGAAGTTTGAAATTGGGGAAGGAGGCCTCACAAAAGAACGCTATCCAAGATCAGAATGCATTAGGCTCTCAAAGCGAGCAGACGTGTTTTTTGTACCATGCGATCAGGACAAGAAAAAATGTGCTAAAAACAGAGTAAAAAGTGCTACGATGTGATCAGGGGAAGGAAGATATATATGAGCAAGGGCTCATATATACCCAGAACAAAATTTCGACCACCAAAATGCAAAATTAAAGAAAATAAGAAGATTAAACGAAATTATGGAGAGACGCCTACCTACCAAGACCCTTGAAGCTGTAACAGGACCGACAGATGACAACATTAATGAAGATAAAAAGATTTCTACAGTACAAGGTTATATAATCAATTTAATTATTCTTTTTTAAATAACATTTTACTTCAAATTATATTAACTTAATTTCAAAATTAAATAAGATGGGAATAACCTAAGGGACTGATTAGTCAACTCTCTTAGGTTACCCAAATTTAAGTAATAAAGATTCAAAATTGACTTTCCATTCCCATCGCTGTGGGAATGTATGGATTAAGTATAAAGATGTATATCTTATATGGCTTTTTCTAAGTGAATTTCTAATGAATAACTTCCAAAGAAGTTAATTGTTCAAGGCCTAGCCTAAAGGCATTACATAGTAATATTAAGTGTTTGAAAAAGAATCAGATTTTAAAATATGTTAAATTTAACTCTACTAATCAAAATTATATACAAAATTAATTATGGTAACTTTGATAATTTAAATTATATGTAAAATTAATGATAATAAGAAAATTTAAAAACAGAAGGAGATAATAATGTTTAGTTAAATGGCAAGTTGTATGAAATTTTGAAAAAATAATTAGTCAAGAAAATCCTGTGAAATTAAATAAAAACAATAATAATTAATTTGAACCTTGGAACAAATAAATAAAAATGTATATTTTCCAATTAGCTGTGTTTTCATTCTAGATAAGATAAGTTCACTAGGTATCCAGGTATAGTCTTTAAATCACAAGTGTCTCTCAAAGATTCCACTACCCGAAAAGGAGCTTGAACAGGGCTTATCGGAGGCTAATTGGTTTTATCAAAAATTCAGGGGTTGGTTCCTCTGAGAGGTTTATTCCTTGAGGCACAGGTCTATGAAATTAGGTTCGTAGTCAATGGATAAACCATTACTTTCTTACTGACTTAGCAATTGAGGAAGAGAAATAAACAACGGCAAAGGTTATAAAAAGTAAGTCGGTAAGAAAGGGGATGCATAATTTAAAAAGAAGAAGATGCCCAGCACCAAAAATCAAGAAAAAGCAAGATGAAAGAGTCAAAAGGTTAATAAGAAAACAGGCAAAAATATCGATCAGTTTGGAACAGCAAGTATCTCGTGAGAAAACTAAACAGGAAATGACGAATACATCACCTGACTGAAATTACGTCATTTTCGGTCAACAGGGAGCGACGGCTACTAAAAATCGACCTGAAGAGGGTAGCTTTACTTTGGACTTCAAGCGGTAAAGACGTGTGGCCGGGGCTCCGTTTAATAAGACTTTTATAGTTTGTAATTCGAAAAGTAAAACGAGGACATGCAGGGCTAAAAGCTCAGAGTGACATCACTAAAATGTAGTCTCGTGTGTTTTTGAAACCCTTCTGGGGAGGAAACTCTTCCAAAAGTGGTTTCCAAATTTAACATCAGTGTCGCAGCGCCCTTGAGAGTTTGAGGTAAACAATGTAAAGGGAAAATAGAGTCAGTGAATTACGAAATATCGAACAGTGCTTCAAAAGTTTAAAAAAATGAACCGATTAAAATGAAATTTCCATTTAGCTTCATTTATAAAAAAAATTTTTTTTTTTAGAACAAACATTGAAATCTATGAAATGAATAGAACAATAGAGATTAACGACGGAGAGTAAAAGCAAAATTTTTAAATGTTTAAAAACCTGGATCTTGAAAGCCTACACAGAAAAGAGGCGCAGATGGAGGGGAGGTGTTTGTTTTCGACCCAGGACGTTATCCAAAAAGATGACGGCGTGGGTGGATACTTCGCATCCAAGATGGCCAAGCATAGAGTGAGGGAGAAGAACGAGTCAATCTACTTAGCCCGAGGAGATATTCTAAGGTGAAAGCTAGATTTTAGCTTCTCTCTTTTTCAATTGAATTAAAATTTTTTATTGAAGATTTTTGGGGAACATTGCGATTTAAAAAAATTAACTTTAAATAAATTTTCTTTTCAAAGATACAAAAAATTTCAAGTTGTGGCTTTGTTTAATGCAAAAATTAGAGGGGGTAGTATTCAGTGGGGGTAAATCCCACCACAAGATTGAGGACTTCATATAACAAGCTTTATAATTTTGAAAAAAAAATAATTTATGGTAATTTGGAAATTTCAATACAGAAATGTATAAATTGTTTAGAAAAGAAAGAAATTAAATCAAAGTTAGAAATTAAATGCTTTTTAAATATAAATAAATTAAAGAAAAATAAATGGAATGAGAAAAATTGGTTAAGAAAATTTGTTATGAACTTCGTGCAAAAGGAGCCAACTAATATGGCCTATTTGAATGTAAATGTTTCTTTTGATAGTAGTTTAGGCTAAAGGTAAAAAGTTAAAATTAATTAATGAGAATCAATTAAAATTAATTAATGATAATGAATTAAAATTAAAAGGGATTAAATGGTTTACAAAATTATTTGAAAATAAAATAAAGGGTAGTGAAGTAGAAAAAAGGGAACAAAATTAAAATATGAAAAAATTTTGTTGATTAAAAGTAAAGGTAAATTATGTTGAATATTCATTGAACAAAAGATAGTATGGAGTAAATATTTTAGCAAAGATTATGTGGGTCTATTTAATCAAATTTAGCTTAAGAATTTCAGATTTAGATATAAGACATGTTTGTCTAATTCCTTGTAGAATTAGAAAATATTATTATGTTGTGTTTGAAATAAGTTCTGGAAAGATATCCAGATAAAGGCTTAAAATTGTTTGTTGATAAATTTATGTTTTGAAAGATCAGTTGTGTTTATTTATTTATTTGTATAAGGGATTAAAATCAAATCTTCAAAATTTTCAAAATCAAATTAAAGGATTGTTTATTTCAGGGGGATAAAAGTGAGTTTTAGAAAATAAAGGAAGCTTTATTTAGAAAATGAAGTAAATTTTGTTTTGATATTAAAGGGTTATATAGAACAAGAATAAAATAACGATTTTCATTAAATATAATTAAAAATTATTTTTCTTGGAATTTTTGATGTTAGTGTAAATGCAGAAAAAAGCTTAAATAAATTTTGTAGTAAAAGTTAAAAAGAAAGGGTTAAATGGGATAAAGAATTATCACTAATATTACAATGTTAATCTTTTAGCTAGAAAAGAAGATATAAAATAAAGTCAAATAAAAAGAATTGTGAAAAATTATAAGGAGTTAGTTAAAATAAGAAACATACATTCTATGCTGTATATTCATAATTTAAAAATAAAACAAAAACAAATTTTTACTAGCTTGCAAACAAAACAGTAGTTTATTTATTAAAATAGGTTTCTTACACACTCCTAAAACTAAAAGGGTCATTTCCCCATAAAGATGCCTTCAAATGAACTCCTTCCCCGAGAAATGGATACCCAAAGGGTTAAATCTCAGCAGTTAGGTTTTTTAAATTAAAGTCCAGTGACTGGTTCTCTGGCAGATTTTGGCGGGTAATTGCACAGTATTCTAGTTTTCGCTAGGAACGGCTCGCTTCAAAATTTTTACCTTGCAACGGAAATGGCGGAGGCTGCGACGTTTGGCCGCAAGACAGCTGAGTGGTGTTTGGCTCGCTAGTTGGGTGTTGTGCGCATACCGTTGCAACACACACACTGCAATAAGACCCTTTAATAATTTTATCTTGTTATTGAATTTTTAATTACCTGTTATGTATGAATCTTGAACTACTTTGTTCCCTAGATTCTCCTACTACTTGTTCTCAAACTAATCCCTCATTTTCTACTATTTAATGATAGTTTATTTGTTGTCTACAGATATCCTTGCTATTTTAGGGTAGCTCATGCTAATTACAGACAACCCCAATGTCCACCTTTCCCCATTTAAAAATCAATTCCTTCCTTATGATTACCAAACACTTACCAGTTGGCAAAGGCAGTTTCTTTATAGAAATAGAGTGCCATTTAAAACAAGAGAAATCATTAGGTGGTTCAAGCACATCTGATGAATATGTAGAACATATAAGACAAAGTTTTCTCAACAGCCTACAAAATTTACCCAGCATGCTTCTTGCTCTTGTGCATTGAGCAAGACACAATTGTATGCCCCCTTTACTTTTTAGAGAGATTAATCAATGGGATAGTGTATATGGATATGCTATAAAAAATTTTAATAATACAGGTCAATGAAGGTTGACCAAGTACGAAATGTTTACTTCATTCAAGATGATGTATCACCCCACTACCTGACTGTTGTCTGGGATTTTCTCAATAGTCGCTTTCCAGATCACTGGATTGGTCAATATATTGTATAGTCCCCACATTCCCCAGGCTTCATACCCCTTAATTTTGTCTTAGGAGATTCATCAATGATATCGTTAATTTTAAAAACATGTACCTTTTTTAATATTTTATAATTCGATAGAGCAATATATTATACAACATTAAATGTTTTGCATTTAAGACGTTTTATATGACAAGAACATTTAAAAATTTAACTTGAGAGTAAAAGAATTATTTGTAATAACTATTATTAGTAAACATTTAACAAAACTTTAATTAAGAATCAGTGACTTGTAAGGAAGAGATAGGTAATTCATTATATGAAAAACACTTCTGTTTGTACTTAGGCCTATAGTATAATATTTATATTAAATATGGTGTTATGTTTTCTTGTAATATAGTTAATAAATTAAAAATATTTCAAAAATGAAGAATAGTTTAATATATACACAAAAAGCTTATAATATATATATATATATATATATATATATATATATATATATATATATATATATATATATTTAACGTTATCCACCATATTTTTTATCCTAATTTTATCCACCATTAAGTGCAATAATTTTACCTTGAGTGATGAGGCACCTTTCGGTCACTTGACCATTGTCAATGACCAATGGTCAAGTGACCGAAAGGTGCCTCATCACTCAAGGTTAATGGTGGATAAAATTACTTACAATAGTAATATATTAACTTCATATATATATATATATATATATATATATATATATATATATATATATATATATATATATATATATATATATATATAAAGTTATTATTATTAATTGTAAACAATTTTTTCCACTACTAATGGACAACGTGAAATATCACGATATATATATATATATATATATATATATATATATATATATATATATATAGGAATTTTTGGACTAGATAGAAGACTGACAGACTTATCTTGTGGCAATAGTCCAAAGCTGCAATCTCTTGGAAATGAAAAAATAGACACATATAAAAACATATCACACTATTGAGATATTTTTATCACACAATGATCTTTATCAATCAAAAAAAAAACAAAAAGCTTTTAACATTGTCCATTATTATTCCGTTGCACTGACTTTATAGAGTTATTATATGTTATTATAAACAATTATACCACCATTAAGTCCAATTAATTTTTACCTTATGATGAGGCACCTTTCGATCTCTTGACAATTGTCGAATCACTGAGTTATTATTCCAAGATAAGAATAATAATTCAGTGATTCAACAATGGTCAAGAGAACGTAGATGCATCATCATAAGGTAAAAATTAATTGCACTTAATGGTGGAATAATTGTTTATAATATATAATAACTGTATATATATTAAAACTATTCTTGTTTTTCAAATATTTTAAATTTATTAAGTATAATATTTGTATATAAAACTGTTTTCAAGCATACCAAGAGACTCTGAGTATTTTGATATACAACTCAAAACAATACACTTTCTTATATACATATTTTAAAAACATAACTTAGAATTCTTTGTACATATTACTGCTAAAAATAAGCATAATTTAAATAATTTTTGTGACATTTAAACTAGTAGCAAAATTAATTTACATATGTTTACTTTAAAATACATACTTTAACTGTAAGCATTTGACAAGGATACGATGGACTAAATTCTCCGTGGGTGGTTCTGGCACAAGCCTCTTTTCAACAAGATCTTCTTGAAACTGAGAAGGATATAAAAGGAATAAAGCAGCCTGCAACAAAATTATATATCTTCTGAATGGAAATAATGAAAATGCCGAATTCTAAAAAAATGTATAAATAAATATTTAAATTATTTATATTTTTACATCAAAACCACAAATAAGATTTTTCAGTCTGTTTGAAACAAGTTATCTTATTTCTTGTTATTACATCAGATTCAAATTTCTTCATCTATAAAGTTAATTTTTGTTTTTGTTTTATTTTGACATACACTCTTTTTTGTTAAATCAGTGTCAGAATTATGCAATACTGACTAGGTTATGCAACTTTTCATACGAAGAAAATCACTGTTAGAATAGAAATTCATAAAAATAATTCTCTGAAATATCACAGATAACCTAATATTTAAAAACTATCAATTATTTATATGTTTAAGAATGACCCACTTAAAATTTAAAGCATTTTCTACTTAAAATGTTTCACAAAAGAGATAAGGTCAGATTCAGAGTAAGAAGATACAGTAAGGAAATTCATTTAAGAGTTTGTATAGAAACCTGTCTAATCAATCTTGGTAACAATAGCGGACAAAACAAGACAAACTATCCTGTTGAAAAAAGAATCCTTTTGTATACCATTTTAAAAAGCCAATTAACCCTTGGCACTCGACTGTCAGGGGAGCCCAGCTTAGCGTATATTGCAGTTTACTCATATGTCGAGGGTTACCCGACACGATTTTCAAATGTCTATAACTCGTCTGCGACGAAGCCCCTGTCATTCAATCTTTACCGTTTGGTGCTACACTCTATTGACAATAATTTGAACTAAGTTCAAAATGTTTAAGAATATGTGAGTCATCACAAAATTTAGTTTGCCAATACGTTGTAAACTGCAAGTAGGTTACAGCGTAGACTAGGTAAGTTCGTAGTTTGCCATGACTTCACGTGCAATTTGTGATTCTGAAATTCCTGATCTTTTACTTGATCCTGATTTTTTAGAATGTAGTAAAGTTTCATTAACAAAATAATTAAACCAACAGGTATTTGTAAATATAACCAGTTTATGGGTGGTGTAGATTTACCTGATGACTATAATGAACCGTACAGTTTTACGAGACGAACAAATAAATGATGGAGGAAAATGTTTTTCTGGCTATTAGATGTAGCTGTAGTAAACAGTTTTATTATCTGTAATAACAAAAAAAGGAAAGGAGAGAAAATCCTGTTAAACAAAAATGGTTTTGCCAAAACTTGATGAGGGAACTCGTTGGTGATATCAGGAATAACCAGTGTAGTAAGAGGGGTCGGCCATCAACTATTGACAAGGAAGAGGGACTGAATGGGAAATTACATTTAATTCATTCCAATGATAAAAGTAACTCTAAGGATTGTGCAGTTTGCAGTAACAGTAAGATAAAAGGAGGCAGAAGGGAAACAGTTTTTTTACTGTAAAACATGCATCAGAAGACCAGGACTTCATCCGGGAGACTGTTTTGAAATATATACTCTGCAAAACTACAAATAAGATAATAAAATCATATACATACTGTACTAGTAAATAAAAATAGCTTAGTGCACTAAAATCATGTAAGAGAAAACAAAGTTTCCCATAAACAATAATGTCACTTGGAGGTGAGGAATTTGTCTCAATTTAATTACAAGTGGGGAAGCAAAGCATGTTAAAAAAATCCAAGTGCTAAGGGTTAATGCTACAATACAAGATGTGAAAACACTTTTCTACAATGTATGTTATGTTTGCCATCAGTAGTTATCCGAACTAATTGGGGCTGGAGGGGTTCAGATATCTAAATTGGTCAGATAATCCAACATATATATTAAATATAAAGCTACAGTTTACGTTTTAGAAAACATTTAGAGCGTACTAAATGCATTCTATTCAACTGTGTATACAGCACTTTACTCTCTATTACTGTAATACAATAACCGATTAGTTATTAGATAAAGAATATGCCTACTGTACTACTGTGTTCTAAAAATATTAATATTAAAATCCGAATAAATAAATAACACGAAGACTCAAACATTACTTTAAATACGCTTTTGGTATTAATTTGGTAAAAAAACTACTACTTATTGATATATTTAGCACTTGCGTTTCACACTAGGTTAGCACATTATTCAATGCTGTTTGAGTCTTGCCGGTGACTCACAGTATTGAATCATGAATGCGCTAACCTAGTGCGAAACGCGTCTACTGAATAATAGCAGTAAGTGTTTTTTTTTTGCCAAGTTAGTACCAAAAGTGTAATTATAGAAAAACCTCAAGATCTACCATACAAAAACTGTAAGTATCCTCTGGTCCTGGAAGCAGGTGTAATCTTAGAGTAGCATGAATTTGTGTGATCTCTGACCATCAGCATCACCCTTGGTTAGCAAGCAAGCACACACTCACGCATGTGAAGCGTGCACACACTCACACACACAGACACATACAAGGGTGGCACATGGAAAAAGAGAGGGAAGGAAAGTAGAATGAAAATGGAAACAAGGATAAGAGAGGGGAGAGGGAAGGAAAAGAAGAGATTTAATCAAGATTTAAGCCGTTTGACTCGGATGCTATGAGAAAATCCAACCTCTAACACTAACCCTAAACACCCTTTTCTTGGTGCTTCCACATTGAAAAATGTGAATTATACAACAACTTTCCTACAGAAAAATTCTTAAAAAATGTATTCAATAGTCAACAGTATATAATTGATGAAGAATTTTTTTGTCAATATTAAAATTTGAATAAATAATTTTTTTAAATTTACCTGTCTGTTTTCAAGCCTTTTGGTTTGGTTAATTTGGTCTATTGTTTCAGAAGGTATCCTCTCCAACAGAGGTGGTATTAATGGATCGCTTAAGGAATTTAACAGATCAAAACTTGCCCAGCTACTTCGAGGCATATCATTCTGTACTCGTTCTGGACCAAACTTCACCTTAAAAACAATTCACATATATTAATGAATCCTACTTTCTGTTATTCCTACATTCAAAATTATTTACTGAAAAATCTTGATAATTAAATGTGCCATACAGTCTAATTTCCTAACATTGAATATTTCAATTATGCTTTAAATGAATGAATTAGGATGCTAACAATTATAACTTTCATATATACTGTATCCATTCTTAAATAATTTATCCATTGTTTCTTAAAATCTGTTCTTTCTTTCTATACACACCAGATAAGCATAATTCTCTCCTAGAGTATGATATTTTTTCATATTGCAAATGCAATTTATACTCAGGTAATTAATCAAGACATGGTGAAAAGTCAAAATAATACTTTATATTTTTAAAAATACAATAAGACTTCAAAGAAATCTCCATTTTAAACAGAGAAAAGCCATTCCTAAATAAGGAATTATTAGTTTAACTAGATTTTGGCACAAAGGAGAAAAATTTCTAAGACCTGGTTGACAGTGAAAACAATTACAGGCGAGTCTTGATAATTCAAGGTATATGTGACCGAGACCCCATCAGATTATCGAAAACAATAAATATAGCTACTAGATTTTTCTCAAGTATTTTTTAAATTTTCAGCATAGCTGTATTTTTGTTTGAAAATATTTTTCTCGAATACTTAGAATGTAAATATAATCTGAACATTATTCTTACATTTATGTTTGTATTGTTTCAATACCAATATATTTTAAATTGAGCTGTTTTTACAAATTTTATATGATCTTAATGAGTTGGAGGAAGACGTTTTAAATTAAAGCTTTTACTTATTACACTTTGAAAACGTTTCCTCCAATAAATAAACAATTTAACAACTTATATTAATAGTATGCCTGGTCGCGAGTAATTTTAAAGTGTAATAAGTGTTTAACAACCAGCACGTCATTTTACAAAATTTTTCTAGAAAGTTTTTAGTTTCTAATTTTCAAATTGTTCAGTTTTTATAGGTGTATTTTTGAAGGATAAGATCAAAGGTTTTCAATATTCTAAAATGTAATGTAATTCTACAAAGAAGTGTAAATAAAAACTATTTTGTTCTAATATTTCCTTGTAATTCTAAACTTCTAGTTTCCCAATAATTATAGTCTTGTAAAAAAAATTAAAAATTTTTCTAAACGCCAAGTTGCAGGAACACACAGAGCCTTGAGTGATGATCTAAAGTTAGTCTACATTCTCGGTCACGGATGACTGATATGCAAAAATAGTCTCGGTTACCGATGACTGTCATGGCAGTCAACGTGTTAAATACTAAATGGTATTATTTCTACTTCTTTGAAAAATTATTGTGAGCACCAACTGGTACATGGTGAGTTATTATAAATGTATCTCCCCCTAAACTCACTTATGTAATAAAATGCCTCTAAGAATACTGCTTTCACCTCAGCATTTAGTTAATAAATTTTTAAATGTCAAGAATATACTGCAGCTATAAAAACACTAACACTTGTTTTTTTTAATAGTTTTAATAATATCTTATAGAAAACTAAGAGGAGATTCTACCACCTTCCAACTGGTATCATTCTGTTTCGAATCTTTAAAAAAATGTTTTATTACCTTTTGACAAAATCTCCACTAGAGGGCTGGACAAGATCTTTAGTAACTTTAACTGAAGAGTAACCTACAAGAATCATAACATGTAGTCAAATTTAATAGAGAATCCTACGGAAAAACTTCCTGATGTTGGAGAGATTAGGAATCTGTTATTAATTGTGAAACTTGTTACAAAATTTACATCGATCTGACAAGAAAGAAAACTAACTAGATTAAGTAGCATTAAGCCTACATAAATATGGGATGCCCAATAAACCCATCCAACCTGAACATAACTACGCCACAAACAAGATATCAATAGCAATTAGTTAGCCAAAATAGTAAACTATCAGGATACTTAATAAATAGGACAGTATTTTTATTTGTTAAAACTGAGTGATTTATTATTGAACACGAATTTCTAGTTCTCTTTTTCTTGTTGCAAACAATAATATTAAAAAATCTTAATAATTTATTGATATACTGATAGTTATTAAAAATTTCTATTGATTGGGTTTTGTAATTGTTTTTTTTTTTTTATTTTGGAAACAGAATCTATACAGAGAACAGTAATGTAATTATAATCATTAAAGAACAATAACCCTTGCTACAAATATTTCAACACCCTTGATGTATATTTCACTAACACTGTTAGCATCATCAGAAGGTTATAAAATTACTGGATTCTAAAATCAGATTGAGCTTTTAGAACCCAATATGTTTGTAACCATCTGATGATGCTAACAGTGTTAGCGAAATGTATTTAATCATAAGTGTTAAAACATTTGTAGCAAGGGTTATTGTTGTTTTTTTATTATTACTTTAATTTTGGAAATTAAACTGCTAATAGTGTGTGTGTGTGTGTGTGTGTGTGTGTGTGTGTGTGTGTGTGTGTGTGTGTGTGTATGTGTGTGTGTGTGTGTGTGTGTGTGTGTATGTGTATTTGTGTTTGTGGGTATGAGTGTGGGTGTGGGTGTGGGTGTGTGTGTGTGTGTGTGTGTGTTTGTGTTTGTGGGTATGAGTGTGGGTGTGGGTGTGGGTGTGTGTGTGCGTGTGTGTGTGTGTGTGTCTTTGTGTTTGTGGGTGTGGGTGTGGGTGTAGGCATGGGTGTGGGTGTAGGCGTGGGTGTGGGTGTGTGTGTGTGTTATAACGGTGTATAAACATATAATAAGAGATATTAAATATTTAAAATTTTTAATGTTGAATGTTAATATTTCATGTCACTTTTATATAAAATTTATGTGGTTTTTTACAAAGTATTTTTGTTTATGTGAGAGGTTTTGATGACAAGATATTATTAATGAAATTAATTCAGTACATTAAAATTGAAAGTAGATAAATTTATAAAAAAAGAAATTGGGTAAAAAATTATACAAATATAATTTTGAAGGAAATAAATTAATTTAAAGAAGATAAAAGTAGATTGAATTAGGATTGGTAGTAACACAAGATTAAAAAATTTGAGAATGTTTGAAAACATTTTTCAATTAAATGTAAAGTATTAAAATGTCAAATAGAGATAATTGTTTTTAAAAAATAAACAAATTAAAATTTTATGAGAGTAAATGGGAGATTCGATTATAGTTTTTAAATAAAATATATGTATATTGAAAATTAATGAAAGATAAATAGCACCATATAAGGAAAAAAAGGAAATTAAAACAAATTTTTGTTCAATATTTCATATTTTTGGAGGTTATTATATATATTTTGTTCATGATAAATCGTTTTAGGTTGGGTTATTGAATTGTTCAATGTATTACAGGTTAGAGAATAATTAACGTTAAATTATTAGTAAATATTTTCAATAATTTGAGAATTTTAAATTTGAATTTTGAACATTAAAATATTTTATATATATATAATTAAATAGGACGTTAAACTCCTGTTCAAGTTTATATTTTATATAAATAAATAATGAATGGTTTTCACTAACTTACTACCAAGAGTTATTTTTCACTAAACAAATTTCTTAAATAATTCTCCAATCTGATCATTAAGCTGTGTGATGTCTTTTAATAAAATATTCCCTTCTAATAAAATGTAGTGACTCAAAGGGTTAAATGTCACTAAGTTGAGTTTTTAAAATCAAAGTTCCATGATTGGTTCTCTGGCAGATTTTGGCAAGTAGCGGTACAGGTTCAGGCTCGTGTTAGATCTGCTTGTTTCAAATTTTACTTGCGTCAGCGGTCTACAGGTAAGCGTGGATCCAGAGGGAAACAACAGCCAAGAGGAAGAGTCTGCGTGCAGACTAGGTAGACCGCCGCAGTGTGTGTGTGTGTGTATTTTAACCCTTAACAGGTCATTTTGGTTGGGAAGTGGAGCTGATCACAAAAAATATTTTTTTTTCGGTAGGAAAAAAGCTTTTGATCATACTGTAACTATAAGGTACATAAAAGTTTTCTGTTTTTTTTTAAATTTTATTTGTAGCTAAGGGTTTTTTTCTTGTTTTTGCTATTATTTTTCTGTATTCTATTTTTCTGTACAATACAATTATAACTGCAGTCTCTTATTACTATTAATTATTATTATATCTTTTATTACTGTACATATGAGTATCTATAACAAAGACATACTTTAAACGGATTCTCTTCAGAAGTTTCATTACAACTAACTACTTCCAAGTCTACTTCAAATTCTTGTTGTATTATTGAATGTAGCAATGCTTCCTTCTCACTCGATCTGTCTCGTGTCCACGTACTGCTGGAGTGGTGCCGGTAATGGTAGTCAACGACAACCCAGTTCCTTGTGTAGCATTCAACACAATCACGAACATGCGGTGGCAATTCGTTTCTGTAAAAATCAACAATGTTTATATATTTTGTTGTATATATATATATATATATATATATATATATATATATATATATATATATATATATATATATATAATTTTTGGACTAGACAGTGGGAAGTCGCGGTGAATCCATAAATACCGAAACAAGGAGTACCAAAAAATAAATGTTTGAGAGTTGCCAGACATTACTATGTTGGTTTGTGGATAGGCAGTTCGGCCCAGAGGCCAGATGAGGCTATGCAAGATTATTTCTAACTTCATTTTTGAATTAAAGTTATAAATTGTTAGTCGGCACTCGGTACTTCAACTTTGAACAATGTAATTAAATTCGTTAACGACTTATCACTGTTTCCCTGTTCGACAACTCAGAGGAACCAAAAAGAAGAAAGAATCCGGCCTTAGCTAGATGTGTGGGCCAGCAACGGAGGATAAAGGCAGTGACCACTTTGGCAAGTCATTTTTTAGTCAAGTTTATTAGTAAAACTTTAGTAAGCTTTTTCAGAAAAACATATTTTAAAAAGATAAGTAATGGCTTTCCTTGCAATACAGTTTGTTAATAGAATTAAAAAGGAGAAAACCATTAATATGTACAATTGAAATATACAAAATAATTTTAATGTCAGAAAATAAATCAGTTTTATAGAATGGCAGGTTTTTCATATTAATTATTTAAAACTCATTTCAATGTATCTAGAAAGGTTTAATTACAAAGAAACCAGCAAAAGAAAACTTAATTAAAATCAGTAAAATGGTTTCAACCAAAAAACTAAGTCATCTTCATCAAAATTAAAAGAAAAAAATTTTGTAAAAATTTAAATAATGAAAAATAATAAATGTGACAATATAATGAAATACTAGTAAATAATTTGAAACTTGTTAAATAACTATTATTATAACTGTCGATTTTTAAAAGGTGAAAATTTTAGAGGGAATAATTTAAAAAATTAGATATTATATTTGATTTAAAGAGCTAAAACAAAAGCAATTAAAACTAAAGAAATAATTATTGTATAAGATGAAATATTGTGAGAAATTTCAAGACAAGAATTTTTATTTTTTTGTACAAAAATTCATAAACTATATTTAGAATCACCAGTAGATTAAAATATATTTAAAAATTAAATATATCAATTAAATATTTTATGTTTAAATGTTTTCTGCAAGGTAAGACAAGCAAGATAAGTGAAGCAAAATGTAATGGTGTTTTATATCACTAGTAAGTAATTGAAATGCTTTAAATTATTAAAATTATTATGCAAAATATTTTAAATTTATTTCTAAAAATACCCTGTTTTATTAAATAAATCAAAACAAGGTTTTTTTCAATTGGTGAATTATTGGTACTGAATCACTGCCTTCAGTAGTTCTTTGTACCATTTCAATAATCGTAACAGCTGTTATCTCAAATTGTTCACAACATAATTTTCACAACCTGAAAGTTTCTTGTTAAGAAATGTCAAATCTGTTTCTTCTTGTGGATCAATAACACAGTCAACAGTTTCATTATAACTCAGGATTTTATTCCAGGAATTACTTGATGTTTCTTCTTTTATTTTGCTCCATGATTCAGTTATACAGTACACAACTCCCTTAACTGTATTTTTTTTTCAAAAAGCCTACAGTCGCTTTCAAGACAGATTGTAAAAGGTAACATGTGTATTTTTGTCCATACATTCCAGAACACACTGATCCATCGACAGGATTAAGCTCGGTACGTTTGTGGGAATATATAAAGCACAGATATCATCAGAGCACAGTTGATCTTCATTGGAATGCGACGATGCTTTGACCCACAGTAAAATAGCCTTCTGAGGGAAATTCATTGCTTTTAAAAACTTTTCAGTTTTGGGCACAAAGTCATTAAGAAACCACTCTTTTAATAGTTCTCTATCCATCCAATAGGTTCTTGTATGAAACCGTCGATGCTGACATGAAAATGTTTATAAAATCTGGCGGCTTAGCTGATTTATCTCGCTGCTTGGCCGACTCCAAGCCGGACTAGAATTTAACAGAAGCTTGAAAACTCGAGACTCGGAATTTCGAGACTACTGTATATGCTACAGCAAACTACCTATGTAGGCTTTTGTAATAGCCAAATCCACTGTGTGTGTGTGTGAATAAATCACCTAGTAAACAAGTCTTTATTTTTATTTTTCTACTTGTTTTTCAAGTCATTCACATTTATTTTTGCTAAGTGAAACATGTATGCATACTATTTGACTGTAAAATTACATAAATGGACAAAATTTCCATAAAGATGTTGGGTAAGAATTATGCATGCCTATGTATTACCCATTCACTACCAGATTAATCATAAAAAAATGTGACACTCAGTATCCAATATATTTTTTTCTTATAGTATGAATTAATTAGCATGCCAAAAATGAATTAATAACACTCACCTCAGCTATTTCTTCAATGTGTTTTGTTACACTAATGAACAAACATATTTACACACTTTTTACCATATTTACAACAATTTAATTAAATTTTAATAGTTTGGCTGGGTATGATAAATCTCAAAACAGTCTTCCAAATGTAGTGGAACTTTACGTTTTTTGGACTGGTATGCAGTTTCTTTCCTTTCCTCCTATTTTGTACAGACTTTACATCGTCTTGAAGGCCTAGCTTTTGATGTTGGAATTTTTTCAATAAAGCTGCCCTAATATCTCCCTTGTAGGCGTAGAGGCGAATCTGTTGAAATGCATGGTCATCCAGAATTTGACCTGTTTGGTAGCTTTGCGGACTGAAGGAGTTGTTCTGCTAAGTTTAGCCTGAATTGTGTATATGTTTTCAATATTATATCTAAAACAGGCCTAATCTTTATAAGTTTATCTGTGGAATCAAGAAATGACAAAAAATGTAAATATTTACTTATTATGTAAAATCTATTACGAGACATAACTTCACCAAATATTGGAGTACACAAAATTGTATGAGTAGACCAGCAATCACATATTTTAGGTTTCAGGTTTTGTGATATTATGATGGCAAAATATGCTTTTAGTTCATCTATTGTCACATCCATCCACTTATATGAAGTATCACCTCCAGCAGTAATTTTATCGTGAGCATACTTGTTGATTTCATCTGCAATATACATCCAAAAATCTTCTTCTAAAAATTGATTCAGTGTTTCTAATTCAGTGGATTCATCGGATAAACATCAAAGAGTATAGAAAACAGCTATGCATAACTAGACACCAACATTATCTGTTACAATACAAGAAAACCTTAAAACTAAAGGGCGGGCACTCCACTTCCTTGGTATTTACAGTGCACAAACAATGATGACGAGCAAATTCCGTCTTTGGTAGTGAATGGGTTAAAATAACATACAATTCAGAAGTGATAATTAAAATTTCTACTAATTACTTTACAGCTATAAAAACACTGAAAAACTTACAAAGGTTCACTTGGTGAAGGTAGTACTTGAGTGCGTACTTTGCGTGGAATGATACACACTTCTACATCATTCACAGGAAAGTCTAATATATCTCTAAGAGGATCCCTGTCTATCAAGAGCTGATGTTGCAATAAAAATTCTTCATAGTCTATAGGTTCAACAACATCTGTTGGCTGAAAAATTATCAACTCATTTTTACCATTTTTTCACATAAACACTTAAAATAAATTTAGGTTTTTAAGTATACAAATAATACTATTAGCTCTTCCAGATAGCCACACAATGTTTTATTTCATCAGATTTTTAATTATAAATAATTATGCCCAAATCTATGTATACATTGGCCTAGATTCGATAAATAATTTCAAAAGTCTAACAACCAAAATAGGTTTCAGAATTGAGGGCTATGATACTTTCCTATTACAAAATTTATCATACCAGATACACTGTCTAAATGGTACAGGGTGACACACGGGAGACAGACAGTTTTTAATGAAATAATACTCAGCCAACTTTAAAATTAATGTATGTTTATTTACAGAAAATCAAAGCTCATTATTTGCCATTTTAGTTAACAAAGTTATTTGTGAAAAATAATGGCATTAAGGTGATGTCCAACATTTTGAATGCAGGACTCAAGTCTTTTCTCAAAATCCTCCATCACACGGATTAAAATCTCTGCAGGGACGACAGCAATTTCTTGAATGATTGAATTCTTCAACTCGTCCAAATTTCGTGGTTTGTGGTTATAAACACAGTTTTTAAGGTACCCCCACAGAAAAAAGTCACATACTGACAAGTCAGAAGACCTGGGAGGCCAAGGAACATTGCCAAAACATGAGATAATCCGGCCAGGAAACATGCGTCTAAGAACTGTCATTGAAGTGTCTTGGGCTAGGATGCTTCTTAGCCAATGTGCTTCCAGTTTATCTGGAGTTTTCGACCCATCTGAGGATTGTGTGATGGCTCGAAACAGCTCCATGTCGACCGACATTAAACCGTGCATGAAACAATCGCTGGTAGCAATAATAGACTCACAACTTTTCACAAAACTGTCATAGACAAACACTCGACGTTGCAAGTCCCACTGCTCCATAGTGACTGAATAAATGAAATGGCGTGTTGTGTGGATCAGAACTATCCCCACCACAGCACCCTGAGTACTACGCAGTTCAAAACCGTCCGTCTCCCGTGTGTCACCCTGTATTTTAGAAGTCTAAATACCAAAACAATATACCAAACGTGATGTTAGGATCAGGGATACAAATAGAATGACAGCACAACATATAACTAATTACATTATGACTTTTTATTAGTGTTATACAACAAAAATAATGTAACTACTTTCTCTGTATTGCATGCCTTCAGAATTAAGATGAGAATTGTCATAGCAGATCTAATTTGCAGAATTATAGAACAAGTCACAAGTAAAATTAAACTTTACAAAGCTTTTGTAAAAAGATGTATTTCCCTATATAAATACTGCATAACTTAAACATTATTGAAACTCAAAACAGTAAAAATTAAAACAGTCAACTCTAAATGTCAATACACAATTAGTTTATTAAAACTACTCTGTAGTAGAAGCCAAGTGCTGATGAAGGAACCATCATTGTCAAAACTAATCTGTTTTAATAAACTAATTGTGTAGTGACATTTAGAGTTGACTGTTTAAATTTTTACAGTTGTGAATTGTTCTGACTAGCTACGCTCTAATTAACTTAATAGTATTGAAACTTACTGCAAAAGAAGATGACTTATTTCTACTTAAGTATGTCAGAAGAGAGGTAAAAGGAATTACCTGTGTTAATTATCTGAAAAAGATGGAAATCTTCTTTCATCTTCTTATCTGAGGGAGGGAGTGCTCTGAATATTTTTCTGGCATAAGAGTCGTCAAAAGATGTGCTGTTAGTACCTCTACGCTCTTGCCCTATCTGTATTCATTGCTACGACATTATGTATATGGCTATCCATTCTACTATTTAGACCTTCTGTGATTGGGATTATACACTGTACTAAACAAAATGTATGTTTTATCTGATAAGTGACTTTTCATGTACAAGAACAATGATTTTGACATCCAAAATCCATTTTGGTTGCTAGTCAAATTAAACACTACTTTGGTTGCTAGGGAAGTGTAATGGACATATCATATAATAGCTGCTAAAGCTATTATAAGGGAAATATTGGAGATGTGGGATGTACAACCTACTTCGTTTTAAAGCTTTCCTCCTTTCAGTGTTCCTCCTTTGAAGTGTTAAGAGCCCTTCAGAATTTTTCATTAAAAAAATAATCAGTATTCATATTCGAGATAACATATTCATGAATAGGTTAGGTCAGACCAGATCTTTATGAACTCCTGGATGAGAAACATGAGTCCATGTTTGTAAATGTTCAGTGTTTTTTGGTAACCAGGTCCAGGCAATGCAGTGTTTAAAAGTGAACGCTATATATATATATATATATATATATATATATATATATATATATATATAATATTACATGTATTTTTCATTCTTGATGATGTTGGTACTGTTTACCAACGAAAAGCTTTGAATATAAATTAATAAATATTCTTGTATTTGAATAACCTATGTTGTTTTTTAAATTATTAAACAAGAAAACATATATATATATATATATATATATATATATATATATATATATATATATATATATATATGTATATGTATATAATATTACATGTATTTTTCATTCTTGATGATGTTGGTAGTGTTTACCAACGAAAAGCTTTGAATATAAATTAATAAATATTCTTGTATTTGAATAACCTATGTTGTTTTAAATTATTAAACAAGAAAACGTATTTTATATTTATATATATACGTGATTCGATACAGTGATTCGACAATGGTCAAGTGACCGAAAGGTGCCTCATCACAAGGTAAAATTATTCACTTAGTGGTGGATAAAAGTATTTACAATAGTAATATATCAACTTTATATATATATATATATATATATATATATATATATATATATATATATACACCCCAGTAATTAGGTTCATCTGAAAGACACTTTCGATTTTCCAAATCCAGGAACAAGATAGAGTTTCCACGGTCTTTATAGTCGAATTTACCAGATAAAATGGTTGGGGTTCTGGCAAACAATGAGTAAATATATTATATAAGGCAAAAAGAAAAATGCAGTTATAACGATGGTCCAATAAACTGGAGTGCGAAAAATGGATAAGATTAAATTGATGAGAAACAAACGAATAAAATGAAGCTTTTTTTAACTGTCAGTAACATTGTCAAGGTGTTTCAAGGTAAGTTCCTTTGGTGACTAACCCACCCACAGTGTCCATCCGTAGTTGCTAAAATATCGGACAGAGGTTTGTCCGAAGATATTGTATTTACTGCTCTCTCAGCTTATCTTCACATCAAACACATGGTTATGTGCCTCCATCAAACACAATGTGCCTAGATCAGTGGTCTTCAAATACATTTAGTCAGGGTCCGTTTTGGATTTTCTAAAGTCCGCCGCGGGCCTTTATATATATATATAATATTATATATATATATATATATATATATATATATATATATATATATATATTCATGGGGTAAAGAACTTAAACACATTTGAACAAAGAAGTAAAGTAATTTGTTTATATTTAGACTCAAAAGATACTACAATAAGAGAATAATATATCTTGAAACTTATATAAGATACATTTTAGCGAGAAAAATGACATTTTTTAGTTTGAACAACTTCCTTGAAGTTTGGGGTTGAGGTTGTACAACTAATTCTAAGCAAGTTGTTAAGATGATTATCTGTCAGACGTGATCTAAAACGATTTTTAATAAAGTTCATTTTTTAAAACGCTGACTCACACAGGTACGTTGAGCCAAACATTGTGCATAACTTAATTGCCAATTTTCTCATCTCTGGGTATCTCTCAGGGCTAACATACCTAATCCAAAACTGGTCACAAAGAAGATCTTTGGGGACTTGACTAAATTTGTCCTTCAAACCGATGTCTTCTTGAAAGTCGACCATCTCCATTTGCAAGCAGCCTTATTTGAGTGGAAAATCTTCGCTGCTTCGCTTGTCCATTCATCATTTGGTTTTAAAGAAACGCATTTGTTAAGGGCTGTACGCATTTGTTAAGGACTTGTACAACATCTCCTATTTTCCCAAAATCAGAAAACCTAGTTTCATACTCAAGTTTCAAATCTTTCAAAACATTTTCAAATGGTTTGATATCAATACCATCAGTTTCGTCACAAATAGTTTTTAGGTTAGGAAAGTGCAATCGTTCATCAGAGATATCTTCACACCAGATACCAATTTTGTTTGAAAAACTCTTAACTACCGTGTAAAGTTCACACACAAGCAGACCTTTCCCTTGTAGCTTTAAGTTAAAGAAATTTAAATGTCTGAAGATATCTGTTAGAAAGGCAATCGTAGCTACATTCAGTTCTGTGTCAAGTAGGAAGCCTAAGTATTCACTTGCGATGTCTTCTTTGCACTCAGACAGAAACACTTTAATATCGTTAATAACTGCAAAAAACCGTTGAAGAACCAAACCCTTGCTCAACCACCGAACATTTTTATGAAGAAGCAAGTTTTCAAACTGTACATTAGTTTCCTGAAGGAGAGCTTTGAACTCACGGTGGCGTAGAGAAGACTTTGAACGAATGAAGTTGATGATCTTAATCACAACCTGCATTTTACATTCAAGAGAAGGGCTCAGTTTGCAGCACAAAACAGTTTGATGAATGATGCAATGGTAGAATAGCAGATTTTCATTAAATTTAGCGTCACTTTTTATTTGACCAACCAAACCTTTGTTTTTACCAGTCATTGCACGAGCACCATCTGTTGTTATCGAAATTAACTTTTTAGGATCAAAACTAGCATTTTCAAAAAACTCCGTTAAAACTTTGTGCTAGTCTTCTCCACGGGTTTGACTTTCCATTGGTATGATAGTTAAAAGTTCTTCAATGAACTGGTCTTTAGCTTTATCTAAAAATCTCACAAAAACTACTAGCTGGGCCATATCAGTGATGTCGCATGACTCAACTATGGCCAATGAATCCTGGTCTGTAGCTGCTAAAACCTGCTTTAACATTTTATTATTTTCATCTGCTAAAATCTCTGTATTTCTAGTAGTTGTAGCTGCTGAAACCTGCTTTAACATTTTATTATTTTCATCTGCTAAAATCTCTGTATTTCTAGTAGTTGTAGCTGCTGAAACCTGCTTTAACATTTTATTATTTTCATCTGCTAAAATCTCTGTATTTCTAATAGTTGTAGCTGCTAAAACCTGCTTTAACATTTTATTATTTTCATCTGCTAAAATGTCTGTATTTCTAGTAGTTGTAGCTGCTGAAACCTGCTTTAACATTTTATTATTTTCATCTGCTAAAATCTCTGTATTTCTAGCAGTTGTAGCTGCTAAAACCTGCTTTAACATTTTATTATTTTCATCTGCTAAAATCTCTGTATTTCTAGTAGTTGTAGCTGCTAAAACCTGCTTTAACATTTTATTATTTTCATCTGCTAAAATCTCTGTATTTCTAGTAGTTGTAGCTGCTGAAAGAGGAATACGACTAATAGTGTCAACAACGTCCTGTTTGGTGTCAAATAATGCACTCCCTGCCGCTAACATACATTCCTTAACTATTTCTCCATCACTAAAAGGTTTCATATGTTTTGCGAGAGTCCAAGAAATGAGCAAGGACGCTTCTGCACATTTTCCTGCGCTGCCATAGATCGATTCATTATTTGAGTGGAAGTTGAATAACTGGCACATAAGGAATCAACTTTTGACTTGCGTAAATTGCTGCCAATTGGAAATTTTTCATCAAAAGACTTGTGTTTTGTCTCAAAGTGACGTTTGACGTTCGCACTTTTGACAACAGATACAGTCTGCTGACATATTAAACATAAAGGTACGGCACCAGCACGATTTGGGAGTATAAACAAATATTTATCAGTCCATTCTGATAGGAATTGTCTATTTTCGCTGTCAACTTTTCTTTTCTTACCTTCCATAGTAGCTGTTGACAAACTTAAACAACTCACTTTTAAAACTTACAACACACCCGACAAAACGTCAAACACAATAAATGCAGACAACGGCACTGAAATAATGTCCAATATGTACTAGCAGCAGATAGCTCAAGAGTGACAATGACACCGATAGTAAGAGACTATCGCTAGACCAGACCGTCTGGGTAAGTAAGGGGACCCATAAGTAACGGGAATTATGCTGTGGTGGGGAGGGAGAGTGGGAGAACCTATTGTTTGACCACATGTCCCTTGGTGTCACGCCTCCTGCGTCAGTGTGCAAAGTTGTGTCGTGAGACAATTCAAGTATTTGGCGCGGGCCGTTCAAAACGAGCTCGCGGTCCGGACCTGGCCCGCGGGCCGCCATTTGAAGACCTCTGGCCTAGATGCACATGCTGGGAGTGTTTGGCCATGCCAAACCACAAACAAGATTAAAACTGTTAAAATAATGATGAGTTACTTGTTTAAAAAATTTAATGTTAAACACTTTGTAGTTGACCAAGAAGTAATTTTTAACATGATTACTGTTATAAACTTTTTTCTAGCAACAAACATCAATACATCATATTTCCTTTAATCATAAGTAGGTTGTTGGTATAAGAAATAGCTCCAGGATCTAGAGCTGATGATACATTTCCTCTCCTTCACTAATGGTATGAGACTATGTACTTCATCAACCCTCTTATAAAAACTAAACACCAAACAGAAATTGAGTAGCTGTAGCGAAATATTTTATTTGTAATTGACTAGAACCATTTCTCATCAGTTTTGATAGTATTATAATACATGTATGCATTTCTTGCTCCCCGACACACCCAACAAATCAAAAGATATGTTTTTGTCCCTGTATACTATCAACTTTATTTCTAATATACTTTGTATATTTGGTATCAGTGCAATTGTACAGAATTATAAAATTGTAAAAAACAATGTAATCAATATTGTAATGCAGTGGATCCCTTCTCATAGGGAATACAAGGGACTGAGGCTGCAGATGAACTTGCAAAGAGAGGGACTAAAATTGTTCAAAAACCATCAAAAGTTCTATCATTTCAAGCAAGAATAAAAAGTATTAACACATCTTACCAACAAGGTTCTAGGAATATGATGGAGGAAAGATTGAAGGACAAGTCCTATAATGTGTTTGAGCTGTTTGAGGCGGTTAGAACACTCCCAAGAAAAACATCTGTTGCTAACTTCAGACTACAGGGCATGACTGCTTCGCCAGATATCTCAGTAGAATGTAAATATTAGAATCCAACAGTTGCCCAATATGTGCATGCCAAACATCTATTATGGACAAGGTCCACCTCCTGGTCTGCAGTGGACTAGATAAGGAAAGACAACAACGAAGGGACTTACCTGGGCTGTATTAGGAGGCAAGATCTCGAATGGCATAAGCCAAGTGAGAGCCAATGGAAGAAGAAGAAGAAGAAGAGAAGAAGTATCAGCTTATTATACTTTGTATACTAATAATCTGCTCCTAAATTTATAAAAATTATATGAAGTGTTTATAAAATAATAAGAAATGTATTAAGATCAAGTGAACAATACAAGATAAACAACAAAATATAAACTGATATAATTAGACAATTATCTTTAAAAGAATCATTTAAGTGTTTGTAGTTTTATAGTCAAATTTTTTTTAAAACAATACAAATTCAATGGTTTTAAATATTTGGAACAAGAAAACTGATTACAAATAAGATAGATAAATTTTAAAATAGCATACCTTAGTTTACACAAAGACCTAGTTTCATTCTTCAATTATATTTTGTCACTTAAATGAATCTTTTAATGATGTGTAAAAATATAAAACTACAATTTTTATTATAGCACTTCAACGTTTTCTTCTGTTATCATTCCACCCATTTAATATTCTTCTAAAAGCTTGTGTAAACTATTAAGATTTTACTGGAACTTTTTTTCACTTATATTATGAATGAATATTTCTTAAATGTATAGTGTGAAAGTCAGTTAAGTAGTCTAGTGGTTAAAATATTTGTAGTAGCTACCAAGGTTTCCTAATGAATTTTAAGGCAATTTTTCAGCATCAAAGATGAATTACCTTATAAAAATTAATATCCAAGGTTTAACCTGGGTTTATTATTGAAGCCTAGTCGGCCACATTTTTCACCAGTGTATTATATTATTGTAAAATAATGCAGGAATTATTTTAAAATTTTATACTGTATAAACTTACAGAAGATGAAAGAAAAGAAGTTCTGCGATCAACTTTTGACAAATCTCGAGCAGTTGTTGCAGAAATCTGTTTTCGAACATCTGCAGCATGTTGACTGAAAATATTTTTCAAACAGAAAAATAAATTTATTGTATTAATTATAAATAAGTTTTCATTAAAAACAGGTCTTCAAATTGAAAATAATTAATATGGCTGATTACTTTACACTGCCTTAATCATACATAAAATAACTTTGGCCTTGTAAATTACACCAGTTCAAAATAAGTTACAAAATTAGTTACGGTCTGAGTTGGCAAAGGGACACATCTCCCGAAACGGCCGTCCTCAACAAGCAAAGTAAGTGTTACTATAGCCAAGTTTAAAACATTTAAAAGTGTTTAGTGATTACTAGTAGCTCACACGAAGATGGAATCAACAAATGTTCAAAATAACTTATTTATAAATAATTTATATAATGGTTGATAAAATAAATATCACACCTTAATTTTTTTTTTTATAACACCATTAACACAGAGCTTTCTCTGATTGTTTTTATTAAAACAAATAGAACTGAAAATGATGGAAATATTCCGTCAAAGCAAGCATATCTCTCTAGTAATTTTTAAAATATTTTAATGTCTTATAAGTCACTGCAAGGTAATTCTTTTCTTTCTCCTACTCAATCAAATAATGAATTTTTTTTAAACTATGAAATAAGACTACCCCTGACTTTAATAAATTAATTCTTACCTTTGGCTTTAATAATGTATCACTATTATAGTAATCTATCAACATCTACTACAAAATGTATATATTTTGCTGTATTTTTACACTTTGACATTTTCTACAAAAAAACTTGTTCTTCCAAGAACTAATTAAGGTCTCTTAATTTATTTTCACAAATCAATTATTTCATCACATATATTGGTCTCTCTCAATTTATGCTTGCTTATTTCTATAAAAAATAGAATTTAAAAAATTCAAACGCTTCTTAAGCCTTCCAGGGTTCAAATGTTCCTGAGATGGTTATAATGAAAATATTTTTTTATTTTTACCCTCTTGATAAGTAGAGAGGCTCCACTCATAACTTTACTTACTAACTGAGCTTGCTAATATCCATTTGACTGCCGAGTCACTTAGTGCTTGTTGTCTGTGGGCGATTTCATCTGATTAGTGCATGCAACCATTCCTGTTTAAATATAAACATAACAGTAATGTTTGCTTATGTTATGGGCCCATTTCTGTACACCCAACAACCATACATCCTAACATTCGTAAGTAAAAATGTTTCAGCTGTGTAGTGTGTGGAACTAAATACATTCTTTATTTTCAAAACCATGGCAGCTTCAAACATAATAGATCTACACAATCTGTCAGATGTTAAAGCTCTTCATAATATGCTGCTGGATGAGGTAGGTGGCACATTGGTCATGAAGAAGATAAACTGTGAAAAATGTTATGAAAAATCACAAGAAAATAATGACACAGGGTATCGTAGCATGGATAATTATTAGTAAGACAGAAGAAATGTACTATGCAGTGAAAATAGATACAAAGAATGTAATCAATATGATACAAAAAAAAAAACACCTTTCATAAAGAGAAGGAAAATGGTTTAGCAAAACTTAATAGTTGCATTACATGGATTGCTAAAAATAAGAAACAAAACTGTTCTCAATAAATGGCTTTGCTAAGTTCATAAGTCACTAGTTCAACTGTTACCTTATTGTAATACTCACAAATGAGTATATTTAAATCATTTAGGGTAAATTTTCCAAAAATTGGGATGCTCAAGAACTGACTTTATTGGAGTGAAAACTTTTATGGGACTTCTTTATCTAGTATACGAATTTAGAAAATTAATAGAATACGAGTAATACTGGTGGAGATATGCTTTGATTTATGACAAATCTATATCATTTCTGCTTCCTCGTTAGATATTTGAAACTTAACAATCGAAGGCTTATATCTCAAACGAAGAAGTTATTTAGTTTAGCCAAAGCAAAGGATTTTTTTCCAATTTCTCTTGAAAATCAATAAAAGATGTTGTTCATTATATTAATAAATATGCCACTATTGATGGAAAACTTGAAACCTTTCGAGGCAATTGTTCAAATTGGCAGTGTATTCCATCTAAACCTGTCAAATATAGCACAAAATATTTGTTTTGTAGAAGCAAATGATTTTTATATTTATAATTTTTGATACCACCTGATATCCAACCCATAGGACCAAATGCTGACAGCAATAAAATTACACTTTTTTGTATTAACTTGGCAAAAAAACGACTACTTACTGATTTATTCAGCAGATGCGTTTAGCGCTAGGTCAGCACATTATTCAATCCTGTTGTGAAACATCATCACAACATCCAACACAATTTTAAAACACCTACACAGTTCAAAAACACACGACAGGGTAGACGTATACAAGATTACATGCAACAACTGCCCCGGCTTTTACATAGGACAAACAGGGAGAACATTTCACAAGATACAACGAACAGGTAAAACATATAAGAAAGACACAACCCAAATCAAATTTCGCCATACACATACAAAACACACTACACTCAAAGACTGACATAGACACCAATCTAAAAATCCTACACTGCATCAAAAAAAGCAACAAACCTAACACAGTAGAAAACTACGAGATATACAAACACCATGAATACTATCCACAACACTTTCTAAATGACAAAACACACTCACAATCAACTACTATATTTGAGCACATAATTAACAACTACTCTATGAGCAATAACACACCACAGAACAGAAATACACCACAGACTCACACCAAAACAACACACCTGAGCAACCGTCTTGTCAGTAATTCACACCATTGAATAATGCGCTGACCAGCACGAAACGTGTCTACTGAATAAATCAGTAAGAAGTGGTTTTTTTGACAAGTCAATACAAAAAAGTGTAATTTATACAAAAACCTCAGTTTTACACAAAAACTGCAAGCAATAAAATGCTGTCACAAATGCAAGTCACAATAAATTGCAAATGCTGTTGCAATATTACAGTGCTCAATTAGTTCAATGATATTGAATTACTGATAAAATTAATGATATGTAAATTAAAAACATGAGACCTCTACAAAAAATTAATGGAAATATGCTAGAGTTGATGCTTGTGACCAATTTTAATGTAAGTACATAAATGTGTATTTACATAAAAGGAAGGTACAATTTTGCTGTCTTATGTATCCAGATTTAAATTCCATTATGTCCTCCAGCATGCATTTTCATGACATAATTGACGCTTAAACTAAAAAAACCAAAACTTTTCAGATTTTTTAAAATACAAATAAGTGATAGATACAATAGACATTTTATGTGGTATTTACAATGTAGCTCATAGCACATTAATAAATAATATTTGTTTGTGCTTAAAATAACTGGTATAAATGATATTGGAAGAGAATGGATATGAGATAAAAATGCATAGACACTTTCTTTGACTGTTGAAAAAGAACCTTGTGAAAGAATATACACTCCATTATGCAAATGTAAAATTACCTATCATGAGCCCTGCAAGTGAGAATTATAAAATAAATTAATTTTACACTACTTAACTAAGTGAATACGTAATTGCTTACTTGCTGACGCGTTTCAAAACGATCATTTCTTTTTCGAAGCTAACCTTCTACTAGCGGCTTCTGGCTCTTTACAAACGGTATGACACGGTTGGATTTATGACATTGGATGAGGTGTCGGCGTCTTGTGTGATGTATTTGAAAAGACTATTGGCTTCGAAGTGTGTGTGGTCATTAAGTATATTTTCCCTGTCTGTTGCGTAGTGTTTGTAGATTTCATATTTTTCTAAGGTTGTTAGTTTTTTACTCTGTTTTAATGTGTGTAGAATATTTAAATTAATGTGTATGTCGGTATGTGTGTGTTGGGTGTTATTTAGGTGTTTTATGTAGCTGGATTTAGGGTTTGTTTGGGTAATGTGTTCATCGAAGCATGTGTAGAATAACCTGCCGGTTTGACCGATGTAATAGTTGGGACAATCGTTGCAAGTTAATTTGTAAATACCTGAGAGTTTGTATATGTCAGTTTCTTTTTGAAAAGGTTGTATATGTTTCCTTAGCATGTTTGTTGTTTTGTAGGATATTTGGTAATGGAGTTTTCTAAATGTGGAGGCTATTTTGTGTATGTTTTTATTGTGGTAGGTGAGGGATATATATTTGTTATTTTTTGTGTGGTTTGTTTGAGTGGCTGTTAGATGGTGTTTATGTTTTATTTTCCTGAGAATGTTGTCTATGAGTGTGTGTTGGTAGCCGTTTTGTTGGATGATGTATTTTATGGTATTAAGTTCTTCCATAAAATACATCATCCAACAAAACGGCTACCAACACACACTCATAGACAACATTCTCAGGAAAATAAAACATAAACACCATCTAAGAGCCACACAAACAAACCACACAAAAAATAACAAATACATATCCCTCACCTACCACAATAAAAACACACACAAAATAGCCTCCACATTTAAAAAACTCCATTATCAAATATCCTTCAAAACAACAAACACGCTAAGAAAACATATACAACCTTTTCAAAAAGAAACTGACATATACAAACTCTCAGGTATTTACAAATTAACTTGCAACGATTGTCCCAACTATTACATCGGTCAAACCGGCAGGTCGTTCTACACACGCTTCGATGAACACATTACCCAAACAAACCCTAAATCCAGCTACACAAAACACCTAAATAACACCCAACACACACATACCAACATACACACTAATTTAAATATTCTACACACATTAAAACAGAGTAAAAAACTAACAACCTTAGAAAAATATGAAATCTACAAACACTACGCAACAGACAGGGAAAATATACTTAATGACCACACACACTTCGAAGCCAATAGTCTTTTCAAATACATCACACAAGACGCTGACACCTCACCCAATGTCATAAATCCAATCCTGTCATACCGTTTGTAAAGAGCCAGAAGCCGCTAGTAGAAGGTTAGCTTCGAAAAAGAAATGATCTTTTTGAAACGCGTCAGCAAGTAAGCAATTACGTATTCACTTAGTTAAGTAGTGTAAAATTAGTTTAATCAGTGAATTCAAGATGATTACATCAAGAAACTTTCATAAAATAAATGATAACCACAAACTTTCAAGCAATAAAGCAGAAGAAATTAATGGCACCAAGAAAAAGTTTTTGTTGGCATGAATTTGTATCCTTTTCATATTTATTACTCAAACATATGTCAGAAGCACAAATAAAGTGATTTCAGGTACCACACATAGATACAGTTTAAAATTCACAATATGTGAAACATAACTTCATTGTTTTAATAGTCATAAATCCATACAAAGTAAATATTTCTTTTATATTATTACAATAATGAACAAGTACCAAATATCCAGTTAGTACGGATTTGGTTATAAAAAAATTATATCTTGTCTAATAATGAAACCGAAAAACTGGGAAATTGTTCAATACGCATAAATCAATATATGTTCATTAACAATAGCAGATGGAACATTGCTATCTTGATCTGATATTTTAACTGAAAGTTAATTATATGCATCCAATAAAGAAGCTCATGTTTTACTTTATAATTGTTATGTTCTGAAAGTTTCTCACCAGATCCTTTGTAGCTATATTTTAATATAAGTATAAAGTAACATAATGCATAGTGAAGTTTTTATAAAGAACTCGTTGTTATGGTATTAGGTCTCTAGAGTTTATGTAATTTTTAACACCATTATTTATATAACTTTCAAGGAGTATTTATGCTCTAAAATACGAGTTACCTTTTTCTTGTTTATAACATACGTTTGTGTAACATATATGAAAAGGGAAAAAATCACAAAGTTGAATAACATTTTGTCAAGTATTACTATATGGTAACTTGACATTAATTTAAACTTCATTTATTCAATACATTAGTAAAATTCCAAGGAATGAAAATTACCTAACCTATATTACCTATATTAAAATATACCTGTAGTGTCCAGTCAGGATAGATTTGGTTGTAATTTTATACATTACCTAATTAGATGTCTCCTTCCACAGAGTAATACTTTTTGCCAGAAGACGTCACGTGATCTCTATTCTGGCCTTACATGTGTACATTTGGGTAAACATATAAAATTACCACCAAAACTATCCTAACTGGATACTTCATAGGTATATAAAATTAACCTTCCATGGTAATAACAAAACAATAATTATCAATATAGCTTCAGGATATGTTTTTGATTCATTTTATATGAATTGTATTACAGGTGGGCAGTGAGCATTTTTACCAGCACTATTAGCAGCACATCCCAGGGGAATTACAATTTGAAAAAAATGTTAATTTTTGGTGTGTAAGCGAGAATTGTTATAATTTTTTTTATATTTCTGATGATTTTCTGTGTCAGGTATATTTTTTTTTGTTGCTAAAATCACATACGTGAGCACGGGAAATAAATACCGATGTTATGAATAGAAAAAAATAACAATGCATAGTGCTGACCTCCAGAAAATTTTAAATTTTGAAAATATATGCATTATCTTTACTTTTAACCTGATACACCAAATTTTATAAAATCCAGGTTCTTTTTATAACATTAAATTACACTACATTATAATATAATATAGCTCTATATGTTTTAGAGAGGATAGAAATGATTTAAAATAATAATAGTACGAGTTTACTAAAATACGATGTAAACAGTTCCAGTCTAAAGTGTAACACTGGTTCCTTGTATAATGTGCTGATGTAATGTGCAAAAAAAAACATACCAAAATGGTAGCCACTTTTCACTAAGTTAAATTATGTTAGCAAAACCTTATTTTATTTATGGTGGTTGTTTACTTTAGCCACAAAACCATTACGGCCGATGCTGAAACTCATAACAAATATAAAAAAATAAAAATATTCTCGCTGAGGTCCCAAATAATTACAATTTTGGGAAAAAATTATTTAACCCCAACCCCCTCCACAGTCACCTAAAACCTTAAAAAATTAATGTTTTGCTTGATTTTTTACCTTGAAACTAGCAAAATGCCTCAAAAACTATTTGAATGTTTTCTTATTACTACAAAAAAATTATTTTTTGTAACATTTTAGTAGGGAATATATTTTTGGGTAACCACTCTACACTACATCTAGACATGAATATACCTATAAGGTATCCAGTTAGGATGGATTTGGTTATAGTTTTATACAGCATTACTATATACCTATATTAAAATAAACCTATGAAAAATCCAGTCAGGATAGATTTGGTTGTAATTTTATACAACATTACAATGTACTTATATTAAAACATTCGTTATGAGTTTCTGCATCAGCTGGTAATAGTTTTTGGCCGATCTTATATTTTACATATATAGTTTGTTTTGTATATTTTAATATAGGTATATCATATGTTGTATAAAATTACAAGCAAATCTATCCTAACTGGATATGTCATAGGGCACATCTAGTAAGTCTAGTAGCAGTGTGCTGTTACTACTGCGTGCCCAAAAACAGTCCCACATAAAATATAATAGAAAATTGGTAAATACTTTTCGATGCATTTTGCTAGGTTCAAGGTAAAACATTGATTTCGTAAGGTTTTAGGTGACTGTGGAGGGGGTGAAGGGTGACATAATTTTTTCCAAAATTGTAATTATTTGGAACATCAGCGAATGTATTTTTATTTATTTTGGTATCACTTATGAGTTTCTGCATCAGGCGGTAAAAATCTTTCGGCCGTAATAGCTTGGCTAATATAAACAATTACCTTATTTATTTTCATTACCAAACCCTACACAAATGTAAACTTTCTAACTATATTGCAATGAATTATAAAACATTTATGTTTTATAGAAAATACTTTGATTTAATACAGTTTTGTATGTATATAATGAAACTATTTTTGTCTTTTTCAAAATTTATAATTAGTCAAGTGAACGTACTTTAAATTATCATTTTGTGTGTGTTCCTGACAACTTTGTTTATCAATTGTTATTTTTTTCAAAATAATTCATATCTGTTAACAAATAATTGCCAAATATTGGTCTGATACTTGAAGTTTTGGTAGTTGTTTATAAGAGCGGCCACCTACGATATTTTGGAAAATTGTTCAAAACCACCAAATAGGACGATATCCACAAGAATTTTTTTTTACTGAGGTAAGTTACTTTTCTTCAATTTTAAGTAGGGTAAAAAATTCAGTGCAGAGGCATAAGTTGTGAATGGGCGTGAAGTGATACAAATGATTCGTGATGTCACAGTGCGGAGCTTCAAGTTATGCATCGGCCGCGAAGTGGTACAGTGACATCACGCATACCTTACGTGTGTAGATGTGTGTAGATATTTGAGAAATAAGGTTTTGGATTAATTTTTAAGGTTTTTGCATACATATATTTAAATATGCTTATAAATTCTCCAGTTAGGATAGATTTGGTTTTAAATTTATACATTGCTATTTAGCAATATTAAATAATATCTAAAAAGTATCTAGTCAGGTTAGATTTAGTTTTAATTTTATACATTAACTGAATGGTTAAATGTATAAAATTAGAATCAAATCCATCTTGACTGGATACTTAATAGGTATATTTCAATAAAGATATATAAAATTCACCTTCCCTGGCAATAACAAAAATAATAGTTATCAATATAATAGTTTCAAGATATGTTTTTGTTTCATAAAGTTTTGATTGCTAAAACACCAACTACAGTTGAGACGTCACGAAACATTTGTATCACTCCGCGCCCATTCATAACTTATGCCTCCGCTCAGAATTTTTTACCCTACTTTAAATTGAAAAAAGTAACTTCCCTCAATAAAAAAAATAAAATTCTTGTGGATATCATCCTATTTGGTGGTTTTGAACAATTTTCCAAAATATCTTAGGTGGCCGCTCATAAACAACTACCGAAGTTTTTAACAAATGTAGCAATTACATTTATTGCATCTTAATGATTCATAAATTCTTAGAAAATTTAAAAAAGGGTTAATGAAATTCTAAGCTGTAAAGGAACATTTAAAGTCTAGTGCATAAACATTTAATTCAATCAAATATATAAGGTATGCACACTTTAGTACAGTAAACATGTAAAATATTTTATAGTAATAATTCAGTGAGTATTTTAGCAATTAAATACTTACCTAGATAGTTTTTGAGCAAAAGCTCTCTGAACTGATACCATAGTGAGACTAGCTTTTAAATATTCACAAAAACCAATTACAGACTATTAAATCAAGGCACAACGTTATATCTCAATCACTGTTTTGCAAATATAATTGTAAATTCATTTTAAAATAATTCTTTGCATGTTAACTTATTTCACTTTTTATTATCCATAGTTATACTAGGTTAGCCCATTTTCAAATAATAGGCTACATTATATATTAAAAATTTAGAATTATTAATTAATAGATAACAGCTGAAACCTTTAAACAAACTCAATTTAATGATAGAAATTAAATGAAATTAAATAAATCAATAGAATTATTTAGAAGAACTAAATTTTTGCCGAACACTTTTAGTAAATAAAGTTAAATTTGCTATTTTGTATATACTTCATAAGTCCACGATCCCCCACCCATAGTTTGAGTAGTTGACTGCAGAGAATTCTGAAAAATAAAAATTACCCAGACTATTGAATACGGGAATGTTTTCTTTTTCGTATAGTTAACCATGGAAAGAACATGTTTAGAAATAGAATTTTTAAATTAAAATATGGGTAAAACAAGAATAATTTTTAACGAACAAAGTAGGATTTAATCAAACGAAGGAATTACAAAATTGAAAACCTCAACTCGTAATATATACTTGAATTTCCGAACTAACAAATTTTTTAATTTTTATCATAAACTTATGTAAAAGTGATTAATCAAGTTTCACCGAAGGTAATGGACTACAAAATTCAAGGGATATAATGAAGAGTATAGTAATAACTGTACAATTGAAAATAAGTTTTAAAACTAAGAAATGTGTTAGCGAGTGACTTCATGTAAATTTCTAACCCCATAAAGCCTTTAATTAGTGACCAATTATGCAATTTTTTATTTCAATAATTCTCTATCATGCCTCAAAGGTTATGCTTGTTAGATCCTTTAGACTGCTGCATTTAAAAAAATAGCATATGAAAACTATCTGTAGCTTGATTTATTTTTATTATTAATGACTTACTTATTAGCCAACGCCCACCCTTGTCATTTGGTGGCGCGCTGACCAGTACCTTTATTATTAATGAAGAACCAGGCAATTTATAAAGTAGATCGCCATTAATAAAATGGATGAACAATAACACGTCAAGTTATTACTTAGCAGTCACCCAAATTTTTGTTATTGTTTTACTGCAGTTCAGAGAACAACGATGTGTGTAAACATACAGATCATCCGAGAAACAGAAGAGTGTACCTTGAAAAGTCGCTTTAAATGCTAGCACAAAATTTTAATAAAGTCAATTGAATTGAGTAAATTAAAAAAGGAATACATTCCAAAAAAATGACAAAACTAAACTAGGATATTAATTTTCTCCTATCAATATATGACCGCCTATGGAGTTGAAAAAGAAACATATTCTTCAACTCCAAGGATGCTTATGAATAGCGAGTGAGTTGGAAGAAAGGACATATTTCAGGAATATGTTTTGTTTTCAACTCAAAGCAGCGCTAGTACCAATGTCGTCCATCTCGGCACTTTCAATGACATATTCTTCACTGTTGCTGCGATGCTGCAGAGAATAGTTTTGTTTGATGTGGTGAGTGAAGGGCTTATTGTTTGTTGTACACTATTCATTTCATGTAGTTTATTAACTGATTTATAACAATGTCAGATTGTGATAGTCATGAACCAAGAAATAAAAAAGGGAGAGTAAATAAAGAAGAACGTGTACTGGAGAAGGAAAAGTTAGCAAGACGTCGAGGTGAGGAGTTTCTAAATTCAGTAGTGGTGCTTGTCCAAGTAAAAACTACAGGGCCAAACTGTTTTTGCGTGAAAAAATACATGGATAGTTTTTGTAAGGAGAAAAAAATCTTATTTTCAGTACTATTTGTGTTATTCGTCTTCAACTTTTTTATGTATGTAGATCTCAGAAAGAGTAGGATATTTTTTTATAAGCCTGATTGAGAGGTTTGATGTTGAAAGGCATAGGTCGTTACATAGAAACTCAAACACAACACATGTTACCTTTCACATACCTTCCCATTCAAGGAAGAAGCAGATTTGAAGTAGCTCCAATGTTTACATCAGCTTGCATGCAGTTTCACATAAAGTTGTCTTCATATTGACAAATAATTTGGGTTCTGGATGCTAAGCCACATTTACCATTGATATGAAGGGTAAGCATTAAAACTCTGGCTTTTACTGTCGTATGTTGCCTAGGATGTCGTATGACATCCTAATCCTATACAACAGCAGCATACGATATATAATCTCTTTCCACAATAACATAAACAAATTACACAATAACATTAACTTCACATTAGAAACAGAACAAAATCAATTTCTTAGACCTAACGATAACAAAACCAAACAAGAAACACATTCAAAACATACAGGAAACCCACCCCCACTGACAGAGCTATACACAACACGTACAATCATCACAAACAACACAAATATGCTGCCTTTCTCTCTATGATACACAGACTAATCAGCATACATATGAACAATGAAGACAAAATAAACAAACTAAACACAATAAAACACATTGCCTATAAAAACAAATACCTTGATAGACAACATATTGCAATAATAAACAACGCGTACATAACAACAAAAAACAATAACAAAACCACAAAAATATATATCACGACAACAAATTTTAAAAAATAGCTTCCTCGTTCCGCAAACTTAAATACAACGTAACATTCACAACATCCAACACAACTAAAAAACACCTACACAGTTCAAAAACACACCAGGATAAACATGAAAGGGCATGCATATACAAGATTACATGCAACAACTGTCCCCGCTTTTACATAGGACAAACAAGGAGAACATTTACAACAAGATACAACGAACACATAAAAAGATGAGAAAGACAACGCAAATTAAATTTCTCCATACACATACAAAACACACTACACTATCAGACTGACATAGACACCAATCTAAAAATCCTACACTACATTAAAAAAAAACTTAACAAAGTAGAAAACTATGAGATATATAAACAACATAAATACTATCAACGACATATTCTAAATGACAAAACACACTCACAATAAAATACTATATTTCAGCACATAATTCACAGCTACTCTATGAACAACAAACATACCACAGACTCACACTAACACAACACACCTGAGCCACAGTCTTGTCAGAAATTCAAAGCATTGAATAATGTGCTGACCTAGTGCGAAATGCTTCTGCTGAATAAATCAGTAAGTAGTGGTTTTTGCCAAGTTAATACAAAAAAGTGTAAAATTTGGCAGGTTTTCTGTTGTACATCTTGAGGTTTTTCTAACTGACTAAAACAGAAAACTACAAGATATACAAGCACCACTGAAACAATCCACAATACATTCTAAATGACAAAACTGACTCATAATCTAACACGATAAGTGAACATATAATTATCAACTACTCTATGAACAATAATACACCACTGAACACCAATACACAACAGACTCGTGCTAATACAACACACCTGAGAAACAGTCTTGTCTGTGGCTCATAGCATAAAATAATGCACTAATCTAGTACAAAACCTGTCTGTTGAAAAATTTCAATAAGCAGTGGTTTCTTGCCAAGTGATACCAATAGTAACAAATAGAATGATTTATTTTTATATGTCCTGCAAAATTTAAAAAAAAAATACTATAATGTTTACATCTACAACCTAAACTACCACTATACACATAAACTAGGCGTTTGTAGGGGCAAATAACCTTATTCATATTAAAACTACACAATAAAATAAATAGTCTAAACACAAAACCTATAAAGGTTACTAGCATATAACTCTATAAATGTTGTAAACTAAAAAAACCTATATTTACCCCCGCTCCTTTGTGCCAATACCTTTAATTTGAGCCATCTCCCAGCTCTATACAACATTCCAAGCTCCCACATCTTTCTCTTAAAATTCGGCGCACAAAAATAAATATTAAGATAGCAATAGATATCTAAATAAACATTTTCCTAAAACCCTTCTTTATAGGGTACTCTTGCCTATACTAGCACTTACTTTTATGATTGTTGAGAACAGCCATTTCGCGAGATGTCCCCCATTGTCAATTAAGTCCACAATGGGACTCATCTCCCGAAACGGCCGGCCTCAACAATCACAAAAGTGCTACTATAGCCAAGTGTTTTTACTTAAAAACTACTACCTCACGTAAAGATGAAATCAACTAATACAAACATTTTTTGTCTATTCAACATGAAGTAAGCACTAATAACATAAACGTAATATAGAAATAAGTTTTTTACATATGTATGTTAATATTTATAATTATAGATAATTTTTTATTCCATGTATGTAAATTGGGGCTATCATACACATTATATATGTATATATATATATATATATATATATATATATATATATATATATATATATATATATATATATTCTTGATATTTAACGTTATCCATTGTTTTTCCGTTGCACTGACTTTATGAAGTTAATATATTACTATTGTAAGTAATTTTATCCACCATTAAGTGCAATAATTTTACCTTGAGTGATGAGGCACCTTTCGGTCAATTGACCATTGTCGAATCACTCAAGGTAAAATTATTGCACTTAATGGTGGATAAAATTACTTACAATACTAATATATTAACTTCATAAAGTCAGTGCAACGGAAAAACAATGGATAACGTTAAATATCAAGAATATATATATATATATATATATATATATATATATATATATATATATACAAAGTTATTATTATTAATTGTAAAACATTTTTTTTCACCACTAAGTGCAATAATTTTACCTTATGCGATGAGGCACCTTTCGGTCACTTGACCATTGTCAAATGACTGAATTAATTTTCTCTCGATAGATCTAATTTCAGAGAAAATTAATTCAGTGATTCGACAATAGTCAAATGATCGAAAGGTGCCTCATCACATAAGGTAAAATTATTGCACTTAGTGTTGGAAAAAATTGTTTTACAATTAATAATAATAACTATATAAAGTCAGTGCAACGGAAAAATAATGGACAATGTGAAATATCATGATATGTATATATATATATATATATATATATATATATATATATATATATTGATATTTTACGTTGTCCATTGTTTTTCCATTGCACTGACTTTATGAAGTTAAAATATTACTATTGTAAGTAATTTTATCCACCATTAAGTGCAATGATTTTCCCTTGTGTGATGAGGCACCATTTGGTCATTTGACCATTGTCGAATCACTGATTACTTTTTCTTAATTTTTCTGGTGTGGATGTTCGGTCCATGGTGTTGGTACTTGTTGATGTCATACACGTACCTGGAGACTCAAGAGGAAACGTGTATGACGTCAACAAGTACCAACACCACGAACCGAACATCCACACCAGAAAAATTAAGAAAAAGTAATCAGTGATTTGACAATGGTCAAATGACCGAAAGGTGCCTCATCACACAAGGTAAAATCATTGCACTTAATGGTGGATATATATATATATTCTTGATATTTAACGTTATCCATTGTTTTTCTGTTGCACTGACTTTATGAAGTTAATATATTACTATGTAAGTAATTTTATCCACCGTTAAGTGCAATAATTTTACCTTGAGTGATGAGGTACCTTTCGGTCAATTGACCATTGTCGAATCACTCTGTGAAGTTGACGTTACGCGCACTTTTTCTTGATCTGTGTGTATGATATTTCTATATAGTATGTCTTCTGTATATGTTGTTTGTAGATTCATTAAATTTTTGTGTAAGTTTTTATAAATGTGGTATTTTTCTAGTGAGTTTAGTTCTATTGGGTTGTTATTTATTTCGAGTGATTCGACAATGGTCAATTGACCGAAAGGTACCTCATCACTCAAGGTAAAATTATTGCACTTAACGGTGGATAAAATTACTTACATAGTAATATATTAACTTCATATATATATATGATGAATTGTTACTATCTGGAGTACATCCGTTCATTCTGCAGTCCATAAATACGCAGTTCCGACGTTTCGCTAGAATCTCATCCAGCATTGACGAGGTGAACCCAACAACAGTAGAAGAGCGAGTCAACGTGTTGTTGGGTTCACCTCGTCAACGCTGGATGAGATTCTAGCGAAACGTCGGAACTGCGTATTTATGGACTGCAGAATGAACGGATGTACTCCAGATAGTAACAATTCATCATATTTTTCCATCCGTGAAGGAATACGTATCAGCATATATATATATATATATATGTATGTATAATGAGAAAGAAAGGATTTATTTCATACTAATACAATAAAAACACTAGATGTGTTTAAAGTACTACATCCGAAAACAGATATATTTCAATTGCATTGCTCTGTTGTCAATCAGATAAGAACATTGCCTTGAGTGTCACGACCTCACTTGATTGACAGAGACTTATGCTCTTGAAATATTCAGTGTTTTTCTTAGTATTTCAATGAGCCTATATTATGCAGTCAGGCGCCAGGATTATCATCACTGTCAATCTCCTAAGCAATCCAATAAATCTGTTATATAAGAATAATTTTGAATAATCAGCACACTTGTTTTGCTTATCGCTGTTTTTTGATGTTCCAAGAATAAAAAATACTGAAACACTTCACATGTAATGTTATTCCATAATTTATATGCACAGATGTGAGATCACTGACCTGTAACTCGTGCCAAGTAACCATTTGACGCTGACATCTTAGCCAGTTCTTTAATCTCAATAACAGATTCAGTCTATACCAACGTCGAGATGTTTGTATAAGAAATGTTCTTATTTTATAGGGATTAAAAATATCCCAGCCAGAAAGAGATTTTAAAGACAAGTAATTAAAGAATTGCTGTCATTTAATTTCATACAGTAATTATTCACTAAAAGTCAATCAGTACCAATTATGTTGCATTTACACACTCAGCATAATTTTCTCCATCTTGTTTATTGCTCATAATATTTATCAATGTTATCTTAACAAATTCTTTTCAATTGATGAATGCTAATAAATTTTAGTTTTAAATAAAAAATTTAATAAGTATTCTCGGAATATTTCTTGCAATTATAGGCTACTTACATGTTCTGACCAGATTTCTGACAATAAAACAAATATATTCCTGAAAAACATATGTAAAGGGCATCTGTGCCCTGAAAAAGTTTACAGATTTATTAAATTTAAATTGTTTCCTTTGTATCTTGAATTTTCTTTTCTTAATTTCAGATATAAGAGGTTCTATTGCTATTGTTTTAATATTTCGATCACGGCTATGTGAGCATTGGGTAAAATAATCTTCTTACTGTAGGTTGTTTTAATATGAGCAGGCACTTTCTGCATGCAATGTTATACAGTAACCAACGTTAAAAAAACCACATGGCAATATTCAACAGAAAACAAAAATATTTGATTTAAACTACCATTGATTTTATATATCCCTGATTTAAAATATCATTTAGATTTTATTATATCTTTATGTTGTAGGTTAATTTATGTAAAATTTGTATTTAAAACTTTTATTTCTGTTACAATGAGCACAAAGTGTACAAAATTTTAGACTTGAAAATTTTAAATGCAGTACCCAACTCATTATTTAAATATAGAAATCTTGTTGCTGTTCATGACGACCTGGTTGTAAATTACAAATTACACTTTTGTTATTACTTGCTATCAGACATTTGTTAACTAAAAGTTGTTAAGTTAATTCAGCCTCGTCTGGCTGAAGAAGTCGTAAGACGAAAACGTTTCCTCCAAGTGTAAGTTAACAATTAACAACTTTTACTTAACAAATGTCTGGTCGCAAGTAATAACAAAAGTGTAATTTGTCATTATTTAAGTTTAAGAATTTGTCTTTGGCTATTTCTTATGTCGCCTAAACACTCTGGAATTCTGGCACCTTAGCTTTCAGAACTTTGTTACTTGGTCTTTTATTGGATTATAAAACAGACTTCAAAGTTTTAAACACAAAAAGTCTACTCCTTACTTCTTTTTTTTCTTTCGTCATGTCACAGATACATATAATAAACCACCTGTTACTCCGGGCATCTCATATAAAAATAAAAGATAGCGATTGGAAGGATTCTACTCCAGTCGGTAATGACAAGAGTGATATTTGCACATCATTTTATCAACTTTCTGTTAATGTCTGGAGTTTTTGTTATCTAGCAATAAAACCAGCTGTTTTTTTTTATTTCAATTACTGCAAAAACAGTACTACATTACTATTTTCTGTATTGTGTTGTGGATCAGTTGTTTTTTTTCTATTAAAACTACTATGCATGACCTACGAGGTTGACACATTACCCAACAGCTGGGTCACCACTTTCACCAAAATAAAAATATTTTTTCATGCTATTGACCCCAATATCATTCTACAATTTCCCAGTGGGGCTCATTTAATTGTTTTATCTAAGGTTTCAAGCATTAAGCCTGTTTCTGAAAAATTGTTACAAGTCTAAAACAAGACACCAACACTATACACTTTTTGTTATGATATAATTACCCTTCGAACATAATTGTGTCCTAAAATTGACATTTATTTGTAAGTTTTGTATTCGAAATTATATTTTCTATCCCATTGAGTCCTATGGCATAGTGTATCATCGATTGAAAAACCTGCTAAAAGTCCACTGAGATAAACCAATACTGAGTTCCCAGGTGATCTTAAATCATTGATGGAATTACATAACTTTTTTATAACTAAAGTCACCCAATATATTTTTGGTGGGTATTTGTAGAAAGTAGAAACAATAGATAAACATTTATGATTGCAAAAGCTATGCCGATTTCTTTTGAATCATTTAAAAGTTCCTCAGTTTGTTGCCTTTTCAGTAGTAGTTTTTGAAATATTGAAATTTATTTTTCTTTAAAAATAAATCATGTTATACAAAACATGTTTTCAATCATTAATACATATACCTGAAAACCACTCTGGAAAAGTTATAAAACTAGGATGGTAATGACTTGGAACATAATTTTTTTAAATCTTCTACACAATTTTTTTATGAACATAAAAAATTATATTTATAAAGAAATAATAAACAAATAGCTCATGATCCAATGATCAAGTCATAGCTTAAGAATGTAAGGCAAATACTGTTGATTTGCAGATGTGTTAACAAAAGTATAGAATACATGTCCAGTAATCTAGCATTTTTAATAATTTGGCAGATCAAAATCCTGAAGGTGCATAACTAAAACGTGGTTACTACTATCTTATTACATAGTTACTAAATCTTATTGTGAGTGGGTTAGCTTCAAAAATTTGGGACTGTTTTAAAAAAAATGTTTATTAATTTATTTCTCTGGATCCCAGTTATTATTATTATATATTAGTTACAAATAACCTAATATGGTTCGTAAAGTATTACTTTCAGGTTCCTGTAGTTTTGAGATTGCAGGTTCTTGCACAATAGTGTCTTCTTCACAATTTCAAATAAAAGTAGAAAATAGAACTCTACAGTAATTCAATTTGAGGTAATTGTGAGATAGAGGTAACCTGAGATTAAAACTGAAAATTGTTTAAAACCACAAAATAGAAAGATATGCACAAGAATTTTTTTTAATTTAACAAGGAAAGTTATTTTTTATCAATTTGAAGTTGGTTAAAAAATTCAGTGCGAAGCATCAAGTTGTGCATCATCAGCAGAGTGATACAGTGACGTCAAGCTACCTTACATTAGTAGATATTTGAGAAACAAGGTTTTGGCTAAATTTTTATGGCTTTTGCATACATATATTTAAATATACTTATAAATTCTCCAGTTAGGATAGATTTGGTTTTTAATATATACATTACTATATACCTATATTAAAATATACCCTAAAAAGAGTCCAGTCAGGATAGATTAGGTTGTAATTTTGAGTATCCAGAATACCTAAATGGTTAAATGTATAAAATTACAACCAAATCTATCCTGACTGGATACTTCATACGTATATCTCAATATAGATATATAAAATTAACCTTCCCTGGCAATAACAAAAATATTAGAAATTAATATAGCTTCAGGACATGTTTTTGTTTCATAAAGTTGAGATTGCTAAAACACCAACAGTTGTGACGTCACTGTATCACTCTGCAGATGATGCACAACTTAGTACTTCACACTGAATCTTTTACCGAACTTTAAATTGATAAAAAATAACTTTTGTGTAAAATTTAAGTAAATTCTTGAGCATATCATCCTATTTTATTTTGAAGAACTTTCAATTTTAATCTCAGGTTGCCCCTCTATGTCACAATTACCCAATTCGATACATGATCCTTTCAGATGTTTTCCCTTGATGGATTCAAGCTGGTATCTAACTTACTTCTTGGAACTTTACTAAGGCATGTACATTATGGTGGTCAGTATGTTTAAAGAAAACAAGTATTGGTAATGCCAAAATATTTGGCTTTTGTGGACGGTTTAACATGGGTTTGTGTAACAAAGATGTAATGTGTAACTTGCTGGTGAAAGTGGAAAGATGCCACTGATCTGGATGTTTGAAATCTGAACACTGTATGGTCCTGTCGACCTTAACTCTTCCCTTATTGACTTCGTAATAGAAGTCGTAAATAGTGACAGTCCTTTAAAGTTTGTTCAAAATATATTCAGTCTGATGGAATAACGATTTATTTGATAAATAGCTACAAGCTTAATTTTATGATTATTAATGATAGTGTTGTTGTCATCAAGTACATTAATTATTATTCTCATTACAAAAATATACCAGGTGTTTAATTAAAAACAATAAAAAAATATTACAAATAAATAAGTGATTTATGAAAATAGCTACAAAATATTACATAAAAGTAAATATTTATATACTTTTTTTATCTTCTTGGTTCAATGGGGTATACTTTTCACTTTTAATAACAAATCTACAAGTTCTTTTGGAAGGTAAACCTTATAAATAGATAGAATGAAGGTATAGTTCTGAATGTTTAGATAAAGCATACTGTAATCAGTAGATTGGTAGAGGAGTTATCCTCCCCTAAGTTATCCTGATCCTACACCATTACACTTTTACCTTTGGTGGTTTAATATTTTTTTGGGAGGGTGGGTTTTTTAAGAATAAACTTTGCTTTATTCTACATTTATTGACAGTTGAGCTAAAAATCTTGCCATTAAAGTTTTCCAAATTAAAAAAACAATCCTGTCATCATAAAAAAGCTTCAAAAATTAATATGGTCAAAATATACATTGAATATGGTGGCAAATTTCAAATTTTAATACAATTTTCATAATTTGATTAAGTTTATTGAATTCATCATTAAATTAATTTCTCTAAAAATTTTGTACGAAAAATTTTGTATGATTGTCACAAATTACCAAGAATAATATTGGCAAAACCCCAATGCCACAAAAACAATAAAAAAATAACTAATATTACATGTTCCCTAAGATTAAACCCTTAAGTACATTCCGATGACATGTCATTATCATCAGAGGGTCTTATTTACAATCTAGAATACAGTAATTTACAAACTAGACTAACTAGATATACTAGTCAAATTTACAAAAGGTCAGTCTAGTTTGTAAATTATTGTATTCTAGATTAAAATTTAGTAATAAGACCTTCTGATGATGAGAAAAAAATGTACATAAGGGTTTAATCTGTAATTTTTGTTATTTATTATGTTTGTGGTATTGGGATTTTTTCTATATTTTTATTGTAATATATTGCACCACTGTGCTATTGATATTGTATACAAATTACCAATAAATATACTAAAACACTTGTAAATATTTACAAACTTGCCAATAGTAGCACTTAATTATATTTGTTGACAACCGTTTCAGGAGACGTGCCCATAACTGATCGGGCATGATTGTCAACTCGTAACTGATTGTCAACTCAGACCGTAACTGATCTCAAGGTTTTTGTAAGTTAGGGTATTAGGGTGGGGGTGAGATACTATGGTAGTGTGGATGTACTATCTCACCTCCACCCTAATACCCTAACCTTCGAAAACCTTGAGATCAGTTACGGTCTGAGTTGACAATGGGACACATCTCCTGAAACGGCCGTCCTCAACAAATATAAGTAAGAGCTACTATAGGCAAGTTTGTAAATATTTACAAGTTTTTTAGTGAAAACTAGTAGCTCACGTTGAAGATGGAATCAACAAATTCAATTTACTCGAGTTATTTCAGATAAAACCTAACAAGTATAAATTTCATCTCTAATTTTTCAACATGTTAACAATTTTTCTGCCAAGTTTCGCCATAGGAACAGAAACTTGTGTAAAGTCTTTCGCTACCTCTGTTTATCTAAAATTGTGACCTTACTTTTATCTATATAGAATAATTTTTCAAAAGATTGCTAAAGTAGAAAGTAGTTAATGATTAAAATACCAGGGTGTAAAATAAAAATCATAACAATACTTTAAAGATTTGTTATATTTTAATACAAGGTTTAAATTTTTAGTGTTAACAATATTTTGTCAGATTAAAATCTAAATGTATAAAAAATACAACAGGTTTCTATGAACAGTAAGCATGTTTGCCTAGCTACAAAACATGAAACAGCAAAATTATTGTTGTATTATTTTACAGTATCTAATTAATTATATTAACAATGTTGTACTTTGCAAAAGTGATATCAAATCCGACATTTTTAAACCTATTATAACACATCTTACAAAATTTTAGTTTAAAGTAAGACATTTTAAAGTAAATAACTCTGAAATTTACAAATTTAATAAATCTATACCTGACCTTCCAAAACCAAGAACTACACACAATTTATTTTAGTGAAATTTTACAATATATAATGTCTAGCATTTTACCAATTGTAAGAAAACATCTTAAGATATTTAGAATTCATCAGTTGACAAAGAAAATTATGTAAAAGAAAACAACTGAGATCATGTCTTTAGAAATTTCTGAGCATGAATGTTTAAATAACCTCAATTAATAAATTCAACAAACAAGTAAATGATTTTTAACAGTTAAAACACAAGTAACAAACTTTCTGTATATCACAACATTAAACATGAACAAGGAACTTTAAACAGTTTGATCAAGAAATTATAGAAAACAGTTTATACAAAAACTACACCAAACAAACTAATTTCATAACAGTGTACAATATAAAATTATTTTCTTGTTAATAAATTATGCATTGTGTAATATATCACTAACAAAAAGCAGTATGATGATAGCTACTGAGTAAAACAGAGATCATGGTTCTATATTTACTGTTTCAAGAAAAAGAACAGTAAGTATACATACGTTTTTACATTATATTTATTTAGAACAGTTTGGGTAAGAAATTTAGAAAACAGAAGGCAAGTATTTCTGAATTGAACTACTGAAAAAGGAAATGACAGAATATGATTCCCCAGAAATACAAAGATGTCAAGGACTGATTTTCAAAATTTACAGTATGTTTAAAACAAGCAGAAAAGTTCTGTTATGAAGTAAAAAAATAACAGCCAATTTTGTTTTGAAGCAAGAGACTTGAGGAGTAATTATAAACTGAACGGATTGGCTTGAAAAAAGACACTACAATCAACACAGGTTTTAATTAAACACCATACAGAATGTCTTACTATTTTCAAGATGGCAAATAAAACAGAAGAAAATCTACACCTATAAAATGTTTTTGTACATAGAAGAGTCCATATTATATACTACTGCAATTAAATATACTAAATAATAATATTAATAATAATCACCACCAATATAGGTACAAATTTATAATTATATATTATGCTGAACTAAATACAAATATATTATTTTTTACAAGTTTATATATATATATATATATATATATATATATATATATATATATATATATATCCTTGTATAATTTTCATGATAAATTTTGCCAAGATATTCATCCATTTAACTAAACATGCAATTTACCCTGCTCCTTATAATAAAACAGACTTTAAATTTACTATCATCACAGTTGTTTGATTAATGTCCAGCTCTGCTAATTGGTTTCATAGCTTGTGAGCAAAGCAGCATCGACTGGCTCCATACAAGAAGGACAGGTGAAACTACGCATAAGCCAGTCATCAATGCATTTTACATGGTATGTATGCATACATGGTAAATATCGAACACAGTCGCCAACCAAAAATTCAACCATGCAGATTACACACCTGTAACACAAAACCAAGTTTACAGGTAGAACTAGTTAAACCCTTAATTAATACAGGCTTTTTTTCTACACACAAATGATATGTCATGTCTCTTGGACCCGTAGCATTATTGATATACTTCTTTAGAGATTTCTATGAGCTGAACTAAATATAATAAGTCGGCACTTCATAAGTTTATTTATTGTTGGTAATATAATATATATATTGTCAAATCCATGGTCAACTGACCGAAGGTGCCTGATCACATAAGGTGAAAATAATTGCACTTAGTGGTGGAATAATTGTTTACAATGAACAATAATATATATATATATATATATATATATATATATATATATATATATATATATATATAGATAGATAGATAGATAGATAGATAGATAGATAGATAGATAGATTTTTTGGACTAGGAGACTGACAGACTTACCTTGGTAAGAGTCCACTCTGTAGTCTTGAAATAGAAACACATAAAAGCACATAACCAATGATATATTTCAACCACACAGTGGTCTTAGTCAATCAAAGAGAAAACACAAAAAGAAATTGAGAGAATAAAATAAAATTTATCTCATTCTCTCATATTTCTTTTTGTGTTTTCTCTTCGATTGACAAAGACCACTGTGTGGTTGAAATATATCATTGTTTAAGTGCCTTTATGTGTTTCTATTTCAAGACTACAGAGTGGACTCTTACCAAGGTAAGTCTGTCAGTCTCCTAGTCCAAAAAATCTAAATAATCTTTACCAACCAAAACTAACCTTAATATATATATATATATATATATCACTTTCACTTATGTACTTAAACAAGAATCTTACTTGGTATTTATGCAAGCGCTTTCAGAGACTAGTAAGTGCCTCCATCTGATGGAGGCACTTACTAGTCTCTGAAAGCGCTCGCATAAATACCAAGTAAGATTCTTGTTTAAGTACATAAGTGAAAGTGATAAGTGTATACAAGAAAACAGTGTTGCATAATCTACAAATATATATATATATATATATATATATATATATATATATATATATATATTTTTTTTTTTTTTTGTGAGTCACAACATCACAACTTTTGATGACTGCTGTACCACAAAAATAATTAAATCCCTCCCCCCTGATTGCAATCCCTCAGAACTGAGAAGGTGGGAACTATCATACCAGTGGTATACCAAGTCCAGAGATCCCCTAACCTCAACATCAGATAAATCCATTCATTTTATTTTTTATTTATTTATTTATTTTTTTATTATTTTTTTCTTCCTAATAGCCTTATCTCTTTTCCCCTGACAGACTTATATAAACTATAATCACTCATATGCTCATGGAGACAATATATATATATATATATATATATATATATATATATATATATATATATCTTTAATCTGTGCATCTGTGACATCTGATTTCTACTCTACACAATCTGTGATTACAACTTACATTTATTTTATTTCATTCTCTCATATTTCTTTTTGTGTTTTCTCTTCGATTGACAAAGACCACTGTGTGGTTGAAATATATCATTGTTTAAGTGCTTTTATGTGTTTCTATTTCAAGACTACAGTGTGGACTCTTACCAAGGTAAGTCTGTCAGTCTCCTAGTCCAAAAAAAAAATACATATATATATATATATATATATATATATATATATATATATATATAGTTATATATATACTGATACGTATTCCTTCACGGATGGAAAAATATGATGAATAGTTCGCTTGAATCACATCTAGCATTGACCAGGTAAACCCAACAACAGTTGAAGAGCGAGTGAAGTCAACTCACTCGCTCTTCAACTGCTGTTAAGTTGCCCTCGTCAATGCTAGATGAGATTCAAGCGAAACGTTGGAACTGCGATTTTATGCACTACAATATGGAAGGATGTATTTCAAATAATAACTATTCATCAGATATATATATAAAGCAACGGAAAAATAATGGATAACGTGAAATATCACATTATTTATGATATAAATATCACGTTTATTTAAATATGATATTTCACGCTGTCCATTATTTTTCCGTTGCACTGACTTTATGAAGTTATTATTATTACTTGTAAACAATTTTTTCCCCCACTAAGTGCAATAATTTTACATTATGTGATGAGGCACCTTTCGGTCACTTGACCATTGTCGAATCACTGAATAATTTTCTCTATTTTTCTGGTTTGGATGTTCGGTCCGTGATGTTGGTATATGTTGATATCATACATGTTTCTTCATATGCAGACGACGTACAATTTTGCAACCACTTTTGTAACTCTTTACATTCGTTTAGTCCGCTCTGTTCAGAATAGAAGGACTTTAATGTAATGAAGATGCACCTTTGCAAGTTAAACACAGTCTGTACGGAGGCTTCACTTGCAGTGGAAAGCGGCCTTATTATCTATACATTGCCAAGGTACATTTATCACCTTTTACAGCAAAAATTATTTTATTCAGAAAATAATTGAAAATTATGAATGTTTTTTTTCACACCGCCTCCTCAGGGTAGTGCATGTAAATAGATCTTTACCATCAGTTCTGCTAATGAAATTATCCCCACAATATCTTTTGTAAAAGTATTATAGTTTTGCAATAAAAAAATATAATTCATACAGGTATTATTACTATTTTTTTAAAATTTTAAAACTATGAATGCAACTGTTAAACAAATTTCTTCTTAAATTTGCATAAATTCATCGAGAAATTTATTTTTAAAAAGTTAATGATCTTTGATACATTTAAAATATTTTAATTTACTTTGAAAATTGTAGGACAAGTTTTTCTTATGAGTTATAAAAAGAATTTAGAAATTACTTTTTAAAAATTAACAAACAAAAACTATTTTAACAAGCTTTTGGTCCTATAAAACTTTTGTTAATCCCTCAGGTTCCTATTTCTTTTTTAATGCTTTTAATATTGCTGGTAAATGAGGCAATATTTTTTTAAATTTGAAATTTAAAAAGTAACTACGTAAAAGTTGCAGTAATAACTTTTTTTACAGACTTGTAAATTATTTTATAAGGTAAAATATTTATTTTGTTATATGAAAATAAAACCGACCACTTTTTACTTACATAAATAAGGTAAAACAAATAGTTATTCCACATATATTGAAATACTGCACGTGTTATGAGGTTTTTTCAGAAGGACTATTTCATCATCTCAATGTGTTCACAAATAGGTTGGAAAACAGGATTTACAAAACCAGTTACAGTAGTCTTGAAAATGCGACTCCTGATTTTCCGATATTCTGTTAAATTCAAGCATAATTCTATTTCAGACTATTTGACAAAAAATTAAAATTAATAACTGTTAGACAATGGACCGTTGCATCCCGATGAAAATCAACTGTGGCCCGATGATATCCGTTCTTTATTTCTACCCACAAATAATACGAGCCTAATCCAGCCGATGGATCATGGTGTTCTAGAATGTATGAGAAAAATACAGACGTTACCTTTTACAATCTCTCTTGAAAATGACTGAAAGGGAAGAAAGCATTATAGGATTTTTAAAAAAATATACTAAAGAAAGTTGTGTACTCGATAGCTAAATCATGGAACGAAATAAAAGGAGAAATATTAGGTAAGTCTTGGAAAAAAGTCCTTAGTCATAATAAAACATTGTCATTGATTCACAAGAAGAAACAGATTTAACATTTCTTATAGAAATTTCCAGATAGTGAAAATGTCGATGATACTGACAAAAGTCAATTAATGAGTAAGGACGAACATAAGTAACAATAACACATGTTACGACTAACAAAATGGTACAAGAAACTACTGAAAGCAGTGATAACAAGAAGAAAGATGAACGTTCAACTGAGACAGTACAAAAAAAGAAAATAATCACAGTGAAGGAACTACCGCCTTGGAAACTGCACTACACTATATCGAACAGACAGACACCGAGCCAAAAAATATGCTTCTGCTAAGACATCTACGCAACACTGCAGCTCGAAAACAATCTGATAAGCAGACGCAGAAGACACTTTATAACTTTTTCTACAAAAATGTAGCAACCATGATGAACAATGTATTCCAAAGCAAAATTAGTTTATGTAAGTACTGTGACCAATACAGTACAATAATCGTATTTTGTGCATTCTCGTATTAGGATTCATTGGAAACCTTATTTATTTTTTTTAATGTACAGTAATGTATTTCCGTGTAATCCAAATTTTCGTTAATCCGAGGGGGGGCGTCACGGTCCCATCTACCTTGAATTATCGAGACTCTAATGCATAGCAAAAAAAACAGCTGATAGAAAAAGATTAGATAGACCAAATGTAGTGTTTAAGGCAATAAATATCTTATTGCCAACAGATTTTGTGTACAACCATCTCCCATCCGAGATAAGTAAACAAAATTAAAAGTGTTGTCTTCCATGTGTTGCGACAGACAACTTTATGATTTTCAGAGATCATCATCATTTTGTAGGGCATTTTGAAGGATGGAAAAAAGTTCAAAAAAATACATGATTAAAAATAGAAATTTGGTATCTCAGCTTTTCAGTGGTTTATATTCTAATGTGTTTAATAAATTTCCATATTTTTTACCTAAAAATGGTTACACAGGAGTGACACAGGAGTACCTATTTCGTTTTAATCTCACAGAGTCTCCGTTGTGTGCACTCTGTGGTGTGGAGAGCGAAACAATTGAACACTTCCTGCTGAACTGCCCTTACCCATTACCTACAAGAGACATCCTCAGACCAATTGTGACAAAGTGGCAAGATATTCTAGTTAAGAAGAACCTGTGTGCATAGCAACATATATATATTGTGGACATCGGGCCATCGGCTATAGTTAAGCTGGACGCCTGCTCGAAGACGTAAGAAGTAAGTAAGTACCTAAAGATGGTTATGTCGAGAAACAATAGAATAAGACCTGGCTAATGCACTACTTGTTTTTGAGCCAATAAAATAGGTTTAGTCAAAAACTTACATTGCATCTTTCATTTGTTACATTAAAAGTAATTCATAGTAGTTTTTTTAATATTAAATACAATTTATTCATTGCTGTAGTAAATTTCTACATATATAATGATGTATAAATACCTACCAAAATTCTTATATGCACTTTGGTGATTGGAAATCTTTAAAAGTTATGTGTGTCATTCTAATCACAAGCGTACTGAGTATAATTTTAAGAATATAAATAAGAAAGCTATTTATATGTATAGAAAAATTATGATGTAATAACATATAAATAAAAACTTACTCTCGATTCTTCTTGCAACCATCATATATACCAGTAGGAAGATGCTGAATTAGCCCAAGACGTTTAGCAATTTTGACTTGTTCTTCTTCAGTTAGTTGGCTTACTGGACGACTTATGTTTGGAGATGGGTAGTAAACAGGCACAACCTCCTGGAATAAACAATAAATTTTAAAATTGTTGCCGGTCTATTAAAAAACATCTGTTATGCTTCACAAACAATAAGAATAAATATTTGTATTAAAAACATTGCCCTGCCTACTAAAGCCTACTAATTTTTCCTACTCAAAATAGGGATGGTCGATATTTTCTGTCACGGTGACTTGTCACTGATATTCATTTGTCGCTGGTGGTACCAGTGATCAAATATGGAAAATGTCAGTTCCAGTGACAATGCATCGATCGGAAGTTGTCTCTGTTGTTATTGGGCAAAACGTTGCAGTCACTGTACTGAAATTGGACAAGAATAACAAGACATAATTAATCACTTAATATTTCTTAATATTAATATTTTTTAATCCAATTTTTTTACAGTTTGTTTTGTTCTATTCATTTTTTGGGCTATTTGGTATATTATTTTTTTTTAATTCTTTCTTAATTTGTTAGCCTGATTTTAACCATTGATAAAGTGTATGATTAGAGTAGGTGTTCTAAAAATTAAATATCCAATGTGACTGTTTAGTACAAGAAATTGATTTTATGTTACTTTTTGTATTATACATCTTGAGACTTTTTAAAATGTCCTTATTGATATCACTTGAAAATAAACCACTACTTACTGATATTTTTTAGTAGGACGCATTTCACACTAAATCAGTGCATTGTTCAATGTTATGAATCATAGACAAGACTGTTGCTCAGGTATGTTGTAAAACAACCTGTAACGTGTAACTGTTCATAAAGCAACAGTCAATTATGTATTCGTTTACAATGCGATCTCGGCAATCCGAGCTTCAATACTCGGAACACTCCAGTAATCCGAACATGCGAATAAAGCTATGTTATGTATAAGAGCCTTAGTGCCTGAGGGTAGTTGAAAGACAGAGTGAGAAAGAAGTTCTATAAAAAATCTGCAGCTGTGCAATTTGATTTCCCGGAATTGTTTTCTGTTGTTCTCTTTCAAAGTTTTCAGATAAATCCTCCTCAAAATAAAGTAGGGTACAATACTTAAGAGTGAATTTAGTCAGTTTTATTTTTTGCTTTTCAAGTGTTCAGTGTCAATTTAAAATGAGTGAAAAGAGAAATCATAGAACACTGTCTTTGAATGACAAATGCACCATCTTATTCGACAAGGGAGAAACTTCTTCAAATCTGACCTGTGAATTTAATACTGGTAAGTCGACAATCACTGATTAAAAAAAATCGTGCAAAAATGTTTTCATATGCATCAGCTTCTGAGGAGGGTACAGTTAAGAGACAGTCAATCCACACAAGTAGATCCACTCCTTAATGACTCTATTAACTAGCGTTTTTGACAGGAACATTCGTGTAATACTACATTTGTGATGTTTTTTCCACCTCACTATTTGCCTCTCCTACAATCAATTTACCAAAATGTGATCCAAAACCTCAAGCTCCATTACCGATCAACTCACTCTTGGACACATTTGCTTAACAACAACAAATTGTTACGACATTCAAAATTTTAACCTCTTTTGCATTATTCTTAGCTGCAGCTTGGGAGGCTGTTCAGTTGAAGATCATGCGTGATTTGTGGAATCCATTGTTGGGGAAAGAGAACATCAATAAAGTACTATTAACTGACAACACTGATGACATCAGCCGTTAGATGATTTCCACTTAGATTAAAAGTATAAACCCTGAGCTTCAGTGAATGATACAGATGTTGATGAATGGGTTAGAGGTCATGAATTTACATTTAAAACTGATGAGGAAATCATACAGAGCGTTAAAGAAGTCTCTAGCAATGAAGAAGATGAAAGTCAAGTTGAAGAAACAATGAACCATGAAGAGGTAGTGCTCATTTCAATCACTGTTTGAAATGGGCAACATAAAACAATATACCGTGGCATCAAAGTCCTTCTATTACAACGTCTGAGAGATGAAGCAGTAAAAAGATTTCTCCAGTAGTGTTAGGAAAAATATGATTTTTTTAAAAAAAAAAGAATAATATTTTTAAACTGTGATTCAAATTTCGAATAAAATACATTTTTATGTAATTAAAAATAACAAAAATATGTAAGAAAACTAAATAAAAATAGTTATGAGTATTCACATTGTTGAATATTTTTTCCAGCATTTTCCTAATATATACATACGTATTTTTTGTAATCCGAACACCCCCTTCAGCAATTGTAGTTCAGACTGCCGATATTTCACTGTAAAGTATTTGACTGTGAGTATATTTTATTATTTAGAATATGCTGTGGTTGGATTTTGTATATTTTGAAGTATTCTGTTCTGTTTAGCTTATTGCTTTTTTTCAATGAAATGAAGAACTTTTAGACTTGTGTCAATCTTGGTGTACGTGTGTAGCAGGATCTGTAGGTGAATAATGAAATTTTATTTTGGTTGTGTATTTTATGTGTTCCTTGTATCTTGTGAAGTTTCTCCCTGTCTGAACTATATAGAAGCTCAGGCAGTTGTTTACACGTTTTCTTGTATACTCCTGCTTTGTCGAGTTTCATCTGGAGTGTTGTGTAGGTGTTTTTTGGTTGTGTTAAAGGTGAATTTGTATTAGAGATTTTGGAATGAAGGCACTATTTTTTATGATGTATTGTCATGATAACTTAATGCTATGTACTTTTGATTTTTTCATATTATGTTGTCTAAAAGAGTCTGTTTGTATATATTTCTATTGGCTATGTATTTCATCATGTTTAGTTGAATTATTCTGCTCTTGTTGTTCATGTGTATGCTGATTAGTCAGTGTATCCCGGAGTGGAAGGCAGAGTGTCAGTGTTGTGATACGATGATAGACAACATAATATGCAAAAACCAACACACATAACACAACAAAAAACAACAATATTACACAAAAACAAAAGTACATAACATTATCATATCACAAACAATAACTTCTTCATTCCTAAAACCCAAATACAAAGGCACCTACAAAACATCTAACACAACCAACAAAACACATACACAACACACAAAAAACACTCCAAAACAAACACAACATTGCAAGAGTATATAAGATCACATTTAATAACTGCTCGGGATTTTACATGGGCCAAATGTCATCACTCGATATAAGGGACACGTAAAATACACACAACCCAAATCAAATTTCACTATTAACATAAAGAAGAAGTTACACAAACATTGACACAATGTTTTATCAAAACATTGAACTTTATCCATAATAGTGCTTCATTTCATAAAAAAAACAATAAACTAAACACGACAGAAAACTTCAAAATATACAACCATTGCAAAAACCAATCACAACACATTCTAAATGATAAAACACACTTAAAATCAAATACTATATTCGAATACATAATTAATAACTACTCTATGAAGTGACACACCACAGGCGCAGAATAAAACAACACACCTGAGCAACGGTCTTGTCCGTGACTCACAGCAGTGATCATGTGTGAAATTGCATCTGCTGAAAAATATCAGTAAATATTGGTTTATTTCCAAGTGATATCAATAACTTAATTTTGTTTATTTTTTTTCAAAGTAAATTTTATATTTGAATCTAAATTGTTAATTTTTTTAGGGAATATTATGGTTTGGTTTAATTTTGGATTTACAAAAGTCATCGTTAACACATCCTATTCAATAGCCATTAGGGTTGTTTATTTTTACAATATAATTGTTTTGTCCAGGTTTTAGAGGAAAATGTCTGCTATTATGCTACAGAAAGGAGATCCCATTGCAAATTCATAAGTTTGTTAATATATATTTTAGTTTATTATTCTATATTTTTATTATTCAAGGTGAAGGAGATTAGATGTAATATTATAATTAACCTTCAAACACACGCGCCGGGGTGTAAAGCACCCCACACCATTCATTTCTCTATGAGGCGACTACTAAAAATTTTTGTTCTCGCTCCCCTCCTAGGTAGTTGTTTTTCACTTCTCCCTCCACACTGTCACTCAAGGTCAACCCATTGTGGTGTATCAGTCATTGTGTTTACATCGTTATTTTAACTGCGGGGTGAATTCGACCCAGCGCGTGTGTTCTCGTCCAAAGATTTTTGTTAGTACATTTTAAAGTTATTGTTTTTTAACTAGTATATTTTTTTAGTGTGAGTCTTTTATTGGTGTTTAACATATTTATTTATCTTTTTTGTTGTAATTTTGTCTTTTTGTCATAAAAAAAATTAAAATTCTGGGTCAAGAACTTTCAAAACCCCATATTGCATCAAGAGCCTTACTGCCAGGACTACCTTTGCATATAAAAGCAGGTGTGAAACACATAAGTGGTGTTGAGGAAACTCGAGAAAGAAAAATAAAAGGAAGTTCTGGACAATGCGAAGTTTGTCCGCGGCAAAAATACCGGAAGACAACCACTTCATGCTGCAACTGCAACAAATTACTTTGTAGGGAACATTCTTTATATACTGTGAAGAATGTGCACCTGAATAAAAAATACATTTTGAAAATATTAATTAAAAAAAAATATCTTTACTTTTTAAATTTTTTTGACTTTTCAATTTGGACTGAACTAATGATTACTTCTAAACCAATACTTCTGTACACAGTTATGAATTTAGCTAATTTTTTTTCACTTAATAAAATGTGTATATTTTTTTGAAATATTTTATTCCAATGTAAAAAGTTATTTACTAATGTGTATTTGACTAAATATGAAGTAAATTGCATAGTAACAAGTATTATATTTCATTATGACGAGTAATTTTAAATTTTGAGTGTGGCAAATTTTGACGATTTTCAAGCTGAATTTACATAATTTTTTTTCAAATAAACATATTGTTGTATTTATGTTGTCTAACTTTTTGAAAAGTCCTCTAAAGAATGTAGCTATTACAACTTACTAAAATGTATGAATAAATGTCTAATTTTAATTTGAAAAAAAAGTTACAATTTATAAAGTAAATTTACGTGCATTTAGACTATAGTACTACAAAAAAAATGTACAAGTGATACACCCATAAAAATACTATAAAACGTTTTATAAACAACAACATTCACACACACAATTTTATAAAGATGAAAATTTAGTGATAATTAACTTTTTTTTAAGATAAGAAATGGGGTGGAAAATACCCTGCGCGTGTGTTAATGTCCGAGTAGTTGGCGCGTGTGATTGAAGGTTAAGCATTGTTATATGAATACACACACATATATTTGTGTTGGTGTGTGTGCGTCCATGTGAGTGTGTGTGTGCGTCCATGTGAGTGTGTGTGTGTGTGTGTGTGTGTATGTGTGCATACATGTATTTCCAAATACCTATCACATATTTTTTACTATTGTGATAGTTTTATTTACTGGTGTTGGAAAAAAATATCTTATTAGCACATGATGCAAGAAATATTTATAATAAATTTAACACCTATTGTATGTATTAAATTCATTTATATTATCAATAATAATTTGATATTTTATAGCAAGATATATTTTTAATAGAATTATAGGTTTTACTGGTTATTTATTTTCATGGATTTTATTGAGGGTGGTTTATTCGAGAGGGGAGTGGACTATTTATTTATTGTGAACTGGTATGGATATTTATAATTGAGTATTTTATCAATGTTTTTAGCTACCATATTGGTTTATATTAAACACAACTTCAAATATAAGACAATTATGAAATTTTCATAAGCCAGCTAAAAAAAACTTAAGCACAAAAAATGGGTATTTGATGAGATAAGTTCCTAATTCATTTAAATAGACACTGAGTAAGGATACACAAATTTTTCTTAGACAACTACCTTTATTAAGCACAAATAGTAGTAAGTTTATTTACAAACAAAATTGTATTACTTGTTACACGAAATCTTAAAAACACAAAATTTAGGAATTACAGAGCTAAATTCCGTATTATCATTTTCACTCCATCACTCTAGACTCGTCCACATTATGCAATGGATAGAATCTATAGTGAAGTTCGTCTTACCATAAAATATCGTTAAATAACATTGAAATAATTTGTTATATCTTTAATAATATAATAATAGTACTTTGCACACTGATTTGGTATATTTTATTGTGCAAATAAAATATAAGAACATGATTAGTAAGATTAATTAGTTTTTAACCGAATCAGACTCAAACTGTGATTTGGATCAAGATATTTTAAAGTTTTCTGATAATACATATAAAACTGATCATCAGTGATGAGTATAAAAAGTATAAGTCCTTAAGTATACTATAAGTATGATTCTGGTCCTTAAAGTAAGTTTGTTGAGAACCTAGATTGTGACCCTGATTTCCAGTTTAGGCTAAGTTTGAGGTAAAAATAAACACATTAGGAATAGAGAAAAAAAGTTATAATTTCATAGCTCTGCATGAGACATTTAGCTTACTTTTACTTTATATGTAGACCATGTAAGATAAACAGTAAAATACCATGAAACATTTAGCATAACTGAAACAAAATGTCATGCTTTTCTTCTTTTTTCATTTTAAAAAAAGTATATAAATTGTCAATAGAGACTGAGGTAAATAACAGTATATACTGTATAATCATTTTACCCCCTTAATTTCGACATATTGTTTATATTTGAAGAATAATAAAAATGTATTATATTTTTTAAATACCCTAAGAATGCTCATTAAGTAGTGACCAGGGCAAGAATTTGGCTTAGTATACAAAGTGATTAAGATGTTATGAAAAAGTTTTGCAATAAATTCATTCCAAGATCAAATTTACATTTCTTTGGTAGTCAGTTGAAAATTACTAAAACAAGGTATACTTAGACCTTTATTATCTTTTTCACAGAGAAAATAATATAAGCCTAAAGCATGACTAATTAATTTAGGACATCCAACTTTTTACTAATTACATTTATTACAATTTTATTTTATGCTGCAAACGTAGAATAACTTACTTTTAGTCAGAGCTTTCATTAAAAAAAAGCACGATTATGAATGGGATATAAGAATTACTTTCTCTAAATTATCTATACATGTAAATAAGGTAAGAAGGTAGTTCACTCACGTTATACGGGGGTGGAGGTCCCAGCTGATCCGAAGAAGAGGAATCTGCTGCATTTTCACTACCTCGTAAAAGAGATATATCGTCTGCAGATGATCCTTTTAGACAGTTTCCCATCTTTGTGATTTTTATCGAAACACATTTACTTCAATCAGCCCATTAGTTTAACACAAGACGAATTATTTTCTTAAAACTTAAATTTCTTACGTTAATATAAGGAAGCACTAACTATTTTCTAAAACAATTAACCATCACTTGAAGTTCACTTTGTTTTTTGCCCTTGAGTTGTGTAAGCACTAACTCATAAAACAAATGTGTCAGAAATTCGCAAAATAATTACATTTCTTTCTTAGTCTGTCGAATTTGAACACTAATGTTTTGTTCAAAAACATTTGAAAATATATAAAGTATCAAAATACGGAAAACAGGATTATAATCGTTATAAATAGAAAGTTGTCTGCTACAACTCCATTGCCAAAACTTTGATATTGTACTGTGCTTGTACTTACAGGTAATCAGCAGTGCTGCCAGACCCACCAATTAAATGACATACAAACAAACCTAGATATACCTCAGGTACACGGCAAAGCAAAATTTCCCTAGCTTAAGGATACAATGCAAATTTATTTTAAAAGATTATTTTAATATTTAAGGGCTTATCAAAGCCTAAATATCACTTATATAATTTAAACCTAGTAACCGTAACATAAGACCTATTACCAAAAAAATTACTGTAATTGAAGAAAGCTGTGTACACTATGTTCGGGCAGTGCATAGTTGTTTCAGTAAAGGTGAATGCTGTGGTTTTTGTGGAGTGATTTAAACATGAAAAATAAAGTACTTTATTCATACTGTGTCCTTATACAATGGAATAACACTCTAAAGAAAACAAACAAAATAGACGAATATGCATCTTTGGTAATAAATATAGTGCCGTTCTCTAAAATTTGCGTATGAGTTTTTAGCTATGGGTAAAATCTTAATCTTTAAGCACTAATTATATTGAATTAAAATAACGATTAGTGAATTATATTGTTTCAACTTTGTATAATGGACGAGTATATATATATATATATATATATATATATATATATATATATATATGTATACACTTTTACTCACACATACTAAACATTTGTCAACAAATTTATAATTAATATTATTTTAACAGTATCGCTTTTAAACTCTATTTGTTTTCAAACAATTCTCTTTTGACATATTTTCATATATGATTTTAGTTCACTTTTGGATATACACCAGAGACTACAACACTCTTATAATACTATATTTAAAAAGTACTCAACTAAGTGAATACAAAATTGCTTACTTGATGAAGCATTTCAAAACATTCGTTCTTTTTACGAAGCTAACCCTCTTGTTTTGAAATGTCAGCAAGTAAGCAATTACGTATTCACTTAGTTAAGTACTTTTTAAATTTAGTTTAATCAGTGAATTCAAGATGATTACACCAAGCAACTTCAACTCTTATAATATTGTATTTTACATGATATTGCTAGGTCATCTATCTGATTTTTCAGCACTTGGAAGACTAACTAGCACCTAAGTTTTCCTAGTGTGTCTTTCCCATGGTCCAGTAAAGGGCAAACTCTTTCAGAGGAGGGCCAGATAAAATAGAAAACTATCTAGGCTGGCCGAAAAACAATTCAACAAAACCCATATCAATTTTTATAAGTGATAAACTTAATTTTTTATTTTTACATCACACAACATATATACTTCAATGGTAAAAAAAATTACAAAAATTGGTTATTCACTAGAAGCCTATGTGACAGATGAAACTGTGACTTACCTTCTAAAAGTTGATCATAATCGGGTAGAAACTGGGATGTGCCGATTCGCAATAGTGGAGGTAAATAGTGGTCAGTCATCAAGTTTTAACGCTGTTTTTGTGAAGCTTAATAGTAGAAAACACCTGCTCACAGATGTAGGAAGATTCAAATATCGCCATTATCTTCTGAGCGTAAAATTTCAGGTTTAAGAATCTAGATTTCGCCTGAGCCTTGTAAAACTCAGTTTTAGAATCATTGAGAAACAGTTGCTTCGATTCAGTGTTATATTGCTACTCAATTAGTTTGAGCTACCATTCTGGTTTGACTGACTCATAATCCATATTCAACTACACGCAAAAGATTTCCAGGTCTTGTTCAATAACTTTGAAGTCTTGAGATCTCCCTTCAAATTCTTCATGAAAAAAATTTCACCCTTTTCTCATAGCCTTTAAGTTTGTCTTTCCTAACTGCAATAGATTCAAGTCTTGGGAAATGAATCTTTCTTGATTAGTTATTTGGAAAATAGATTCAATTGTATTCTGAAACCCCTGATATGACTGTAAATATCAGGAGTGATTGGTTCCTCCCTTTGAGTTTAAGGTTCAATTTATTAATGCAACTGAGTGGATGTGTAACATATGAAAAGTCTGAGAGCCATACAATATTTTTCAAACTTGTCCATTGCTTTTCCTTTCATTAAAGAGATTATTTTGTCTTATAGATCCTAAACTCATTCAAAAACCCGTTCTGCACTGAGCCATCTTACTTTAATGTAGTGAAGTACATCAGAATACTCAGACTGCACTGAGCCATCTTACTTTAATGAAGTGAAGTACATCAGAATACTCAGACTGCATTGAGCCATCTTACTTTAATGTAGTGAAGTACATCAGAATACTTAGACTGCAATGAGCCAAGAAATTTTCGAAATTGTCAATGATTGAGAGCTCGTGAACGAATCCTATTAACAAGCTTAATAACATCAAGCACATGTTTCATGTCTAGAGCGGATTTATACAGAGCTTCTTGATGTATGACACAATGAAGAATCATAACTCGATTCCTTAAATATGCCTTCAACACCAGATTTTGTTTCAGTCATAATTGGTGCTTCATCAGTAATAATGTTACAAATATTAGTCACAGGTACTTTTAAAGATGTGATAGTTTGTTGAAACTCTTAGAAAATGACAGATTCTTTTGTCTTTCCCTTGAATGAACACACACAAGCTAATTCTTCAACACAAAAATTGTTATCAATATCTATATTAAATAGCAATAACTGAGCTGTGTCAGTTATGTCCATACTTTCATCTAACACAAAAGAATAGAAATTAAAATCGCTTATCTTTGACTCTAGTTGTAACACAAACTGCTTTTCAGTTACTTCCATTCTAGACATTTTTTTACCTAGAACTTATTTTTGATTCCGTTCTTTGGTCATAAGTGGCGTTGTTATGTTTTAGCATGAAGTGCTGTGAGAGATTGAATTCCTTGCATATGGCTACAGCTTAATTGCAAATGAGGCACACAGGTTTATCCCTAATAGGCTTGAAAACTTATTTCCAAGTCCATTTATCTTAAAAAACGATATTCTGAATCAACTTTTACTCTGTTTAATTAATATTTAATAATTAATCCTATTAATCATAATGTGTATCAGGACTGGCCTTATTAAAGCTGGAATATAATGATGCCACTAAATGTTATAGAAGCCATGTTAACGATAGATCAGACTTGTTATAGATGTAGCTGTGGTAATGTTGAATATAAAAACACTACAGGTGCACAAAAGTTATTTCTTAATTAACACATTCAGCACGGCGGCGATATTGGAGATCTCATCAAACTACTGTCTCTGTTTTTTGTTAACTTCCGCACTGACGGCATTGTTTTATCTCAAAATCTATACTTAAATACTTAGTTACAAATGGGAAATATAGTAAAAAAAAAAATTAAACACTCTATTTAATTGTAAAAATCAGGAGGGTGTGCTCGCCATCCCTGGTAGTGGAATGATGGAAATGCTATGCGGATTGCATAGTTTGTCTAACTACTATGTCTGTTGTTTTCATCTGAATAATATAATTTCTACCATGTACAGGTTTATTGGGGACATCAAAACTGTGTATTAGACATTAAAATATCGTTTTATCGGGTCACAATAAAAAAAAGGAAATTTACATAAAATATCAACCAATACAAATGATAAAATATTGTATGACAGATAATCAAACTCAATAAAAAAGACAGAAAAAAAGATAAATTACATACTACTAAAATTACCCACTCAACGTTTAACTTGGAATGTTTGTTTCTGATTGTGTCGTGTTTGACAAAGTGATATAGGTCGATAATGTAAACGGACATATATAATGCATATGTCACGTCCTAGACTATTTATCGTTCACTCAAATAGGACAGTTATCGTTTATTCTTGCGTTAGTTCAGAAAGCTTAGTTTATTTTTATGATCGTTGTTTTTACCAGATATTTTATTGCATCAAGTGGTTAAAACTAAAAAATTATTAAAATATAAAAGTTAAACCAAATTAAATCTGTTCACAAAACTCCCTGAAGCATTGTTTCCGTTGAAGCATCAAAAAGTTAACTTGGGATGGTCGGATTTAAAATGGTTGGTCAAAATGTTCTCCAAACTCTTCTGAAGCACTGACATAAAAATCAAACCTTTATACAAACACTTATTGACATTAGAGAAGTTTTAATTAGACTGGGAGTGACCATAACAGTGTGCTCGCCGTCTCAGGAAGCTGGGAGCGCACTGGCATGCTCTCAGTGCCTCGCAAGGGAACCAAGAGCGTGCTGGTACGCTAGCCGTGCTGAACGTGTTAAGAAAAATGAGAAGTGTGGGAAAAAAGAGAGTAATTCTGATAAAACAAACAGATGGTCTTAGATACATCAAATAAATTTAAAGAGTGTAGAATTTAAATTAAATCTATGAATATGGAAAGATAGTTTCATTTACAATCAATTGAAGTACTTGCTTTTGCTGGCATGGTACATCTCACCAAAAAACTGGAAGTGGTTTCAGAGTGTATTTACACGACCTTAAAAGAAATATTAGCAGATAATTTACAAACTAAAACTATTTGAAGAATATTAATGTGAAGTCACGGTGGAGTAATCACCAAGTTAGAATAAAATGGGAGCAAGTGTTTAGAATAAATAAAGCATTTATAAATAACTGTTTTACTCACTAAAACCTTGCTAACACCTTATATCCACAAACCACAAATATAACATTAAACCTATAAATTCTACACAAATTAATAAAATAGACGCCAGAGAGCCGAACAGTGCAATGTACACAAAAATTTCAAGCTACACTGAACATACTCAAAATCTAATTACATTATATTTCATATACACTTTTTAATATCATAACCCACAAAATTCTTGCAAAAATCATCTCATATAACTATTCCAATCCATCTTTACTCTAACGTAAAACATCCAAGAGGTCAGTTAGCCTGAGGTCTGAATTGATAATGGGGTACATCTCCCAAAACAGCTGTCCTCACTAAACAAAGAAGGTAAGTGCTACTTATAGGAAAATGTCACATATTAACCCTTTGATTAGCAACATGTGCCTGCGCTGATATGGCCTCTGGAAGAAACATATTTTTGAAAGATATTTATACTTCTTCTTTTTTCTAATTTTTTAAATTATAGTAATATTTTTTTTATTTACTAATTTTTTCATGCTAACCAAACCTTCCCTCAATACTGACAATTTCTTTGCTAAAAATTATCTGCTAATCTTTTTTTGTAAAATACCTACTCATTGTAAAATACCACACAAACTTCGAAATGATCTGTAAACACGTGGGAAAAATCACAGACTTTGGATATAAAAGAATTTCTTCATTATTTAATCGCCTATTCAATGTAAAATACTGCACAACCTTTGGAATAATCTAAATACATGGGAAAATCCATAGACTTTGGAAAAAAAAGAATGGTGACTATGTACTCTGTGTAGTATTTATACCCTAAGTAGTTATAAATATTTAACCTAGAATACAGCACATTACACAAGAAAACAAATCGTAAACATACGGAAATGCTCCTGCTGGCTGTGGCGCGATCTCATGTACTGATACATCAACGCTAATCAAAGGAATAATATATGTTTAAGTGTTTAGAATTGAGCTTTTAAAATAAAAATTCATTACTAGTACTAATTTTTTTGCCTAACACAATAACAAAAACACACCATAAATTTCACACCTTAATAAAGGATCTACATAGTATTTCTGGAAAAAAATTGTTTTTTTTGTACATGTATTTTAGTTATTGAATCATAAACCATTACCAATTTGTCACAAATACAAAGCTTTAAAAATTTTGTGGCATTTAACCCTATTATTATGAAGCTAAAAAATTGTATTTAAAGTAGGAACTCTAAGCATATATAAACATTATTCCACCATAATTACCCATTAATTTATTATTAATGATGTTTTATGAAACAAAATTATTTCAATAAACAATCTCATAATTAAAAAAAAATTACATTTTAACAAGACAACACAAATACATAAAATGAGCTACATTTTCAAACTATGTATTTAGCAAATTATAAAAAGGAGAACAAATTATAGGTAATCATTATACTGAAATACTATGGTTAAAGATTGGAAGTTTATAAATAAAAGTAAATGCTAAAAAATTATAATAGCAATTACTCTTTTTTGATTCTTGACTTCAAAAATTAATAAATTACTATCACATACGCTATCTTATGAAATGAGTTTCAATTTACAAATGAGTCATATTAAAAACATGAATTTTTTTAATTGTTAGAAGTAATGTTAGAAAAATAAAAACCTTCAAATCAAAATTAAAAAAACAAAAATTAATTAGTAGCATCAGAATATATATATATAGATTTTTTGGACTAGGAGACTGACAGACTTACCTTGGTAAGAGTCCACTCTGTAGTCTTGAAATAGAAACACATAAAAGCACATAACCAATGATATATTTCAACCACACAGTGGTCTTAGTCAATCAAAGAGAAAACACAAAAAGAAATACGAGAGAATGAAATAAAATAAATACAAGTTGTTAAAACAAAGAATTTTTAATTTTGTAAAAATATTTTATTAGATAATTATTTTCCTGAAGATGCTGGTACTATTTTATCGGCGAAAAGCTTTGAATAAATATATTTATTAAAATTATTCTTGTTTTTGAAATATTATTAATTTATTAAATATATATATATATATATATATATATATATATATATATTCTTGATATTTAACGTTATCCATGTTTTTCCGTTGCACTGACTTTATGAAGTTAATATATTACTATTGTAAGTAATTTTATCCACCATTAAGTGCAATAATTTTACCTTAATTATTAAGGTATTGACCTTAATACCTTAATTTAGGTCAATTGACCGAAAGGTGCCTCATCACTCAAGGTAATGGTGCACTTAATGGTGGATAAAATTACTTACAATAGTAATATATTAACTTCATATATATATATATATATATATATATATATATATATGAAGTTAATATATTACTATGTAAGTAATTTTATCCACCATTAAGTGCAATAATTTTACCTTGAGTGATGAGGCACCTTTCCGTCGTTGACCATTGTCGAAAGTCAGTGCAACGGAAAAACAATGGATAACGTTAAATATCAAGAATATATATATATATATATATATATATATATATATATATTCAAGACATCTCAGTGCCCTTTTCTAAAGTATTGCTACAAAGTAAAATAATTTAATTAGATAAAATTGTGAACTGTTTATAAAGAAATTACAAATTTTGTGCCAATTAGGGGCAATTTGATGTACAAAATTTTGAAGTAACAAAACATATTTTTTGAGTTAATAAAATGAAATTTAAATTATTTAAAAGTATTAAATAATTCAGTAATCCAATTTCAGTGGTACCAAATTGTAAAACTTGTCGTATATTTACCAACTTAAAACATCATATAAATATAATACAATCTTATTACATAGGGATAATGTTACTAAAGAATTCAGCCTAGGGAATTAATTAACCATTTGAGCTATCATATTGAATGAGGTCTTTTAAAAATAAGTCTTTGAACATAATCCATCACCAGATCCTGCCCAGCTGTAATGAATAGTAGGATCATATTATGACCCGGCTATTCGGTTGTTTCGTCTTTGAGGTGTTCATCATCAGGATGTAAAGTGACTCAATGAATGACACGTATTTTCAGCTGGTTGAAACCCCTAAATATTGACAGCTCACAGATCTATGCATTTACATCATATAGGCAGGAATAAAAGAATTATTATGAGTGGAGAAGAATGGATGGAGCATGGCAACACAATACAATTATAAGTCGGTTACAATTTTAATCAAACAAATTTAATAACTCTGCTATTCAAAACCAACAATAACATAATTTATTAAAACTAAGTTTTTACATTATACATATAATAGGGTAGAATAAAATAAACAAAAAAATAACACATGTTAATGATCAGTAAAATCTGAAAACTAATATACAGAACTTCAAATCAAATTTTAATGACAATCATATTTTAAAAATGACATTTGTCAAAATGATAGACTATTTCCTAACAATAAGAACAATACCATGTTATATACCAAAAAATTATAGAAGACAATAAATTAAATCCAACTATTGTTTTTGAAATAATGAAAACAAATAAAAAGGCAATGCTTTGAATAACAACAAATCTACATTTTTACAAAAGAATAGAACTTACTTTACTATGATAGCTAAAAAAAAAAAAATTGCTAAGAATTAATATATCTCATAATTTTACCAATCTCACATGACTAATAATTCAATACTGTATGCTATACATACATATTTAAACGATTCTACATTACCCAACCAACCTCCCAAACATTAAAATACTTAAATTGACAATGAGCACTATATAATGTTATATACCAAAACAGTATAGAAGACAATAGATTTGACCCAACTATTATTTTTAAAAAAACAAAAACAAATAAAAAGGTTTTACTTTAAATAATGACAAATCTACATTTTTAAAATGGAATAGAAATTACATTACTATAATAGCTAAAAAACCCACTGCGGAGAGACTTAAAATATCTCACCATTTTACCAATATCACATGGCTGATAATTCAATACTGTATGTTATACATACAATTTTAAATTATTCTACATTACCCAACCAACCTCCCAACATTAAAATACTAAAAATTGACAATGAGGACAATATCATGTTATATAGCAAAACAGTATAGAAGACAATCAATTTGATCTATTATTTTTGAAAGAAAACCAATTAAAACATTTTACTTTGAATTACGACAAATCTACATTTTGATGATTAAATAGAAAAGATTTTACTATGATAGTTGAAAAAACCACTGCGGAGAATTAAAATATCTCACCATTTTACCAATATCACATGGCTAATAATACAATACTGTATGCTATACATACATATTTAAATGATTCTACATTACCCAACCAACCTCCCAAACATTAAAATACTTAAACTTGAAGATGAGAACTATATCATGTTAAATACCAAACCAGTATAGAAGTCAATAAAATTGATCCAACTATTATTTTTGAAAGAATGAAAACAAATTTAAAGATTTTACTTTGAATTACCACAAATCTACATTTTTAAAATGGAATAACAAAGATTCTACTATGATAGCTGAAAAAACCACTGCGGAGAATTAAAACATCTTATCATTTTACCAATATCACATGGCTAAAAATTCAATACGGTATGCTATGCATACAATTTTAAATGATTCTACATTACCCAACCAACCTCCCAAACATTAAAATACTAAAAACTGACAATGAGAACAATATCTTGTTATATACCAAAACAGTATAGAAGACAATAAATACGATCCAACTATTATGTTTGAGAGAATAAGATCAAATAAAAAGGTTCTACTTTAAATAACAACAAATCTACAATTTTAAATTGAATAGAACTGACTTTACTATGATAGCTAAAAAGAAGCAATTGCAAAGAGTTAAATAATCTCATCATTATACCAATATCACATGGCTAATAATTCAATAGTGTATACTATACATACATATTTAAATGATTCTACATTACCCAACCAACCACCCAAACATTAAAATACTAAACATTGACAATGTGAACAATATCATGTTAAATACCAAACCAGTATAGAAGTCAATAAAATTGATCCAACTATTATTTTTGAATGAATGAAAACAAATTGAAACATTTTACTTTGAATTACGAAAAAATCTAGATTTTTAAAATGGAATAGAAAAGATTCTACTATGATAGCTAAAAAAACCACTGCGGAGATTTAAATTATCTCATCATTCTACCAATATCACATGGCTAAAAATTCAATACGATACTCTATACATACATTTTTAAATTATTCTACATTACCCAACCAACCTCCCAAACAATAAAAGACTAAAAACTGACAATGAGAACAATATCTTGTTATATACCAAAACAGTATAGAAGACAATAAATACGATCGAACTATTATTTTTGAGAGAATAATAACAAATAAAAAGGTTTTACTTTAAATAACAAAAAATCTACAATTTTAAATTGAATAGAACTGACTTTACTATGATAGTTAAAAAGAAGCAATTGCAAAGAATTAAATAATCTCATGATTTTACCAATATCACATGGCTAATAATTCAATAGTGTATACTATACATACATATTTAAATGATTCTACATTACCCATCCAACCACCCAAACATTAAAATACTAAAAATTGACAATGAGAACAATATCTTGTTATATACCTAAAAAGTATAGAAGACAATAAATTTGATCTATTATTTTTGAAAGAAAACAATTGAAACAATTTACTTTGAATTACGACAAATCTACATTTTGATAATGGAATAGAAAAGATTTTACTATGATAGCTAAAAAACCAATGGTTAAGAATTAAATTATCATATCATTTTACCAATGAGACATGGCTAATAATTCAATACTGTATGCTATACATACAATTTTAAATGATTCTACATTACCCAACCAACCTCCCAAACATTAAAAGACTAAAAACTGACAATGAGAACAAACATTAAAAGACTAAAAACCGACAATGAGAACAATATCTTGTTATATAACAAAACAGTATAGAAGACAATAAATACGACCCAACTATTATTTTTGAGAGAATAATAACAAATAAAAGGGTTTTACTTTAAATAACAACAAATCTACAATTTTAAATTGAATAGAACTGACTTTACTATGATAGCTAAAAAGAAGCAATTGCAAAGAGTTAAATAATCTCATCATTTTACCAATATCACATGGCTAATAATTCAATAGTGTATGCTATACATACATATTTAAATGATTCTACATTACCCAACCAACCACCCAAACATTAAAATACTAAAAATTGACAATGAGGACAATATCTTGTTATATATCTAAAAAGTATAGAAGACAATAAATTTGATCTATTATTTTTGAAAGAAAACAATTGAAACAATTTACTTTGAATTACGACAAATCTACATTTTGATAATGGAATAGAAAAGATTTTACTATGATAGCTAAAAAACCAATGGTTAAGAATTAAATTATCACATCATTTTACCAATAAGACATGGCTAATAATTCAATACTGTATGCTATACATACAATTTTAAATGATTCTACATTACCCAACCAACCTCCCAAACATTAAAAGACTAAAAACTGACAATGAGAACAATATCTTGTTATATAACAAAACAGTATAGAAGACAATAAATCCGATTCAACTATTATTTTTGAGAGAATAAGAAGAAATAAAAAGGTTTTTATTTTAAATAACAACAAATCTACAATTTTAAATTGAATAGAACTGACTTTACTATGATAGCTAAAAAGAAACAATTGCAAAGAATTAAATAATCTCATGATTTTACCAATATCACATGGCTAATAATTCAATAGTGTAGGCTATACATACATATTTAAATGATTCTACATTAACCAACTAACCTCCCAAACATTAAAATACTTAAACTTGAAGATGAGAACTATATCATGTTAAATACCAAACCAGTATAGAAGTCAAAAAAATTGATCCAACTATTATTTTTGAAAGAATGAAAACAAATTTAAACATTTTACTCTGAATTACCACAAATCTACATTTTTAAAATGGAATAGAAAAGATTCTACTATGATAGCTGAAAAAAACACTGCGGAGAATTAAATCATCTTATCATTTTACCAATATCACATGGCTAAAAATTCAATATGGTATTCTACACATACATTTTTAAATTATTCTACATTACCCAACCAACCTCCCAAACATTAAAATACTAAAAACTGACAATATGAACAATATCATGTTAAATACCAAACCAGTATAGAAGACAATAAAATTGATCTAACTATTATTTTTGAATGAATGAAAACAAATTGAAACATTTTACTTTGAATTACGACAAATCTACATTTTGATGATGAAATAGAAAAGATTCTACTATGATAGCTGAAAAAACCACTGCGGAGAATTAAATCATCTCATCATTTTACCAATATCACATGGCTAAAAATTCAATACGGTATGCTATGCATACAATTTTAAATGATTCTACATTACCCAACCAACCTCCCAAACAATAAAAGACTAAAAACTGACAATGAGAACAATATCTTGTTATATACCAAAACAGTATAGAAGACAATAAATACGACCCAACTATTATTTTTGAGAGAATAATAACAAATAAAAAGGTTTTACTTTAAATAACAACAAATCTACAATTTTAAATTGAATAGAACTGACTTTACTATGATAGTTAAAAAGAAGCAATTGCAAAGAGTTAAATAATCTCATCATTTTACCAATATCACATGGCTAATAATTCAATAGTGTATGCTATACATACAATTTTAAATGATTCTACATTACCCAACCAACCACCCAAACATTAAAATACTAAAAATTGACAATGAGGACAATATCTTGTTATATACCTAAAAAGTATAGAAGACAATAAATTTGATCTATTATTTTTGAAAGAAAACAATTGAAACAATTTACTTTGAATTACGACAAATCTACATTTTGATAATGGAATAGAAAAGATTGTACTATGATAGCTAAAAAACCAATGGTTAAGAATTAAATTATCACATCATTTTACCAATAAGACATGGCTAATAATTCAATACTGTATGCTATACATACAATTTTAAATGATTCTACATTACCCAACCAACCTCCCAAACATTAAAAGACTAAAAACTGACAATGAGAACAATATCTTGTTATATACCAAAACAGTATAGAAGACAATAAATACGATGCAACTACTATTTTTGAGAGAATAATAACAAATAAAAAGGTTTAACTTTAAATAACAAAAAATCTACAATTTTAAATTGAATAGAACTGACTTTACTATGATGGTTAAAAAGAAGCAATTGCAAAGAATTAAATAATCTCATGATTTTACCAATATCACATGGCTAATAATTCAATAGTGTATGCTATACATACATATTTAAATGATTCTACATTACCCATCCAACCACCCAAACATTAAAATACTAAAAATTGACAATGAGAACAATATCTTGTTATATACCTAAAAAGTATAGAAGACATAAAATTTGATCTATTATTTTTGAAAGAAAACAATTGAAACAATTTACCTTGAATTACGACAAATCTACATTTTGATAATGGAATAGAAAAGATTTTACTATGATAGCTAAAAAACCAATGGTTAAGAATTAAATTATCACATCATTTTACCAATATGACATGGCTAATAATTCAATAGTGTATGCTATACATACATATTTAAATGATTCTACATTACCCATCCAACCACCCAAACATTAAAATACTAAAAACTGACAAAAATGAAGTATAGAAGACAATAAATTTGATCTATTATTTTTGAAAGAAAACAATTGAAACAATTTACTTTGAATTACGACAAATCTACATTTTGATAATGGAATAGAAAAGATTTTACTATGATAGCTAAAAAACCAATGGTTAAGAATTAAATTATCACATCATTTTACCAATAAGACATGGCTAATAATTCAATACTGTATGCTATACATACGATTTTAAATGATTCTACATTACCCAACCAACCTCCCAAACATTAAAAGACTAAAAACTGACAATGAGAACAATATCTTGTTATATAACAAAACAGTATAGAAGACAATAAATCCGATTCAACTATTATTTTTGAGAGAATAAGAAGAAATAAAAAGGTTTTTATTTTAAATAACAACAAATCTACAATTTTAAATTGAATAGAACTGACTTTACTATGATAGCTAAAAAGAAACAATTGCAAAGAATTAAATAATCTCATGATTTTACCAATATCACATGGCTAATAATTCAATAGTGTATGCTATACATACATATTTAAATGATTCTACATTAACCAACTAACCTCCCAAACATTAAAATACTTAAACTTGAAGATGAGAACTATATTGTGTTAAATACCAAACCAGTATAGAAGTCAAAAAAATTGATCCAACTATTATTTTTGAAAGAATGAAAACAAATTTAAACATTTTACTCTGAATTACCACAAATCTACATTTTTAAAATGGAATAGAAAAGATTCTACTATGATAGCTGAAAAAAACACTGCGGAGAATTAAATCATCTTATCATTTTACCAATATCACATGGCTAAAAATTCAATATGGTATTCTACACATACATTTTTAAATTATTCTACATTACCCAACCAACCTCCCAAACATTAAAATACTAAAAACTGACAATATGAACAATATCATGTTAAATACCAAACCAGTATAGAAGTCAATAAAATTGATCCAACTATTATTTTTGAATGAATGAAAACAAATTGAAACATTTTACTTTGAATTACGACAAATCTACATTTTTAAAATGGAATAGAAAAGATTCTACTATGATAGCTGAAAAAACCACTGCGGAGAATTAAATCATCTCATCATTTTACCAATATCACATGGCTAAAAATTCAATACGGTATGCTATGCATACAATTTTAAATGATTCTACATTACCCAACCAACCTCCCAAACAATAAAAGACTAAAAACTGACAATGAGAACAATATCTTGTTATATACCAAAACAGTATAGAAGACAATAAATACGACCCAACTATTATTTTTGAGAGAATAATAACAAATAAAAAGGCTTTACTTTAAATAACAACAAATCTACAATTTTAAATTGGATAGAACTGACTTTACTATGATAGCTAAAAAGAAGCAATTGCAAAGAGTTAAATAATCTCATCATTTTACCAATATCACATGGCTAATAATTCAATAGTGTATGCTATACATACATATTTAAATGATTCTACATTACCCAACCAACCACCCAAACAATAAAAAACCAAAAATTGACAATGAGGACAATATCTTGTTATATACCTAAAAAGTATAGAAGACAATAAATTTGATCTATTATTTTTGAAAGAAAACAATTGAAACAATTTACTTTGAATTACGACAAATCTACATTTTGATAATGGAATAGAAAAGATTTTACTATGATAGCTAAAAAACCAATGGTTAAGAATTAAATTATCACATCATTTTACCAATATGACATGGCTAATAATTCAATACTGTATGCTATACATACAATTTTAAATGATTCTACATTACCCAACCAACCTCCCAAACATTAAAAGACTAAAAACTGACAATGAGAACAATATCTTGTTATATACCAAAACAGTATAGAAGACAATAAATCCGATTCAACTATTATTTTTGAGAGAATAAGAAGAAATAAAAAGGTTTTACTTTAAAAAACAACAAATCTACAATTTTAAATTGAATAGAACTGACTTTACTATGATAGCTAAAAAGAAGCAATTGCAAAGAATTAAATAATCTCATCATTTTACCAATATCACATGGCTAATGTTTCAATAGTGTATGCTGTACATACATATTTAAATGATTCTACATTACCCAACCAACCACCCAAACATTAAAATACTAAAAACTGACAATATGAACAATATCATGTTAAATACCAAACCAGTATAGAAGTCAATAAAATTGATCCAACTATTATTTTTGAATAAATGAAAACAAATTGAAACATTTTACTTTGAATTACGACAAATCTACATTTTTAAAATGGAATAGAAAAGATTCTACTATGATAGCTGAAAAAACCACTGCGGAGAATTAAATCATCTCATCATTTTACCAATATCACATGGCTAAAAATTCAATACGTTATGCTATGCATACAATTTTAAATGATTCTACATTACCCAACCAACCTCCCAAACATTCAAAGACTAAAAACTGACAATGAGAACAAACATTAAAAGACTAAAAACTGACAATGAGAACAAACATTAAAAGACTAAAAACTGACAATGAGAACAAACATTAAAAGACTAAAAACTGACAATGAGAACAAACATTAAAAGACTAAAAACTGACAATGAGAACAAACATTAAAAGACTAAAAACTGACAATGAGAACAATATCTTGTTAAATACCAAAACAGTATAGAAGACAATAAATACGATCCAACTATTATTTTTGAGAGAATAAGAATAAATAAAAATGTTTTACTTTAAAAAACAACAAATGTACAATTTTAAATTGAATAGAACTGACTTTACTATGATAGCTAAAAAGAAGCAATTGCAAAGAGTTAAATAATCTCATCATTTTACGAATATCACATGGCTAATAATTCAATAGTGTATGTTATACATACATATTTAAATGATTCTACATTACCCAACCAACCTCCCAAACATTAAAATACTTAAAATGGAATATGAGAACAATATCATGTTAAATACCAAACCAGTATAGAAGTCAATAAAATTGATCCAACTATTATTTTTGAAAGAATGAAAACAAATTTAAACATTTTACTTTGAATTACCACAAATCTACATTTTTAAAATGGAATAACAAAGATTCTACTATGATAGTTGAAAAAACCACTGCGGAGAATTAAAACATCTTATCATTTTACCAATATCACATGGCTTAAAATTCAATATGGTATTCTACACATACATTTTTAAATTATTCTACATTACCCAACCAACCTCCCAAACATTAAAATACTAAAAACTGACAATGAGAACAATATCTTGTTATATACCAAAACAGTATAGAAGACAATAAATACGACCCAACTATTATTTTTGAGAGAATAAGAACAAATAAAAAGGTTTTACTTTAAATAACAACAAATCTACAATTTTAAATTGAATAGAACTGACTTTACTATGATAGCTAAAAAGAAGCAATTGCAAAGAGTTAAATAATCTCATCATTTTACGAATATCACATGGCTAATAATTCAATAGTGTATGCTATACATACATATTTAAATGATTCTACATTACCCAACCAACCTCCCAAACATTAAAATACTTAAAATGGAATATGAGAACTATATCATGTTAAATACCAAACCAGTATAGAAGTCAATAAAATTGATCCAACTATTATTTTTGAAAGAATGAAAACAAATTTAAACATTTTACTTTGAATTACGACAAATCTACATTTTTAAAATGGAATAGAAAAGATTTTAGTATGATAGCTGAAAAAACCACTGCCGAGAATTAAATCATCTCATCATTTTACCAATATTACATGGCTAATAATTCAATAGTGTATGCTATACATACATATTTAAATGATTCTACATTACCCATCCAACCACCCAAACATTAAAATACTAAAAATTGACAATGAGAACAATATCTTGTTATATACCAAAAATGTATAGAAGACAATAAATTTGATCTATTATTTTTGAAAGAAAACAATTAAAACAATTTACTTTGAACTAAGACAAATTTACATTTTGATAATGGAATAGAAAAGATTTTACTATGATAGCTAAAAAACCAATGGTTAAGAATTAAATTATCACATCATTTTACCAAACCAGTATAGAAGTCAATAAAATTGATCCAACTATTATTTTTGAGTGAATGAAAACAAATTTAAACATTTTACTTTGAATTACGACAAATCTACATTTTTAAAATTTAATAGAAAAGATTTTACTATGATAGCTAAAAAATCCACTGCGGAGAATTAAAATATCTCACCATTTTACCAATATGACATGGCTAATTATTCCATACTGTATGCTACATATACACATTTAAATGAATCTACATTACCCAACCAACCTCCCAAACATTAAAAACTGACAATGAGAACAATATCTTGTTATATACCAAAACAGTATAGAAGACAATAAATACGATCCAACTATTATTTTTGATGGAATATAACCGACTTTACTATGATAACTAAAAAAAACAATTACTACAAATTATATCGTTTGATCATTTTACCAATATAACATACGACATGATTTTAAATGATTATAAAACAATATTAGGTATTTATGCATTGCAAAGGCTCGCACATGTTCAAGACACAATTAGCTAAATTTATGCGCTTTGATTCCAAAACACTACACGATTAAACAGAACGATCCCGTAAAACTGTATCAGACCATCTAATGTTCAGATGGCACTGACATTGACAGATGAACTGTTGCTAATCAACAGAGGGGGAGTAAGAGTCAGCTAGCACCTTGCATACAGCTAGAAGTACAATGAAAGACAAAGTTGACCTTAAATAAATGGTAAGCTGGTTGAATATCAATTTGAAAATTTATTTATTTAGTGGTTTCAGCAACTAATTTGTTGCCCTTATCAAGCCTGTAGTGCTTATCACCAGCTTATCATTTATTCAACAGTTATCTCAAGTGCTCACATAAACACGTAAGTTGAACTTGACTATCAACTTACATTCCACAATTCTAAAAATTATGTTATATATTCAACTTTTTCCTTGATCAAAGGTTTCGGTACTGGGTACCGGTGCATACCGTCACGAATCTAGCCCTGATTACACCTTATTGACAAACTGTTCATCTCAGTACGACTTATTTTACTACCTACGTGCTGCATATTGTTCAGTCTGTTGATTCATATATAAGGCATCACTTGTTTTACTTATCATCTTCTTGTAATTTCACTTCCTTAAACAAAAAGTTATAGGAATAATGTAGATATTTATTCTACCGCAACAAACATATTTTTAAATTGAAATAGTAGATATTCATATTTGATTAAATCATCACATAAATCATGTTATTTAAATTATTATATGTAAATTTAAAGAGTGACAAATTGCCACTAAGAATACATATCTTAAACAGAGAACAGTAGTGAAAATACAAATAAACAACCAACACAAAAGTCAATAACTATCCTTGAAAATTGAAATATAGTTGTAAATTCTTAAAAAAAAGCAAATTAATATAGATGATAGATTAACTTCGGCTCATTAAGCAATTCCAATGTAATATTATGTCTTCAATGATAGAGCATGACAAGCTGACACTTGGATATTAGAATGTGTAATTACTTCTAAATATATTATAAACAAAACTATACTTACCAATCCTGGTGTTTACAGAATGCTTTACATAAAACATATTTAGTTTGTCACTTTTACCATCCAATATCCAGATATCAAGTGATATGTTTGAAGACACATATTTTTTTAAAATCTTGTCACATAACTGAATTATATATAGATTTACTTTTTTATAGTGAACCAATATCAATCTTTTGTTAGATCTTTTCTATTTTTGTCTGTATTTCTCTATCGTGCAGGTCTAATGTGTTCATAATTTTGTCCTTTTCACCTCCTTATGATTTTCTTGGTTTCTGCCACACCAGATGCTTATTTATCACTCTTACTAGGCACTTTCTTTGCCCTTCTAATGTCTCTATACCAAACAATTAATAATACTCAAGTGCAGTGATGTTTGTTCCCTTTAACTGTATGATCAGCTTAACCCCTTAATCCTAGATCTACTGTGTATTCTTCTCTGACACTTTAATCTCAAGCTAGTATCCAGCACTCTTACTAGGCCCTTCCCTGCTCTTCTAATGTCTCTATACCAAACAATTAATAATACTCAAGCCAGTTTGTTCCCTTTAACTGTATGTTCAGCTTAACTGCTTAATCCTAGATCTACTGTGTATTCTTCTCTGACACTTTAATCTCAAGCAAGTATCTAGCACTCGAACTAAAAAATACTAGTCTTATTCATTGTCAAAAATTTATTTAAAAAAAATAATAAAAGTATCGCTTTTAAACTTTATCTCCCAATAAACAACTTCTTAAAATATATTAAATTCTGCAAATTTGCAAAAATTTACTGAGACAGAACGTTTTTGACTGCTATGTGGCGATCTTTATCAGTGTCTTCTGCTTGGAGTTGTTAGGTTAAGCAGTGACTGTTTTAAAGGCAGGTTTTCCATAGTATCAAAGAGTATGTGTGATTTGTATTGGGTTTGTTTGTTTAATATGTTCGTACTTTGAGTTTTAGTGTGATTATAAATTTCATATTGTTCTAGTGTGTTGAGATGTCGTCCTTTTTTGTTGATGTGTAAGGATACATACTCTTCGATACTATCGAAAACCTGCCTTTAAAACTGTCACCGCTTAACCTAACAACTCCAAGTAGAAGACATTGATGAAGATCGCCACATAGCGATCGAAAACGTTCTGTCACAGTAAGTTTTTGCAAATTTGCAAGATTTAAGGTTTGGATAGTCAAAAACTAATGTTAAAGGGATAATTAATTTTCACCGAACGTAATGGATTACAAAATTAAAGAATATTCAATTTTCTTATGATTTTGTTTCACTTTGGATACAGCCAATAATCAGGACACATTTTTAATTGTATTTAGTATGAACCCAGTCCCTACTACAAATCTAACTTTTTTTGCGATAGAAGACTACCTTGCTCTTATCTTTCTCTAGCACAACCTTCCTCTTCTTGTTAAATGTCAACTTCCCACTAGATGACTGGCTACACATCTACACGGATGGATCGTCAGCAAGCGGTGGAACAGGAGCTGGGTTCCAGAGCCGACTATTTGAGGGGGCTGTGGCAGTTGGCATTAACCAAAGCAATTATGATGGGGAAGTTGAAGCTATGTTGGCAGCATCTATTGCTCTCAAAAATGTGGACTTCATGGCCGCAATAAAGGGTGTCACTAGCAACAGACAAATGGAACGCCACCGAACACTCTCCTGTAGAAAACAACTAGACTCCCTTCAGGAAAAGGGTTGGCAAATTCACATTCAGTGGGTGCCAAGTCATGTCAATATAGAAGGAAACGAGAAAGCCAACACTCGCGCCAAACAGGGCACCACTTTACCACAGCCACTTACCTCAACGCCTTTTCAATCAGTGAAAATACAGATAAACTCAGCTTTAAATCGCCGCACGAGAGACAACCTAATCAGGGCCCCTCACAACAGAAGCTGGGCTACACTCGTCACCCAAGGACCAATAAACCATAGCCTTTCCCGCCGCACAGGTGTAGCACTGTTCCGCCTGGCTACTGGCCACGACTACCTGGCGGCACACCTCCACGAGATTCATGTCCTCCAATCGCTGGATTGCGTGTTGTGCTGAAACAGAACCATGGATCTAGATCACCTCCTCACATGCACTTCCCTGCACCACATCCAGCCAGACTAAGAGGACAACGAGGGAAGTCTCTCTCGATTGTACTGGTCAGCGTGCCAACAAATGGCTCAACAGCCAAGGGTGGGCGTTGGCTAGTAAGTCTTCTTGTTAAATTTTCTAGCTAATGAAGAACAGAGATTTTAGCTTTCAACCAATCATGTACCAATGAAATTCGTACACAAGAGTATCTTCAAACTAGCTATTATTTTGTGAAGGTTTTGTAGTAATAAATAACACTAAAAAAACCTCTATCAACAAATACTTTCATTTTCCCCTGGTATACATTTCGATCACCAAGCACCCACCCTCAGAGGCATAACAAACAAGACTGACTAACTCTACATAGTTTCCTTGTTTGCAATCTATCAAACTATTTATCCCTACTCTGAACACTGAAGCCACGCCTCCAAGGTGAAAGTAAGACGTCACGTCAACAACTTATGAATTACATTAAAACTAATATTTATACACTAATTGCTAAGGAAAAAATTAGTAACCAACCCAAAATTGGTAATCTTACTTCAACAGTGAATACAAAATAGAATTTAAAATAGAGTCTCTATCAGAATTCATTAAAATAGCAGGATCATATTTAGTACCAAGTAAACTTTCAAAACTATTCAACAATTATGACCATTCTTAATTATTATTTAAAAAAATCCAATTTCTAACTTATTCTTTATGGTTTCAAAGATTCTGAACAAGTCAAAAAATTACCATTTGAACAATGTCCATAAGTGAAAGTCCTTTATAGTGATCAGCTAACAACTTTACATCTTGTGGAACTCCAGAATAGTGTCCAAAGTTTGGTTGAATCCCTACAGACTCCCCAATATACCTTAATTCAGGCTCAATATTGTGAGACAACTCAGCACTATCCTTCATGTTAAATAATTCCTCCCACGTAAACAAGTAAGGGTCACAATGATTTGAAGAAAAAGTTCCAATATCAATTAACGTTATCTTCCCTGGACCTGCTCTCACGACATCAAAAACATCTGAAATAATAAACATGCATGTAACAGTGTATATAATAGAACTCATGGTATTAAATATACTAACTTTTAAGATTACATCCACTACTTTTAAATGAAGTGCAAGTCTCTGCACCTTTTAAAATTTTCTTTAAATTATTTTTACAAAAACAGTTTTTATTTAAAATAAATTATTTAACATTTTCTTAAATGATAAATATGTAACTATAACATTTTCTTAAATGATAAATATGTAACTATAACATTTTCTTAAATTTTGCACCTAAAACGTCAATATCATGATTAATTCTTTTATCTATTATAGTTGCATAGTTAACACCTTCTAAACAATATTTAAATTAATCACTTTTACATTAGTTTATGACTATCCGAAACTTAATTTATTTTGTAAATTTGTAAAAACTTACAATATTTAAATGTTGAAATTATATCCAAGTAATAAACAATTGTCCTCAGTATTATCACATTAAAATATTATATCACAAAAAGTATTATTCTAGACCTAAAGATATTAGTTTTTTTACAAATCTGGGCACCTGCGTATTATAACCTACTTTTATAGGTTATTTTGCAAGCGATGTAAATACACTAAATATTTATACAAGTCAAACTTTATTTGACTGTGAAAATTACTTGTCATTATGACAATCAGTTTTTGTGTTCTGCCTCCAAAAAAAAGGTTTTTGGATAATTTTATTGCTGCAGTAAAAAATAATTCTGCAAAATTGGACTGCCTCAAGACAGATGAACATTGGCTTCTTGACAATTTTTCTGCTCATCCAAATGAATTTGAACTTTAATCTGAAAATATTTTTGCCGCTTATCTTCCTCCAAATGTGACTGCTATCGTACAACTAATAGAGCAAGGGGCGATTCAAAATATGAAATGTCATTGCAGGAAAATATTTCTACAAAAACTTGTCAAGTATGAAGCGCAATCAATGACTTCCAGAAATCCTACAATATAAAAGGTGCATAGTTCGATGTAGCTATTTCATGTAATTCTGTTAGAGAAAAAACTTCGCAGTTTGCTTGGAAGATATTATCACCGAAATTAGTAACAGACAAAGTAGACACAAGTGAAAGAAATCCTATAGAAGAGATGACTAGCAGCATATAAAATCTTCCGACTTTAAATCCTTCAAGGAAAGTTGCTTCCATTGAAGTGCGAATGAATCAACTGTTGTTGGGTTCACCTCATCAATGCTAGATGAGATTCAACTTTTCACAATATTAATCATTTCTGCAATGTTCTACATAAATTTCTTTACTATCATACGTTTCTAGCATTGTGATATTTCTTCTTGTAGATGCATTTCAGAAAATCTTCATCAATTACAACTTTTGATGTACTTTTTTCAGATGTTTACAAAGATCTGATTGTTAAAAATTCTCCAACGCATCAATATGACAAAGCTTGGAACGCCAGAAACGATTTTTCACTGTCTTTTATATGTGTAAGCATATATAAAACATATTGTCATTTCTTTCTTCCACTTTTAGATAGGCATATGCGTTTTGTACATTCCTTTACCGGATAAAATACTTGCGTATAATTTCAAAAAAAGAACCAGTTTTGTTTAAATATTAAAAAATTAGTTAAAGGAGTCAGTTATTTTAAAAAAATTCTTTTTATTATAAAAGACAAAACGTTTTTCTACCTTATATATATAGGTTAGTTTTAGTAGAGCTTAAAGCCTATTTAGGAATTTTTGGACTAGATAGGAGACTGACAGACTTACCTAGTGTCATTAGTCCAAAACTACAATCTATTGGAAATAAATAAATAGACACATATAAAAAAACTTATTGAGTTCTTTTCTTTAAAAAACTATCACTTCAGTCTTTTCTTTTTCGATTGATAAAGATCATTGTATGATCGAAATATTTCAATGGTGTAATATGTTTTTACATCTTATTTATTTGGAGGAAATATATATATATATATATATATATATATATATATATATATATATATATATTTTTTTTAGGTTAGTTTTGGTTGGTAAAGATTATTTAGATTTTTTGGACTAGGAGACTGACAGACTTACCTTGGTAAGAGTCCACTCTGTAGTCTTGAAATAGAAACACATAAAAGTACTTAACAATGATATATTTCAACCACACAGTGGTCTTTGTCAATCGAAGAGAAAACACAAAAAGAAATATGAGAGAATGAAATAAAATAATTGTAATCAGTCTGTCAGTCTCCTAGTCCAAAAAATGTATATATATATATATATATATTCCTGATATTTAATATTATCCATTGTTTTTCCGTTGCACTGACTTTATGAAGTTAATAAATTACCAATTTTGAGTAATTTTATCCACCATTAAGTGCAATAATTTTACCTTGAGTGATGAGGCACCTTTCGGTCTTTGACCATTGTCGAATCACTGATTGTTCTCTGCTGTGGATGCTATGTCCGTGAAGCCGGTGTTTGTAGAAGTTACGCGCACTATTTCTTGATCTGTGTGTATGAGGTTTCTGTATAGTATGTCTTCTGTATATGTTGTTTGTAAATTCATTAAGTTGTTGTGTATATTTTTATAAATGTGGTATTTTTCTAGTGAGTTTAGTTCTATTGGGTTGTTATTTATTTCCAGTATGGTTAGGTTATTTTCGTAATTTGTAATTTCGTGTTTATGGGAAATTAGGTGTGCTGCAACATTTGATACTTTAGAATTTTTATTTTTGAATGCTCTATAATGTTCTTCAAATCTTATTTTAAACGTTCTGGATGTTTTTCCTATGTAAAAGGCGTTACAGTTGTTGCAAGTGATTTTGTAGATTCCTGATAGGTTATGATTTTCTGAATTTGTTATGTGGTTTTTGTTACTAAGATATTTTATTATTTTGTTGTTTGGTTTGTAAGTTGGAGTGTAGTATTCTTTGTTGTATATATTCGTTATTTTTTCTATTTTGTTATTGGTATATTTATATTTTAGGTAGATTTTTTTATTTTTATTGTTTTCGTGTTCCGGTTGTAGTGTTGTGTTGAGGTTAGGTTTTTTTGTGAATTTATTGTATATATTTTTTATAATGTGTTTGTTGTATCCATTTTCTATTGCTATTTTTGTAATGTTATCTAATTCTTCATTTAATTTTTGTTTGTTATCCTGTGTGTATTTTATTGCTTTATTTATCATGTTACTGTAAGTGTTAATTTTGTGTGTCCAGGGGTGGTTAGATTTGTAGTGTATTGTGGTGTTGTTGGAAGTAGGTTTCCTGTATACTGTAGTTTCTATTTTATTATCATTTATATTTAAAGTAATGTCGAGGAAGTTGATTGTTCTATTTATTTCTGTTTCAACGGTGAATTGTATGTTTTCGTTGTATGTATTTAGTTTGTTTAATATTATGAGGTGTTCGTTGTGAATGGTAGGTTGGTGTATTTAAACCATCTAAATGGTTTATTATCAATAAAGCAACAAAAATAGCAGAATCACACATTATTAAACAAAACATTAAAGCTGCCTACCACAAAAAAAGCCAAATCAATTTACAACTTATACACTACCAATTTGGAATTAATGAAAACTTTTGACACTCTCACACCTATTATTCACGAAAAAACACAACAAATTATAATAAAACATAAAACAAATACTATTAACAGACAAAACAAAAAAATCGAAAATTTATCAAAACAACTTAACCTAAAAAATAGCCTAAAAAATAGCCTAGCACCAATCCACTCATCAAAACAACAACATAACCTAAAAAATAGCCCAGAACCAACCCACACCTCTAACAATAATAAATTCATAAACTTAACTAAAACAGAATTTACTGAAAAAGAAAAAATAATAATAACAAATTCCTTCAAATATAACCTACCTAACTTCAACAAAAAACAAATAATAAAAAACTTAATAGTTGACACAGAATCTAACATCCACAAAATTACCCACCAAAATACTGAACACATAAGAAATAACATTAATAATAAAATTAACCTAATAAAAACGGAAAAAAACAAAAAAACGGAACAATATATTAATAAAAAAGAAATTATAAAACTCAGAGAAAAACTAGAAAACAACGATTACTTAATATTAAAATCAGATAAAACAAATACTCCAGTAATAATAGAAAATACCAAATATATCGATTCAATGACTAACTACATAAAAGAAAACAAATACGAACAAATCCCAGACCCAACTAACAAATACCTTATTACAATAAAAAACTTAATAGTCACTCACCGTAACACCCTAAACTATAACAATAAATTAAAATACCACACAAGATTATACCCATTTAAACCATGCGCACCCGTATTATCAGGGATACCTAAAATCCATAAACCAAACACACCATTTAGACCACTAATAAATTTCACAACAGCACCATCTTACATAATCGCAAAAATCCTAGACAAAATCCTAAGGTCTAAAATACACATCAACAACACATACAATATAAAAAATGGATACGAATTAATTAATAAAATAAAAACGATAAAAACAAACAGCAACACAAAAATAATAAGTTATGACATAACTAACATGTACCCTAGTATCCCAATAGAAGAAACCATAGAAATAATAAAAAACAAACTGATACACAATAACGAAAAAAGTAACATAATAGATAGTATCATTACGCTAACCAAACACATATGTAACCAAAATTACTTCCAATTTAACAATAAATATTATAAACAAACAACAGGTCTCCCCATGGGTTCACCCATTTCATCTGTCATGTCAGAAATATATTTACAACACTTTGAACAAATAATAATTAAACCTATAATAAACACACACAATATCTTACTATGGACAAGATATGTAGACGATATACTTGTAATATACCAACCTACCATTCACAACGAACACCTCATAATATTAAACAAACTAAATACATACAACGAAAACATACAATTCACCGTTGAAACAGAAATAAATAGAACAATCAACTTCCTCGACATTACTTTAAATATAAATGATAATAAAATAGAAACTACAGTATACAGGAAACCTACTTCCAACAACACCACAATACACTACAAATCTAACCACCCCTGGACACACAAAATTAACACTTACAGTAACATGATAAATAAAGCAATAAAATACACACAGGATAACAAACAAAAATTAAATGAAGAATTAGATAACATTACAAAAATAGCAATAGAAAATGGATACAACAAACACATTATAAAAAATATATACAATAAATTCACAAAAAAACCTAACCTCAACACAACACTACAACCGGAACACGAAAACAATAAAAATAAAAAAATCTACCTAAAATATAAATATACCAATAACAAAATAGAAAAAATAACGAATATATACAACAAAGAATACTACACTCCAACTTACAAACCAAACAACAAAATAATAAAATATCTTAGTAACAAAAACCACATAACAAATTCAGAAAATCATAACCTATCAGGAATCTACAAAATCACTTGCAACAACTGTAACGCCTTTTACATAGGAAAAACATCCAGAACGTTTAAAATAAGATTTGAAGAACATTATAGAGCATTCAAAAATAAAAATTCTAAAGTATCAAATGTTGCAGCACACCTAATTTCCCATAAACACGAAATTACAAATTACGAAAATAACCTAACCATACTGGAAATAAATAACAACCCAATAGAACTAAACTCACTAGAAAAATACCACATTTATAAAAATATACACAACAACTTAATGAATTTACAAACAACATATACAGAAGACATACTATACAGAAACCTCATACACACAGATCAAGAAATAGTGCGCGTAACTTCTACAAACACCGGCTTCACGGACATAGCATCCACAGCAGAGAACAATCAGTGATTCGACAATGGTCAAAGACCGAAAGGTGCCTCATCACTCAAGGTAAAATTATTGCACTTAATGGTGGATAAAATTACTCAAAATTGGTAATTTATTAACTTCATATATATATATATATATATATATATATATATATATATATATATATTGAATCACTCTTAAAATTAACCACTATTAAAATTACTTACAATAGTAATATATTAACTTCATAAAGTCAGTGCAACGGAAAAACAATGGATATCGTAAAATATTTGTATTTTGCTCTGTAATGTTCTTCAAATCTTATTTAAATGATCTGGTCATTTTTCCTATGTAAAATGCGTTGCAGTCGTTGCATGTAATTTTGTAAATTCCTGATAGGTTATGTTTTTCTGTAATTGTTTTGTGGTTTGTGTTATTAAGATATTTTATTATTTTGTTTGTATGTTGGAGTGTAGTATTCTTTGTTGTATATATTTGTTAATTTTTCTATTTTGTTATTGGTGTATTTATATTTTAGGTAGATTTTTTTATTTTTGTGTTCAGGTTGTAGTGTTGTGTTGAGGTTACGATTTTTGTAAATTTATGTTTTTTATAAGGTGTTGTTGTATCCATTTTCTATTGCTATTTTTGTAATGTTATCTAATTCTTCAGGGGTGTTGTACGTTTTTGAGGTTATGTATTTTTTTGTTATGTAATAATTTTTAAAACCTCCCAAACAGGTTATTAACACAACACACGTTTTTCACCCCAGAACTATAAACCTCGCCAACACAACATTTTCAATTAATGAATTAAACCTATTAGACAAAGGCTTAAAACATAGATCACACTTAAATACAGCCAATACAATTTCACCAAAACCCTAATATTAGATCTTGAAAATACAATCCATCACAACACACCTGTAGAACAGCAAGATGCAATCAGACACCAAATAAAACAAAAAATAACCCAAATTAAACCCCGCAAAACAAACACCCAAGAATTAAAAGTAGCCAAATCCATCGAAATCAAAATTTAACCATTACCAAAGCTGACAAAGGCAACATAACAGTAATTATTAACAATAGCGACCTCAACAAAAAAGTAAACAGCTTGTCAAACAAGCAAAGCTATCTCAAAGGAGTTAGGGAATTAGCGTTAATAATAAACATAATTATTTGGAAAGAGAAAAACGGTCAAAATCAACCTAGAAGTACAGTCGACATTTTAAAAGATGCAGGAGAGCCAAAGAAATCGCAAATCAAGGATAGCAAAAATTCAGAAAACGCACTGGTAAAGAGTTAAACGGGCCAGAAAAGAAAACTGTTAAAATATCGACCGTTTATTGATTAATTTTTCCCACCAGCCAGAAGTATAAAGAACATGCGTGCACATCAAGGAAAGTAGCAATACATCACGTGTTGGACACCTGATTGGTAAAATGCAGGGAGAGAAGCCGTGACCTGGAAAGGAAGCCTGCGGGGGAAGGAGAGAGGAACGGCATGGGAAGCCAGCGGTTTGTTGGACGTGAAAGCGTACATACCACAAAGTTAGCTCCGGTTAAGACAATAGAAATTTCAAGTGCCGATTGTCAAACCATAAGAATGATGGGCTAAGTTCATAAGTGACTCGCTGATATGTAGGGACGTGGTGTTAAATGGAGCCCTTTTGGGTGGAAAACCACACGAAAGCGGCCTCCAAAGCAAGATCAAAATGTGCCGCGTCAGTTGGATGATTCAAGTGTTTCGAGCAATAAGAAGATTTTAAAAATTACTCCACGTGGGTAAGCAAAAGTGACAGTGTTTCATGGGGAAATTTCAAAAAGTAAAAATTAGCAAATAACTTAACAAATGTATAGAGCAACAGTATAAAATTTAAAACAGATATGTGAAAAAATTGCAACTTTCGAGCAGTGATTTAAAAAGTTTAAAATTAAAAATATTACCATTTTGCAATAAAAATTTAAAGGAGTTATGGACTTCAAGATGGTGGTCAAGCTGTATGGGCCAAGATGTTAGGCCGAGAAAAAAGAAGACCTCCCACCACGCCAGGTTACCAGGACGGTGCTGCCCACGGAGAGAGGGGGAGAAGCCAGCCAACATAAAGACAGACCATTTCAAAGGGAAAAATTAAGGTTAGATCTTACCGTGTTATCTCTTTGCAAATAAGAAATTTTTATTTGAAAATTTTAAAGGGGAAATTGTAAAACAAATAAAATTCATTTAAAAACTTTGATGCCAAAATTTGAAATTAAACAGAAAGAATAGATGGCTTTGTTTGAGAGTGGGGAAGTGGTCACAAAATGGCTGTAGCCTCATATGTAACTTCAATAATTTATATTATCTGATAAATAAGTGCAACAAAAATCTGAAGTTAGGAATTTAGAAAGGGTTCAGAGTTTACTGCAAGTAACTCAAATAGATATGTTAAAATTATTTAAGGAGCCAAAATTTGTAGGATGTTGAGATAAAAGGATTAAATAAGTCAGGTAAAATTAAATATGTAATAGCCGATGTAAACAAACAAAATGGCTGCCACATATGTAAATGTCTCAATCATATGACTTGAAGGTCAAACAGTATTTGAAAATAAATCATAACAACTGTATTGTATATAAATTAAAGAGAATTAATTAAAATAAATTGTGTTGATCAAAAAGAGTTACATTATTAATTGAAATTAATTAAAAGAAAAACATTGGTTAGATAGAAAGGGCTGTAAGTTTGATTAACATTAAATTAAAATATGGTGAATAAAAAAGAAAAGGGTTTAAGGATCACAAGAGATGTTTCGAATAAGATTTTACATAGGGATTAATTTGTAAATTATGAAAAAATGGATAGGTAAACAAACGTAAATAATAGGGATTTCAAAATATTCAGTAGGTCTAGCTAATAACCTAAGTTAGATAATTTGTTTTCATATTAACTATAAGGCTTATTTTGATTACTTCATGAATTATGTGTAGAATAAGGAAATTTCATTGTGTTGTTAGAAATAAGGAAAATTAAATAGAGAAAATTTGCAAGTGTTTATAAATCAAAGTTTATAATTCAGTAAATGTTTTTATGATTCAGTAAATGTTATAATTTCCATTCAGTAAATGTTTTGATACTATGCAGTAAATGTTTTTAGGCTATTCAGTAAATGTTCCATACAGTAAATGTTTTTTTTGAAATCTTTCAGTAAATGTTATTTAAATTGTTGTAAATATAATTTTTTGTTCGGTAAATGTTTTGAGATTATTCAGTAAATTAAAAGTAACTTGTTCATATAAATGGAAGATAAGGGAAGTAGATTCTAAAATTTAAACGTAAAATAAATTTGAAATTGATAGATGAAAAATTCTAATACAAAAATGTTTCTGTATTATGTTGTCATAAATAAGTTGTTTTGGCAGAACTTTAACTCGTTGGTAGTAAGATAAAGGTTAGGGATCTATTCGGAATGTATTGAAGAGTAAAAATTTGCCATAAGTAAAAAGAATTATAAAGTAAAATAGTAGAAATTAGCTAATAATCTGTAAATGAAAATGCTAGTAAGTGTAAAGTAAAATTAGGAAATTACCTCTTCAAGGTTAAATAACCAGAGAAATTGAAATAAAAATAAATTAAGTCGTCTGATGTTCTGAAACTTCCCATAAAGAAAGGAGATGCTTAAATATATGTAAACAACCAAATATTTGACCGAAAGGGTTAAAGGTAAACAAACAGTATAGATGAAATAATTAGATAAATTTTTACGCTTCTTTATATTCTGTTAGGAGGTAAACAAAAGTTGTAAATTTTTATTCAAATGTTGAAATTTCAGGTAGATTTAAGAGAATATTATTATTTTTTTTTTATAAACGGTGTATCAGAAAACTGTATTTAAAGGTTAAGGAAATGCATACTGTGTTATGTAACAGTTGGTCAACGGAAGGGTTGACGGCTGGGTAAGTGAGCGTATGATCGGGGCGCAATCTAACTAACACACTACGAAAATACAACTACAAAATAGCTTACTCCACACACAACACTCTCAACAAAAAATTTAAACCCAACAACAATATCGACGACATTTTCAACACCACTGGAGTTTACAAACTAACTTGCAGTTCATGCCCCAGTTTTTACATAGGCCAGACAGGGAGGTCATTCTACGCATGTTACCAAGAACATATAAAAGCCCTAAAAAACAATAACTACCAATCAAACTACCAATCAATCATCTCAACTCCACAAAACATGACTACATAGACATAACATCTAACCTACAAATTCTTCATAAACAACACAGAAATAACCAACGCTACACAACCGAACAATACGAAATATACAGGCACTTCAAACTACACCCTACACACATACTCAATACACAATTACATTACAACTCACACGCACTTTTTGACATCATAACTCCTAATACACACAAAATACACCCACATCACCAAAATATCCCACCCCCACCCTAACCACGCATTGACGAGGTGAACCCAACAACAGTCACTGCATTGCCATTTTATGTGCAACAGTCATAGTAATTTTATGCACTGCAGAATGAACGGATGTGCTCCAGATAATAACTAATCATCCTCATATATATATATATATATATATGAAGTTAATATATTACTATTGTAAGATTTTTTACTATAATTTTACTACAGTAAAATTACTTACAATAGTAATATATTAACTTCATAAAGTCAGTGCAATGGAAAAACAATGGATAACGTAAAATATCAAGAATATATATATAAAACATATTGTCTTTTATAATTAAAAAAATAAATGAATAACTACCTACTGTAACTAATTTTTTAATATTTAAACAAAACTGGTTAATAAACAGAAAAAGTGTTATTAACTGATTTAAAAAATCATTAGTATGTATATTATAACTTTAAGTAACTTTAGGTAACAACATGCAATATTCCATTAATGAGGCAATATTAAGTGACAAATTAATCTATTGGTTTTGATAAAGCGTATTTGATAAGATGCTTATACAATAAAATGTATTTGCACTGGACTTTAAATATTATGTAATTATCTACATTCCACACTTAATAGATATTGGTAAAAAAAAATTATACAAGATGATATACAATTTCTGAATTAATAGGTATATAATTTGTTTTGAATATCAATTACATGCATAATATAGATAATTATATTCTTTTACTTCAATTGGATTATATATTTAATTTGTTAAATTTATTTTTGCAACTATACCTTTTAAAAATAATAACATAGATACTTACAATATTCTAGAGAAAATATTTCTTTTAAACTAGATTTAAAAAAACCATCAATGTCGCTAATGATATCAAACTTGCACTGACTTAAATGTCCATGAAATTCAGAGTCACGTTGTGTAATACCTGTAACAGAACCAATAAGAGTAAAGTAAAGTAATACCTCGACTTACCCTACCTCGTCTTACGCGATTCCCAAGTTACGTGGTTTTAAGTCATGCTGTCTGAGTTACGCAGAAACTGGCCTGTTCTGAAAGAAAATGACTAAAAGAACTTTTATAGCATGTAAAAAGAAAATATTTACAGGTTTTAAGGCCGCCAAAGACCGATTGACAGTGATGGTTGGCGCAAATATAGCTGGTGACTGTAAGTTGACCTCTCATAGTTTATCACTCAGAAAATCCAAAGACATTAAAAAATATTTCTAAAGCTATCTTGCCTGTGATTATAAAAAGTCGAATCAGAAGGCTTGGGTGACAACTTCTTTTTTTGAGGACCGGCTTAGTCATCATTTCATACTTCAAGTCAAACGTTATTATCGCTTTAAACAAATTCTTTTTAAAGTAATTCCTATTAAGTGACAACGCACCTGGTCATCCTCTTAATACTTTTTAAACTAATTTCGACACACCTATGAAATTGTTATTTTTGCCCCTAAACACAAATAGTTTGCTTCAACCGATGGATCAAGGTGTCATTAAAATATTTAGAGCTGATTACACAAAAAGATCATTTGCGCGTCTGTATGAAGCTATGAGACAGAGCAACCAGATCCCTGTAGAAAATTTTTGGAAACAATTCAATATTTTAAATGCTTTGAGAATCATTGGATGATCTTGGAATGAAATTTCACAAAAAACTTTGAATGGCGTTTTGGAAAAAGGTATATCTATTTTTTTCGCCAATGAAACTCAAGCGGAATCAGTGCCAGAGCCTCATAGAATTTTCTTGTAGTCTAGAAAGTCAAGGGTTCAAGTATAAGGGTCAGATCCCTTATTTAGACCTAATCCTGTCAGGGTTATATAAAAATTGTCTTTCTACTAGGAATAAAAAAACCAAAAATAGATAAAACTTATAAGATTAAAAAAATAATATAAGGTGGTGAAAGTGAATGGAGGTAGGAAAATCACAGTTTATGTCGACAATAAGGCTTTTGTAAGATATACCTATGTCTTGACAGGTTTCTTCCCATCACTCAAACGTAGTTTTAGTCACAGTGAGAATTCTATGAATAACAAATTTTTAATTAAATCAAATGTATAGTTCCAACTACTATTTAGATAACATTTCTGTACTTTTATAACTAAATTTCCTTCTTAAAATTTATAATCATAAAAATTGTAAATAATAATCATGTATACATTAGCATATCATAAAAATTTTAATAACCCAAGACCAGTTGGGTAATTATTTGCTATAAAATAAAATGAGTTATTTATTTCATTTGTCAAAACAAGTTATTTAATTTAGTTGTCCATTTTTGACAAATTAATTAAAGATATAATTTTCTGGCACAATTTAAATTCGTCTTGTAAAGATGAAAAGGACTTAATGAGCCCAATTAAAAATATGAGATTGTATAAATTTATAAGTATATCTTGATATTCAAATTAAAGGTGGGAGGTATTAGTCTTTAATATGTAGCCTTCACAGCATGTTTCATTAAATTTTAATGCCTTGTATTTAAATTTTAAATGAGATATTTACTTTCACACACCTTCTCACAATACTTTTAATTTCTTGCAGTTTTGGTGTTGTATATCTTGAGATTTTTATAGAAATTACAATTGTTTGTATCATCTTGACAAGAAAACCACTATTTACTGATTTATTCAGCAGACGTGTTTCACGCTAGGTCAGTGTATTAATCAATGCTGTGAATGCGCTGTAATTCAATGCATTCACAGCATTGATTAATACGCTGACCTAGCGCAAAACGAGTCTGCTAAATAAATCAGCAAATAGTTGTTTTTTTGCCAAGTTAATACATATAAGTGTAAATTAATTTCTTATTAAAAAAGAAATGCAGTTGAACATTTCTATCTTTGCATTTGAACTGTGAAATTTTCATAATAATCTATTGCATTGTTGTGATTAACAAACATCTTTACTCAACAATTAGGTTGTTCTTGATTTTATCCACAGGTCCTAAAAGACTAGTTTAGAAAATTATATTCAAGTATTAAAGATAACTTACCAGTTTCTTAATTACTAAGCTTTAATTCATATATACTTATTGTTAAAAAAGAGTATAGTTACCCAATTATTTTAAAACAAAATATTATATTAATCACTTAAACAATTGTGATTCGCCGAACGTAATGGACTACAAAATTCAAGAAAATATTATAAATACTATATGTTATTTCATACTCTTAAGTGAGGTACACTCACTTGCCTAATTCAATAACTTACCAATAAGTTTTCGATGAGCAACAAAACAGCGAAATTCAGTTCCTGGGTGAATATCAATCCATTTTTTCAATATTATATACGCCGCTTTCTTCGATTTTTTATTCTGTTCAGCCTGTTGACATTTACTCAAATTAAACAAAGTGAAAACATATTTGTAAAAAATAATTATGAAAAGACTATTGTGCTACTTTGTGGAAAAGTTTAAACAAATATTCTTTAGGTCAGTATAATATCTTTATAGTTATAATATTTCTTATTTATCTTTTCTTAATTTATATATTTTATACAATTAATTCCTTTAATTATATGTATAAAGTTCATTGTAAGCAATTATTCCACCACTAAGTGCAACTATTTTTACCTTATGTGATGAGGCACCTTTCGGTCACTAGACCACTGTCCCATCACTGAATTATTTGTCTCTATTTTTCTGGTGTCGTTGTTCGGTCCTGATGTTGGTAATTTTGATGTCATATATGTTTTGTCTTGTGATGTCAACAAATACCAACATCATGGACCGAACAACGACACCAGAAAAATAGAGACAAATAATTCAGTGATTCGACAATGGTCAAGTGACCGAAAGGTGCCTCATCACATAAGGTAAAAATAATTGCACTTAGTGGTGGAATAATTGTTTACAATTAACAATAATAACTTTATAAAGTCAGTGATATGGAAAAATAATGGACAACGTGAAATATCACAATTATATGTAAATATATTTATGATACATAACTCATTTAATTTTACTCTATTTTGTCTCACATTTTAATTATTTTACTATTATCAAAATAACTAGTTAATATTAATGTTTATTACATAAATTTCATCATCTTAGTTAAAAATTTTGTTTACCATTTTATATTATTAATTTATAACCCCGTAATACTACTAGATTTTGTGTTTCGGTTATACTGTAACCTGAAACAGTTTTTACAATATTATTTTTAAATTATAAATTTATTGTTAATAGTTTCAATAAAATTATCAAAAAATAAAATCATTTGGCTTAGCCAGTTCTTATAAAATACACACAAGCCAAGGGCTTACTTGCTGAACATGTTTTCCCTAACTATAACCTGTAATTTCCAGTTTTGATAAAATTTTATATTTTTATTTCATTGCAACTTGGCACTTACCTTTAAACAACGAAGAGCTTTTGTAATTTTGTCAGAACTCTTCAGTAACAGGTATATATCTTCTAAATTTGAACATCTTAAACTCTTACTAGCTGTTATCCAAGCTGCATCCTTTGAATAAACAAGAGAAAATTTTAAAGTAATAATTTATAACAGATAACAATTGTGTAATTTAAAACATTGTTTCAATATACAGTCATCAAAACAACCTCAAAATTATGGGAAACCTCTGAAAATATTAGCATATTCTTTATCACACGTGTATTAATATAAGTGGTTTATACAAACCGATTAAAACCCTTAAAATACAGCCATGTAGAAAATGCTTATGGAGTCCTTCACACTTATACAAAAACATTTCTGCCGTACTTTAAAAATTCTGTGATTAGACACACCTTTAAACATTTTATTTAATTAAAATATAGCTACTGTTGTAAAATTATATTAAGCCTCTTTTAATTATATTTCATGAATAGAATAAGATTTCTGTAAAATAGCATAAGTGTATTTTCATTTTCAATGTAGTATATTAATTCAGAATATTTAGGACAGGGTTATCAAATGTATGGGCTTGAGAATCAAATTAAGAACTTTGTGTAAGATTGCAAACAGCACTTTGTTATAAAAGTGGAATTTCTTTACAATTTTGCATATAGAAAAGAGGAAAAGCGTAATATAATGTGCATAATTCAATTTAAATAAAGGCTTCATAATTATATTGCTTACAACTATTTTACAACCATAAAAGAGTGTAGTCGGAAATAAACAAATAATTCTATATCTGGTTTTGATGAAGACACCCAATTTGTAATTTTATTGGAATTACAGTCACTGATAATTTTCCAATTCATGTAAGAATGTCTACAAATTACCAAATTTATGAATTATCTGCAAAATTTTTTCAACAAATTTAATATCCATAAAAATGTTTTAGTGTGTATTTAATTAAAATTAAATATAAACAACATACTGTTACTTTATAATTAAATAAAACAAATAAAATAGTTTTGTAGCTTTATAATAAAAAACACAATTAGGCTTAATTATAAAATCTGTACTTTTTAATTATCTCTTGCTAATCCTTTATTTTATCTTATAACAGATTGTAAATTTCTTGAATGGACAATGTCTGTAAATGCAATTCAACAAAATTTTCTCAGTGAATGACTAATTCTCTGTTACTGTATGGGTTTTTAAACCACGTAAGCCAGCCATATTCTGAGGGCTAAGAAGAAGGGATCCACTAACTTGCCGTTACATAGTCTTCACTTACGCCCTAATGCGATGTTACATTATGGTCCAGTTAATACGCTATCATTCTTCAAGTATTTGGTTCACTTTCAAATAAATAATGTTTTGAACAAGTAATAAATTATCTGTTTCAAGCAGCCCACAAGGCGCCAATTGGAAATCCCTGATTTAGAACATAGGTCATAAATTGACAATAAATCATTAAATTTGACATATTTTGACGTTAGCTGTATTTTCAATGCACTTAGTGCATTATTATTTATCTTTAGCATTTCATTTGCCCCAGGTAATTATGTTTGCTGATTTTTTTTAATTTCAAAAGGGCATAGTGGATAAACAACTCTATATGAACCTAATAGAGATTAGGGCCACTTTAGGAACACATTCCTCCACGGGTAGTCTCCTACCTATGTGGATTTCATGTCCACACCTATATTTATAATCCATTCCTAACCTGTGTATATGATAATAGCCATATTTAATGATTCCCTTGAGATTACAATAAAAGTCCATGCAATTAAACTGTTAATTGTTTAAATTAAGTTATATTTTACAATGAAAATATTAGAAAGAACCCCAATACCACAAAAATAATAAAAAATAACGAATAAAAAAAGTTACTTATGATTAAACCCTTATGTACATTTCGATGACCCTGTCATCATCATTAGAGGGTCTTATTACAAAATTACAATCTAGCAAACAAGAAGTTACAAACTAGAGTGACCTGTTTGTCACTCTAGAGGTTTAATCTTAAGGAACTTGTTTTATTTGTTATTTTTGTGGTATTGGAGTTCTTTCTAATATTTTCATTGTAATATATTGTATCACTGTGCTCTTGATATTGTATATAAGCTATATTGTTTACCTTGATTTAAACTGTCACATAAAACAATTGTTCGAATACAGTGGTTCATTTTCTTTTTTTATGTGAATTTTAAGGCAAGTGTTTCTCTTCCAATAGCCAGAAAAAGCAAAATTCTTTAATCAAGAACCAAAAAATTACTGACAGCTAAACACAGTTAAATTACACGAGTTGATATTTCAAGTGATTTTGCACTGATTCCATCAACCATGCACTACAAATGAACGAATATTTAAATCATTATTAATCCGTATAATTAACATATACCTGGAATTATTCAAGAATTTTGTTCATTAAAAAAATTATAAATAAAAACACCAATTTAAAATAGAGCAAACAGGTAGAAAATATATGACTTACTGTTGGAGCACTCCAGTTCAGCTTTATAAATGCAGATCCTCCAAGCTGTTTTATACTTTCTTGTAATTTCTTACTAAATTCCGGAAATTTAGGAGGCTGAAACAGTTCCAGTTCCAAAATACATGGGGAGTCAATACATTTGACCTTTGATTATATTGATATCACAGACAAAATCGAAGCAGAATTATTACTTTCACACTCTAATTTATATTAATTAAACACACTTGCTAATAATAGCAATTATTTTTTGTGTAAATGAGGAAGGTTATTTTGATAAATGTGTTTAATTACTGTGTCAATAATAGTCAAAATAACAGGCTTATTACTATTTCAGATATTGTTTAATTTTATTGAAATTATACATTATCAGGATTCTTTATCATATACTAAAACACAAATGGGTGATTCCCTGCACATAATTTTTTATCACAAAAGCACATGTCCATATACTTCTAAAGTTTAAAGCCAAAGTACATCATAAAATAAAATATACGTGTGATGCAAGGACACACTGCAAACTAATTTACCATTTGATATTGATAACTACTTAGCTTAGTAGACAAACATAATCTTAACAACAAAGAAATGCAACTAAACTAAAGAATGATTATTAGAGCACATAAAAATAATCTTTATCAAATACATTTCTTTTTTAAAAATTCACTAAATCAGTATAATGCTAGATAATGAAGTGACATCTCTGAAAGCTTGACAAATATGTGGAAGATTCTAGCTAAATGTACTATTAATAATTAAGTTATATGTATGTATATACACACATACAGACAAAAGTACATGTACATATGGATGTGCACACACACACACACACACTCTATACTTCTTTTGCCCCTACCTATCCGATATTAATGTATAGGTCTTTGAGTTGTTGAAGTTTAACTGTTTCTGTAGGGAGAAGTAGCAATGTTTGCTATTTGCTGGAAATCAATGGTATCTTGGTCTCAGAAGTTAACCGACATCCATTCTAGGGACAATGAACTTATTACAATGAGAGAGGTGCTTAGAAGCAATGGCTATAAGGATTATGCCATTGATAATACCGCCAAAGTGTCCTTTTGGTTGACATGGATGAAGGGGGAGACTGATAAAAATGGTACTGTTTTTATATCTTTTATTAGTGGGACCACTGATAGGATTGACAGACTCTTTGTGAGGCATGGTATACGTTCTGTCTATAAACCTAACATCACCATCGACAAGGTTCTTGGGAGTGCCAAAGATAAGACCTTTTTAAAAAACCATTGCATTTACAGCGCTTCCTATGGTGTTTGTAAGAAATCGTACATTGCCCAAACAAATAGGCGTATCTCAGCTAGAATTGAAGAACACAAACTTAGCATTAAAAACAAGCAGATAACATCTGCCTCTGTATAAGCACCACAATGATACGGGTCATACCACTGATTTCCACAAATTGCCGACAAATTGCTCAGGTAAAAAACTATAGGATTAGAGTTATACAAGGCTGTCAAAATAAAGAAGCAAGGAAGACTTAATGCGATGATAATTTGAATTTACCTGGACTGTGGAAATGTGTCATTGATAGATTTTATCGGCAGAAAGGTGAACAAAGAGAAAGGAATGTGAGTAATTGATTAGGTCAGGTGTCTGTGTTTAGGAGTGGAGTTGTCTGCATTCTTTATTCGTTCTTCAAGTGTTGTTGGGTTCACCTTGTCAATGCTAGATGAGATTCTAGCGAAACGTCGAAACTGTGATTTTATGTATTGCAAAATGGATGAAAATAATCCGGATATTCATCATATTTTTTTCACTTGTGAAGGAATATGTATCAGGATATATATATATATATATATATATATATATATATATATATATATATTTATATACACACACACACACACACACACACACATACAAATATTTCAGTAAAAAAAAATAACCTACATTTTTGAAATGATGAGTTTTTCACTTTAAAAAATTAAATTTTGGTTTATTCTAAAAAAAACAATTTTCTGTATGATTGCAAAAAATCTATCATAACCAACCAATCTATGGAAAATATGCTTAGAAACCGTCAAAGACAAGAGTATATGTATAATTTATTACATCCTCAGTATTTTAATTTATAAATTCTGTTACAAAATGAGGAAATTTTTGTTTTATTTATTATATTTCCTGCATCTTTGTATGTAATATTAATAAAATAATTTTTATGATTTTAGCCATTCCTTCTATATTGTATCCTTGGCTGATGTGGTATGTGTGTGTGTGTGTGTGTCAGAGAGAGAGAGAGAGAGAGAGAGAGAGAGATGTCCTTTTTTGTTAGCAGTTCAAGTGTTTGGATGTATTTTGGTTAATACAACTTTCAAATTTATCTATGGTATAAAGATATTTCTTTTTTAATTAATTTTTTAGCTATTTGATGTATGATGCTATTTCTTTCACTTTATATGTTAGTAATAATTATCGAATTCTATATATATGTGAAGTGCAGGCAGGAATTTGGAGTTGTGGTTGAAAACTAGAGAAGGGTTAGGTATTGTATTTCTGGTGTGTTAGTTTTAAGCATATAGAGTATTAATTATTATTTAATTTTTGACAATTTTAGATATAACTTATTTTATTATCAATTGCTTCTTCCATAGTAAATATAATTTAAGTTATTAATTTCAGTAATACTAGACAATATGTATATATATGTATATATATATATATATATATATATATATATATATATATATATATATATATATATATATATATATATTTATTTATTTATTTATTCCATCAGATTCATGTGTTTAAATTTCCAAATGGTGAATTACGATGTAAATACATATAAGGCTTAATAGAAGTTAAGATGAAGGGAATAGATATGTAAATATGTACGTAATAATTTTTACATTGAAAGGGAAGCATCCAGATGCGGGCCAGCGAAATAAAAGGAGCGAGCAGACTACTGTATATGAGACAATGATAAAATGCTTGGACGCCCAAAAACGTAATGTGTATCATAAGATTGTAAACAAATGTCAGCTAATCTCGGCTATAAATAGTCTAGGACGTGACATATGCATTATCCATGTCTGTCATATACATTATCGATCTTTATGGCTTTGTGACACACGTGACACAAGTAGACAGTGCGACAAAATGGTTCTCAAGAAACTTAGATCGCACATTAAAGCTAAATCAATGCTCACAGAAAAACAGACGAAAGTGACAGATTTTTTTGTTAAAAAGTGAAAGTAATATGTGTAGAGGAAATTACATATGTACATACATACTTACTTTTGACATGTATTGTAAATAGTTAGACATATAAATGTACATGTTATAATCCGTCAAATACATTGACATTTTAAATTATTTTCTGTATTTATTTTGTCCTCTGAAGATTATTTGTGAATTGCATTAATCGAGGTCATTATTTGTGTGGGACACAACTTTAAAACTATATTGTTTCATGTAGCTAAATAGTAATGTAGTCGAATATTACACTACATATTATTAGGAGACACTGCATATGCAGTGCATCTGAGTTCACTACAGTCTTCCAGATCCCTAATAAAGTGTCTACAAAAAAATGGAATCACATTCAAGTGAGGGAACTCTCAGCAAGAAAATGGTGGGAAAGTCTTGCGACCGGAAGATCAATTGACCATAGCTTGCTCAGAGCTGTTAACATTGCAGGTTTTAGATTGAAGACCATTCATGATTACCTTGCTACGCACCTCCACTGCATCCATATGCTACCAACCCCGGAGTGTATGCTATGTGGTGGTGAACTTATGAATGGCGAACACCTTAATGATTGGAAAGCCCTGGACCAGGCCCAGGATTACAACAGTCCCATCTTCAAGGAGGCCCATCCCTACTGGTTAGCGCATTGCCAAATGGTTTAACTGCCAAGGGTGGGTTTGGCTAGTAAGTACAGTACAGTCTCGCTAATCCGGTCTCCGATGATCCGGACCTCCGGCTAATCCGGACGGCCCAAAAGTTTTGTTTAGTTATAGTATTTTACAGTGCACAATCAGTCTGCTGTCCACAAAAATATTTATTTTTATACGTCTATATTTGTTATTTTTCAAAGGGGTTTTCCTACTTTAATACTCAAATAATATAATTTATTCATTAAAATATGAAATAGGTGTACCACTTGTTTGTTTCTTTTGCCTACTAAAGTAGAAAAAACTTCTTTGAAAAAATATATACAAATTAGATCACCCAACACTACAACGTACGTGACATCAGAGACATCTTGCGATAAACAAAAGATAAAGGACCGCTGACTAAACGGATAAACAGTCTATCCGTCTGGCGTCAGGTCAGTTGTTTTGTCGGACAGATGCCACTTTTCCTGCTTCTCGCAAGATATCTGCTCAGTTGTCATTTAATTCTAGTGCGATATTGATCTGTGTTTTTTATTTACGTCTCGTTCAGTGTTCAGTGAAAATGGCGACTAAACGTAAGTCAGTGACAGTGACAATGGAACAAAAACTCCAAGCTTTGTTTCGTATTGATGGAGGTGAATCGCTTATTAAAATTGCAAAAGAGTTAGGTGTGGGAAAACAAACTGTTTCCGATTGGAAAAAAAAGCGACAGGAAATTGAAGATTTTTGTGCAAAAATGGTTAGTAAAGACAGTTTAGGCGGCAGAAGCACTTTAAAAAAACCAAAAAATGAAACCCTAGATGATGCTTTGTATGTTTGGTTTTGCCAACAACGGGAACAGGGTGTTCCTTTATCGGGTGTAAATTTGCAAACGATCGCGCTGAAACTGAATGAAAAGTTAAAAGGAGACCCTAATTTTGCTGCCAGTGTGGGATGGCTGTCACGGTGGAAGGAACGACACGGCATCCGTCAACTCGGAATAAGTGGTGAAATTTTGTCAGGTGACAGTGATGCAAGTGAAAAATTCAAAGACAAATTTGGCAAGTTTCTCAGAGATGAAAACTTACAACCTTGTCAGGTGTTCAACGCTGACGAAACTGGATTAAATTATAAAATGTTCCCAAAAAAAACTTTAGCTTCCAAATTAGATTCAGTAGCAAAAGGCCATAAAGTTAAGAAAGAACGTATGACTTTGCTGCCCTGCAGTAATGCTTCTGGCGATCTAAAATTTCCACTTTTGGTGATAGGGAAATCCGCAAAGCATAGGGTTTTTAAAAATGTAAATTTAAGTGTTCTACCGGCCCAATACAAGTTCCAAAAATCACCGTGGATGAACAGTCAAATTTTTAAGGACTGGTTTTTTGAAAACTTTGTTCCAACAACAGAAAAGTTTTTAAAAGAGAAAAAACTCCCTCGAAAAGCGGTTTTACTAATTGATAATGCCCCATGCCACCCAAATGAAGAAGAATTGCGTCATGGTGACATTTTTGTTAAATTTCTTCCTCCTAACGTAACGGCTCTCATTCAGCCGATGGATCAGGGCGTGATCGAAGCGATAAAACGGCGATATAGGAAAAAGTTAATTTTATCGCTTTTGGAACAACAAGAAGCAGATCCAGCTACAAAATTTATTGAAAATCTTAAAAAAGTGACTATAAAGGATGTCATTTATATGGCTGCAGAATCGTGGGAGGAAATTCAACCGTCTACACTACAAAAAAGCTGGAAAAAATTGTGGCCTGAAATGCCACAGGAAAGTGGAAAATCTGACAGTCAACCTACTAATGACGACAATGAATTTGTTCAGATTTTTCAACAATTGGAGGGTTGTGCCGAGTTGAAAGACACTGATATTTCCGAGTGGATTATCAGTGATAATGACATTGGTCATCAAGTGCTCAACGAGGACGAAATCGTCGCGGTGTGCACTGCAAACGCAGAAAATGACAGCTCGGAAGAGGAAGACTACACAGACGAACCTGTCAGCCTAACTCATGATGAGGCGGCTGCAATGCTGGAGGGGTTGATGACTTACTTTGAGAAACAAAGTGATACGTCAACTGCGGAGCTACTGACCTTGAAACGCCTACGAGATCGTACTGTGAAACGACGTCATTCATCGTTAAAACAAAAGAACATTACGGACTTTTTTCACTAAGTTTTTTAAAGTTTGTTTTTGTTTCAGTTTCATTTTTGTTTGAGTTTTTTGTGCGTTTATACAGTATAGTGTAAATAACTTTATGTGAATACTTTTATTCAACGAGAAAGGTGCTTAGATATTTATTTATGTCATGACTTTTCTGTTATAATTATAGGATTTTTTGCTACATAAGCTATGAAATACTGTACTGTAAGCTATATTTAGGCCTCAATTTCACTAAAACTACAATTTCAATATGTTTTCCCACCTAAAACACATATTGTATGCATTTGTTTGGCTTTTTCCGTCTAATCCGGACTTTCGTTGATCCGGACCGGGTCCGGTCCCATCAAGTCCGGATTAGTGAGACTGTACTGTATTTTATATTGAAGCAATTTAAATTTTGTGTTCTATATTTGGAGTTCTCTTACTACAAATAATGATTAAATTATTGCGTAACTAAGTGAATACTTTTGAACTTACTCAAGAGTCAGCTTCGTAAACGAAACAATTGTTTCAAAAGATGATAGCAAGCAAGTTCAAAAGTATTCACTTGGTTACGCAATAATTACTTATAGGTTAAATATCATTAAAACATTTTGGTTAATTACTTTAAATATTTGCAGGTCTTGTGTTGTACATTTTGAAGTTTTATTTAAAATTAATACCATTAGTATTTACTGAAAAATATCAGTAAGTAGTGGTTTTTTGTCAAGAGATGCCAATGGTAGTAATTTGAAAATGTTTTCTTTAGCTGCATAGTTATTATCTATATTTTGTGATAAATGTTATATGCGTGGCAGAAGGAGATGTATGTCTCTTTCTCATTTCAGCAAACAGCTTATTTTTTAAAAAATATTTTTTCCATCCTCACCCTCTACTACACAATCGATATTTTTCAGCAGACGTGTTTGGCACTAGGCGAGTGCATTCTTCAATGTTGTGAGACTTGTCCATGCAGCATTGAACAATGCACTGAACACACTAGGCGAGTGCATTCTTTAATGTTGTGGGACTTGTCAGTGCAGCACTGAACAATGCACTGACCAAAATGCTGTCTGCTGAAAAATATCATTAACTAGTGTTAGTTTGATAATTGTTCCATTTAGCCACGTAAGCGATTTCTGCCAAAACATTTTATCGGCTGATGCAGAAACTCATAACACAAAAAAAAATAACACTTTCTCTAAAATCTCAAATAATAACAATTTTTGACAAAAATTATTGCATCCCCCCTTCATGATCAAAGTTAAAAATCAGTGCTTTATCTTGAAACTAGCAAAATGTTTCGAAAAGTATTTAAGTAATAATTTATATTTTTTAAATTTCCACAGAAGGTTACTTTTTTATTACATTTTAGTTTAGATTACGTTTTTAGGTGCGCAGTAGCAACAGCGCACTGTACTACATCTAGATATGAATATACCTATAAAGCATCCAGTTAGGATAGATTTGACTTTAATTTTATACATTACTATATACCTATACTAAAATACACCTATCAAGTGTCCAGTCAGGATAGGTTGTAATTTTATACAACATTACCATGTACCTATATTAAAATATACCTATTAAATATCCACTCAGGATAGATTTATTTGTAATTTTATACAACATTACTATGTACCTATATTAAAATATTCGTTATGAGTTTCTGCATCAGCCAGTAAAATGTTTTGGCTGAAATCATTTAAGTGGCTAAATAAAACAATTACAGTCTTTTTTTTGCTTGTGATAACAAAAGTAGTAATTTTAAAAAAACCTCACGAAATACAACACAAAAACTGCAAAGCTGGTGATATTTCCCATAAAAAACTTGACTTTATAGGTTTTGTGTATAATGAAAAGTTCAATTTATTGGGCATGAGCAAAAAATTTTATTTTCCATGCGTTTCCGAGGATCACTAGATACAAATTTTGCGTGCATAACCAACAAGGGTAGGTTTGCTAAGCCCAGAAATGTATAGCCACTGATTAGATTAAACAACTTCATAATGTCCTAGGAACCGATACACTTTAGTTTTTTGGTGATAGAAATAAAAGGTGTGTAAATCTTCAATGCAATATTTTTTGTTTTATGTGTGGAATAGAATCTGTAATTGTTTGTTTTGTCCTTTTGCGATTTATTATCTCCAAAAAGTAAGATGTGTGTGCAAGTTTTATAATTCTATAAGGTTTGTGTGTAAGGTGAAATGTGGTGCTAATAGTGTTGTTAAAATTGATTTTCTTTTAAATTGTAATTTTTGGAAGTCAACAGCAAATTTAATTACATTTCAAGGCACTGTGCGAGTTATTACGTCAAAAAAAATAAAGCCAACACGTTAAATTAGTAATGTTTCACGTGTGCTGGGGTTAGGAGAATTTCTATTTTTTCTAAAATCTTTAATTTTCGGGGCGATAGTGTTTTAATTATTGAATTTTGTAGTCCATTACGTTCGGTGAATCTTGAAGCAGAAGACACTGATGAAGATCGCCACATAGCGATCGAAAACGTTCTGACTTAGTAAGTTTTAACAAATTTACAAAATTTAAAGCTCGGATAGTGGTAAACTATTGTTTATGTGTTTTAATTATTTTTCTCGTATCCCTTATGACTTATTACACGCCCGGTGTAATATTTTTGCTAATATCGAACATGTGGGAACGGTAAATAAATACTATTCAATATTATCATCTATTACTTGTTAATTATTATGGCTAGTATTTTTTACCTTAATTTCATTCTCCTCTAATCCGAGTTCCATTCTACTTTGGTGTAATATTTTTGCTAATATCGAACACGTGGGAATGGTAAATAAATACTATTCAATACTATCATCTATAACTTGTTAATTATTACAGCTAGTATTTTTTACCTTAATTTCACTCTCCTCTACATCTGAGTTCCATTCTACTTTGGTGTAATATTTTTCTAGTAGCTCATGTAAAAATGGAATCAACAAATATAAAAAGTAATATTTTTGCTAATATCGAACACGTGGGAACGGTAAATAAATACTATTCAATACTATCATCTATAACTTGTTAATTATTACAGCTAGTATTTTTTACCTTAATTTCATTCTCCTCTACATCCGAGTTCCATTCTACATTTTGTAATTCACTCCCTTCTGTGGTACAAGTACTTGATATATCAAACGTTGCTTCTTCAGGAAGGAATACTCCATCTTCTAACAAGTATTCAACTACATTTTCTGGAATTTCCTCTATAATAGCCTGTGTTGTATTTATATTAAATACTGGATACCACTTCTGAAACGAGCACTCATCTTGCATCGAAATCCGCACCATTACAAAAATTTATGCAATATTACTAATGCACTAATGCAGGTTTTCTTAATATTACTGTATGTTCAGCTGTTTACTTTTGCATTGCCATGCAAGTCCTAAAATTTAAATAATTAATAAACCTTTATTGAATTGGTTTTTATGTAATTACGAACATCGCCCACTTCCTGAGTAAAAGCGTAAAATATGTTCTAAGTCCTAAAACTCGTTCGTCAGTCCTCTAGTACAGATTTAGTGGCCGGCAGGGCATATTAACTGATCCCAGAAGGAGAACCAATTTAAGCCTTACAATACTGCCTTTTGATTAGTCGTGTTGCTTCTCCCACTCCACCAACAACTGTCAAATTCGTAGAGCCTCTAGAAAAAATTATTTCGGCCTCAGACATTCAACCCTCAAAATAAATTACATGGGCCTCAAATACTAAAAAAATTTTGGAAATGAGGTCAACAAATTTTGAAGTTTGCTCAAGGACGTCAAATTGCGCTTGTTTTGGAAATTTCGTTGAATTTGGTTCATTCTAAGGTAAAATACCCAAAAGCTCTACCGGAAAGTAAATATTTATATTATTATAGTTAAAAATTGGAGTGTTAAATTCACGCCAAAATATAATACTATTTGTATTTAAACCATAAATTCAAAGAATTCCTTCCTCCATTATTTTATAATGATAATTTGGTGGTAGGCAATCGATAATAATTTTGACAAGAAAAAAAAGTAGAAAACACAAAATAGTTCAATATAATAATAAGTTTATAATACACAGCACACGATATAAAATTAACCATAAAACACGGAACAAGTGTTGTTATTGTAACTAATGGCAATATAGGTAGAAGAAATAATTTACAGATATTTCAGGCACACAGGAGCTACACGACCAATCAAAAGGCAGTATTTGCCTTTCAGTTCATGAGTTCAATGAAACTAGTACGTTCAGTAACTTCTCATCTTTCAAAATTTCAGTGTGGAGTATTAGGAATGATATATTTTAGACATATTGTTTTCTTGGTCAGTCAGGGTAGGGTTGAAATAATTTCTTCCAAAATTGTAATTATTTGAGACGTCAGCGAAAGTGTTAGTTTTTTTAAAGATAAATATCGAAATCTTGTTGCTAGGTATTTGTTATGAGTTTTCGAAACCTGTAATAATATAAGACTTTATCAAGACCTTTGTGCAAATGAACATTAATAATTTTTCAGATTTATGAAAAGAGAGGTTAACAGTTTAGTAGGTATATATTTTTGGTGTATGGAGGATTTACACATCTACCAACGACCAAGATTCTACTTCCAGAGATAACCATTGAAGAGGTAATAATATATAGATCAGTTAGTGCTCACATCTGCTTTAACTTAATGCAATTTTGAAGCAATATTTTTTTATACCCTTTTTTGGCTATTGAACTAAAATAGGTTAACCATATAGTGGATCTGACAATGGTATTAAAAATATTGACATTAATACAAAAAGGGATGTATTAGTTTTTACATTTCATAAGTTATTTATTTGTAAACAACAGGTAATTTTATCATATGAAGATTTATTAATCACAACTGTTTAGAGACTTCTTCCACAAAAACAATAGATTTAACTACATCTAACTTAGTACCCAAACCTAATACTAGTAATGGGCAAATCGTGCATAGTGGCGTTATAGCCAAAAGCGTAACTGGTGAAAAGTTTAAAACATGGAATTCAACGTGTTTCAGTAACTCTTCAAGGGAAATACAAATTTTCCCATGAGTTTTTAGTAGCTTTATTAGAGATACCTTATGATGGAATTTTGGGAATGGATTTTTTGAAAACTATTGGAGGACAATTATATTTAACTACTGGAGACGTCTTCCACAAAACAATAGATTTAACTACATCTAACTTAATAGAAGTTTGGAGTGGAAATGGACCGGCACTCCAAAAACTAAACGCATTGTACCAGGACCTTCAAGAGAGTTTCTCTGAACGGTTTCGATTAAAGCAGTTGGATCAGTTCCATTATGTGGCCTTACAAAACACTACACAATTAAGAAACAAGACTCCGGAAGCGTTTGCCGATAGGTGCCAAGACCGTCAGTCTTATCAAGAGTTTATATTTTTTTATGACCAGGTTTAGCCTAATGGATTCTTTGTAACATAATGTGTATAAATGTAGTATTATAAATAAAATATTTATGTATTTTGATTTATGCGTGTTGCTACATTGATATTGTTTTTAAATTTTGCAATTTTTAAGCTGTATATTTTTGCAGCATTTTAGATGAGTTGTTAAATAATATGTCATACATAACATGAAATATTTATTGTATATATCTAAATGTAATTCAGTATGTATAACAATCTGTTTTTCATTTTAAAACATTGATCTTAAGGTGTAATTTTTACCTCTTAAAAACTAAGGTAATTATATTGACATGCGACTACTGCTATTTTTGTAAAATTGTTTTACTTTTCTTATGTATTTTTACGTCCTAGACACAAATCAAACATTATATTTTGTTGCTGGTGCCGTTTTTTAAAATATACTTAACAGTAAAAATATAGTCTTATTATTGTATTAAACCTAGCAGTGGTCAACAAAGGGCAATAAAAAACATGAACCTTGTCAAGTAGTCCTAAGCCTTCCAGATTCTAAAAGTAACATTTGAGAAAATGATAGAAACAATGACCCTCTTTTAATTAATATATTACCTATTTACAAAATAAACAGTAGTATAGGTAAACTTATTTTGATAAGAAAACAGATTAAGTCTGACAAGAATGTGGTACACCAGAGGCTGAAAAGGAAATTATATGTCTATTTCTGTAAAATATATGCCCTCAATCCTTTTTCTCCATGCAAACATATTTTGAACATGTACAACGTTTTAGCTAAATAGTTTCTTAGTCTTGATATTAGTTTATAGAATTATTGTTTGTGAAAATGATAAAATCACTTTTCCCTTTAAGAAGCTGGCAAGGCCTAATTCACCTTTTTGTCCCTAATTGAAAAGATATAACAAAAATTCCACTTGGATTATTTTAACACTCCAGTGGTCATGCGGATTACTATTGTAATCCAGGGGTAACTTTTTTAGTACTATTTTGGGTTAGTAGGACTTATGACCTTGAGTGGCCGTCTACCTTTCACACACACATCCCCACGGATACCAGTAAAGTAGCAGAGTTGTAGGTTGGCACGTTATTTTTTTTTTTAATATGGTTAATTGTATTATCTTTTATTATTATTAGAAAAAAGTAATATTATATTACTCTTTGTAATGTTACTTTTGTAGTATTACTCCTTTGATGATATATTATCTTTATATTAGGTACAAAAGAGTAACTAATGATATTTTTATCATTTACAAGAACCTCAATAAGTCAGACTCCATCAACTCAGATCCCCAGATAATCTGGAATGATACTAATGTAGAATAAAAAAACAAAAAATAAAAAAACGATAATCAAATAAGTATAGTACGTAAATAAAAAGTCTAACACAACAATAAAATTGTTAATCACCTACACATAACAAAATAATGATTGTGCGACTTATGCTGAAAAGACTACGTGATCTTACAGCATGAAAGTGGCTCACAAAATTAAACAAGCAAAATTATCAGATTTGTTTGCCAAGGAATAAATTGCAGTCAAATTCAACTGTGTGTACAATATATTAATATGTAATATGTATCCTATGTTGATAAACTGTGCACAATACTCTTTGTTTGCTAAATACAACGGAGTTTTTCTGTAAGTACAATGGCTTCTTTTAAGTTTTCTGGTTTAAGTTTCCAGATGGGCCAAGGTCCCAGTTAGTACGCATTATCGAGGTTCTACTGCATATGTATTTATGATACAAAATAAATTTAGGCAAAATATTAGTGAAAGAACTTTTTTTCCCAATAAAAATAAAAACTTGCAAAGCCTGCATTTTGAAGCATTAGAATTTTCTATTCTTACTTGTATCATTTATAGATACTCAGATTGTATAAAAGTATCTTAATGAAATTATGAGATACATTTTAATTTTGCATGAATGTTTACTATATGAATTAAAAACAATATTAGCTTTAAATATTAAAAAAATAATATGCTATTGATATTGCAGGCAAAGACGGGTTAAAACACATTTATTAAACATTATTTTAATTTTAAGATATAATAACTTTTGTAAAATACATTATAATTTTTATAATAAAATATAATTTCTAAACTCTAAAAAATTTTGTTGTCCATTAAGTTCGGTGAAACGTAATTAATAACTTTTGTAACGTTATTTTGTTTTACCGCCTAAATAGTCTAATTCGATAGGATAATTCTAATTGTTGCCGCGGGATAGCGACAGCTGACTGATAGTAAAACAGCTGAGCGAGCAAAGTTTGATATTTCCGGTATAGTTTTAAAATGAAATAGGGAGTCATTGAGAGAGACTGAGACTAGCGGTTCGAGAGAGAACATGTCTTCCTGGGGACCAACGGACTGCATCTGGCCGCATGTGAGCTTCCCGAGGGAACCAGTGAGAGGTAACACTAGTCATTGTATCGACTCATAACAGGTAAACGATTTATTTAATGTTCCTTTTTATATTTGTTAATAATTTATATATTTGTTCAAACACACTGTCCACGGCCCGTGGAGGATTTTATATCATTTAATTGTGCTAATTAAAATTAATATCGATAATTTCCTGTTTTATTAAATCCTCCAACGGCAGTGACGTTACACTTTACATTAGTTTAGGACTATCTGAACTTAAATATTTTGTAAAAACTTACAAGTTTAATTCGATTTCAGATAGTCATAAACTAATGTAAAAATAATTTTCAAGACGTAATTATATTCAGAAAAATAAAATTAAACTTATCCAAGAGCTTACTAATCTAGCTATTGTTGCTTCCACAGTATCATCTGATAATAACATTTATCAATAAACTTAGCTCACTGTACACATGGTAAGGTTTAACTGAATTGAAAGACTATGATTGGGCCTTTTTACGATGTTTCTTCTTGTCATAAGAGCAAATTACATTTTATGTCTTGGTAGAAATAGCTTGACTCTACTATGAGTCAGACTTGAAAAAATCTAGGCTAGGCGTGACTCCACTGTGGATTCTATCACATTGAATGACTAACACAATCTATGAACTTGTAACAGCTCGAGCGATCTATTCAATTTCGTACTATTTTAGAATGAGCTCAACCCTGAAGATATTTATAATGTTGATCATATGTTGTGCTTCACTTGTTAGAGCTGTTTTATCCTTCAAGCTGGATTTCACACTATTTATCTTCATAAATAAATAAAAAGAGTTAGTGTTTTGTTTGCTTACATTGAAGTTGAGATTTGACTGTGGCATATTTTAGTGACTATTACCTTGACATGTCAAATGATAACTCTTAGAGTATTCTGGAAAGAATAGTGAGGAAAGCAATTTATGGATAGGGTGATTTAGCCTCAGTCTGTTCCCTCATTACTGCTGGTTTAAAACATATCACATATACTGGCAACAGCAGACTCCCACAATCAATTTCAGATGACGAGAAACGAATTGATTAGTTTCTTTCTCTCAATGCTATTCAACATACCATGTATCATTCATGATTAGTTTGCCGATGATAGGTTTTTGCTCATTTTTAGTTTGTAAATATAGTTCTAGGGTGTAAAATAGGTCAGTAATTTTATTTTTCATTTGAGAGTGTTTTTTTACAAATTTTCCTCCAATTGCGTAGTTTTTCTAACGACATGGTGTTACAAAGATTGCATGCAATGTTCACCTAGTGTAATTGCAGACCAACCGGTAACATCATCGCAGATATCATTTTCCAATTCAAAATTTGTTGTCACAAATGGAGAAATGGAACTACAAATTAGCAAAATTATTGAATAACACATTTTAGGTTCTAGTGACAGTTGCAGGTTTTCTCTATAGCAGTGAATGTGTTATTACAGGTAGTCACAAGTTAAAAAAACATCTGAATATGTTTTAAGAGTCTATCAGAATTAAAAATAAAGAAATTTCCCCTTGAAAAATAAGAGTTATGTTTTCCTGATCAAAATCCTACTATAGCTTTATTGGACAATTCTCTTTCTTTGCTGTTTCCCATGCAGGTTTTAGTCATTATTATAAAATAATAAAAAAATGTATTACTTTGAGAAATAAACTGGATAGCATCGAAATATTTTAGATATCCATAATGGAACTGCAATTAAGAATTCAAACCTTTGCTGTTAATGTTTTATTGAACTAGTTGCAATAATTGCTTTGTTTTACCTTTATATGTATAATAAGATGTATTGTAATATAATTTAAATTCTGTTAGGTATAATATTTAGAGTATGCTTTAATATTTTTATTTATTTCAGTTACATATTCATAATACGTTGATTGCAAAAACATACCTTTCCATTTCTGGTTTGAATGTTTGAAAACCATAATTATTAAAATGTCCTGTTGTATCTTGGAAGATTGAACAATGCAATGATTTAGTAAGAGGTAATTTTATTCAAGTGTTTTGATTATTAAAATAATAAACAACATGAAGGATTTAAAATTACTTTTACAATAATATAACAATAAATGAGAACTATAAATAAATTATATATAAGAAATAATGTGTAATTCAATCAAATGTTTAAGAAATCAAAAGTAAAACTCGGAAATAAAAAATAATTTCATACAATTGATTGACTAAAATAAATGTCTGAGTTAGATGCAGAAATAGATATACTTACAAGATAACAAATCTTAAAACACTACACAGACAGACAAACGCACATAATTGTGGTTTGAAACGTTAACATGATAGTGACATAATTTTTAAAGCTTAGTAATGATGGTACTGTATTCACTTGAAAATTCATGACTCACCAAGTTTATAAAAATCCTATTTTATTCTTTACTGCTTTCTGAAGACTTGTTTTGTCGAAAGTGAGTAGTCACCATTTTGTCAAACGATTAATTTACTGTGTTATAGATAAATTTCTTGTTCATAATAAATTTAAAACACTCACATAATTTTTACAATATATATTTTAATGTTATAAAATATTAAACAATGTTTTTATTATTTAAACTGCAACTTGTTCTGCCAATTTAGAATTTGTCATGTTATTGTAGTTTATAGATAGTTTTTAATACCATTCTCTATCTTTTTTTTGGATTTTTTGAGCAAACTTGTTTTATTTTATCTCAGCAATTTTATTTGATGTAAGTGTGATAAATATTTCTTATTTTTATAGTTGCTTTTTCTAAACATCTTGAATTCACTGGATAAATTGTAAGTAATTATTTGAGTAACTAAAGGAAGACTATTAAGTTACTTGCTGCGAGTTTCGAAAAAGTCGTTTCATTGACGAAGGTAATCCACTACTCAAGTATCTTAAATATGTGTGTGCTACTCAAATTTTTAATTGAGTTGATTTCTTAGTGTATTAAATGTGCACAAAAAAACTTCAAGTAGCAGGTACAAATTAAACTGTAACAAATTCTATTAGGCGAACCAATTGCAGGTTTAAAAAAAGACTGAAAAGAAACTCACTCTATTAAATATGGCACTGGCTCATCTTTTGCTATACATATAGAAACTGGCCACTTAACAGACATCAACCACGATCTAAAAATTTTATATATCAACACAAAAAGGACAAAATCTCAACATCCTAGCACAATATGAAATCTGTAAATGTACTAAAAAATAAGATAAAAGACAATTTATGAAAAAATCAAACACAAATTACAAATAATTTTTGACCATATTATACAAAACCTACCTTTATAAGTACTGGCCTTAATTTTTAGCTTAACAATGCTTCTGAGAAGTCAACCTAAACTCCAAACAGGATTACTTTATGCAATCAAAAACATTATGGTCCAGTAAGTTTTTCATAAACTTACTTCAATTATGAGTTTATGAAGTCATTTTAGGAAGTTCACTTGTTAAAGACTTAGATTAAAATATAAATACTGAATTGTTCATAAGAGAATAAACTTATTTATTACAAAGATGATGTTTGGACAACTGGTTTGTTGCCCCTATCAAGTTTGAAAATGTTTTTATATAAAAGTATATCTTTATAAACAATACAATATGAATACAACCAGATTATATATATATTTATTCTAAAATTATTTTGTGTTATTGATTTGTATAGTCCTGGTTTTTTTATTGTTTTTGCATATAAAAATTATTAATGGTCATTATTGTTGCCATGATTAACAAACATTGCTATTTTTATTTTATGTAATATCATTTCTCTATTAGCATTCAGTTGTATTGTATTATTGTTTCTTGACTATTTTTTAAGGTAAAATTTGTTATCGAAATCTTGTTGCTGTTCTTGACGAGCTGGTTGTTAATTACTTATTACACTTTTGATATTACTTGCGACCAGACTTTTTGTTAACTAAAGGTTGTTAAATTGTTAACTTACACTTTAAAGAAATTTTTTCTTCTTATGACTTCTTCAGTCTCATCGAAGAGGCTGAAGAAATCATAAGACGAAAACGTTTCCTCCAAGTGTAAGTTAACAATTTAACAACCTTTAGTTAACAAAAAGTCTGGTCACAAGTAATATCAAAAATGCAATAAGTAAAATTTGTTGTAAAGTATTGTATGCATTGATTTACTTTTAAAAATATTATGTAAAACATACAGACTTAATAAGGCAAAAACCCAGTTGTCGAAACCTCATCTTTGTAATAAACAAGTTTACTTTTCTTGCTCAACAATAGTTTAACTACCTTTCACAAAAAACTTTTATGCAAGTGTATAAATACATTCATTTCACTACACAATATAAAATAGGCATCATAACTTTTTATATTTTAAACATTGTAAATTTTATAAAAAGTTTAAATTGTTATAATTTTGTTAATAAATTAGATGAACAATAAATTGTATATTAATACTAAAATGCTTATGAATACTATGATATTTGTTACCCTGTAGCTAACCCTTTATGAAACAGTGAAATATCTTGGATTACACAATATTCTTTTAAAAAATTTGCTGTTGCATTGTAATTTTTTCCCACCAGATTATTTTTTAAATTTCAACATGTTTTAATGAGATACATGTTTAGAAAATAACTTTTCTAGTTAAGAAAATACATTTTTCTACTTTAGTAGATTCTTCTCTTTCATTGAAAATTTATAGATTTTTAAATGGTTTTTATATGCACAATTATGCTACAACTTTGTTAATTCGTACTGTTTACTGAGTGTTTGAATCAGAGTCTGAAAGATAAAAGACGCACACCATTACAAAATGTAAACACAGGTTTATATTTTATGAACGTACAGAGTGTTATCCACTCACTCAGCTATCATTTCTATTTGTACAAATTGTTTTTGAAACAATAAACATTGACAAACTAAGGGAAAATATATTAGAGTATAATAATCATACTTTATTGCTATAATTAAATAATACATAACTAAGTGAATACTTAAGAGCTTACTTGCTGACACATTTCAAAACAATTGTTTTTTTTTTCAAATTCACCTAATTAGTGAATTCAAGATGGCTACAACAAGCAAATTGAATTATTCTTTGTTTTTACATTCTTGTTTCTTAAAGGGTTAATTAAAATACAAAATTAATGTATTTTAAAAATGAATACAAATATTAAAATATTAATTTGGTGTTCTTTGATAATATTTTTTTTATTTACAAAATTCATACTCAGAATTAAATAGTCGCACAATACATTAATAAACATTTACTAATAAATTAAGAAGATTAGAATAGATAAATGATAAAATATACCACTACTAAATGCAGCAATTTATATTTTTAAAGTACTTGATTCCATCTTCACTTGAGCTAATACTTTGTAACTAAAAACACGTGAATGTATGTTTGTATGTTACACTTGCCTATAGAGCACTTACTTTTTTTATTATTGAAGACAGCTGTTTAGGGAAATGTGTCCCATTGCCCACTCAAACTCTAATTGAGCACTTGGTTAAGTTGAGGGTGGGGTATTATGATGCAAATATTATTTAAGGATATTGGTAAGTTTTGTACAAGTGTATAGTACTTAATGACAACTATTTTGAAAATAATGATATTGTTGTAAATGAATAAATATAACTGTTTCAAAAAAATAAAAATTATTTATATATAATTATAATATTTTTATCAAACAAAAAACAAGTTGTTTTCCCTTAACATGCTAACATATCTGAATATATATATATATATATATATATATATATATATATATATATATATATATATATATATATATATATATATACAATAGAGTCTTGAAAAGCCAAGTCCCGATATTTCAAGCCTCAATTAGATTTGAGCCCATTTTATTTATTTGAAAATAATGAGCCAGGTATTCAAGAAATATTTATATCAATACGATATGCAAAGGAAGTGAGTTGGGCTTCTGAAAAATGTTAACATCAAGAAATGAGTTGGGCTTTAAAGAAATATTTATATCAATTGGGTATGGAAAGGAAATGAGCCGGGCTTCCAAGAAATGTTTATATAAAGTTCTATAATAAACTTATTTAGTGCACTTTTAATTATATTGTTAGGGTTCTTTAAAACCCCTATTTTTTCTAATGTACAGGAATGTATTTCTGTATAATCCGAGGAGGTCGCGGTCCCATCCACCTCGAATTATGAAGACTCTACTGTATATATATATATATGTGTGTATGTGTGTGTGTGTGTATGTGTGTGTGTGTAATATTTAACACTTAAAATTAATTACAATAACATAACCCACAGTTTAGTATTATGAAGGCTCAATAATAATAATGAGGCAATTGCTAATGGAGGAGAGATGAGTTTTATAAGTCCCTGAGGCAATTACTAATAGAGAAGAGATGGGTTATCAGTCCCTGAGGCAATTGCTAATAGAGAAGTGATAGGTTATCAGTCCCTGAGGCAATTGCTAATGGAGAAGAGATGGGTTATCAGTCCCTGAGGCAATTGCTAATAGAGAAGTGATAGGTTATCAGTCCCTGAGGCAATTGCTAATGGAGAAGAGATGGGTTATCAGTCCCTGAGGCAATTGCTAATAGAGAAGCGATAGGTTATCAGTCCCTGAGGCAATTGCTAATGGAGAAGAGATGGGTTATCAGTCCCTGAGGAAATTGCTAATAGAGAAGTGATAGGTTATCAGTCCCTGAGGCAATTGCTAATGGAGAAGAGATGGGTTATCAGTCCCTGAGGAAATTGCTAATAGAGAAGTGATAGGTTATCAGTCCCTGAGGCAATTGCTAATGGGAAGAGATGGGTTATCAGTTCCTGAGGTAATTGCTAATAGAGAAGCGATAGGTTATCAGTCCCTGAGGCAATTGCTAATGGAGAAGAGATGGGTTATCAGTCCCTGAGGCAATTGCTAATAGAGAAGTGATAGGTTATCAGTCCCTGAGGCAATTGCTAATAGAGAAGTGATGGGTTATCAGTCCCTGAGGCAATTAGAGAAGTGATAGGTTATCAGTCCCTGAGGCAATTGCTAATGGAGAAGAGATGGGTTATCAGTCCCTGAGGCAATTGCTAATAGAGAAGTGATGGGTTATCAGTCCCTGAGGCAATTGCTAATAGAGAAGTGATAGGTTATCAGTCCCTGAGGCAATTGCTAATGGAGAAGAGATGGGTTATCAGTCCCTGAGGCAATTGCTAATAGAGAAGCGATAGGTTATCAGTCCCTGAGGCAATTGCTAATGGAGAAGAGATGGGTTATCAGTCCCTGAGGCAATTGCTAATAGAGAAGTGATAGGTTATCAGTCCCTGAGGCAATTGCTAATGGGAAGAGATGGGTTATCAGTTCCTGAGGTAATTGCCAATTAGAAGACATTTAAGCTACTTTTTGCAAAACAGAATTTGTTGACACTATTAAAAATATAATCACTATAAAAAGTTAGTGAATAAACTGCATATATATGAGGATATAAAATATAATATAAATTATTCTAATAAACAAATATTTTTCTAATTCCTTTAACACAAATTCGGTAACCAATTTACCAAGCCAGCTGCTGTGTTACACTTTTTTTTTAAAAATTGTTTTTATATTTCTACAATGTGATCAATTTCAATTCTTATAGCTCTCTGCCTCAGATATAACTATATATCATTTCATGTATACATTATAGTGTGAATAATTTTGTATATAATCATATGAAATAAACAGCAATATGGATGACATTAACCCCTGCTCTTGTTAAAACAGTAAACTCACTCTCATGGCTTTGCACCCCATATCTATTCAAAGAATGCTTCTATTGCATTGTCCACTTCTATGCAACTGTGTAGTATTATACTAGTTATAATTAACTTACAGTTAGCACTATATACTTTCATTTACAGTTAGCTCTAATAATTTTTTGACACAGAAGACAAACAAAATTTTACGTCATTATTTTGATAATCATTTCATTAATTTTTTCCTGTTAAGAAAATCATCCTACAGTCTAGACATAAACCCAGATAAATATGACTTTACCATACTTTAAAATCCGTCTTAAGTAAAAACAAATGCAAATACAGATAATTGAGTACATATACTTATAAATATTGCAGCTATTGGTAAGGTATATTTTATAGATAGGACCTATAATATTTTCTATCTCTAAGAGCTACATCTAAAGTCTAAACATACAGATAGGTCGGAATGGTTATAATGAAAACAAATTCACATTACAATAATGTCTGTCACAAATTATTTTAAACAATTTTGGCCTTTTAAATTTCATACTTTTACAATATATTTTGTTCAGAATGAACATAGGGATAATATAAATTTTTCATACTTATGGCAATTTAGAAGATGTTTGGAACTAAGTACCAATTATTTAAAAGAATAAATTAAACTTTAAAAACGGATAATTGCATAGTTTGGGCATGTAAATGTTTCCTGGCCTGTATGTAATTTGAACTCAATCAAATAATGATTTCTAACCCATGCCAGGTAAGTCTGACAGAAGCATATATATATATATATATATATATATATATATATATATATATATATATATATATATATATATATATATATATATATATATATATTAAATATATTAAATATGGTGATATGTTTTCTTGTAATATAGTTAATAAATTAAAAATATTTCAAAAACAAGAATACTTTTAATGAATATATTTATTCAAAGCTTTTTGCCAATAATTTATTATATTTATAATTGAATTTACAATTCAATGCCTTTAGTTGCCTAACAGTACCAACATCATCAGGAATATTCAAATATTGTGGTTTTCAGCCCAAGTACTAAACAGCAAATTTACACTAATAATATGGATTCCCATAAGAATCATTAATCACTTTTACATTAGTTTATGACCATCCGAACTTTAATTTATTTTGTAAATTTGTAAAAAACGTATTGAGACAGAACATATTCGATTGCTCTGTGGTGATCTTCATCAGTGTCTAAATTTTCCGCTTGGAGTTGATGTTAGCTTAAGCAGTGATGGTTTTAAAGGTAGGTTTTTGATAGTGGCAAAGAGCATGTGTGATTTGTGTTGGTTTCTTTTGTTTAATATGTTTGTATTTTTTTGTTTTTGTGTGTTTTTTGTTGGTCCCTTTTTGTTGATATGTAAAATTTATAGATTATAGTTAATGTCTGTGTATTTGTGTCCTGTTTCTGTTAGGTGATTGGCGGATATTGAGACGGTGTTCTGTGTGTTCCTCTGTGTTCTTTGTTGGAAGCTGTGACCTGTTTGCCCAATGTAGAATTTGTTGCAGTTTGTACAGTTTTATTTGTATACGCCTGGTACTTGTAGTTCATCTTTGTTGTTGTGTTGTATTTTGTTTTGTAGTTTGTTAGTAGTTTTATATGCTATTTTGTAATGAAATTTGTGGGGTATTTTATTTGATGTTCTGCTTATATATGGTATTGTGATGTATTTGTTTTTGTGAGGGCCCTGTAGTGTTGATTTTAGTGGTTTTGTTTTGTTTATTGTGTCATTAAGTTTCACTGAATGTAATGGACTACAAAATTCAAGGAAATCTTTATTTACAAAATAAGGGATATGAAAGTAGCTTCAGGTTAGATAATTTTGCACATTCAAAGGAGAATAAAAGCTGGACCATAGTTATATGAATAACTTTGGTGCCATTATGTTTTAAAACACATAATTTTCAAAACCTCACAACAAAAATTACATGGCTTTACTAGAAGACATAAAGCTGGTAATGTAACTGACCACATTCTAGTAGTTAAGAACTAATAAACAATAAATTACATTAAGTCATAAGAGAGGGTTTTTGAAATAATCACTAATTTGTAGAAAAATATTGTCACTTTAAAAAAGTTCTAAAATAAAATGTAGAAATTTTAAATATAATGTAAAGAATTTACTGTCAAGTTAGGGTAGAATATCAGATTAATACATTAAACAAACAATTGTTTTGATAATCTTTGAAAATATTAGTGCTGAAGAAGTTTGATTGAGAATCAGTTTTGTATTAATATGTTATCAAAATTTGGAGATATGAAGATATTTGGGTCTCAATAGGTTTGTAGATGACCTAAACTAACAACAAAGTATTTAATCAATGTAGGGATAAAATCCTCACAGCAATCTAGATAAAGAGACAAATTGAATGATTAAAGATAGATGAGGCTTAAGTTAAGCTTTTTTAAGATAAAACTAATTTTTTAAATATATTAATAATATTTTGTATAGATACATTATCCTAAAATTAGTTATTGAAATTTGCATTAGAATAACAATATATGGAGGAAAGTGAGATCTGAAATGAAGCTGTATAAATTTACTATTGATGAAATTGAAATTAAAGAAATAGAAATCTTCTTGTGTAAGACAAATCCTCTATAAATTAACTAAGAAAATTTTGACTTATAAATTCGAACACTTGATTTTACGAAATGGTAAGTTATCTGAGAAGTGTACATAGTTTATTAATGCATTAATGATTTAAACACACTTATAATTTATGTCACAGAAATCCACTTGGAAGACAAAAGAAATTACTTTAATAATTGCATAAGTTATACTGTTTTGTCAACTAGTTATAAAATTCTCACCACTATCTCTAAAGCAAACTGAAATGAAAAGTAAATAATGTATGGATCGAATACATTTGCTGAAGCAGACTTTGAGAAAAATATTTTGTGTGACCGGTTTGAACTTATACTGGATATTGTTTCTTGAAATCTTTGTTATATACAACAACCAGTATGCCTGGGTAATATATTAGTAAATGGATGCCCAATCTACATTACTAAATGGAAGAAAATTTCATTAAAAGAGTTAAAAACATTTATCAGCCTGCTGATATATATTGTGACAGTTTTTATTTATAAATGGCTATCAAGAGACACATTGTTCAGGCAACATTTTGACAAAAATCTGTTTTCACCACATGTACTTTATCTGGGATGTCCATTTTTAAGTATTGAGACAGATTAAAAACCTTCACAGCAACAAAAAATATTAAATTATTTTTAAATTTTGAAAATGTTTTAATTTAAAATATAATATTAAAACGTTTTAAAGAACAACTATTGGAACCCTACAAAGTTTGAAGATAGACCTACTATTGATCATGCATTGATTAGACTGGGTTGAAACAGATTTTAGACACTGGCAGTTTAAAATGAATTAGATTTAACTTGATAGTTCTTAAAATTATACTTAACAAATTAAATCATATCAAGTCACATATAAAATAGCCAACACATACAAACCTCAAAACAGAAAACTGGAGAAACAACCTCTCCTGAATCTACAAACAAGCCGAATCAATGCCCCAGTTTTTACACTGCCCAAATCTGTACACCATTCAACACAATTTTAAAGACATAAAAAACAAACTCTAAATCCAGCTCTGCTGCATAAATACACATAAAAAACACATATAGAAACATCAACACCATTTAGACATTCTACACTCACTCAACCAAAGCACAAAACTACACACCATAGAAAATCTTGACATATACAAAGATTACACAACAGGATAACATATTTTTAATGATCAGAGACAGGCTTTGAATCAAATATGATGTTCTATTTCAACCTGATCCCCCAAGACAGCTCCAACATCCAATTCTTTATCACATAACCTACATCTTGCAGCCTGGAGTAAAAACCAGTAGTAGCATTATGAAGTTTCACATATCAATAAAAAGGCTGTGCCAAACACAAGTGACTGAAGGTTTTTTTCTTAGTTACTGAGAGAATTTTTAGAAACAGACTTCAAAATATTTAGTTATGCACAAATACTGTAACAGAAAAAATCTAAAAATTTGTTAATTAGTTATGTAGGTGAAGCATTTTATTTTAAAATATTAATCCAATACTTATTAAATAAACTTTATATATATATATATATATATATATATATATATATATATATATATATATATATATATATGAGGTTTATGGATATAGTTTTATAAATATTCTTGGCATTGAAACTTATGTACATATAAACTAAAAATATGGAAGTTAATACCTACCTATCAAGAAACTAGCTTTTGTCTATGACAAACCAAGCCTCAGTACTATATTCAAGATATTACTATGCACTAATTTTCAACCTCCCAAATTGCCTGTATTACCAGCCAAACTAATAATAAAAAAAAATAACAATAAAAATAGCCTGGACATAATTTATAACTTTTCACTGAGTCCAATTTTCGTCTACAAAATATCCTACCACATACTTTCATAAGATGAATTACAAGTAATTTCTAAAAGCTAGACCATTCCTAAAATGCACCAACAGCATTTGTTGTGATTTAGCTCTATAAATCATACATAGTATAAATGTTCAAAAAATAAACTAATAAGCATTAAAAATAAACAACAAAAATAATTCATGTTTTATATAATACAAAAAACACCACCACAAACCACACATAAATTTTGTCCATGAACAGGTAATCTCACTGACATTAAATTCACAAGAGAAGAGATGGATCTAATAAATGTATGCTTAAACTACAACATTCAATGTAAATTAAATAGCCTATAAGAACACTATAATTTAAACTTAAACAACCATCCAAAAAACGGCAAACCAAAGACCAAAACTCCCTTATACACAACACAAAACATACAAAAATAATCAATAAAAATGATAAACAATGAAATAAAAGCAAATATCAAGCACAAAACACCATTACACTCACCAAAGCAGAATAAGACAACACTAATAATTAACACCAATACCCCGTATAAAATCAATGGCTAAACAGTTAATAACAACGTAATACAAATAACATCAGAGAATTACCATAAAACCATCAAGAAATTAACAAATAATTCTAAACAGATCAGTATTACAGTTTTAAACTACCAGATTCCACCAGCACATAAACTAACAAAACACATTGAGAAAATAATCAGCTCATCAATCTCAATATAGCTACTTATATAAAAAACAATCATTTAACACAGGATACAAAGAACACATCAATAACATAAATCCAAAATCCGGCTACAGATCACAAACTAACAAAACACATTGACAAAATAATCAGCTCAACATAACTACTTATATAAAAAGAAATAATCATTTAACACAAGATACAAAGAACACATTAATGACATAAAAAACATAAAATCCAAAATCCGGCTACAGATCACATATATAAAAACACACATACACAAACATCCAGACTAATTTAAATATTCTTCAAATGCTAAACCACAATAAAAAACTAACCACTACAGCAATATTTGAAACATACTAACATCACACAATACAAGAAAACACATTTTTAATGACCACATACATTTGAATCCAACACCCTTTTCCATTACATAGTGCACAACCTTCCTATCCCACACCCAAAAATCAGTTGTGAAAATAGTTACTAAAATCAAATCGCTTGTAAAAAGGATCAAAATAGCATTATAATTAATGAAAAGCATTAAAACAGAGAAAACATTATTTAGTTTTGAAGTACAATGAAGTAACAATAGCAGGCTTATAGTTTTTTATATTACAGAAAATGTATTTAATTAAAAGTTTTAGTGACAAAAATTGCATTAAATAAACATTGGTGGACTCTCAGTGTGAATATAACACCTATTACTCAGAATTATCTGAAAATTTTCAGTCACAGTAATTTTTCTTCATCTGTTATAAGGATGTTGCTTGAAAATATTACATTCACAAGTTTCAGAGGACAAGATGGTTTGCTCTTCGCTGGTTGATTCTATCATATTCTTAAATTTTAGACATTTTTCTCACAAGCTATTTCCATTTTCTTGGAGGCTCTATGACTTAACAAAGTTCCAAGTTTTGTTTTCGTTGCATTTTTAGATATAATGATGGTATGGCTACTCAAATGCTCCCAAGTTTCACGATGGACACCTTTATAATTGTGGCCTTTGTAACAATAAACTAGTTACTTAGCTTTTTCGAAATTAAATCAATAGCTTTATTGATTTAATAAAAGTCATTTAAGTCATTCCACTTTATTTGATCAACCTTCCCTTTACCTCTAGCAATCTGTTAATATTCCAAGAGAATAAATTGTACCTAAATACACACAGACTTAAACATGAAAAATAAAGGGTCTGGTTTAGGTAACTGAAGGTAGTTTAGGCAACTGAACGTGGTTTAGACCAACTATAGCTTACATTTTGGTAATCTTATAATTTTCAACCAAACATCTAAAGCAGTGGCTCCTAACCTTTTTCATTTCATGTACCTTTAAAAATGTTTTTCCAATGAAAAGTACCTCCTATTTCTCGACATGGTTAAGACAAAGAGTGGCTGCCTGACTGCCTTGTAAGTAATGAGTGGAGCAGGGGCAACCGGCTGTGTATATGATATTTTTGTGTGGACAACATGACAGACAGTTCCCTATCATCAAATCGTTGACCCATTTCTGCATCTGTATTGTTCACCTAAATCTGGAATAGATTTTTCCCACTGCTATTCTTACTGCTTTCCCACTGCTTTCAGTTGCACACAAACATACAATCTCCACGCAATTTCTGATCAACAATACATCAACTACCTTGTCAACTCGTGTAACCTCGTATTTGTTTTAAATCTAAAGTGTGAAATATTGATGTCCACCGTTACTAGTAATATTTTCGCATACCACCTATAGGCTTCTACATACCCCAGGGGCTACACGTGCCACAGGTAGGGAACCGCTGATCTAAAGGAACTGGTTTATCAAATATTTTATAAAAGATGTTTCAAACAAAGTAAGCAATTTCTATAACATAAATAGTGCCATCATCACAGGAGTAGTTTAGCTACCATTGTAATACATGATAATATTTTTAATTTAATTCAAGATTAAAGAAAAATCAGGTTACAAAGTTAAATTAATTTATGTAAGTATTAATTATTTAAGTAAGTATATATTCTTTTGAAAGTTCTATATCATTTTTAGAAAATTAAATTGAAATAAATTACAGTACATTTGCTACAAACTATTTTAAAAGTTAATTTTAATAAAAATTTCAAATATTGAAAAAATATATTAAACTGTATTAAACTGAATATGTCAAACATTGACATGAAAAAATTTGTATACTTTTACAATTTTATAAATAAAAAATTTGTGGTTTTTCAACATTTAGAAATCCTGTGTTAAAAAGTAAATTATTGTTTAGGTTCCCCACCAGCAAGCTATTTATTTCAATATTTTTATAACAAACACCATACTTGTTTCCTATTAAAAGCTGGTTTAGTAACAGCAACTAAGAACGTAGAATAAATGAGCTTGGTTAGATAGCTGTTTGGATTTTATAAAGCCCAGGGGCTATGCTGTAAACTTGTTTCAGTCTAACCATTTATTGGATGAATAAAAATACTAACCAAATTTAGATTGTAGCAAGATGTTGAGATTGTTTTATGCTGAACAAATATTTTAATATTTGTTGATTCCATCTTCACGTGAGCTACTAGTTTTTAACTAAATACACTTGTAAATTGTTACAGATGCCTGTAAGTAGCACTTACTTTATATTGTTGAGGACAGCCGTTTTGGGAGATGTGTTCCATTGTCAACTTAGACCGTAATTCTGTCTGACCGTAACAACTTGAGTTACGGTCTGAGTTGACAATGGGATACATCTCTTAAAGTGGCTGTCCTCAACAGTATAAAATAATTGCTACTTATGGCAAGTGTAACAATTTACAAGTGTTTTTTAATTATTTTGAGTTACATGAGTACAAGAGTTACGAATAAGGTATCAATTGATAGTGATCAAACTTTAAAAATTGCCACTCATCTCTAAAACCTCATTAAAGGAAAATATGAAAAACCAAACCTGTTACACCAGAAAACATTCATATAACCAATTCTCAATTATCTCTGTTTAAAAGTTATTTAACAATGTAAAATGCTTCACAACACCCATTTAAATCCTTTTATTCAATTAGTTAAATATTCAGTTAATTTTTAGAATAAATTTACTTGTAACAAATAATGTAATGTGAAAATTATTTATATGTTAAATAAAAATCACAGTGAAATAAAGTTATCTATAGTTGAGTTACTAATACAATTAATTGACTAGATGATATATTGAATTTACAAAATATTTAATTCAAATGATTTATAGTATTTTATTACATATCTAGTAAAACTTATTTTAAAATCAGGCTAGACAAAGATACAGAACAAACTTAAATGATTTAAGCATATATACTTATTATAATAATTATGATAAACATTTAACACTCAAATACATAATATAATCTACACTGTTGATTCCTTAAAGACTTTAAGCATATTAGAACTTTTTAAATGGATGTATTTAGTGACTGGTGCATTATTGGACTTATCCTCTTCAGTAACTAGTACATGAGAGCGTTCCCAAACATTCTTTTCAACATAACCTGAAAAGTGATAACATATTGAGATGCAGTAACAAAAATGTAAACATTAAAAAGTTATTCTTATTTTAAAGAGTGTAAGATGACAAATAGTAGATATGAAGATACTGATATCTTTGAAAATTTCTTAAGGTTTTATGTTCAACGAAACATATTTGCCTAAGGAAATACATATTTTGAATAAATACATCCCAAAATGTTTTTACCCTTACAAAAGTGTTTGCAGATCAACATTTTTGAGAATATGAGGATATATAAGCCCCTTTAAAACTTTAGACCTTGATGAGCCACTACCAAATATATATATATATATATATATATATATATATATATATATATATATATATATATATATATATATATATTTAGGTTAGTTTTGGTTGGTAAAGATTATTTAGATTTTTTGGACTAGGAGACTGACAGACTTACCTTGGTAAGTGTCCACTCTGTAGTCTTGAAATAGAAGCACATAAAAGCACTTAACCAATGATATATTTCAACCACACAGTGGTCTTTGTCAATCAAAGAGAAAACACAAAAGAAATATGAGAGAATGAAATAAAAATTTTTATTTTATTCTCTCATATTTTTTGTTTTCTCTTTGATTGACAAAGACCACTGTGTGGTTGCAATATATCATTGGTTAAGTGCTTTTATGTGTTTCTATTTCAAGACTACGGAGTGGACTCTTACCAAGGTAAGTCTGTCAGTCTTCTAGTCCAAAAAATCTATATATATATAAGTTGTGTCACTCCATACAAACAGAACCAAGAGAAATCCCAAGCTGCAAGCAGTAAACCAACTTATAGGAAAAAGTTGATTTTTCATCCCACAAGATTTTATGATCTTGTAGTTGAAGAACGAAAAGCTAATTTTTACTGAAGACCTGTTTTTATTAGACTTTGCATAAAAAATACTTTTATATTTAATTTCAATTATCATTTCGAGCATACAAAGTTATAATATCAACCCTTATTATTCATTTCTGACCTGATACTGTTCCAAATGAAAGTCCTTCACAAATATTTTCATGTAAACAAAAAATTATCATTATTATAATATAATATAATATTATAATTAACATACATTGAATTTCATTTTACAAATTTAAAAAAAGCGCACAAATTTTGTTATGAAAAGTTATTTAAAAATAAATAATTATTTATATTATTATAAAACAAGATATGTAAATTTATGTTTGACTTCATTATTCTAATGAATTCAATGACTTATTTACCTTCAATTAGGTAATATTGTCTTTACCTAAGTATAAATCTTGTAATTTACAGTTATTTTCAGTGTTAAGACTAATTTAATTTTAGTCAATATAGGGTCATTTATCGTTTTTTTAAAAGAAAATCACATTTATAAATGTAGAAAATGGTGAACAGAATCAAAACTGTAAGTGTTTTCACTATGATACTATTGCTTAGATATTATTGCTTTTGGAAGCATCCCTAGCCCAAAGTTTGCACAGAAAAGTGAATAAACAATGTGATAAAGGGTGAGTAGTTGTGGATGAGTGGATGTATATGGGGTTTTGTAATTTTTATGGCTGGAGTTCAAATTGTGTGCATCTAGTTTAGTAGTCTACAGTTTCTATGATCTTATAAAGCTATGATCATGCAATTATTCAAAAACATGTTTCATAATCTTTAAATAATGTACATATTATGGAAGGAGCAACCATTATATAAAATAAGGCAACAATATTTACAACAATATTTCCAAAACAATGTTTATGCCTATTGTTTTATTCCTTCTTCATTTGAGCTACTAGTTTTACACTAAAACACTTAAACATACATTGATATGGTAAAATTGCCTATAATAGTATTTGCTTTTTTGATTATTGAGAACGACTGTTTCGGGATATGTATCCCATAGTCAAGTCAGACCATAACTCAGTCTAAATTGAAAATACGATACATCTCCCGAATCAGCTGTCTTAAATAATAAAAAGAGCAAGTGTAACAAATCAATATGTGTTCAAATGTTTTAGTTTAATATAAATACTAATTATACCCGGGACTTGAGGTTAAATTAGAATAAAGACTACGGTATCGCTTTAAAATAATATAGTAAATGCTTGGGAAATATTATTAAAAACAAAATTATACACTATTGCAGGCTCAACTAGGGTATACAATAAGAATGGATTATTCAAAAAATATTCTTTTGTATTTTTTTTTAGTATCTAAAATCCTTTTTTTGTCATATTAATCCGCAATATTACCTATACCTATTCAGAAGTAAAGTTGCTTGTAATCATCTTGATAGTTTTTACTTAATTATTCAAATAATTACTTATGATTTATTCACTAATTCTATTAATTCCATTTCTGTTGTCTGATTCTTCAGTAGGCCTGCTGTTATAATCACTAGCAATCAATAACAAACTCAGTTTGCTTCAAAATGATCAATTTCAAATTTTATTAAATGTTAACCACAGTTCTTAAACAATTCATGTAAAACTAAAAACACTTGTAAATATTTATATTTGTTAATTCCATCTTCACGTGAGCTACTAGTTTTCACTAAACACTTGTAAATATTTACAAACTTGCCTATAGTAACACTTACTTATATTTGTTGAGGACGGCCGTTTCGGGAGATGTGTCCCATTGTCAATTCAGACCGTAACTGATCTCAAAGTTTACGTAGGTTAGGGTATTAGGGTGGGGATGGGATTATGGTGGTGTGGGTGTATTTTGCGATTATTAGGAGCTATGATGTCAAAAGGTGTGTGTGAGTTGTAATGTAATTGTGTATTGAGTATGTGTGTAGGGTGTAGTTTGAAGTGTCTGTATATTTCGTATTGTTCGGTTGTGTAGTGTTGGTTATATCTGAGTTGTTTATGAAGAATTTGTAGGTTAGATGTTATGTCTATGTAGTTGTGTTTTGTGGAGTTGAGATGATTTGTGAAATTTGATTGGTTGTTATTGTTTGTTAGTGCTTTTATATGTTCTTGGCAACGTGTGTAGAAGGACCTCCCTTCTAGTTAAGGCTTTGTGAGATCCAGGCTGAAATTTCTAAGTGGTACTCCAAGAATCACAAGAATTATGAATATAGCATGAAGCAACATGAATGTAAGGTTAATTGGGAAGAAAGAACTGCTTTCTTAATGACATCAAAATACTAAGCATTAATAAAAATGAAGATAATTTAACTTGGATTGTATTTTCTACATTTTTTCATATTAAAAAAATATTTTTATTATTAATTACTTAAACAATAGTTTATGACTATCTGAACTTTAAATTTTGTAAATTTGTTAAAACTTACTGAGACAGAACGTTTTCGATCGCTATGTGGCGATCTTCATTAGTGTCTTCTGCTTGGAGATGTCGGGTCAAGCGGTGACGGTATTAGAAAGGCAGGTTTTCGATAGTATCAAAGAGTATGTATGATTTGTATTGGGTTTGTTCATTTAATATGCTTGTACTTTGTGTTATTGTGTGTCTGTAAATTTCATATTGTTCTAGTGTGTTGAGATGTGGTCCTTTTTTGTCGATGTGTAGGATTTCTAGGTTATGGTAAATGTCTGTGTATTTGTGTCCCGTTTCTTTTATGTGATTGTAAAATGTTGAGTTGGTGTTCTGTTTGTGTTCCTCGACTCTTTGTTTAAGCTGCGACCTGTTTGTCCAATGTAGAATTTGTTACATTTATAGCAGTTTAATTTGTATACGCCAGGTGCTTGTAGTTTATCTTTGTTGTTGGTGTTGTGTTGTATTTTGTAATGTAACTTGTTATTAGTTTTGTATGCTATTTTGTATCCTGTTTTTTGAAATTTGCGGGCTATTTTGTTTGTGGTTTTGTTTATGTATGGTAATGTGATGTACTTGTTTTCCCTGTCTGTAGTGTTAATTTTAGTGTTTTTTTGTATTTTGGACCATAGTTTGTCTATTATTGTGGTGTTGTATCCATTTGTGTATGCTAAATATTTAATTGTGTCTAGTTCTTTGTTTATCTTTTCTGTGGTCATTGGAACTTCTTTAAGACTATGGAGCATGGATCTGGAAGCAGCTTGTTTGTGGTGGATAGGGTGGTTTAAAGTGTTGTGGATAAGTGTGTCTGTCGTTATGGGTTTCCTGTAAATGTTGAAATTGTGTTTTTATGTGTGGCTTTTTGTTATGGTTAGGTCGAGGAAGTTTAGGGATCGGTTGGTTACAATTTCTGAAGTGAAGTGGAGTTTTGGGTGTATTTTAAGAGTGTAGGTGAGGAAATTTTCACATTGTCGGGAGTTACCTCTGTATAGTGTTATGATATCATCAACGTATCAGTGCCAGTAAATGATTTGGGTGCAGAGTGTGTATTATTTGTGAGTATCTTGGTGTTTTCTGTGTGTTGTAGAAAATTTCGCTTAGGACACTATTGATAGGACATTCCATGGGTAGACCATCTGGTTGTGAATAGAAGTTTGAGTTGTGGGTGAAATAGTTTTGTTTGGTGATGATTTGGAGGATGTTTATGATTTCAGTAATATGGGTTTTAGGTATGTTGATACTCTTTGATAATATCGAAAACCTGCCTTTAAAACCAAGAATTTGTTTATAATCAGATTGATACCCTCAGGGCTCTGCTAAGACAAGCCTTGGCTTCGGGGATTTCCTACGCTGCTCCTCTAATATAACCCTTGATTTAAAAAACTAATACAGCATTCATGACTTTTCCATTCTTGTTGCTTGAATTTAAGTGACAATTAGCGTCATCCTTCCTAATTTCTTTTTGTAGTTATTAGTGGACCCATAGTGGTTTCCCACACTGCTCTTCTAATACAACCCTTGATTTAAAAAACTAATACAGCATTCATGACTTTTCCATTCTTGTTGCTTGAATTTAAGTAACAATTAGCCTCATCCTTCCTAATTTCTTTTTGTAGTTATTAGTGGACCCATAGTGGTTTCCCACACTGCTCTTCTAATACAACCCTTGATTTAAAAAACTAATACAGCATTCATGACTTTTCCATTCTTGTTGCTTGAATTTAAGTAACAATTAGCCTCATCCTTCCTAATTTCTTTTTGTAGTTATTAGTGGACCCATAGTGGTTTCCCACACTGCTCTTCTAATACAACCCTTGATTTAAAAAAACTAATACAGCATTCATGACTTTTCCATTCTTGTTGCTTGAATTTAAGTAACAATTAGCCTCATCCTTCCTAATTTCTTTTTGTAGTTATTAGTGGACCCATAGTGGTTTCCCACACTGCTCTTCTAATACAACCCTTGATTTAAAAAACTAATACAGCATTCATGACTTTTCCATTCTTGTTGCTTGAATTTAAGTAACAATTAGCCTCATCCTTCCTAATTTCTTTTTGTAGTTATTAGTGGACCCATAGTGGTTTCCCACACTGCTCTTCTAATACAACCCTTGATTTAAAAAACTAATACAGCATTCATGACTTTTCCATTCTTGTTGCTTGAATTTAAGTAACAATTAGCCTCATCCTTCCTAATTTCTTTTTGTAGTTATTAGTGGACCCATAGTGGTTTCCACACTGCTCTTCTAATACAAACCTTGATTTAAAAAACTAATACAGCATTCATGACTTTTCCATTCTTGTTGCTTGAATTTGAGTGACAGTTAGTCTCATCCTTCCTAATTTCTTTCTGCAGTTATTAGTGGACCCATAGTGGTTTCCCACACTGCTCTTCTAATAGAACCCTTGATTTAAAAAACTAATACAGCATTCATGACTTTTCCATTCTTGTTGCTTGAATTTGAGTGACAATTAGCCTCATCCTTCCTAATTTCTTTTTGCAGTTATTAGTTAACCCATAGTGGTTTCCCACACTGCTCTTCTAATAGAACCCTTGATTGAAAAAACTAATACAGCATTCATGACTTTTCCATTCTTGTTGCTTGAATTTAAGTGACAATTAGCCTCATCCTTCCTAATTTCTTTTTGTAGTTATTAGTGGACCCATAGTGGTTTCCACACTGCTCTTCTAATAGAACCTTTGATTTAAAAAACTAATACAGCATTCATGACTTTTCCATTCTTGTTGCTTGAATTTAAGTGACAATTAGCCTCATCCTTCCTAATTTCTTTTTGTTGTTATTAGTGGACCCATAGTGGTTTCCATACTGCTCTTCTAATAGAACCCTTGATTTAAAAAACTAATACAGCATTCATGACATTTCCATTCTTGTTGCTTGAATTTAAGTGACAATTAGCCTCATCCTTCCTAATTTCTTTTTGTAGTTATTAGTGGACCCATAGTGGTTTTACACACTGCTCTTCTAATAGAACCCTTGATTTAAAAAACTAATACAGCATTCATGACTTTTCCATTCTTGTTGCTTGAATTTAAGTGACAATTAGCCTCATCCTTCCTAATTTCTTTTTGTAGTTATTAGTGGACCCATAGTGGTTTCCACACTGCTCTTCTAATAGAACCCTTGATTTAAAAAACTAATACAGCATTCATGACATTTCCATTCTTGTTGCTTGAATTTAAGTGACAATTAGCCTCATCCTTCCTAATTTCTTTTTGTAGTTATTAGTGGACCCATAGTGGTTTCCACACTGCTCTTCTAATAGAACCCTTGATTTAAAAAACTAATACAGCATTCATGACTTTTCCATTCTTGTTGCTTGAATTTAAGTGACAATTAGCCTCATCCTTCCTAATTTCTTTTTGTAGTTATTAGTGGACCCATAGTGGTTTCCACACTGCTCTTCTAATAGAACCCTTGATTTAAAAAACTAATAGAGCATTCATGACATTTCCATTCTTGTTGCTTTTGAATTTGAGTGACAATTAGCCTCATCCTTCCTAATTTCTTTTTGCAGTTATTAGTGAACCCATAGTGGTTTCCCACACTGCTCTTCTAATACAACCCTTGATTTAAAAAACTAATACAGCATTCATGACTTTTCCATTCTTATTGCTTGAATTTGAGTGACAGTTAGTCTCATCCTTCCTAATTTCTTTCTGCAGTTATTAGTGGACCCATAGTGGTTTCCCACACTGCTCTTCTAATACAACCCTTGATTTAAAAAACTAATACAGCATTCATGACTTTTCCATTCTTGTTGCTTGAATTTGAGTGACAATTAGCCTCATCCTTCCTAATTTCTTTTTGCAGTTATTAGTTAACCCATAGTGGTTTCCCACACTGCTCTTCTAATACAACCCTTGATTTAAAAAACTAATACAGCATTCATGACTTTTCCATTCTTGTTGCTTGAATTTGAGTGACAGTTAGTCTCATCCTTCCTAATTTCTTTCTGCAGTTATTAGTGGACCCATAGTGGTTTCCCACACTGCTCTTCTAATAGAACCGTTGATTTAAAAAACTAATACAGCATTCATGACTTTTCCATTCTTATTGCTTGAATTTGAGTGACAGTTAGTCTCATCCTTCCTAATTTCTTTCTGCAGTTATTAGTGGACCCATAGTGGTTTCTCACACTGCTCTTCTAATACAACCCTTGATTTAAAAAACTAATACAGCATTCATGACTTTTCCATTCTTGTTGCTTGAATTTGAGTGACAATTAGCCTCATCCTTCCTAATTTCTTTTTGCAGTTATTAGTTAACCCATAGTGGTTTCCCACACTGCTCTTCTAATACAACACTTGATTTAAAAAACTAATACAGCATTCATGACTTTTCCATTCTTGTTGCTTGAATTTGAGTGACAGTTAGTCTCATCCTTCCTAATTTCTTTTTGCAGTTATTAGTGGACCCATAGTGGTTTCCCACACTGCTCTTCTAATAGAACCCTTGATTTAAAAAACTAATACAGCATTCATGACTTTTCCATTCTTGTTGCTTGAATTTGAGTGACAATTAGCCTCATCCTTCCTAATTTCTTTTTGTAGTTATTAGTGGACCCATAGTGGTTTCCCACACTGCTCTTCTAATACAACCCTTGATTTAAACAACTAATACAGCATTCATGACTTTTCCATTCTTGTTGCTTGAATTTGAGTGACAGTTAGTCTCATCCTTCCTAATTTCTTTTTGCAGTTATTAGTGGACCCATAGTGGTTTCCCACACTGCTCTTCTAATAGAACCCTTGATTTAAAAAAACTAATACAGCATTCATGACTTTTCCATTCTTGTTGCTTGAATTTGAGTGACAGTTAGTCTCATCCTTCCTAATTTCTTTTTGCAGTTATTAGTGGACCCATAGTGGTTTCCCACACTGCTCTTCTAATACAACCCTTGATTTAAAAAACTAATACAGCATTCATGACTTTTCCATTCTTGTTGCTTGAATTTGAGTGACAATTAGCCTCATCCTTACTAATTTGTTTTTGTAGTTATTAGTAGACCCATAGTAGTTTCCCACACTGCTCTTCTAATAGAACCCTTGATTTAAAAAACTAATACAGCATTCATGACTTTTCCATTCCTGTTGCTTGAATTTGAGTGACAATTAGCCTCATCCTTCCTAATTTCTTTTTGCAGTTATTAGTGAACCCATAGTGGTTTCCACACTGCTCTTCTAATAGAACCCTTGATTTAAAAAACTAATACAGCATTCATGACTTTTCCATTCTTGTTGCTTGAATTTGAGTGACAATTAGCCTCATCCTTACTAATTTGTTTTTGTAGTTATTAGTGGACCCATAGTGGTTTCCCACACTGCTCTTCTAATACAACCCTTGATTTAAAAAACTAATACAGCATTCATGACTTTTCCATTCTTGTTGCTTGAATTTGAGTGACAGTTAGCCACATCCTTCCTAATTTCTTTTTGTAGTTATTAGTTAACCCATAGTGGTTTCCACACTGCTCTTCTAATAGAACCCTTGATTTAAAAAACTAATAGAGCATTCATGACATTTCCATTCTTGTTGCTTGAATTTGAGTGACAATTAGCCTCATCCTTCCTAATTTCTTTTTGCAGTTATTAGTGGACCCATAGTGGTTTCCCACACTGCTCTTCTAATACAACCCTTGATTTAAAAAACTAATACAGCATTCATGACTTTTCCATTCTTGTTGCTTGAATTTGAGTGACAGTTAGTCGCATCCTTCCTAATTTCTTTTTGCAGTTATTAGTGGACCCATAGTGGTTTCCCACACTGCTCTTCTAATACAACCCTTGATTTAAAAAACTATTACAGCATTCATGACTTTTCCATTCCTGTTGCTTGAATTTGAGTGACAATTAGCCTCATCCTTCCTAATTTCTTTTTGCAGTTATTAGTGGACTCATAAGTCCATGCTTTCTTGTTTACTCACTTTGAAAATAAATTCTTGATCTTCCTTCCTTTCTAAATATTCAAGTCTTTTGAAGTATAAAAGCATATATCTTTGACTAAAAACACTTACAAAAATGTTACACTTGCCTATAGTAGCACTTACTTTTATAATTGTTGTGGACAATATAAGTGTTGCCATATTTTCCTAATAAACATTATGTTTTCATCTTGTTCTGTTAAAAAAACCTTGTATTTTACAATCTTCTGCAATTTTTCATGAGTAAAATCATAAATTGGAGATTTTCTGTCTTAAAATTTAGCACAAGAGACCTTGTAATGTAATAATACCCTTATCAGTATTATGGACATTATAAATAAAGCACAGTGTTAGAAGCTATCTATATTAACATTTCCAAAATCATGGAGTTCCCCTGGTTTACTAAACATTTCATTTTCCTCAAATTTGTTTTACATCATGAGTTTTTCTCATTGCATGAATCATTCTCCATAGATTAACGGCACGTAATAGAATTTTTTTAAAAACACTACTTACTGGTATAAATCAGGTGCGCTTCACATTAGATCAGTGCATTGTGTAGTGTCAGTACATAAAAAAGGTGTTGAATAATCATAATATATTGAATGTTTCAGAGCTAAATCAATATTAATAATTTGCATGCTAATTATGTTATTGTGTGATAGAATCATTTGCACAACTCTTTATAATGTTATAAATAAGTAGATTGTTTAATTAATCACTTTTACATTAGCTTACAACTATCCGAACTTTAAACTTTGTAAAAACTTACTGAGACAGAACGTTTTAAAACGCTCCGTGGCAATCTTCATCAATGTTTTCTGCTTGGAGTTGTTAGGCTAAGTGGTTTTTAAGACAGAGTTTTGATTGTATCAAAGAGTATGTGAGATTTGTATTGGGTTTGTTAAACATATTAAATGAACAAACCCAATACAAATCACACATACGTTTTGATGCTATCTAAAACCTGCCTTTAAAACCATCGCCGCTTAACCTAACAACTCCAAGCAGAAGACACTGATGAAGATCGCCACGGAGCGATCAAAAACGTTCTGTCTCAGTAGGTTTTTCCAAATTCTAAAGTTTGATAGTCATAAACTAATGTAAAAGTGATTAATTAAGTTTCACCGAAAGTAATGGACTACAAAATTCAAGTAGATTTTATTGATAATTTGCATGCTAATTATGTTATAGTGTGACAGAATCATTTGCACAACTCTTTATAAAGTTATAAGTAAGTAGATAAGTTGTTTTAAATGGTGGCATCACTAAATTGAAGTGGTTGCTATAATCTTAAAATTTATTCAAAAGAATTAATTATATATTAAATATAACTAAATCAAAACTTTAACAAATATTTTATATAAGCTCAGATAAATATTTTATATTATGGTACACTAAATGCATGACAATTCAAAATAAAGAATAAATGTTATATTAGACTCACCTATTAAAAGATACAAACCATGTACATAAAGCCCAAATCTGTCTGAGACAGATTCAATCTTAAGTACACCGCTTATTTTTTTCTGGCTGTAAAGATAAGTAATCCATATTGTTCTTATCTGTCTAGGATCCATTTGCTAACAGTGTTATCAGGTTAACAGGTCCCAGGAAATATTCCTACATTTTGTCCCCGTCATTTCTTACAAATTATACTTCAGTGACTAATTGAAGTATATTTATTTACTAGCTTAGAAACTTGAGTCTTATGAAGGCATACACTATCCTAGTAAATATAAATATCCTGTTCCAATTATGAATTAAATTAACTTTTTTATACCTATAGTCTCATGTTAAGTAACATTGCATGTTAAAGACTGTGGCTAACAAACAGTGCATAAACACTGGACATGGAAGTCAGCGGTATAATTATTTGGCTGGGTGGGAAACAGAATGTGATGGTAGATTAGCTTGACCTCCACGGTACACTATTTGCCATTGTTTGGCAATAACAAGAATAATGAAATACGCAGAACTTTTGACGTCATGCAACTAACTCAGGCTTATCAATGATGCAACCAATGACACCCTTATTACCACAACGCAGGTTTTGGGTTTAAGAAAATTCTCATAAATTTAAATTGACGAAATAATACCTGAACTATAGTGCTCTCAATATAAGTGGGATTAAATTTGTTTCTTTTTTATAAGCTCAAAATCCTAAAACAGTTTTTTTATTTATGTCTTATAATGCACAACAAACACTCTAAGATAGCACATACAGTCCTTTCAAAAACGAACAGACAAATACAAACTATCCGGTATTTACAAATTAACATGTAATGATTGTCCCAGCTATTATATCGGCCAAATCGGTAGGTCATTCTACACGTGCTTCGAAGAACACATTAACCAAACAAACCCAAAATCCAGCAATGCAACACACCTAAAAAATACACACACACAGACATACATACTAATTTAAACATTCTCCACATATTATAACAAAGTAAAAAACTAACAATTTTAGAAAAATATGAGATATACAAACACCACGCAACAGTTAAAGAAAACATATTAAATAACCATAAAAATTTTGAAGCCAACACCCTGTTCCATTGCATAGCATAGAACCAAAATAACCCACCCCTTCTATACTCATAAATCTCATCCCGACAGCCTTTGTATCTAATGCAACACCGCCAGTAGAGGCTTTGCTTCGTAAAAGAAATTATTATTTCAAAACGTGTCAGTAAATAAGTCCTTACTTATTCACTTAGTTAAGTATCTTTTAATTATACTTTAAATAGTGAATTCAAGATGATTACAACAAGCACTTTCTATAACACCTTATTATAGTTTTTTATTGCTAGGCTCTACATATATCTGTTGAGTATAAGTTTATGTTTTTCCTAGCTTTGACACAGGAGAAACTTCAAAATGTGTCATCAGAAAGATATATGACAATACTCAAAGTAGCAGAAACTAAGACACTCAACTGAATAATAGTGTCTTACTGAAATGACTTTTGAAAGTATTACTTGAAATATTTTTCCATGAGAAATGATTGGTATTTAGTTTCAACAGTTGCAAAATTTTATAAAAAAGATTACCAAATAGTTGAATTTAGAATTTTCCAACCAGAATTTATACAACTAAGAAAAACTGTTGGTAATTTTAACTTCATAGATGCTGAAAAGCCTTGCTAAAATAATTTTTTATAAAGAGAGAAACAAAAGTTGAGAATTAAAAAATATTTGATTTAAAATAATTTGTGAGCTTCTAGATCAATTTAAAACATTTTAAGTTCATTATTGATATCACTTGGCAAAAAAAACACTACTTAGTGATATTTCTCAAGACACGTTTTGTACTAGGTCAGTGCATTATTGAATTCTTAAGTAGTGGTTTTTTACCAAGTGATATCAATAAGTATATACAGTAATACCCGATATTTACAGTACTTATGCGATAGGTGGGACCGAGCCATAACCGTGTAAGTCAAATTCGCATAAGTCGGGGTATAATTTTACATACAATCACATAATTTTACATACAATCACATAGGAATCATGATTAATTAGGACCAAAGACTAAATAAACTAATAATTTGGAAGAAAAATGTGTATGTATTAAAATCTTAAATACATAATACAACAAAATAATATATTATATACATACATATTGCAAGGAAGTAAGTAAAAAGAAGTTATTTTGAGATATATGACTTCATAAAATTTAGTAAATTCGTTTGAAGAATTGAAGATTTTTTCTTCTCGTGCAGAATTTCTTCGTAATTCACTAATTTTTTTCTTTTGTGGCAGAAATCATCGTTGGAGTTTATGATTTCTAAAACTTGCTCAACTAAGGCCTTTTGTCAAGTTTCTAACCGTCATTTCATCTTCTACGTCATCTGGGTCTAAAAAATCTGCTTTTTTAAAGTCTTTCTCTTGCGCACGCATTTCTATGAACTCATCAATTAGTTGTCAGCTCCCGGTTGTGTAAATCCAGCAGTTCTTGAATGTCATCATTATCCACTTCTAAATTTAGTTGTCTGGCAAAACTGACAACTTCTTCAATCACATCAGCAATTTTATCAGACTCTGGCACTGATTCCGCTTGAGTTTCAGTGGCGAACAAAATAGACACACCTTTTCCCAAACGCCATTCAAATTTTTTTGTGAAATTTCATTCCAAGATTGACTAATGATTCTCAAAGCATCTAAAACATTGAATTGTTTCCAAAAATCTTCAACAGAGAGCTCGTTCTGTCTAATAGCTTCATGCAGATGCGCAATGATCTTGTGTAATAAACTTTAAATCTCCCTGATCCATCGGTTGAAGCAAACTAGTTGTGTTTGGTGGCAAAAATATCACTTTCAAGTGTGTCGAAATTAGTTAAAGTAGTAGGAGGATAACCAGGTGCAATGTCAATTAATAGGAATTACATTAAAAGGAATTTGTTTAGACCGACAATAACGTTCCACTTGAGGTATGAAATGATGACCAAACCAGTCTTGAAAAAAAAACTGTCTCCCAAACCTTCCGATTCGACATCCAAATCACGGGCAAGCTATCTTTAGAAATATTTGTTAATGCCCTTGAATTTTCTGAGCGATAAACTATGAAAGGTTGCAACTTGGAGTCACCTTAAAACATGAAAATATTTTGTTTTCATGAGCTATAAAAGTTCTCTTAGGCATTTTCTTCCAGAACAGGCCAGTTTCTGTGTAACTCAGACAGCATGATTTAAAACCGCGTAACTTGGGAATCATGTAAGACGGGATAGCGTAAGTCAAGGTATTACTGTATTAAAAATCTTCAAGATGTACAGCACAAAAACTGCAAATATATATTTTTCTAAATGACCACATAATAGTCAATAGAAATGTCTTCTATAGGAATTAATGAATTATTAACTTGCTGGTTTAGATTGGAGGGTAAGTGTAATTCCTCTATAAAACAAGTACTTATTAAAATTATTATTTTTGGGAATACAATGTTCAAAATTCCTAGCAATCATGTCTTCTCGTTTGAAGCAGAGATTTACAATTTAGAGGAATCATACAGGCGCTTCTGTCACCGTAGCAGATTTAGCGTTACCTAGGGTGCACCACGTGGAGGCCTGCTACATTACACCAGGAAAAGCATGAGAATCACCAGACACGACAATTGAGCTTTGGCCTCGCTGCTGATGAGATATGCCCAATTTGCACAGAAATAATGGATGGTTCACATCTGCGGTGTCGTCCAGGCCTAATTCAAGATGAAAAAAAAGATTGTCATGTCTCTACTGGGATGCGAGGAACCAGATGTACCCCACGTAGAGGCCTGCTACATTACACCAGGAAAGGCATGGGGATCACCAGACAAGACAATTGGGCTTTGGCCTTGCCGCTGATGAGATATACCCAATTTGCACGGAAAGAATGGATGGCTCACCCTTGCGACGTTGTCCAGGCCTAATTCAAGATGGAAAAAAAACATTGTCATGTCTCTACTGGGAGCGAGGAGCCAGATGTCCAAGAGGCCAAAGGCTGGTGTTGGCTAACAAAACTCATATCTCTTTAATTATCTGAAAATAATTCAGCAATTTACACTCAATGACTGTTCTCATTTCAGTTTCATTATAGCAGAAACAATGATGTCATGGTCTACCAAAATAAATATTTTTAGGCAAAACCTAAAAATTTATCTTCTGTTAGTGAATTTATTCTTAGTTTCTTTTATATTAATTTTACAGCCATAAACTTAGAGAACAAGAAAACATGGTTGCTTGTTTGTGGCTAGGAAATATACTTCTAATTTAATGAGTCTATTACTTTCAGATAACAGAAGAACCTTGTTTTGCAGCAGACATTATAGGAGAATAGACAGATTCTGAGCTGTAAAGAGGATGTCTAAACCAATTTTAGCAAAACCATCAACAATCCACTTTCCGTAATAACGATTTGGCATAAATTAGAACGAAAAATAATTCTAAACAAAATATTACGATTTTGTTTTGACTAAAGCTTAATTAATAATAGTTGATTCCATCTTCATGTGAGGTACTAGTTTTTAACTACAAACACTTGTACATATGTTACACTTACTTTATAATTGTTGAGGATGCCCAATTGATGGGACACATCTGCTGAAACAGCCGCCCTCAACAATCATAAAAGTAAGTGCTACTATAGGTAAGTGTAACATATGTACAAGTTTTTACTTGGTTAATAGTACCAAACCATTATTTACCCTGGCCACATTGAAATATATATTGTTGGTGGAATAAATATCTCAACTACTAAAAACTTGTTGAAAAGATATCTATATTTAAGAAAAAAAATCATTCTAAAATTTTTTCTAAAAGAAATTATCACTAAATAAATACTGGGAGTCATACTGTTGGAAATATTTTGAGAAAATACAATAGGAGTTTATTTTCTGAAAGAAACAATTGGTTATAACCACTAAATAACTTTAAACTTATTTATTCACTATATTTTAATTCCACAATCATTGAAGAAATAGTATATAATATGTTGAACTAAATTTTAAATTTGGTGGAACTCTGTAAAATTTAGAATATACCCTATGAAAATTCAAATAATTGACACAGTTATGGCATTATTAAGTTAATTAGAGCTTAGCTAGTGAGAACAATGCACAACGGTAAAAATTAAAACATTTAACTCTAAATCTCACTACACATAAGTTTATTAAAACAAACACACTAGTTTATTAAAACATACAGACTAGTTGCAATGAGAATGTCCCCTTCACTGATGCAGACGACATCGTCGTAGAAACTAGTCTGTATGTTTTAATAGACTAATATGTAGTGAGATTTACAGTTAGGACAGTTTGATGTCCTGCAATAAAAATGCAGTTATAGTTGGAAACCATATGCAGCAGCATATTTTTTAGAAAAACTGTAGCAATAAAAAAAAAAATATCATAAGAATTAAGTGAATTTTTAATGTTAAATGCAATGAAAGGAAAATTTCTAGGATTTAAGCATACAATAATAACATAATTTTTAATTTTCATTATACATATAAATATAATAATATATAAGGAATAAACTAATAATCTACACATTAAAACAGATGTTATGCAAACGAGCCCATGAACAGTTATTCTATGATGTCATATTTTCACTTATTTTAAGTATCAGCTGCACACTTACCATGTGTTGATTATTAGTTGCAACTATATTAATAATTTTCAATTAAAGTGATTGAACGGTCGATTAGAAAAGTAGCAGTATTTTTAATGTGTTTTTTTAAAAGAAAATGGACTTCATCCCCACCAATCAGGCTACAAATGCACACATACACTCCTTCACACCTTCTCATACATGTTGCAAATATGACCTCAGTTGGTCCATTAGTTATTATTAACTTAGGCATAAGCCAAATCAGAATTATAACCGAGCTACATGAAAATAAAAAACTTATTTTATGGGGGATTAACTCAGTTATATTTTGATCACCCACCAAATTAAATTACTCGATAATTTGAGGTAAATGAGATTGAGACCTCCTTGGATTACACAGTAATATGTTCCTCTACATCAGGAAAAATAGGGGTTCTACTGAACCCTAAGTCTTTAATTAAGAATGCACAAAATACATTTATATAACTGTATTTATTACAGTACTTACATATAAATTTAATGTTGCTATGGAATAGATTATTCATTACAATTGCTACATTTTTTGGAAAAAGTTATAAAGTGTCTTCTGCATCTGCTTATCAGAACGTTTTTGTTCTTCATTGTCTTAGCAGAAGTACACCTGTTGGTGTTGTGTCTGTCTGTTGTTCAATATAGTGTAGTGCAATTTCCAAGGTGGGCGTTCCTTCACCGTGATTAATTTTCCCTTCTTGTACTGTCTCCATCGAACCTTCATCTTTATTCTTGTCCACTCTACCTTCAGTAGTTTTTTGAACCATTGTTATTGTTACTTACTTACGTTCTTCTTTACTCACCCATTGACGTTCGTCCGTATCATTGACATTTTCTCACCGTGGAAGTTTCTTGATAAGAAATGTCAAATCTCTTTCTTCTTGTGGATCAATTACACAATCAACAGTTTTTAATGACTCAGGACTTTATTCCATGACTTACTTAATGTTTCTTCTTTTATTTAGTTCCATGATTCGGCTATACAGTACACAACTTCCTTAACTGTATTTTTCTAGAAAGCTAACAATGCTTCCTTCCTTTCAGTTGCTTTCAAGAGAGATTGTAAAAGTTTTTAATGACTCTGGACTTTATTCCATGACTTACTTAATGTTTCTTCTTTTATTTAGTTCCATGATTCGGCTATACAGTACACAACTTCCTTAACTGTATTTTTCTAGAAAGCTAACAATGCTTCCTTCCTTTCAGTTGCTTTCAAGAGAGATTGTAAAAGGTAGCATGTGTATTTTTTTTCCATGCATTCCATAACAGCTTGATCCATCAGCTGGATTAAGCTCGTAATATTTGTGGGTAGAAATAAAGCACAGATATCAACAGATACAGTTCATCTTAATTGGGAGTGTCTAACGGTGCATTGTTTAACAGTAAATAAGTTGAATTTCTTTTCAAATAGATAAAATAGTTTGAAATAGAAATAGGCTCAAATTTAACGGAAGCTCAAAAAATTGGGACTAGGGTTTTTGAAACGCTTCTGTACATTCATAATTCATTATTTTGCAAAATTTACGAATTTTGATAAATTTCATGTGCAATACATAAACAGTTAAAATTTTTTTAATGGTTGAAATTCAATTGTCTATTATTTTTCTTAAAACTGATTTTTTTTTCACTTCCAACATTAGTTGTTTACCTAAACTGTGTTGAAGTCTCCAGCATAATCTGGTTTATAGTTCATTGTTAGCTTTCACAATTTTCAAAATTTTTCCACCAATAGTTGCCAAATGTTTGTATGAAAGCTCTGTAGTTCTAAAATACATATCTTTTAAAAAAAGGTGTTTAGAAACTGCATTTCAGGAATTATTTTATTGGGTTTGTTTTTTTAGAAAGATTTAAGACTTGATGTTGAAGAGCAACAATAAAACTATCATGGTTTTGTATATTTTATTTTGTATATCTTTCTGTGAGTTTCAGACGGAATTGTTCATAAAGTTGAAAGAATATTGCTTGAAGATCGTAGGATCACTATTAATGAACTTGCTTTGCGTATTCCTGAGACTACCAACAAAACAATTGATAACATTTTAACCAAAAAATTAGGCTGTCACAAAGTGTGTGTGCGGTGGGTACCGCGAATGATTACATAAAACCACAAACAGGAATGTGTTGAGTGTGCCCAGAAGTTTTTTGCAACAATGTGAAGACAACAAAGAAGACTTTTTGGATTCCATTGTTACAGGCAATGAAACATGGGCGTTTCACTTTACCCCCAAAACCAAGCAGCAATCACGTTAATGGCGCCACTCAACTTCACTGAAGCTGAAGAAGTTTAAACAAACACAGTCTGTTGGGAAAGTTATGGCAACTGTCTTTTTGGACAGGAAGGACTTGCTTTTAATCGACTTTTTGCCTCATGGAACAACAGTTAACTATGACAGATATTGCGAGACATTAAGAAAACTGAGACTTGCGATCCAGAACCGCCAGAGAGGAAGATTGTCCAGTAGTGTGAGGCTTTTCCATGACAACGCTTGACCTCATGTCTCACATCAAACTGAAGAACTGCTGACAGATTTTGTCTGGACTGATGTGCCCCTCCTACAGTCCGGACCTAACCCCAAGTGATTATCATTTATTCAATACCGAATATGAGGTTAAGAAAGAGGTTACTCGAAAGGTTTGGAGGCAGAATTCTATAACATGGTGATAGAAAAGTTGGAGCATCGTTTTCAAAAGTGTTTGGACAGAAACGGCGATTATGTGGGAAAATAGCTTAAATTTTAAGCTTTAAAATGATGTATTACATTGAGAAAAAAAAGCTGTCTATGTTTAAAAATTATGGAAACCTTATTCTATGAATAACCCTCGTAATTTCCCATCTAGTAACATTTGCATATATAACGTATAAGGATTGTTGTTTTCCAGATGTTTTCTATTTTCAACTCAGGCCTCAAGTGATACAATAACAATCAAGTTATAGTTATATAGATAATAAAATGTAAATTAAAAGAGTGTATTGTGGTTGTGTTGGGAAATGAGATGGACAATTACTAAACATACAAACTAATTTTCAAATACTCTATGAAAAAGTAACAAATTTAAAATAGCAAAACAATATGTAATATTGTTTATATGTATATATACACACGGATGAAAAAATATGATGAATAGTTACTATCTGGAGTACATCCGTTCATTCTGCAGAATGAACAGATGTACTCCAGATAGTAACTATTCATCATATATATATATATATATATATATATAAATATATATATATATATATATATATATATCGTGATATTTCACATTGTCTATTATTTTTTCATTGCACTGACTTTATAAAGTTATTATTGTAATTGTAAACAATTATTCCACCACTAAGTGCAATTATTTTTACCTTATTAAATTAATTCAGTGATTCGACAACGGTCAAGTGACCGAAAGGTGCCTCATCACAACAAGGTAAAAATAATTGCACTTAGTGCTGGTTACAATTACAATAATAACTTTATATATATATATATATATATATATATATATATGTATATATCTTGATATTTTAAGTTGTCCATTATTTTACCGTTGCACTGACTTTATGAAGTTACTATTATTAATTGTAAACAATTTTTAAGTGATTTGACTTTTTAAATTTGAATTTTGATTTGAATTTTAAAGGGAATTCGACAATGGTCAAGTGACCGAAAGGTGCCTCGTTACATAAGGTAAAATTATTGCACTTAGTGGTGGAAAAAATTGTTTACAATTAATAATAATTTCATATATATATATATATATATATATATATATATATATATATATTTATATCCTGTATGTATAGGGATTATTTATAAACTCTCAGTATATAAAAATGTCTTTATTAGAGTGCAGAATACTTCTCTTTAGAGAGTAGTATTATTGGGTACTTTAATTAATGGTTCTGCCATTTCCTAGATATTTTATAATCTGGTTCATCCCTTAGTAGTATTATTTTTTTGTACTTCATACATCCAATGATGAAACAAGATAATGTCATTGGGAATTTATGTAAATAGGATTTGCACAGAACCTTTTATCAAACAGTGTGCATTAAACAAAATCCCTCATTTGTAATTATTAAAGACTATTGTGTTTTCACCACTTAAAATATTTGGCTCTTTAACATACATGTAGCTTCTTCACCATGTAGGTAAATGTATAAATCACTCTTTTTCAAATGAAAATATAAGGAGAAAATTCACATACTATCAGTAAAGAATAGAAAAAAGGTATTATACATAATATCTACTAAAAACGCACTTCATCTCATATAACCATACAAGAAATATTTCTCTAAAGTATATAAAAGTATTGTATTGGTAAAAGAATTGTACTAAGCAAGAATAACATACAATTCAAAAAGGTAATAGAATAAATAAATAGAATATGACTTTTGGTGTTAATACTGTAGTTGAAAGTTCTTAATTATAATAAACTATTCACTAGTTTTGAATAGTTCAACATTTACACTTCCAAAATACGTTTGTAGAGAATACATTACCTGTGTTTTTTTAATTAAATATTTAATCAGTTAAATGAAATAACCAGTACAATAAAATTATAATAAATTTCAACACAGAATAAAAAAATGAAAAATTGTAAATGTAACAATTAAAAGTAAATTTAAAAAAAAATAAGAAACAACATAGGAAAAGGAAAAAAAGAATGGTTTAAAGTAACTTCAATTGATAATATTAAAAAAAACAAATTATTTATTAAAAAAATATATAAATATTAAAACTGATTAAAAATGGTACATGGTAGGATATACCACAATATATTGCACAACAATTAACAAAAAACCCAAACTGTTGTGTTGAATTTAGTCAGTAATTTTTAATGCACACATCGTTCTTTTAATATAAATATAATTAAGTGTGCATAAGTATTATACACAATTGTATTTGCCTAATAAATATTACACAAAATAAAAACTGGTTTTAGTTGTGTGTGTGTATAGCAGGTGTATCAGAAATTCCTCCAAAATTTTTAAAAAGCTCATTTAAGCAGTAGATAATGTTCAAGTTTGCCATGTTGTTATTAAACCTACATTGGTTATTAGTTCATTAATGCAAAGCTATAGGTAAAAAGACCATTTTGATGATATCAGATTAACTACTGAGTTTTACAAATTTTTAAACCAAGTCCATTGTCACTGTGAAAACATAATCTTAAAATTGAGTACATCTTAGACTTCCCAAACTGAAAAAACAAAAATTGCCAGAGTTAGAAGAAACTGGTTGTACATATGTCACCAAATAATTGGAAAGGCTAGGTCTAACAACTGAGAACATGAAATATATACTGTAAATGATTCATTTAGGGACATAAAACAAGTCAGTACCTTTAAACCTTCTATACCAGTTTCTTTTGATTGTTTTGTCATTTGTAAGTCTTATACAGTAGAGTCTCGAAATTGCGAGCTTCTGTTAAATTCAAACCTATTTCTATCTATCCTATCTTATCTATATAAAAGAAAATTATGAGTTGGACTTGTAAAAAATGTTTATAGTCATACAGTATGTAAAGGATCGTTTCTAAGAAATGAGTCAGGCTTCAAATTAATGTTTATATGAGTATGGTATGCAAAGGAAATGAGTCGGGCTTCCAACATATGTTTTTATAAGTATGGTATGCAAAGGACATGAGTAAGGCTTCCAAGAAATGTTTATATGTGTATGCAAAGGAATTGAGCCGGGGTTCCAAGAAATGTTTTTATAAGTATAGTATGCAAAGGACATGAGTGAAACAAGGTATGACAACTTCTAAGAAATGTTTATAGCCATACGGTATGCAAAGGAAATGAGCCAGGTTTTCAAGTATTGTTCATTTCTATACGGTATGCAAAGGAAATGAGCCGGGTTTCCAAAAATGATCATACAAAGTTCTATACACTTATTTAGGGGATTTTTAATTACCTAAATATTTTGAGGGTTCTTTAAGAACCTTATTTTTTCTAATGTACAGGAACGTATTTCTGTGTAATCCGAGTTTTTCGTAATTCAAGGAGACCTCGGTCCCATTTACCTCGAATTATCGAAACTCTACTGTACTTGATTATAAAAACATGCTATTCAGTAACAACTCACTTGGTTTTAGCAAACTGTAGAAGAAAAAACATTTTATATTAGACCTCAGGATGTATTTTTACTTATAGCTATGGTTTAGTGAAATAACAATTAATACACATCAGTAACACTGGGACAAGGAAAACTTGAATATTTTCCCAAACCAATCTTAAATTGTTATCCACCTACTTTCTATTATTTTTCTTCGGTATAAATAACTTGAAAACCATTGATAGACTTCTGATACAATTGGTATAAGTGTGTATGAATGGCATACATATACAGATTAGTAATCATACCAAATTATAAAATCACGGTATACTTTTTACACAAAAGATACACATTTGTAAGTTTTATAAAATCTAAAATCAAAACAAGTATTGACAACATTTAAAAATCTAATTTTGTAGAATATAAAGAAATAATTACCAGCATTACTAAAACACTACTTAGTTGTTTGTAGAGGAATAAAGCTTTGTGTTACTAACTACTTACGTCAAGACAAACAACAAATCTACAGCAAAAACAGAAAAAACAAAAGCTTATTACACAAACTGACTAGTATGACAAGTTAACAAATTCATGCGGCCACATAAAAACTTTAATCTGCTGCAAAAAAAAACAATTAAAAGCATACTTGAACTTTGACAAACTTAAATTTATGGTAATATTGTGTTATAACATCTGAAAAGTAAAACACGTTTGTACCCTAAAAAACAGATCTAACAGTCATTATATGTAAAATTAAAAGTAAGGTAAACAATTCTGTTTGGAATGTTTTAAACATTGTACAATGTACTTACAAATCTATATCAGGCATAAACCTTCCTATAGACATTTTAAACAGCACTGTAAAAGTTTATTATGATTATGATGAAATTACTAATAGACATATTACTAATACAGCATGAAATTATACATATCTTACAAATGTTATATACAAACATACTTGATCTTTTAATTTTACAAAATTTAAATATGAGGTTATTGACAGTTCAGAGTTATTGCAGTATACCCGGATAAATTACTATTTATAACTTGCTTAAACATTCAGAAAAACTAAAATTTATTTAAATTTTGTCAAAAATTATTATATATAAGAGTAATTAGAAGTTTTGTAAATATCAAAATTAAATATGGCGGTCAAGAAGCATACTTTATATATAAAATTATAATAAAAGTGATATATATATATATATATATACATATATATATATTTGTGTTACATTAAGGAAAATGAAGAAATTACAAGGAATGTCAGAGATGGGACTTTTCAATTGGTGAAAGTTACCGCTGTGTACCGCAATATCAACATCGATAAAATGGATAAAGCTTTGAGTGTGTGGATAAAAGATCTATTAAAAAAAAGATGCATCTGAGTTCAACTTTTATTTGTGAAAAAAGCTAGGCATTTGTATGAACAATTTCTTCAAAATGGTGGTGACAGTCAATCATTTTGACTGGTAAGTAAAGGCAGTTCAAGAGACAGTTTTTGTTTCACAATGTGAAAATTGTTGGTGAATCAGCATCAGTGGACCATTAAACAGCCAATTCATATACAGTGCATTTTAAAAATTTTATTTCGTAGAAAGTCAATCAAATTTTAAACGTGGATAAGACGGAACCATTTTGGAAAAAAATGCCTCCATGAATTTTCTTTTCTAAAGAATAGACATCTGCTTGGGGTTAAAGGCCGCAAGGGATTGTTTTTACTAATATTGTCTCAATAGCACATGGAAATAACGGTGAACGATTTTAAGACATTAAGAGCGAAGTTATCGATAATCTTAAGAAACATGCAAACCAAGATTGGACAGAAGAAGAGCTGGAAGAACTAACTACCGAACCTGTGCCTATCTTGGATAACAAAGATAAAGAAATCGTAAAAACTGTATCGCCGAAGATGAGATTAAAATCTGTATGTAAAGAACTAAAAAAAATCGCACACTAAGTAAAATAACAAGTCTTTTAAAAATCAGATTAACTCTGTTTAAAAAACAATTTGTTTAAATTAGGTGTTTAAAAATTTAGTAGATAGTGTTTAACAACAAAAAATACGTCTGTGTGTTTGAGCATGCATATTTAATAGAATTTTTGTGTTTTTGGATTGAAGGAAAACATAAATAAACAAAAGAAAATATATAAGTAATTATGTAGTATGTAAATATACCATGCTGTATTATGTGTGTACAATTCAGTTTTTAGACGGTTAATGTTTTTGGGAATGATAACTACATGGGTTTTTCTCCAGGGAAAAAAACTGTAATTAGTATTAACATTTTCGATGTGGAACGTAATCCTCCTATTTCCATATACAGTTGGTTTCAGTTTTCGCAGTAAGTTCGGGGAACATAACCCCCACTAATAACAAGGGATCAACGTATAATCAACCAGAATTTTCACATAAACATTATTTTGTTGGGGAAAATTGCCAGGCTGATAATTCCCCTTCATATCAATGTTATAAAAATGTGGTGAAAATTCCTGGGCTTAGGGATAATTAAACTTAAAATCTGGTCCTGAATAGGTAGAATGAAAGTAGATCCCAGGAAGGAACATGATACCCCTACAGAGTGGGGTAGAAATGTAGGAAGGGTTTCTCACCTACAGTTAGAGCTTTAACTTCAACAAGGTTATACAGTATAGAATGATACCTATCATATGGTACACACACACACACACACACACACACACACACACACACACATATATATATATATGTGTGTGTGTGTGTGTGTGTGTGTGTGTGTGTGTGTGTGTGTGTGTGTGTGTGTGTGTGTGTGTGTGTGTGATAAAACCGTTAAAATAACAGAAAAATAATAATTATTTGTATTTATTTATAAAAAATAATACATTTTTAATCCTCAAACTTAAGTTATAAACTATATATCAAACTTTGGTTCCTGTTGAAACTACTAATGTGAAAAAACCTACACTTTAGTCTGAATCAAACTGAAATAGGACTCGACAAAAGCGAAACTGGCTAGAGGGTAGTCTCATCACAGTTAGGTTTAATAACAAGATCTGTGGGAGTTGTGGGACTTTATTCCCCAAAACGTTTGGAATACACATTGTAATTTGATAGCTGTAGTGAAAATAGTGATTTTCTAGTAGTGCAGTGCACTCAACAGAAGTAAAGATGAGTATATTGAGAATTCAAAGTTTTTAAATATAGAATAACAGCCTATATATAACCAAAGATTAGGTTTAATCTATTAATAACAATATTTAAAAAATTATTATAGATAAGGTTATTGGTTCTTACCCTACTGAACTACCTAGTGGCTTTGAGTGACAAGTGCTCTAACAGGTAACCCGCCCTGTCTTCTCTGACAGAGCGCCAGTTCTATTACAGTTTTGATCAGACTACAGTCCTCAAAAATCTAGTCCTAAAGACTTCACTAAATAACCTCATATTTCATTACAATATAAAGTCTACATGATTATTAAATAATGTATATAACAGGTACATACTGTACAATATCAAGAACACAGTGGTACAATATATTACAGTGAAAATATTGGATACAACCCCAATACCATAAAAATATTAAAAAATAACAAATAATACAAGTTACTTAAGATTAAACCTTGGTCACTCTAGTTTGTAACTTGTTGTTTGCTAGATTATATTTTGTTATAAGATAAAATGATGATGATGACATGGTCATCGAGATATACATAAGGGTTTAATCTTAAGTAACTTGTATTATTTGTTATTTCTGATTATTTTTGTAGTATTGGGTTTATTTCCAATATTTTCATTGTAAGGTAGATACTACTTAATATCTAATATAAGAAAGACAGATTAATTAAACAATAATTTACACTGTATTTTTTTATAGTATTGTATAAACGTATATTAGGTTATATAACAAAAAATTACTTGTTATGAAATAATTCTTAATTACATATTTTTAAAGATACCGTATTTAATTGCCTTGCTTAATGTGAGAAAATATCAGAGTGTTAAAGATATTAGTTGATTATAATTTAACCGAAGATATTAGACAATTATATATACACACACCTATTCATACACACATAGGAATCAACTAGAAAGTAAAGACAATTTAAATTGGTGTATGACACCCTACCATGTCTCTATTAGGACAATTTGTCTTGTTGGTTTAATACTACATCCATGTAGCCTAGCATAACTGTATATGGAAATTCCGGTAATTATTAAAATCAAAGCATTAGTAATCACCAAAGTCAGGTCAGGTCGTTTTTTTTATGTAAATATATGTTTGCAGTAAAAAAACTTCAGATTCGTGTTCAGCAAGGTCAAGTTGATCAGGGAAAAATATTTCGCCAATGGGAGCGGTAGTCACTGAACTTAATAATTACCGAAATTCTTGTAAAGGGTAAGGTCCAGTGACATTCCCGTGAAGGAAGAAAAACACAATTCTAGGGTTGTGAAGGCTCATGTAAGAAAATCCAAAACCATATTTAATGAATGATCAGATTTTATACTAAAGAATTTTCTGATAATCCTTAATGGGGACTAAAAAATTTACCTTGAAATTTCAAGCACCTTCTATGAAATTATTACACATTATTTTTGTAAAAATAAAATGTAAGTAAGATGAATGTTTCTCTATTGATTAAATACAAAAAAAAGAAGAAAGCTGCCTTGATTGTTTCTAAAACAATATAAAATTCAAGACAATATTTTTTTATCATATTGCGAATGGTTGGTGATGAGACGTGAATTCGAAATAAAATATTAGAAATCAAGAACCAGTAATTTAATAGCATCATTAATAGTCTTTATGAAAATTTTTAAAATTTCTGACCAATGTCAGAATATTTATACCATCTAATACATTAAATTTAACATATGATCCAAGGGGCATTCTTGTCAAACAAGACACGGTGCTCTCCCACACTTTTGACTCCAATAACTCAATGATTTAATTATAATTTTGTCTGAAGAGTTTTCTATTAACTACTATATATTTCTTAACTTAAGTTGTACAATGACTTTCTTAAACTTACAAGGTTTTAGATGATAGTTGAATTTATAGCAGAAAATAGTTTATAATAGCACCAACTTTGATTATAAATGAGGAAGGCCATTTCTAGAGATGTAACCCTTTGTCAACGTAGTTACTCAACTCTTATCGAGGGCTGTATCTGCTGAAACAGCTGTATCAAAGTAAGTGCTACTAGATACAAGCTTTTGTATATTACTGTATAAGTTAAAATCAGTAAGTAGTTTAAACTAGTAGTTCACTAGTTGAAAATATAAGCAAACCATGATAGCTAGTAATTTTACTTTTAATAATTATAAATTACATAGTGTGAAATATTTCGTACCATTTTAAACAAGGTGCCAGGATTTAACTGTACCGGGAACCTGTTTAATATGCAATAAAAATATAATGTATTTGGCTTTCTTATGATTCTAAAAATAACAATAATTGGCTTTCTTATGATTCTAAAAATAATAATTGGCTTTCTTAGGATAATTGGTAAAATACAAGTAATTAGAAACATATACACTTCTATTTCTAAGCTAAACAAATAATAACTAGAATCTGTAAAAATAAAGTAATATAAAGTTAACAAAAACATTAATGCAAAAATGTTTCCATATATAAACGTTGAAGACTCTAAATTTTTAAAATACTCTTAGTAATTATTCTTTTATTTCGTATAAAACTTTACTATTATTAATTCAATATCATTTATATACTCGTATAATATATGAAAAGAACAAAAACAAGTTCTTGTGATCTATTACAAAGAAACGAATGTATGGTAGAGAACTCTATGTATTTGTGAAGATGACAGACAAAACTAGGCTACTTTCAAGTAGGAGTCACTCAATAACATATCCTATTAAAAGTCTTTACATTGGTGATGACAGTTTATCGAAATTCATGTTTAGGTTGGTTTAATACATGTTAATGACTTTTTGACATCCTTGTTAAAAATATTAAACTTTTAAAATTAGGACTTATCCTCTATTGGGAACCCTCTCAGGTTAAATTTTTCAAAGTAGAATGACATTCTAGATATCATATAGCAATATGCTTACAAAACTTCTTTTTAATGTGGAATTTTGTTACAAAAAAAATTAAAATTATTTCAGAAGAAAATGTAAGTGAATATTCAATAGAATGTTGATAAAATAAAATAAAACAAACTGAGAAAATAATTATGACTTCTGTAATAAAATTTCCAAATTAAGTTTTTGAAAAAGTACATTATAGTATAAGTAAGAAATTTAAGTCATAATTTTGAAAAAAAGCTTTAAAATATTGAAATAAGGTATTGTAAGCAGTTGCTTGAATTTGTACCTCCTCATGTCCTGGTTATTGTTTTAAAAAAAAAGATCAGCGACCAATAACCTACAACGGGTTATTCTTTATTATCATTATTAAAAAATTTAACAGCCGACATTTCAAACAGAAAGGGAACAGAAGCTTGACAAAATATTTGAGGCGCGTGACTGCTAATCATGATAAGCAATATTACTTGCAACGGATGCATTCAAAATCAGAATCCCTATAACAATAAACAGTTACCAGAAGGCAATTTAGCAGTAGTTGTTTGACATTACAAAGCTTCCTCTCTGCCATACGGATGGGGCACTTTGCCCTTTGTACTGCTTATGAAATAGTAAACAGTGTTCAGTTTTTAATTTTGTAAGATTTATATGTGTTCTAGGCTCCATCAAGTCTAATAAGGATTCTTTTCAGTCCAACTGCTTATGGAATTTGAGTCTCTGAAATTTACATATACCTTTTTCTAGGGTGTTACCTCTTGCCAATTAAAATTATTAAAATTTTCAAATTTATTAAAAAAATTTACGTCTTCAAAATTATTATAGCTTTATGCTACAAATAACCATCATTTATTGTGTCCATAAATCTTGCTGTCAATGGACGTGGGGATAAGATTTCTTAAAAATTCAAAATAATAAAAAAAAAACTAAAACCGTTGACATAGAATGATTTAATGGCAGTATATGTAATATAAGAAAGTTATACCCTTAAGAAAGGTATCTTTAGTTAAATACAATTATGTTAATTTGAAATTTTTATAATATTTTTACTTTATGGTTAACTATCACCTTCATTTAACAAAAAAACAAACAATAGTCTTAAACTCTATAAACAGACTAATCAAAAAACACAATGATCAAACATTGAAATATTTTATAATAGTTATGACTTTTATAATGTAAGGCTGATCATAAAACTTGATTTTTTATATAAAGGAAAAATGACTAGGGAGCATTATCAACAAACTTGCTGATTTTTAGCCTGCGCCATAAATACCTTCATTCTCTATTCATAGCTAAATATTTGTTATTTATTAATATGTATACTAATATTTACTCATATATATATATTATATATTAAAACCTGAAAAAAACCTACAAATATACAAACACACACATACACATAATTACTAGAGTCTTAATAACAGTTATAGTAATATTACAAGTGCATTCCAAATAATTATTTGATTAACAAACTCGGATAATTATTTAACTTCCGTCACTTGATAAAAAGCGAGGGAAAAACCTTCAGTACTACTCTAAATTATTGAATACTAATCCATTTGTATTTTGATATTGTGAACTAACCAAAATGTAATTCTATATTTTCGTGACTATAGTAGACATAATGTAACATTTGAATTATTCAAATTTCCTTCAATTCTTCAAACCACTCTATGTTTAGAATCTTTATAGAAGCTCAAATTATTTGTATGTTAAACGAAATAGTTAAATTCGTAGAAATAAAAGCTTTACATTGTAAAATATCCAAGAGTCAAATTCTGATAGACAATATCACATTTCAGAGACGGACAATTGATCTTTAAAAAATTTAAAGATGGTGAGCGTGATAATACACAAATTTTTTAAAGACTTCAAGTATAATTTGTGAAAAATGCCTTTAAAAGGCAAAAGTATACAAGTTATCACATAAAATTTGTTAAGAGGAAGAAGTAGAATATAATTCTGGAGATAGAGTTGACACATTTCGATTATTATCTAAATCTGAACAGTGTGAAAATCAGTCACTAACAAGTGACCCAAAACAGGAAAATCTGCACTTATAAAGACTCAAAGATCAGTTGGAAAAGTTCTTGGAACATTTAAAAAAAATTTAACCCTAGATCACTTATATGTTGTCAAAATGACGACGCTCCATTAAAAAAATTTCTGTATCTGATAAATGAGCGGTTCGCGTGCATCTATCTTCTCAGTACCTTTGTATCACGATCTCACATGCGCAGTTTCACCGCTAAAGTTCACTTCCGTCCTAGTTTAGCAGAGCTTGCGTCGTCATTTTGATGATACAAAAGTGACCGTGTGACTACGTTTTATGATTATGTGCTCTGTACATATTTTTGTACAAATTCTTTAATTTTATTAAAAACTTGTTCTACAACTCATTTCTTTGTTACATTCTGTGTTTTTTTTTGTAAATAAAATGTGTTTAACATTATTTTAAAAAGATTTTGTTGAACATTTGTTTTCACAATCCCATTAAAACATAGTCATCATAATTATTCTTTTTCTTTCCAATAATAGGATTCGTAGCTACTATAATATTTTTTTCCAAACGCTAAAGAGGTATAGGATATTACGATGTTTAACACATTAATTTAAAAAAAATATTTTAGCAAATAAAAAAAGATTGGAGTAGTCGAAGTGACGATACATAAGTAATCGTGTGACAAAATTAGACATAAGTAATCTAGGGTTAAAGAATTATATGCAGGATAACTTTGTCCAAACCAATTTGCCTTTTAATTCGCCATTAAAAATTTTCAAATGTTACAATACTGAAATAATGCACTCATTCCAGTTATATTGGTCTGCAGCTATCATTTCTCTGGATGACTAAAAAACCTGTTGCAGTAACCTAATGAAATTTACTGACAATATTGTCAAAATGCATATGCTGATTGCACGGAGTCCTGACTACCTTGATTTTGTGGTAAAAAGAATCAACTACAAAGAATCTTTACATAATTGGAAATTATGCACAAAAGTATCTGTGTATGTTTGAATTTTATGACTCTCAGATATTATTTTTCAAAACATCAGTTTGTATTTGATTTACATTAAAAAGGTCCTTCATCTTATCTACAAATTGGTTTATTATATGAATCATACATTGTAATACGAAAGGTTAATATTACTAGTGACTAGAAAACAGTAAACACTTGGTTCAAAAAAATGGAAATGTTAGACAAAGGGGTAATCAAGAGATGTGGGACATTAAGTGGCATATTTTCTATAGCAGCGCACTCAATAGTGATAAAGGTTGCAGTTACTTTCCAACACTTAAATTAGATGTCATTATAGTGTAGCATGTTCCTAGTTTTGAAAAATTATTTGAGCATGACTATATTCAATTCTTTAAAGTTTAAAATAAACTAACTTATAGTTTAACACTTTGTATACTAGACCCAAGTATAAGTCGGCCTGTAGCAAAATCAGATTTCTTTTAAACCCAAATACACCTTAGAGCAATGTTCTTTAAGCCATTGTTTATTTTTAATTAGCTGTACCGGTTGCAAGAGAAATATTCTGAACAATGGTACAGTATATAACTAGATGCATGGGTTTTTTATTATAAATATTACAAAACGTGATGTTTTCTTTTTGTTAATTTATTTTCCTATAGTTTCCATCGTGATATGATTATAACAAAAAGTTATTTACAAGTATAGACAAATAAGAGAGGGAACCTGTACATGTATTTATTTTATAAAATTTTATTTTATCCTCTTTATTTTTATTTATAGTTGTTTTGTTTGCAAAATAATTTCAAAAGTTATTCATTTTTAGGAGTGTCCTAAAATAGCCCAGTCAATTGTTACCAACTTATCCACATGGGTCCAGTTAGGAAAGTGTTAAATTACTTGTTTAATCTTGTACAACTAATTATTAAAATTTTTTTCTATTACTAAACTAAAATTTAAAAAACAAAATACGTATAATTCATTATTTAACTGTGTGAAATCCTAATTTGTGACTCTAAGCCACCATTACAACAGGTACAAGTTTACATTGAACAGTAGAGATATGCTGTATCAACACAATTAGGAGAGGTATAACGTTTTTACATAATCATCAAATTGCAAGACAATATCTTGATTATCTCAAGATTATATCATTATTGCACAAAATAAAATTACAGTAAACACATTATTTGCTATTATCACAGAAGGTTTTAATGAGCTCAGAAGAGATTGGGTTTACTCAGGTATGTGACCCTGTCTACAAAATCCCTTATACTTAGAGCCAGGATATCATTATGTCGTTCCTTATTACACCTAATTCTACCTACCAGGAGTATTACGTAATTACTCTAATCCTATCTATTATTTCAATCGTTCCTTTATCATTTGTAGAAAACAGTAGTCAAATTTGCTGACTGCTTTAAAACCGCATAAAGAATTAATCTCATGTGGTACAGGTATATTTGAACACAGAGGATACATGTAGGAGAGGTTTCGTTATAGAGTTGATCCATAGGGAGTTGAATTTTGTTTTTGAGACTAGTTAGGTTTTATTTAATTTAACTGAGTTATAAATTAATGTTTAAAAATTAACTTTTTAAAGTAAAATATCATTTTTATATTAATAAAAAAGTACAGTTGTGGAGGGGAAATAGAAACTGATAGCAGTTTATTATTTTTTTTAACAGGAAATCTTTAACACAAATGGTAGGTTTTAAATTATCACAAGTAATGCAAGGGTAGGTGACATTATATAAAAGTCAAAAGACACACGATTGGTTCTGATATAAAAGAGAGAGCATTAGTAAGAAATCTCAGGATGTACACTGATCTCTTGATGGGGAAATGCTGTCTGAATAGACAACTCAACATAATATGCTAAAGAGATGATGACCTTTGTTGAAAAAGGTCTTTGAAAATAAATGAATCATTTAAAACAAAAATTACATTTTCACAATAAGAATACTTAGTGAATAATTACTAATGATGTGAAATCAACATAAACATATCAGTTAAAACTTTGAGTTACAAATTGATATAAATGGTATGAAGTTTATCTGAAAATAAAGAACATTTAGACGTGATACATACTTGATCCCCGATGAAACCAAAAAAATTGCAAACCGACTCTGAGCGTAAAAAATGTAACACTATAGTATGTTAGGAAAAGACATTCTACTAATTGAATATATGATAATACTATCCAGCAAGCTATTGCAAGATCCTTTAATGGCTTTGCTGCACAAATAAGAACACAGTGTGTTACTGTCCATCAACATTATGCTCCTACATGATCATGTACATCAGCCCTCTGTTGCATTGTTATAGGACTTACTTCAGCAGTTATGCATCCAATACATCACTACAGCCCATACTGAGTGTTTTCAAACTTTATTCCACATAAAAAAATTTATTTAGGTTGTATTAATTTCAGAAATCATTACAGATTGGTTTAAAAGTTTTATAAAATAAGAATACAAGAACTTGAAAAACACTATGACATTGAGTGGCAAACAAGGTATCTCTTTATCATGAGCCCATTTTTACTGTGAATTGACACCAATATATATATATATATATATATATATATATATATATATATATATATATATATATATATATATATTGTTGTATCTATCTGTTAGACACACACACACACACACACAGAAATGGATAACCTTCAGCCCCAATTTATATAATCCGCTTGTTTAATATTGTTAACATAGGAAATTCCCATAATATATATTGACGTGACATTGCGGAATCTGGAATACTCTGAATTTTATAAAAAATATGAACTAAATGAAACATGTTAAAAAGTTTTGTTATTTTTAAAAGTTTCAACACACTCAAGCCTACACCCGAGTATAGATCAGGCCATTTAGTTAACACTAGTTGCCTACGCCTGTGTATAGTTTGGGTCCCGTATTTATTTCAACAGCAACGTAATTCTTGCGTATTCTCAGTTTCGTCGATATCGTTCTTTATATTGATTATTCTACTTTACCTTTAGGCCATCCAGAGTTTATTTTACAAACAAAAACTTATTTGGTTAAGTGTGGCGACTGAGAGCCATCAGTCATTTGTTGGTTTGGTCAGATAGTGAGTGTTAGTGTTTTACTAGTGTGTGATAGAGTTTTATTAGTGTGTGTTGTTGTTGTTTATTGCAAATTTTATCTATCCATCATTTCATTTATTTATTTTATAGTTTGTGTAATTTCTGTTTTGGCTTCCGAGTTTTTTGTTTTTCGCTTTAAATTTATCTTTCAGTTATTTAGTATATTTAATTTCTATTGTAGAGATATTACATTATAGACATAAACACTTTGGGAAGCAATTTAATACGATGTCGATTTTAGGCAGTAACAGGGACAGTGAAACCGATTTTGGCCGAAGTACAATCGATATTATCTTTTATTGATGAACTGAATGGAATTGTAAATTACCCGATTTTAGAGAGTTTTCTGAATTTTAAAAGTAATATTTCTAACTTACATTTTCTTTTAGTTTTAAAATGGTATATACAATGTAATATTTACTTTTGTTCCAATGTAAAATATGTGTAGTGAAGTGGACTGATGTAGGCATACAGTGTTGCTATTTTATTTTTTTGACTTTTGTATACATTTTTCAAAGGAGCATAATGCCATCTATATAAAAGTAATCAATTCATATGTATATATTTCCTGAAAGTTTGTTTCATTCTCTATACAACAATGTAATTTTATTTGTATATATGTTATTTATTATATGTCAGGAATTTTTTATATTTTACCTAAAAACTTCCAGGCAGATAGAGACGGGCGCCTGCTAAGGGGATAGGTTTCAAAATGTTAATGTTCGTGAATTTAATTTGATTTTTTATTCAAAAGGCATGTGTGTGAGCAGTTATGAATCTTACATTGTATTTGTTAAAACACTGACACGAAACATGTGACAAAATTAATACCGTAAACCCAATCTCTCACACTGTAATTCATTAAGGAGTAGTGGTAAGCTTTTTATTTAAACAATAAAATAAACATATTCGAGCTCTTCAGACTTAACATTAGTATAAAAAAAACTCTGTTACTTTGTGGATTCAGCATAATCTTTGTGTTTTTACTCATATTAAAACAAATCTAGAAATCATGCATCTTAACAGATAAACAAAGTTAAAGTGTAAATAAACAATAACTTAATAACAGTCAAATGATTAAACAATTGATTAAAAAAAAAGATTTTTAATCTGAGAATTGTTTAATGAAGATTCTTCACTTCAAATATTTAGTACCTTTAACTAATCTATACAACATAGATTAATTTGATGTCATAATTTAGTGATCATACAAATTTCTTGTCGTTAAAAAAAATTGTTTCTAGAATCAGTTCATTTAAACAATAATATAATGAATATTTTAAATCATCCTACAATGCTAAAGTCATAGTTTTATTGCAAGATTATATTTTAATTGTGCTTAAAAAAATATCTTCAGCATTAGGTTATAATGCAGCAATTTTTATTTTCTACAGTTAAACTGTCAACATTCTCTTTGTTTTTAATTTTCTTCTTAAATCTTTTACGTTTATGTTTACCTTTCAATGAAAAACATTTAAATTTTGCTTTTGTTTGATCTTCAAATACTATTTTACCAAAGGCCATGTCTTCTAAACTTTCAGCTCGTTCAAAAACTGAATTGATTTCGTTAACAACAGGTACTTTAATTTTGGATTCGACATCATGTAAGACAGCAGGATGGGTCCAGCACTTTCCTTCAAGTTCACCAACAGTTTCGTCATTACTTATTTCTTCAAACCAATCTTCTTCAGAGGAACTGTGATGACTCTGCAATCTCAACAAAGAACACTGTAAATTTGGGTCTGATATAAGTTTTACTTTTGAATTACTTCTGTAGTTAGTTGTTCTACTTGAAATAGATGCCGAGCGTTCCCTCCAACTCTGTGATTCACTCAAACACCTACATGCACCCTGTCGCAGTGCACTAACTCGTCGGACTTCAGCAAATGATGCTGATTGTACTCTTTTTACTGTAAATCTATCAATCTTTGTAGACCCCTCTGTTTGATCTACGCTCTCTGATTTTCTATCTTTGAAACTTTTTATACGCTGTTTGTTGACTTCAGTTCCAATATTCCCATCTGAATAGAGCCTACTTTCCCTGAGATTTGATTTTCCCTTTTCTTTCTCGGACAGTTCAGGTATAATTACACTGTCGCTTAAAGAACTATCAAAATTAACACTAGACTCACTTACAATAGATATATCGGATCCATTATTGACTACAGTTGGAGCGGTTTGATTATTTGATATGTTAGCAAGGCTTATGTTTTGTTCAAAAGGAGCTATAAAAGGTAAAACTTTAGCTAATACAACATTACTAGATGTGTCTGCTTGCTCAACATGTTTAGCTACTACAAAAAGTGGTTCTTCAATGGGAAAGAAATCCATTCTCAAAGGAGTGCGGGTTTCATGCAAAACAGAATGGTCATTGTCACAGCAAATCACCCTACCTGATTCTTGTAATAAGTCTATGCGTAAGTAAACTGGCTGTAAAAACAAACAAAAAAATACTTTTATAAATAAAATTAAAATCACACATCATTATAGTTTACATATTTATGCTTTGAACTAGAGTCCAAGTAGATACCTGTTTATCTCTAACCTAACAAAATTTATCTATTACATCCAGTTTTGATAAACAAATCTGAATAACCTAACTATAACCGGCCCGCTCGTTTACTAATATTTTTTGAAATAACTACAAATAATGTTTACCAATTATATTTTTTCTATTATAATTAGAATGATAACAAAGTATGTTACTGTTTAATACTTGATCACAAATACTGTAAGTAATTTTTTTTAATAGCTAAATTGGATAGATTTAAAAATACTTTATAAAAAAATAGCTTTTTTTTGTAAATAAAATCATTTTTTGAGACAGCATAGTCTATGACTTGTGAATTTCAAGCTCAAGGAGAGGCTGGGTGACACAAGACCTAATATGTCACGCTTTAAATAAAGCAACAGCGTGGTTAAGCCATCCATATATGATCGTGTTTGCGCTGGGTCCTTTCTTGGTTACCTATATTTCCTGCTGGTTTAGTTTATGAATTGCAGCCATGCAAATTGGGTCAATGATGATCGGTTGTGCTTGGGATGATAAATTGTGGTCTATGGCTCAAAGAGATTACAAAATGTAATTTTCAATATAAAACTTCCAAGCGATACTAATTTAATTTTAGGACCAAATTACATCCAGAAAAAATTTCTAGGTGACAGAAAAAGAAAGTTATGGCGACTTCTGTTTTAGGCACTTTCTGGCCACTTGTGCCAATGCCTTCTAGAAACAGATTTCACTGTATAAAAACTAAACAAAACAAAAACTGTCCTACCAAGAATTAGGTCTATAATGGTATTAGCAGTAATACCATGAAAAAAAAGTCTGATTCTTACAGAAAATGACTGACACCCTCATTGACTGTCGCCAGGCACTACTCAAGTGATGGGCCAGCCATATTTTATGTGTTAAAAAGTATTCTTTGCATAAAATATAAAATACAATAAATAATTTCTGTTAATATAATTGCTGCCTTCAGCTATAAAACAAAGACTTTGACTAAGCAAGGAACAAATTTTAAAATAATTTAACAAAATTATTACACTTTGAAATTACTTGCGACCAGACATTCTGTTTAATATAAGTTGTTATATTGTTAACTTATATTTGGAGGAAACGTTTTTGTCTTATGACCACTTCAGTCTCATATTTCTGCTGCTAGGATCTCTGCAGTTGTGTTTTTTGGTACCAGTTTTTTGAAAGTTAGAAGTGATGTGATCAAAGAGTATGTGAGATCTGTGTTGTATTTGCTCGTTTAGGATGTCATTTTTATGTGAGTTTCTATGTTGGTATATTTTATATTGATCTAGTGTGTTTAATTTATGGCCTTTTTTCGCACGTGTGGAGGATGTTCATGTTATTTTCCATACTATTGCATGAGTGTTTAGTGTCCGTGAGGTGATTTGCAAAGATGAATTTAATAGTAGTGTGCAATGCATTTTTGTGTTCTTTCGGTGAAAGATCTGCCTGTTAGTTCAAAAAAAAAAAATTGGTACCAAAAAGCACAACTGCAGCAATCCTAGCAGCAGAAATATAAGGCTGAATAAGTCGTAAGACAAAAACGTTTCCTCCAAGTGTAAGTTAACAATTTAACAACTTTAGTTAACAGAATGCCTGGTCGCAAGTAATTTCAAAGTGTAATAGGTTATTAACAACCAGCTCATCATGAACAAGATTTCGAAATTTAATAAAGTGACATTTTTTTCTATCTGTTCTCTTATATTTAATAAAATAATTTTTTGTCTATACACATGACCGTAAAAAACTTATCACACTATTGAAATATTCCGACCAAAAATGATCTTTGTCAATCAAAAAAGAGAAAAAGAAAAGAATGAAATGAACCACAGATGTGTATAAATATCCAAATATCACAGATTCACAGATTTATAGTTTATGATATAGTGCTACATGTGATTTGTATAAATATTGATGATTTGAAACTAGATATTAATAGTCTGTCAGAAGGAAGGTAAATGTGTATTTATATGTGTCTATTTATTTATTTCCAAGAGATTGCAGTTTTGGACTATTGCCATTAGGTAATCTGTCAGTCTCCTATCTAGTCCGAAAATTCCTAAATAAGCTTTAGGCTCTACTAGAATTAACCTAAAACCATATATATATATATATATATATATATATATATATATATATATATATATATATATGTATATATATATATATATATATATATATATATATATATTCAACTTCTATTTAAACTCTTGAATTTTGTAGCCCAATACGCTTGGTGAAACAATTTTGTAGCCATTACGTTTGGTGAAACTTACGTTAATCAATTTTTAAAAGTGATTAATTCTTTTTTTAAATGTGTAAAGTGGAAACTGTTTTATTAATCAGACCAGAAAATCCAAAAAAGCTATGCTGCTTCAAAGATGCGACAGCTTCATACCAATCATTCAAACAAGACTGTCTGAATGGTTTCTCAATTTTTTTAAAATAAATCAAAGATGAATAAGTTTAACTTAACAAGACATCATACCTCTGACCAAAACAATATCTCTTCTTGTAATTTTTTACTTTAGAAAATTGAACCTTCGCTTCTTAACAGACAACACATAAAGAGCCATTGTTTAAAGAGGATGTAAAAGAATCATTTTGAGTGTGATAACAGTATAAAAATTTACACGTTATGTCATAAATTCTATAGCAATGCCTTACAAAATATGACTGCCAGATCCATAACCCATCCCTTTAAGGACACTGGATTGATGGAAGACTAAGACAACAAAAATAAAAACCTACTGCTGTTTACGCCAAACGATTCAACTCACCAGTCAACTCTAGACTGAAAATATTGAAGGAATTTGTTATGAAGATGAAAAAATTACATCAATGTTGGTGAGTGTCAAATGGGACATTATGAGAGCAGTTTATGTAGATCTGAATGACAGAAACAAAGAACCCGGCTAAAGCTTGAACCACTCCCAATTCCTAGCTAGATATTCAAGGTTGCTAAGATTCTATATCGGTTCTTTAAGGAACCAGATAGCCAGCGAGCAGCTGAAGATGCAGAAGACTCAATAAAAAATAAGATCGATGCTTAGGGAAGGAAGAACCAGAGCAGAAGGATTTCTTCTCCTCCTTATTTAAGACTTTGTAAAATAACGCAGTTTAACCCTAATTACTGTATTTTACTTTCAAATTTGTATTACAATGATAAAATGCACTATTATTTTTATAGTTATATAAATTTTTTTATTTCAACCCTAATTAAACATTTATTTGGTATCATTTAGTGTGGATAATCCAAGTTCCATAAATATTTGTATATAGACAGATGACTGCAAAATTACTATGGTGATTAAATATAAACCTGACTTTTTCCATGTGCCCTAACAGAATAGTACAAACACCTGGGCATCCTAAGCGAGGTGGTGAAACAATGGACTTAATGTGTGAGTTATGAGTGGGGAAATTTAATTGGCACATTGTATTGTACATCTCTGTTCTAACATCATTATTTTAACACAAATATTTACGTATGTTTAAATAATATCATTTTCTTGCACTGAAATAGTAAACAAATTAAAATATACACACTGTGTTACAAAGTTTAGATACCTCTATATTGCACATTTCAAGTGTAATTGTGTTAAATAGTTAAATATGGACATAAATCTTTAAATAATAAGTTTCTGAGTTTTATTCATATAATATTTGGAGTTATTTCATTCAGTAAAGATGTAAATACTCATTCACTATGTAAAATACAATTAGTAAAGAGATACAAAACTGTACATAAAAATTAACTGTTACTAAAATTTACAATGAATACAAAATATATGTTATTGTGTACAATTTTTTACCAAAGTAATTTAACAAACTAATATCACGTACAAAAAATATAATAAAATGTCAGAAAGAAATCATCTTCTATGTTTATATTTTTTATTTTCATCTATTAGCAATGGTTGGTTAAGTGATAGTTGTGAATTTGTTTGAAACAGAGAAGATAAAACATATCTTATTTTGTTTCATTCACTAACCTTGTGATCACCCATACAAGTGTTTTCCCCTATTGATCCATACTCCACATTGCTGTGATTTTCAACCTAATAACATACAAAAAAAAATATTAGAAATAATTTGATTAATGATAGAAGAGAAGAGAAAATAAATAAACGTCATAAGGTCGTTTTCAGAAAGATAAAAGTGTATTTCTTTATTGCTTGTTTTTCCAACTGTAATAATGTAAGATATTTCCAATGACTAAATATAAGTAATATCATTAACACTTTATAGACTCCACATATTCTAAACTCTATTAAGTTATTGCTGACTATCGATGTACAAAGAATATATCAATTCCAATCTATTTGTTTTATAGAAAAGGTTTTTAGAATAAAGATGAAATCATCTGAGAAGGCTAAAGCCAAATATTATGTGTACACGTTATGGAATATAGCAAATAAAACAGATCCACAATTTTACAGTACTTGAGAAATGGTTCACTTTGTTAATATAGTTCATTTTGTTATTTTGCCAGAAGTTGTTTGCCACTGCTATGAAAATATAGCACTTGTTCGAGGTGTTTTTATATATGAATATATTCACTGTGGATGCCAATAGTATGTTGTCATGACCAAATCCTTCCATTTGGCAAATGTCTTCACTTAATTTTTTTGTTTAATAAACTTCCATTTTAAGACTAAAATAAAGCAGTGCTAACTGACTTGTGTGCCAACCCCATCAAGTGAAACCTTAAAATTACCTAATGTTTTTTCTTTCAATAACTGTTTTTGGTTTTTCCATAGATTCTCTTTAGAAACTTTTGTAAACGAATTAATAATGCTTATAATATATGTATATATATATATATATATATATATATATATATATATATATTTATTTATTTATTTAGGTTAGTTTTGGTTGGTAAAGATTATTTAGATTTTTTGGACTAGGGGACTGACAGGCTTACCTTGGTAAGAGTCCACTTGTAGTCTTGAAATAGAAACACATAAAAGCACTTAACCAATGATATATTTCAACCACACAGTGGTCTTTGTCAATCAAAGAGAAAACACAAAAAGAAATATGAGAGAATGAAATAAAATAAAATTTTTATTTAAGATTTTATTTTATTTCATTCTCTCATATTTCTTTTTATAATGGACAAAGACCACTGTGTGGTTGAAATATATCATTGGTTAAGTGCTTTTATGTGTTTCTATTTCAAAACTACAGAGTGGACTCTTACCAAGGTTAGTCTGTCAGTCTCCTAGTCCAAAAAATCTATATATATATATATATATATATATATATATATATATATATATATATATATATTGATATTTTACGTTGTCCATTATTTTTCCGTTTCACTGACTTTATGAAGTTAATATATTACTATTGTAAATACTTTTATCCACCACTAAGTGCAATAATTTTACCTTGTTGTGATGAGGCACCTTTCGGTCACTTGACCATTGTCGAATCACTGATATTTTTCTGGTGTAGATGTTTGGTCCGTGATGTTGGTATTTGTTGACGTTACACGCATTTTCTCTTGATCTGCGTGTATGTTTTTTTTTTTTAAACATAATACACGCAGATTAAGAGAAAATGCGTGTTACGTCAACAAATACCAACATCACGGACCGAACATCTACACCAGAAAAATATCAGTGATTCGACAATGGCCAAGTGACCGAAAGGTGCCTCATCACATCAAGATAAAATTATTGGACTTAGTGGTGGATAAAAGTATTTATAATAGTAATATATCAACTTCATATATATATATATATATATATATATATATATATATATATATATATATATATATATATAGTACCGCTCAAATTAATTGGAACACCAGGTAAATGACTACGATTCTTAAATAAAACACAATTTATTGACCACAAAAATTACAAACAGCTCCTTAATTAATATGTCCTCCTTTGTTTTTTATAACCTCGTCACATCGTTTTGGCATTGATTCTATGAGGTTTTTTGCATATATTTTTAATTTTGTCATCATGGTACCATATTTTGATTACAGCAGTAATCATGGATGTTTTTGTTGTACAATCTTCTTCAGCGATCCTTTTTTTACAAATAGCCCATAGATTTTCAATTGGGTTTAAATCGGGTGAATTACCAGGCCATTCCAAAACTTTTACTTTGTTCTCAGAAAAAAATTCCTTGCATTTTTTAGATGTATGGCATGGAGCCGAGTCTTTGAAAAATCCCATTGGCTTTTGGAAACATTTGCAAAAGGATTAGGACAATTCTTCTTTGTAATAAAGTAATATATTTGTCTAAGTTCATCATACCTTCAATTGGAACTAATGGCCCTAGACCATTATAGGACATACAGCCCCAAAACATTTTTTTAGGTGGAAGTTTGGGTTATTGAAGGATGTGAGCTGATGTCTCAGCTTCATTCCCACTTCTGCGGACAAAGTTAACTTTATGTTGAGACACAACACTACAACCTAAACACAAAAATAATAAAAATAAAAAAATCTACCTAAAATATAAATACACCAATAACAAAATAGAAAAATTAACAAATATATACAACAAAGAATACTAACCTAACCATACTTGAAATAAATAATAACCCAATAGAACTAAACTCACCAGAAAAATTAAACATTTATAAAAACATACACTACAATTTAATGAATCTACAAACAACATATACAGAAGACGTACTATTCAAAAACATTAAACACGAGACTCAAGAGGAAATGTGTATGACGTCAACAAATACCAACACCACGGACCGAACATCCACACCAGAAAAATTGAGTAAAAGTAATCAGTGATTCGACAATGGTGAAGTGACCGAAAGTGCCTCATCACACAAGGTAAAATTATTGCACTTAATGGTGGATAAAATTACTTACAATAATAATATATTATCTTCATAAAGTCAGTGCAACGGAAAAACAATGGATAACGTAATATATATTGAAAATTATAATTAATTTACCACAGACAATTACTTATAGTCATTATAAAGCCTTTTAAAAATTAACAAACCTATTATTTTTAAAATACCTCTTACTTTCTATTTTATCATTATTTTGAAAATGAAGTACCTAAAACACAATTTTTGGAGGCTTGTATTTAGAGAGATACCCCATTTACTAAATGTTTGAAATATTGAAGCCATTTAGGTTAATGGTAATTATTACTAAATACAGTTTGATAAAATAATATTATTTTTGTGGAGCTGTTAGAGTAGCTTGAGTGCTGACTTTAACATAATTTGTTGAAGATTGATCAGTATTCATATTCTAAATCATTACAAGAAAACGTTTATGATTTTAACAAAAAAACTGATCAGTAAATATTAACCTTAATTTTAGGACATAATTATTGTTAAAAAAAAACTGTAAACTAATTAACAAGGAGTAGTATCATTCTGTTTTGTTTAAGATGGTACTTTTCTTATTACACCAACAGTTCTTCAAAACGGAGCTTCACCAGGTGAAAACTGTGATGAAATGAAAACAAAAATGGGAGTTTCTACAATTGTATCAGTAGCAATAAAATGAAAAAAAACCTTGCATTTCGAAATCTCTTGTAAACACATCATTGAACCATAACTTACAAAATTAGTTAAATCTTTCTACATTTCAGTTGACATAGGAGAGACATGTATAAACTTATAATTAGACATTTCGGTTTCATAAGACATGTTTATTATCAGCTAAAGTAAGCTGTAGTAATATTTGTATTTTATTATGAAAAAGTTGACTCCCAAGTGTACGAGCTATGAAAAGATATATACAAAATTACTGGGATGAATATTTAAATGAATTACTGTTTCTTATGATGATAAAATACGCAGTTTTGTTATGCATAGGAATTAATAATTAAGTACACGAAAAATAACATGAACGAACAGAAGAGAATTCTTCAATAACTTGAAAGAGTAGGATTTCCCACTTCAATAACAGCTCAAAGTTACAAGTTTCAAAAATGTTGAAAATAAACTTCAGTAAATTTCTTTAATAAAATTATAATAATACTAATCTTAGCAGGGACCGTCAAAGTTTAATGTTTTCTAATACTAGTTCTTCATGGTAGATTCCAATATAGATACTCAAAAACTTAAAAAAAGAGAAATCATTAACTCAGTATAATGACTGCATGTGGCATAATCTCAGATAAGAAAGATTCAAACTTGTACTATAAGGACTTTCAAGGGGTGTATACGATGCAGAAATTAAAACCCTTTTGATCTCAATGTGTGAAAGATGTGTTGAAAAATTGTGTTCGATCCCAACGTTTGAATTTCCGGACGTTCACAAAATATTTTTTTTTTTCAAATATAAAATAATTCTTGTCTATATCAAAGGATTTGTAATGAACTCGTTTACAAAGTTATAGTACTTGAAGGCACTTATAGTTTGATTTAGCGACTCTGTTTTAGTTCAAACCTGTTGACAGTAGCTGCTCGGCGCCAAGTGCTACTATCATTGTAATGAGTAGTGAGTGGTCTGTTTGTTACTCATAATTTTGTTGTGCAGATAATCTTTTTTACAGTGTTTACAAGTTTATCATTGTTTCTAGTTGTTTATGTTAGTGTATGTAAGTGTTAGTGTATATAACATAAAAACTTTTTTCAAACAATAAGACAAAAAAAACATTTGATTAAAGTTAAAATAGAATTATTCATGTTTATTTTTAATTTTACAAGGGACTTAATTAATTACTTTTATTTTTATACATTTTCATGTGTTTTTTGCAATGTTGTGCTGTGTAACTAAATGCACACTTTTTAGTTATAAACCTATATCTCATTTGTTTTTGGATATAACTAAGTGAAAATTTGGAGAAAAACTCATTTTTATGTGTACAAAGATAAGGTGCTTTTATTCAGAAAGTGATTTTTAATTTTATGTACTCTATACAAAATGGAATCAGAAAATTTTTGAAAAATGTTTTTTAGTAAGTAACATTTTTCTCATAAGTTTTTTCTGCAGGTTTATTATAATTCTAGGTAAGTGGATGTTATAGTAGAGTTTTAGAGCAGCGAAGTAAAACAAGAATCATGAAAATCCATTGATAAATAAAATGGTGTAGGTTTTGTTAAAGCACTTAACATAAATCATGGCTGGGACTAGAGAAGATACCCATGCAAAATGTCTCGGGATCAAAAGGGTTAATGTAAAGTAAACATTTCTATAGGATGATTTCCTTAAGAAAACTTTTTCTTTATTTTGAAATGCTTCTTTATAAAACATTAAAACAAAAATTCAAAATATGTTTTTATAAAATATTTGTATGACAGATACTTACAAGTAGCTTTGCTGTGTTACTAAGCACAACACGATCACACCAGGCTGGGCAACGGGTAGTCATATAAGCATGGCCATTTTCTGCATCTTCTATGTAAGGGTAGCTAGGCGGAAACATAATAGGATACTCAAAAAGCTGTCCTTCAAAACATTTCAGCTCATGATCAAAGTCCTTCAACTGGAAAATTAAGTCTTAAAATAGAAAACGAATTACATTTAATTATAATATAAAAGTTATTTATATTTTACTTTTATAATATATTATAATTACCTTACCTTTCTAGTAGTCACACCTTTAGGTTTCTAAATAATTAAACAATCATATAAATTTGATATAACCTACATTTATTCATCTGACATCCAAAAATTACAAATTATACCTTCAAACATATTAATATGCAGTGACAAAGTTTGATTGCATAAGTAATAAATTTACTATAAATGTGGACTCTTAAGGCTTTTGATTTTTTAATACAATAAAATTATATAAATACTGTGTTAGATTGCTCTTTCTCTCTTGGGCCGTTGTTTTAAGATCTTCTATAAAGTAGAAATTGGTGATTAAAAAAACTTGATTAAAATTTATAAAAACAACTAATTAGTATTTGTTCTGAATTTACTAAATTATAGAAATTTCTGTTGGCTGAATCTAATGTAATATAGTTTGTACTTATTGTTTGCTCTCCTGGAGAGCTGGTTACTGGTACCTTGCGGTTAACGTCTTCACTTCACTTTAACACAATAATTAACTTTACTTCCCTATTTTCTTTAATATCTGCTTAATACATTACTCGTCACACTTTTAGAATTTCTATACATAAATAACTAATCAATTTCTTACTAAACAAATTAATCTCTTTTAAACATTTTCTTACAACTTGTACCCTCCAATACATCTGCACCTTTCCGAAGTTCTCCAAACTTTGTCAGCTTTGCCTGATGATTTTAGTTTTTAAGAACAAGCATTATATCCCTCCTTATGTATTTCAGCCAATCAGATTTAACCTTTTAAAATTTCGAACGCCTTATGTTCGGCCATCGGTTCTGATATTTCTGTGCTTTCTCATGCTCCAAGCTAATTCTATGAGTTCCCACACTGTAACAGGTGTTACTTTCCCATTCTTTCCTTGGTTTCCTTGAATTACTCTTAAACCTCAGAAACAATCTACACCCTTCTTTTGTCATCATGTTCTGAAGACAAGTTGACTACCCGAACCGAAATATACAATAGTTAAGCTCTCTTTGTCGGCCTTTTATTATTATTTCTACTTGTTATAATTATTTTTAACTAATCTTATATGCCTCATATCTTTATGTTATAATATTTCACCTCATATATTTGAAAAACACAAAAATGTACACTCTTCAACCAATTAACAAATTATATATAGTCATAACTTAGTTTACTAAATCATAAATAGAAAATACTTGATGAGAGAACATACAAATTTCATATAACTAAATATAAAATTTGATTTCAAAGCCCATTTTAGTTGTAATTTAATAAATTCTATAGACTGACCACAAAAGAATATTTTCAATTTAGTTGGACAATTTTTTATTATTAATGTTTGCTTAACATAAGAGAATGTTTGGTTCAATAAAGTTATTTAGTAGAGATGAAGAAAATTGGAAGTTAAGTAAGTTATAAGTAAATATTGCATAACTAAGTAAATACTTTAGAACTTACTTGCTGATGCGTTTTGAAACAATAATTTCATTCACAAAGCCAACCCTCGCACAAAATAAAAGGTTTTGAGCATATGATTTATGAGTGTAGTGGAGGTGGGTTAAGTTGGTTGTTTACTATGTAATGGAAAAGGGTGTTAGATTCAAAGAGTGTGCGGTCATTTAAGATATTTTCTTTATCTGTTGCATGATGTTTGTATAAATTTTGTATTTTTCTGTAGTTATCAGTTTTTTACTATGGTTTAATATGTGGAGAATATTAAAATTAGTATGTATGTGAGTTGCATGTTTTATATATGTGTTGGAGAGCTGGATTTTGGATTTATGTTTTTTAAAACGTTGATGTGTTCTTTAAGCGTGTGTTGAATGATTACAGGTTTGGTTGATGTAGAAGCTGGGATATTGGAAATTTGTTATTTTGTATATACCGGATAGATTGTAAACAAATAAAAGCATACAAAAAACTCACAAATTAATCATTTATTTACTCATAAGCGTTTCAATAACCAAGTCATCATCATCAGTGAGTGTTACTACTACAAACTCTAACTTACAACTTGAAACAAGTATGAGTAAATAAATGATTAATTTGTAAGTTTTGTGTATGTTTTTATTTGTTTTTAACATAACATTACAAGCTAAGCTCAAAGAATATTTGTTCGGATAGATTGTATTTGTCTGTTTGTTGCTGAAACGGTTGTGTGTCTTGTCTACAGAAAATATTACAGATATTATTTCCTAAATATTTTTTACTTTAGAATTATTTTTAGTGTAAATTTGTAATTAATCAAAAAAAAGAAAATGTTTTCAAATGTTGTTTTAGAAGAACTGAAGTTCATATCTGGAATCACTACAAGCAGGCCTCAAAAGTGAATTCACTTACAGATTTTAATTAAGTTTTATTTACTAAAGTTTTCATCATTTTAAAGTAAAGTTAATACAGTAGAGTATCAATAATTGGTGGTAAATGGGACCGAGACCCCCTTAGATTATCAAAATCTCGGATTAGACGGCCCTGTACATTAGAAAAAATAGGTGTTTTAATGAACCCTAATACAGTACTACAATTAAGAATGTACAAAACCAGTTTATAGAACTTTATGTGGACATTTATTGAAAACCCGACTCATTTCCTTTGTATTCTGTATCGCTATAAACATTTTTTGGAAGCCTGATTCATCATTTTCTTTTAAATAAACAAAATAACGGAACCTCGAATATTTGGGACTCGGAATTTCGAGACTTTACTGTGTTATGTTATTTTTTATTTTAAGATAAATATATAGAGCTCTATATTAAAAATTCACTTTGTATTCAGATACGATAATGCAATCTACTACTATAACATAGTATTATGTATACAATTGTTAAATTTATCATTATAGTACCAGTGATTGTATAAAACCTTGCAACAATAAATTTATTTGAGACATTTTGTTTTTAATTTGAAATCCTCTTTGCATGTATGATTCTAATATATAGTATACACGAAGTACATTCAAAACCTTAGTTATATTTTATGAAATTCAAGATTTGAAACGTTCTACTTTATTTCTAAAAATTATTTTCACATGATCAACTTATATTCAGTAGAATAAAATTGACAAATTTCTCCACAGAATAAAAAAAGCACCACTCACCCATTCTGCAGCATTTTCAATGAACACATTTTGGTGGTCATGATGGTTGAATTCTTTTTTCCCTAAGGTTAAAATTATCTGCAAAATAAATTTTTAAACTATAAATAAAATATCATACATAAAAAATATTATCTGGAAAATACAAATAAAAGACATAGGCAAAACTCACAAATTAATCAGTTATTAACTCAGATGGATTTCAATGAAAAAGTCATATTCATCGGTGAGTGTTGCTATTACAACTTACAAGTTGTAAGTTAGAGTTTGTAGTAACAACACTCACTGCTGATTACTTAGTCATTGAAAGGCGTCTGAGTTATTAAATGATTAATTTGTGAGTTTTGTGTAAGTCTTTTATGTGTATTAACATAACCTCACAAGTTAAGCTCAAAGAATAGTTGAATAATATGGAAAGTTAATAACTTTAAGATCATTCTACCTTATTTTCAGATTATAGATAGTTGAAGTATTATTTTATTATGAATCTTAATTTACCTCGACTAAAGAGTGACATGTTATAGCAAGTAACTATTGGTTGTCATCCCTTCACTTCTAACATTTTAATTGGTTCTCACTAAGTATAAAATGGAAAAAATGCTATGAGATTTGTGTCCAATGCCTCATGAGAAAGACATCAAGATTTTCTGACTAATTTTACCAATTTTGTTTTATTCTTAAAGGATGGTTGGGAGATTTTTTTTTCTATTGTGATTCAGGAAAGTTATAACAAATGACTAATATTTACACATTTATTAATTAATATTATTATCACTAAAATTAATTATAACCATTTTAAAATGTTTAAAATGAACATTCCTACATATATGTGTTGCGTTTAGAACCATGTTCCATAGGCTAAAAGAAGTAATACCAATGTCCACTGAAAACACCATTAAAGAAATCAAAACAATTAAATATCTGGCACAAAGAAATTAATAAAGTAACACACTAATAGACAACCTGTTGTACAAAATATTAAAACGACATTACATTAAAGCAAAACTGATTACATTTAGATTTATAACTAAAACCTGTTATTACATTTACATTCACAACTAAAACCAGGAATAAGTTTATTGAAAAATTGAAAAAAAACAATATACTGAATGGCATTTAAAATTAAGAACAAACTATAATACAACAAACAATGCAATACGAACGTAAAAAAAACTACAAGCACTAAGTATATACAAAATTAAATTGTACAACCTGTAACAAATTCCACATTCTCCAAACAGGCTACAGTTTTCAAACAAGAATAAAAAACCAAATCTACATAATAAATAAGGCAACAACTCATTTTATTTACATTGATAGAAACTAGCTTTACTTGACAGTAATCAACTATAACCAAGAAATTCCTCAAATAATCAAACCAGGTCCACTTCTCAACCCACTAGAGTAATATGAAATTAATAAACAAACCATAATAAAACATAAAGAAGTACCTGCTGGGAGTTTGGTATAGCTGTTCACTCATCAGCTGGTACGCGATCAATCAATGGAAAACAAAAAGCTATTCCTATTTTAAAACATTGGTTATTGTAGTGTGTATTGCATCAAAGGCTATCGCTAAGAAATTGCAGGTGTCGCGGTCATTTCAAAAAATGAGTAAATTTGTTCAAAACCTCATGTTAGTTATCTGGATAATATGACAAATCAAATAAAATAATATTTATAGTGGCTTTTCCTTCTTGTCAAATCTACATTATTGTAATATAAACACTATACCTCATATTATAATGTCTGTGGGACAGTCTTATGCTTCCTCTACCCTTCTCCCTACCTATGCTTGCCCTTTGAGGTTGCACCAGCTTAAGTGTGACCAGCTATAGCTGTTGATTTAAAAAAATAGTTTCTGCTACAACTGATTACGATAGGCTTGTAATCATTGTTTGCAACATATTAAATCAACAAACACAATACAAATACAAACTAAATATTTTTTTTAACACATTATAGATTATCTCTTTGAAACTCTTGCTGCCTAGCTCAAAAACACTTTCTAATGCCTGACCTAGACACTGAAGAAGACCACTTGGTAAGTTATGTATCAGTATGTTTTCAAAAATTAACTTAAACTAGACATTTGGCAAGTCGTTAAGTTCAAACAATCACGTTTCATTGGTTGTCATGGACAACAATATTCACAAACTTTTTAGAATCTACAACTGAATATGACAGTAAAATTAACACATTTCCTAGTAAAAAAAATGTTAACAGTACTTTTAATAATCTTAAAAACATCCACTACTACTTAAACGTCTATTATCTTTATAGTTAATTTTATATTGATCTCCACTGTCTTTTTTTTAGTGTGCTTACATTATTTTGATTCATTTTTGGGGAGTGCTTCTGAGATGATGAAGACTGATTCACAATTAATAACTTTCTTATATTAGGCTTCAATATTTACAGACTCAAATATACAAATAATATTGATATTATTTGGTATAACTGAAAAAAAATATTTACACAAACCTGCAACTGTAATACTGTTACTATAACTTAGAATCAAGCCATATATTAACAAAATGAATGTATTTAACAATAGACTTATGCGTACAAGATCATATTGACACACAAAAATTACCACGTAAAAGGTTACAGCAAACATTAAAATATATATGAAACCAAATAAGAAAATAATGAGTTTGCTCCAACTGCAGTAAATTTAAAAAGAAATATATATATATATATATATATATATATATATATATATATATATACACTAATTTTACACTATTTAACTAAGTGAATACGTAATTGCTTACTTGCTGACGCGTTTCAAAACGATCGTTCCTTTTATGAAGCTAACCTTTTACTAGCGGCTTTCGGCTCTTTACAAACGGTATGACAGGGTTGGATTTATGACATTAGGTGAGGTGTCGGCGTCTTGTGTGATGTATTTGAAAAGACTATTGGCTTCAAAGTGTGTGTGGTCATTAAGTATATTTTCCCTGTCTGTTGCGTAGTGTTTGTAGATTTTATATTTTTCTAAGGTTGTTAATTTTTTACTCTGTTTTAATGTGTGTAGAATATTTAAATTAGTGTGTATGTCGGTATGTGTGTGTTGGGTGTTATTTAGGTGTTTTGGTAGCTGGATTTAGGGTTTGTTTGTTTTGTTTTGGTAATGTGTTCATCGAAGCGTGTGTAAAATGACCTACCGGTTTGACCGAAATAATAGTTGGGGCAATCGTTGCAAGTTAATTTGTAAATAAATTAAGTTTGTATATGTCAGTTTCTTTTTGAAAAGGTTATATATGTTTTCTTAGCGTGTTTGATGTTTTGTAGGATATTTGGTAATGGAGTTTATTGAATGTGGAAGCTATTTTGTGTGTGTTTTTATTATGGTAAGTGAGGGATATGTATTTGTTATTTTTTGTGTGGTTTGTTTGTGTGGCTGTTTGATGGTGTTTATGTTTTATTTTCCTGAGAATGTTGTCTATGAGTGTGTGTTGGTAGCCGTTTTGGTGGGCGATATATTTTATGGTATTTAGTTCTTCGTCGTAGTCTTTCTGTAGCATTGGTATGTTTATTAGACGGTGTAACATATGATTAAAAGCAGCGTGTTTGTGTTGTGTGGGGTGATTAGATGTATTATGTATGACCATATCTGTAGTTGTTGGTTTTCTCTATATTTTGAAATTGTCTAGTGTTGTGTTTGGTGATAGTGAGATCTAGAAAGTTTATTCTATTGTTTTATTCTAACTTGAGAGTAAATATGAGGTTTTTGTGTATGGTATTAATGTAATTATGTAGTTGTTTGATTTGCCGTTTGTTGCCGTTGTATAATATTAAAATGTTATCTACATATCTATGGTAGTAAATTATTTTATGTGTGTGGTTATTGTTCTATAGAATATATTGTTGTTCGATATGGTGTAGGAATATTTCTGATAGGATGCCTGAGATAGGGGAACCCATTGGGAACCCATCTTTCTGTGTGTAGTATTTGTGTTGGTATGTGAAGTAGTTTTGTGATGTGATGAGTTAGGCGAATGTGATTATTTCATGTATGAGTTTATGTGGCGTGTTGTTTGCTGTGAGCATATTTTGTAGTATGTTCAGTGTTTGTTCTATTGGCACATTAGTGTAAAGGTTTTTTATGTCGTATGAGGCTATGGTGGAGTTGTGTGGTATGTGGATGTCTTGTATTTTGTGTATGAGGTCTTGTGTATGGATGTGTGATTGTGAAAGTTTATGTTGTCTCTGATAAGTTTGTCTATGTATTTGGCTAACTTATGTGATGGTGCATGTGTGTGATTGATTAGTGGACGGATTGGTGTATTTTTCTCGTTGATTTTAGGAAATGCATTTAATATGGGGGCTTGGGGTTTTATTTGTTTATAACATTTCTTTTGTTCACTTTTCATGATTTCGGTGCATTTCTTTAAAAGATTTTTAATTTCTGTTTGGAATTTTGGTATGGGGTCTGATCGGAGTTCGGTTATTTTGTTTTCAGTAATGAGCTGTTGACTTTCATGTCGATGTCTTGTTGGTGCATAATTACGATTATCATTGTCTGCTTTTAGGAAATTTAGGTTATGTTTGCCACGTTTTTGTATGATTGATTTAAGGGTTGAATGTTCGTTACTTATGGTAGGTTTATTGTTTAAGTTATTTATGTTGGGCATTTTATGTTTAATGTCTTGTCTAATGTATTCGTGGTGTGTAGGATCTGTGTATTGTACTGCAGTTTCAGTGTCTAAAAGGATGTTTGATATTTTTTTGTGGTTGTATTTTTTTGGGATATAGGTTGTGTTTTAGGCCTTTGTTTTATAGTGTTAGTTCATTTGTGCTGAAGTTGATGTTTGTAGTGTTAATGGTGCGTGGGTGGAAATGGTGATCGGTGTAGATCGTGATGTTGCTTTGGGTTGCGAGGTTGTGTAGTTTTTGATTCTGTTTGTTTCTAATGAACTGTATATGTTTATGAGTGTAGTCATTAGTGTATTGAATATATATACTTAAATGTATATAAGCATATTCTGAACTTGCACAGGAGCATTAACAGCTTTGGTTCTAAGAAGGTTAGCTTTAATGAGTGTTATGCCTGTGTAAAGCTAAAACATATCGTTAAACTATTATTATTTTTTTTTTTAATTATTAAAATATAAAATACAAATCAGTTATGAAGTAAAGAAATTATTAATAAAATAAAAATGGAGTTTAAATCAAGGTTTAATGGTTTCTATGTTTAAAATGCATGCCTAGCTGATATAGAATTTACCTGACTAGATTCGTCCCTGTATAACAGTTTGGTATGGTCATTATTCTTTGGACTTTGCACTTCCACTGGTACCGTGCCATTTGAAAGTTTCTGAAAACAGATTCAAAATTATTTACAGAAATTCTACAAATTATAAGATAAAAAATTTGTTAAAGTTCTATATGTCCTTCTGATGATATAATCTACTTTTATAATTATTCATGAATTATGGATGCCATGTATATTAACATCCAGATGCTTTATTATCTCAACATGAGATCCAATGTTGCAAATTGTCTTCATTGTTCTACAGGCAGTCATTACAAATGCATAATACCCTTCTGCAGAAGAAGGTGTTCCAAGCCACAGAAGTCTTTGTCTGGGCATAATAAGCGCATTAACCAATAGTCTTATAGCAACCCTGGAGAAGTAATTGATTTTGTTTAATTCTGACCTTAGAGCAGAGACTAGGGAGTCTGAAGTCACAATGAAGTACATTACATATGAAAGGCAAGACTCAATGTACTGTGAAGGCCAACCAATAATGTACAATCTGTACTGTGAATGTACAATTTATATAGTAAAGGCCACTCTACTCTTTTCAGAGATGTACTGTGAGTCTCGATGTTAATTATACCCCCTATTTAGCCTAGCATTTATACTATGTTTCATAAGCATGGCATAGGAATACTCTTACTTACTTACTTCTTACAGCAGGCGTCCAGCTTCAATTGTAGCCGATGGCCCAATGTTCAGGATAAATTGTCATCGCAGAGTTCCAAATATTTTAGTTTGTTGGTAAGGTATTGATGTCCAGACCGTCTGCCCTTAAAAGCTCCCTGGCCAGATTTGGATAACAGCACTTAATGAGGATGTGCTCCAGGTCTTCTTCTCCACTTTGGCATAGGGCGCATTCTGGTGATGCCGCTAAATTGAACTGGTAAAGATAGGCCTGGGTTAAAATGTGTCTAGTCCGAGCTCTGGCCGCGAAAGTACATAGACTTCTCTCGATTAATCTATACATGTCTTCTTTTGCCGGTTCATTCCGAAGGTTAAATAGGGATCGACCGACAGGACATTGTAACCACTCCTTAGTCCACTTTCTCCTGAAAAATCGCTCAGCAGACTTTTGACAATATAAGAGGGAGTATATCTCTCGGTCAGCAGGTTGCATTGCTGAGGCCAATTTCGCTACTTCATCAACTTCTTCGTTCATTCTCAACTCACAATAGGTAGGAACCCACTGTCAGACTATACTTTTGCCCTAATCGTGCAACATCACAATTAACCTCCTCAATTCAGCAACTCTAAAGGGGTATGGCGTAGTGTATGGCAACGCCAGAACTTGAAGGGCTGATTTCGAGTCAGTGAGAATACAAATATCCTATTCGCAAATAGATTGACAGCACACCAATGCTTCATTAATTACCAGCAATTCAGCATCCATGCTAGACCGGGCATAGGAATACTCTGACCACAGAATCTGTATTTATCAAATTCTACCCACTTACTCTAAGCACATGAGAAAACTTAGCGGGAGGCCCATACAATATGCTACACACATAGGTTGCTAGAGAGATAATAGAATTTGGTGTTGAAAGTAAGACTCTAAAGACAGATGTTAGTGCACCTTCAGCAGACAATATGTAGTACTTGAAGCACATATACAAGTGTTCTTAGAATGTTCTCAGAAATGCCAAACCAATAGCTATTTGAACATATAAATTTTGAGCTTTTCAACAAGCAAAAAGTAATTAAAGCTCTTGATACAATATAAATATCAATAAAGTTGGTAATGGAACGTTCCCTCTCCCTGAGAAACTTTTAAAGCTTCAATAAGATTGGTACCAGGACACAAAGGCAGTGAAGAAAGCAGATGTCCCACGTAAAGGACAGCTAGCCCATAAATAATCTGATGAATTCACTATGCTAATATACGTCAATTTTATTTGATATTGAACAGGTATAAATGTCAATGCACATTATATATTGTGTACTATTAATAGAAATCATCAGACACTCTTATATCTCAGCATTCAACCACTTAGTCTTAAATAAAATTATAAAACCGACATTTATGACAAATGCTGGAAGCTTATTTTATGGTGCCATCTTGGACCCATATCATGACTGTTTCACACAAGAAGAGGAGCTCAGCGGAGAGATAAACATTGTCTTAAGGAAATAAGCAGTTATATAAGCCATTTAATATTGCAAGAGTTCAATACAAAGAAACCCTGACAAGGTTCGAAAAGAGCAAGACAAAATTGATAGAAGAAATAGGGAATGGAGGTGGTTAACATCTTTTAATGAGCAAGACTAGAAAGAAATATTAAATGTTCTATGACCAATTAGTACATGCCTCAACTTCAATGAAGGATACCATTAATTGGGAACGAATTGTGGAAATATTGTTCAAAACACATTTCCGTGACTGACTCAATAGTTAACAACAATGACTTTACACAGCTTCTTATTTTCTCCTTGTAATCCAAAGAAGATCAAACAAAACTGTCAATCAAACAATCAATATAGAAAGAAATAAAAGAATAAACAATTCATTCAACTATTTTATTTCTAAATGAATTAACACTTGTTGCTCAAGAGCTATGAATCTTACTGAAAACTATTCTATTCAAGATACTCGTATTTATTACAAGTGTGAAAACAACTAGACCTTTTTTCATTCTAAAACATTGATATATTTTCTACCTTGAGGTAATTTATTACTCAAAAAAAGTTTAACCCTTTTGTACTGAATGCATCAAAGAAATGTGTAAAAAGAAATGATCCTATTGTTTGTAAATCAACACACTTTCTAAAAATAAAACCCACTAACCACAATACTAAAATCTTTATTACAATTACTTTATGTACATTTCGATTACATGGTAATCATCTTCAGAAGAAGCTTCAGAAGAGTACTTCTGAAGATGATTACCATGTATTTGAAATGTACATAAAGTAATTGTAATAAAGATTTTTATATAGTGGTTAGTGGGTTTTATTTATTTAGTTAAAAAATTAGTCCTCAGTGCTCAACAAATTTATTAACACCTTCTAAACTAGAAAATGTTGTGAGGGATTTTACATATTCTACTTATTGGGTTGTTGATGACTCAAGTAAACCAGAAATATCTCCTAAGTAGTTTTTTAGACAACATGATAATAGTTTCCATGGCTCAATTGATCAGGCATGAAGGTGTCTGTCACAAAGGATGTCCATAGTGAGAAGTTGTTTCCTTTCTGTATGAGCTGAGTGATATAAAAGTTCCAGGTTTTAAAGGTTATCAAAATAAAGGGAATGCAGCTATGGTGTATCCATTTGTGTATGCTAAGTGTTAAATAGAGTCTAATTCTTTGTTTATGTTTTCTATGGTCATTGGTATTTGAGTCTGTGGAGCATGGATCTTACTTAGAACAGCATAGAACAATATGAATTTTACAAATACACAAAAACAAAATAAAAACAGACCCAATATAAATCATGTACACTCTTTGGCACTATTGAAAACCTGCCTTTAAAAGCGCTACCGCTTCACCCAACAACTCCAAGCGGAACGTTTAGACACTGATGAAGATTGCCAAGGAGCGATTGAAAATGTTCTGTCTCAGTATGTTTTATACAAATTTACACAAAATTAAAGTTTGAACAGTCATAAATTAATGTAAAGTTATAAATTAATAATATTTATTGGTAACTACTGAAATATTTTGGGAATTCCAACTGATCACTATATTTTTATGATAATGAAAATTTTTAAAAACATAATTTTTTGTAAAATTCTTTTTTCCATGTGTTTGTGAAATAAGTGAAAACTTAATTAAGGCCTATTGGTCTAGAATTAAAAACCCAATAGCATTTTAAATAGTTAAGTTATAAAGGCCTAGTTGTCATATGACTGAAAAAATTATAAAAACTTATGGAGGTTCTTGTAAACTCGTATGGCTTTATATTATTATCACAATCTTTATAAATATTTTTGTATACAAAAATACTATAACAAGGCTAAAATGTAATTTAGAATAACAAAAAATAGGGTTTTATGCAACAACAAAAACAGAACTGTTTGGTTTGGTCAGATTAAAATTGAATAAGATGTCTTTATTTACCTTGATGACTCCTTGAGTATCAGTGCGAAAATTGAAATCTCCAAATAGAAATAAAGGAGCTGAACCAATTTCATCATTATGAAACCTGTTAAAAAAATAAAGTAGCAAAGTTATATGATTCTAAAAAGTAAAGATAAAGGTCGTGGTTACAATAAAAATATTGAAAAGGACCCCAATACCACAAAAATAATAAAAAATAACAAATAAAACAAGTTACTTAAGATTAAACCCTTATGTACATTTCGATAACCATGTCATCATCATCAGAGAATGACATCATTCTAGATTGTAACTTCTTGTGTGCTACATTGCATTTTGTAACAAGACCCTCTGATGATGATGATGAATGGTCATCGAAATGTACATAAAGGTTTAATCTTAAGTAACTTGTTTTATTTGTTATTTTTGATTATTTTTGTGGTATTGGGGTTCTTTTCAATATTTTTATTGTAATATATTGTACCACTGTGCTCTTGATATTGTGTATAAAGGTGTGGTACATATACAGAAGGTATTTTTATAGTTTGGCTGTACTGTCATATGCTCTAACTCAGGGGTTCCCAAACAATTTTTGCCATGCCCCCTACTCTTAAAACGAAATTCTCCTACGTCTCCTCCACATTACACTATAAAAAAATGGTATGAGCATATGAAAAAGAATCAAATATTATGTATAATGAAAACAATTTATTTATTTATACATACTTTCACAAGAAACATGATATACCTTAATTGGAATATTCAATTATTGTGGCATCATATTCTGGTTCAGCAAACTCAAAAACATACAAATAATTAATTGTGCAATGATTGCTAGCAAAATTCGTATAGTTGCTATTTAAAGCCCTTTTTTGCAAGCCTAGTATGCATTTTACAAAAATTTAGCACAAAAAATCAGTTTATTTTTTAGTATTATTTCAGCTATGTGGTCGATAGTTACGCAAAAACATTTTCCTAAAGCTATTGTGAAAAAAAAATTAAAAATTGCAGAATTCAATTATTTGACATATTCTTATTCAGTGACCCCAAAATAAGGCAGCGAAATAAGCGATCTTGAGGCAGTTCAGTTGCAAATCAACATTTTTCTTGTTGATTTGCCAAGAAGAGTGTACTTGCCCATGGATCATCAGGCCAGTCAGAGACCTATTCACTTATGCAATTAATTTTGAATATCACAAAAGAATAATTAAAACATACTTAAATAAGATACTCGTTTAGTGATAAGCAAAATATGGTCTACAGGAATAAGTAATATTTATTAAGCAGGCATGATACTTGAATTCATTTAATGTGACCAACAAAAGTGAAGCAAAATTTTAACTTGACAATTAAAAATTATATTTAGAAAGTTATCTAGACAAATTATTAATCATTTATAGGATAACCATTGATTTCAAGATAATTCACTTTGTCTTAAGAAAATATGTCTTGCTTCACACGTCCGTGTGAAATGAAAATGTTGAGCTAGCCTATAGAAAAATTCTAAAAAGATAGTTACCTGTGGAGTGTATATTCCAATGCCCTCTGTCTTGTTTTGGAGTATACCGAGGGGAACTGGAGAAAAAGAAAGAATTAAGTATTGGGAAAGAAACCATTTAAGAAGAATATTAGCAGTCCAAATAATATTTTTCTTAATATAATGCTCATAGCATTACCACATTTTCTCATGAATGAAACAAATTAATTATACACACATGTTATTTTTTCTTCTATTGTGCTTAATGTTACGTGTAGTAAAAAAGCATAAAATTTAAATCATATTTACCTGTAAATAATATTCGAGCTGGCTTGTGAGTGAAAGTTATAATTAAAGAATAAAAATATGGTACAACTCACAAAGATAAAAATTTTTATTTCATACGCGTTTCAACGACTAATTTGTAGTCATCCTCAGTGAAGATACATAAATCAAATTAACTAAAAAAATATTAAACATAACCTATAAAGTTTTTAGGTTATGTAAAAACTTTATAGGTTATGTTTAATATTTTTTAGTTAATTTGATTTGTGTATCTTCACTGAGGATGACGACAAATTAGTCGTTGAAACGCGTATGAAACAAAAATTTTTATATTTGTGAGTTGTTCCATATTTTTATTCTTTAATTACATATTTACCTGATTTATTTTGTAAACAAATACTATTTATATAGATTCAATTATTTTCACTAAAATTAATCTCACCATTAACACATCTTTCGAGTTTAAATCTTATCTAAGGAATAGTCACAGAGAACGGAACATAAAAATTGCTAAAGTTTTACAAAATTTCATAATAATATTGCATTTAAAAATTAATAAATGTCATGATTGGCTTTCCAGTTTTATGAGTTTTTACATGGTATTGTAGTAAATAACATTAATCTGTACACCATCTAAATTTCTTTATTCAAATAACTTGTTGAAAAATCACAAATTAAATGCTACAGAACTTTGAGGTACCCAAGATGGCTATAATATATAAAAACTATGTTGCCTTGACTACCAACAAGTACTTATGTTCTCATTGATGATTTGTTATTTTTGTTTGTTTTTCATAAGATATAGTGATGTCTGATTATTCATAACTAAATCTTGGTAATCAATGCAGGAGCAATCTTACTGACTGTTTAGGGATTTCATGACCCAACAGAAATTGTGAAAAGTAAATACTTTAATGAAATACTACTGAGTGGTTTAAATTCTCATGCTTGGTAACATGAGCAAAATTATATTCATTATTAGTTTATGCAGAAGCTGGAGTAGGAGCTGTGAGGTGTGAGTGTTTGTCAAAGTTTATGGGTTAAACCAGGGGTTCTCAACCTTTTAGGCTCTGAGCCCCCCTTCACACTTTGGTGTGAGGTCACGCCTCCCTTCACGGATTAAGTTAATTTAGACTTATATATGATAAATTTACTTACAATATGTTTAGGTAATAACCAGAAAAATGTTCTTTACTTTTGTAGTGCTAGTATGAGGGCTGGCACTGTTTCTCGTTAACTATTTTTTGTATGTTTGGATGAAATTTTGACAAAGAACACCGCAGGTCACTTTCCACACCTAGTCTGGTTCGATATTTAGATTTTATATTAGCCAGGGCTGAAAATCCTGTCTCGCATAGATAATTGTACAAGCAAAATTGTACAAGCAACTTGACTGCCTCCATTGCTATTTCTGGGTAAACAGGAAGATATAGTAGCCAGAAATCTTCGAGATCCATGTTTGGGAAATCCAATTTAGCTTTGGAATCACATTGCAAGTTAATTGTTTCTTCTTGAATGTGATCAGGAGGTATATCAATGTTGATTTGAAAGGGGTCACTTGTTAACTTGAATTCCCAGTTTTCCGAGCTTATATCTGGGAAATAGGCTCCGATTTTGTTCTTCAGAGACAACAAATGCTCAGATATTAGGTCCTTCATTTCATTTACTAGGTCTTTTGGAAGACATTGGGTATCATCGAGGAGATTTTGGAAAGGAAGAAAAGGAGTAAAGAAATATAGCTTTATAGATCTATTAAGCTATAAAAAAATTTCAATGATTGTGTGTTTGTGTCCTACATCAAATTCAATTTTTTTAAAAATTTGTTGACGCCTCCCCTGGAATTCTTCTACACCCCCCAAGGGGGGCGTGCCCCCCAGGTTGAGAACCGCTGGGTTAAACAGTTTATTGAGATTATTCATTTTAAACACCTCACCTCCACACTCAAACATATCAACAAGCCTACAAACTTTGCATAACTTAATAAAAATAACAGACTTTCCACAACCGGACAACACAAAGTATAAAAACATTTAAAGACACACTCTAAACATATATTTAACATCTAATTACACTACAATTCCCCTATACTATTTGACATAATTACCCCTAAAATCTTATATAATTATATAATACCACCAACTATAGTTCCTCAACCCCCATATTATAATTAAACTGGATTGAAGTGTTCCCTGTTTCATCCAACATTAATAGTTTTCCTGAAAAATAGCCATCCTCTTTTAAATTTCTACTGTAAGCAAGTTTTTATACATTAACACGTTCGCTACGACAATGTTAACAATTTAACTATTGGTATAGACCAGCCGGCTCATATATGTGCCGTACTGTCTCTTGTCCTGGACTGACGTCTCACATATGCACCGCTCTGGGTAGTTGAAATGGACCGACGGCTCAATATTTGCGACACTGTGTGCGAGTTACTTTTATTCCTCTGACAAATCAGTGGTTTATTTTTATGGTTTGCTATATTCCTATCGGACTATAGATGTGTCTGAAGTTAATGTGGGAAATTTGGTCTCTCAGTTATCAAGGTTAATAACATCAAAATACTCCTGGAACATTGTTTATTCCTTCCTGCACTATTCTATTCCATTTGAATCATAAACAATGTACTCTAAATGGCATTTATTAACACAGGATGTAAACCTGTCACAAGTGATGAGTGTTTTTGTAAATATTCTGTTGGCCTACTGTATATGGAACTCCAATGTAAACATATTTTGTCTCTGATACAATATTGTTTATAATGTCAGCATCTTTTCAATAAGATAGATAGCCTATATAAGCAATCTGCCTAGCATGACTAGCCAAGACGAGTTGGCTGGGAGTTAGCAGATATAAGCCTTTGTGTGACATTTCTATTTTTATTTATATATAGTGTTATTTCTAATATATTACACATCTAAGCCCTGTTTTGTGTAGGTAGCAAAATTTAATAGCCTATATACTTTTTATAATCTATTAAATTTCACATACTTTTTATAATCTATTAAATTTTACATACTTTTAAAAATTTGTTTTCATCAAAATCATATTTGGTTTCGGATTAGAAGGGCTACACTATAGTGCCTCATGCATGGGAAGCCCGTAAAATGATAAGATTTTCGTGCTATAGACCGACCGGCTCATATATGAGCCATCCTAAAAAAAAAAATTAAAAACAGCAACAAAATAAAATACAACAAACACACATACGCTAAGGGTTTGTATGAAGTATAATAAGTTATTATAACAACTTTTCGCTTTTGCCCTGTAATGAAGGTCAGGCCCACATAAACGCGGTCTGTGTGGAAAGATTGAATTCTTGATGTCGGTCCCTCGTGAAAAACCATGTGCCACTAGGTAACGAACGTGTTAATGAGTATAATTGCAAATACTTTGTATTCAGCATATATGTTTATAATATTAACCTATTTTAAAGTATTTATACATATCTCTCTACCTTATAGGGTAAATTTAAATTTATCCCTTCTCACTAATAGATCACACTAATAATTTATTTCATGAAATACTTTAACTTATCCAATGATATGACCATGTAGGGCTCTATATGAAAGTATGTAAGAGTTTGTATAGAAACACACACACAAACAAATACCACTAATTTAGCTGGGTCATTGATGAAATTTATAACGATATGGGCTAAAAACAACCTTTTCTTTTAGTAAAAGAAACTGATTTATGTTCTCTCTCCTCTTCATTAAAATTTTCATTTAACAACAGTCATGTGATTCCTTTTAATTTACCAGGAGGGCTTAAGTCAGGGACTACTGACAAGGGAATATTTAAAACTCGTATCGGAATTTAATCAAAAGGAAATGGGTGAACAGGGATGTTGCTTTTTAAATAGAACTAAAAAGCTTGTAGTTATTTTGCAATAAAAAGGCTTGTTGTGATTAGATAATTAAATCAAAAAGCAATTGTTGCCTCATAGAGGGTATATCTTTTAATAAATCCTGTTGCAGAATCCCATTACCAAAAATCTTATTAACTTAATGTTATTAATTTCACAATAAGGAATAAATACTTGGCTAGGAGGTACTAAGCCAATTAGACACAAGGAATATCGTTGTAAGTCTTCAGATACCCTTCAAGGTCTGGGATACCCATTACCGAACCCAAAATTTATTTTAAAAAAAATTAGACACTAGTTAATATCAATTAATATTACTTACTGTTTCCATAGCAACAAAATTGGAAGCATCATGGAAAAGATGAATATTAACGAGATCAAAAACAGTGCCATTAAGATTCCACCGTGTACGCAAAAAGCCCTTTCGTGACCATTTGCACTAAACAGACATACAAAGCAATTGATAAAACAAAATAAAATAAATATTTGTTTCTAACGTAGAAGATTAGTTGTTCTTAATTAGTTATAACCTTGAATTCCATACAACAAAATTTACAAACTTTAAAAAATGTTGCTTGTTGTAATCATCTTGAATTCACTGATTAAACTATAATTAAATGATACTTAACTAAGTGAATACGAATTAGTATCATTTAATTATAGTTTAAAAAATGGTTTAATAGAAAACTTTGCAATAAAAACATTTAGTGTCATATGGATAAAGTAATAGATTATGCCTACAAAATAATGCCATTATATATATATATATATATATATATATATATATATATATATATATATATATATATATATATATATTTTAACTGAAAACACTCGTAAATATGTTACACTTGCCTTTAGTAGCACTTACTTTTATAATTGTTGAGGACGGCCGTATCGGACGATGTGACTTAACCTGAGTTTTGACAATGGGACACATCTCCCGAAACAGCCGCCGTCAACAGATATAAGTACGTATAGGCAAGTGTAACATATATACAAGTGTTTTTAGTTACTAACTTATTTTTACCTTGATTGGATTATCAGAACAATAATAAACAATAAAGTTTGCTTTTACAAATACACTTATGTTACCTAGATTCTTTACAAAAATTAGAGTCACGAGGCTCTTTATATTTACTCAATGATTAATTAACAATAAAATATAAATTCTGAAGACGTTGTGTTAGGCTTGGTTATGTATATTGAATTGATTGCTTTAAATTATTCAATTCCTTCAAGAAAATTTTAATTAATTTAAGGAATATTATTTGAGCTTTTTTAAGCCAGAATGGCAGATAAAAGTTGAGGAATATAAATTTTTTTTCAATACATTGTACTATTGTGCGTGGCAGTCAACATGAAGATGCTAGAATGATTTTGTTCCATTGGATGCTGCGCTGTTGATTTTAGCCCTGTAGACACATACAATGGTTCACTTTTGCCTTCCTATATCTCCTTCAAATTTAAATTCCTGATGATAATCTACAGCTTGTCCGCTAGGATTTATAATTATTACTTTGAGTATCATACTTGTCTGCTAATCTTAGCAGTGTCACATTATTCATTGACACGTTTCGGAGAACCTATATCAGTCAGAACTTTTTATGAACTGGACATCCATGATGGTGGCTCTCCAAACGCGTCAACGAATAATTTGACAATGCAAGGAATGGCAGATAAGTATGATACTCTAAATAATTAAATTCCTGCCTTTATAAAAATAATTATATGAAATATTAAAACAAAACGGACATCACTTTCCCTATCATGTTAACTTTACTAAACAATAACTATTACTTCTTTTAGTATTACTTGGCAAAAAAACCACTACAGTAGAACCTCGATATCTCGGACCTCATTATTCCTGATCTCCGCATAATCCGGACCAGCTTTTGTGATATTTTCTGAATTCTTAAAAATGGTTTTTGACAAAATTGTAATTATTGACAATAAAACATTAGTTCTGGACATAATACTATACCTTTATAAGCCTTACAGTCAAGTACATACCGTAAAAGTACTTGCCTTTTTGTATCATAATCTTGGCCAACCACTATTCTCAGAATAGTGCGTAAATGCGTTACAGTGCAGTATCAAGATGAGTGCAGTGACGCAACGGATACCTGTCTATGTACAGACGTGGCAGTGGGAATCAACCAAATAATTTGAGTTACTCTGAGGCAGTATCCCACTTGGATGACCTAATGGTTTATTTTGAACTTCAGGAGGAATCATCCGAGGTCCTAAAGTTGAAGCTGAAGGTATGAGTACCACACAAGCGCTACACAATATTAACACAATGGGCCACACATGTTTTTTGATTCCAAATACCTAGATTCCGGCGTTTACTCGTTGGGCGTTAAATATATGAAAGTTAGAAAAATATTTGAATTTTTACAGCTTATTTTGAACATAATTTGAATTTCAAAACATCAAGCAATAAAAATCTTTAAGTGAGTTTTAATACAGGTAGTAAATATTTGGTATATAATAATTATACTAATCTATCCAAAATTATTGGTTAAAATCATCTACAGAGTGAAAATAACAATGTTAGTCCTAACAAGCCAGTCATGGACATCGCTTTGTGGAAGAGGTTCATAATGATTTTTAGACAAATTAACTCTTCATGCAGCCATACTAATACACTAATTCGTTTAAAGCAAAATTTTCACCATCCACAGAAATGTAAACTATTACTGCAATAGTTTACAAGAGTGATTATTTCTTGTTTATCTCTATTACTAATACAACAGATGTTTTAAATCTAATCATCACTCCCACTTGATTAGGAGTTGCATTTACAAATTTGATGATTCAACTAACCTCTGGAAAAAAATCTTGAGGAAATTTGGATTTCTCTTTGGTAGTTACATCTTCAATATTTCCCGAGTAGATATCCTTTCCTGCCACTTCCGTAAAGTTAAATTCTGAAAGTCAGAATAAATAATCAACACTAATATATATATATATATATATATATATATATATATATATATATATATATATATATATATATATATGAAGTTAATATTTTACTATTGTAAGTAATTTTATCCACCATTAAGTGCAATGATTTTACCTTGTGTGATGAGGCGCCTTTCGGTCACTTGACCATTGTCGAATCACTGATTACTTTTTTTCAATTTTTCTGGTGTGGATGTTCGGTCTGTCGAATTGGTAATTGTTGTCGTCATACACGTTTCCTCTTGAGTCTTGTGTATAATGTTTTTGAATAGTATGTCTTCTGTATATGTTGTTTGTAGATTCATTAATTTGTTGTGTATGTTTTTATAAATGTGGTATTTTTCTAGTGAGTTTAGTTCTATTGGGTTATTATTTATTTCAAGTATGGTTAGGTTATTTTCGTAATTTGTTATTTCATGTTTATGTGATATTAGGTGTGCTGCAACATTTGATACTTTTGAATTTTTGTTTTTGAATGCTCTATAATGTTCTTCAAATCTTATTTTAAATGATCTGGTTGTTTTCCCTATGTAAAATGCGTTACAGTTGTTACATGTAATTTTGTAAATTCCTGATAGGTTATGTTTTTCTGAATTTGTTTTGTGGTTTGTGTTATTAAGATATTTTATTATTTTGTTGTTTGGTTTGTATGTTGGAGTGTGGTATTCTTTGTTGTATATATTTGTTATTTTTTCTATTTTGTTATTGGTGTATTTATATTTTAGGTAGATTTTTTTATTTTTATTATTTTTGTGTTCCGGTTGTAGTGTTGTGTTGAGGTTAGGTTTTTTTGTGAATTTATTGTATAAATTTTTTACAAGGTGTTTGTTGTATCCATTTTCTATTGCTATTTTTGTAATGTTATCTAATTCTTCATTTAATTTTTGTTTGTTATCCTGTGTGTATTTTATTGCTTGATTTATCATGTTACTGTAAGTGTTAATTTTGTGTGTCCAGGGGTGGTTAGATTTGTAGTGTATTGTGGTGTTGTTGGAAGTAGGTTTCCTGTATACTGTAGTTTCTATTTTATTATCATTTATATTTAATGTGATGTCAAGATAGTTGATTGTTCTATTTGTTTCTGTTTCTACAGTGAATTGTATGTTTTCGTTGTATGTATTTAGTTTGTTTAATATTATGATGTGTTCGTTGTGAATGGTAGGTTGGTATATTACCAAGTGGCCGAAAGGCGCCTCATCACACAAGGTAAAATCATTGCACTTAATGGTGGATAAAATTACTTAGAATAGTAATATATTAACTTCATAAAGTCAGTGCAATGGAAAAAAATGGATAACGTAAAATATCAAGAATATATATATATATATATATATATATATATATATATATATATATATATATATATACATATATATATATATATATATATATATATATATATATAAACAGTCAAACCTCTGTATAACGAAGTCGATTATAAAGAGAAAAAATTCGTTTTAGAGAGGTATTCGTTATTGAGAGGTTGTGTTGTCAAGAATGCTCCCACCCAATCTTACTGATCTTACCGCATTACGCATACCGCACTACATACGTATGGTAATAAAAGGGATACAGTATAATATCGCGAGCGTAGTTAGTGTAATAGGCCAATGTTAATATAGGATAATGTTTTATAATGCCTCAATTTATTTGATATTCAAGTTGTTAAAAATGTTTTATTGATGTTTTCAGAATGTTTCTTCATTGCACAGTGAAACCTGTCTTAGACGGACCCTGTGTTAGGCGGAATCCCGTCTATTGCGGAAAACTATAAAAGTCCCAACTGTCGCCTATTTAATTTACCTGGTTAATAACCTTCATTAGCCAGAAACTGTCTAACGCGGAAGCGGAATAAGCAAAAGGATGAGTGATACGTATTTACTACGGCTTAGTTCTGCATAAGCCGGAAAATCTGATCATATACATGCTGTAAAATATAAAGTTACAATGACTTCCGTTTAGATAAAATACAGTTTATAATATATTTGTTTACCATAACAAAATTCACAGATAGGTCTGCTTAATTGTAACGGATCGTATTTATTTCTGAGAACTCTGTAACAACGTTAAGGATTGCTGATATGCACAAGATAATGCAATGGTATACAAACATCCATAATTTACGATAGGCTATGTGTCAGCACTCGTTTCCTTCAAGATAACGCAATGAATGGTTTTCAAACATCCACGGCCAGACATATTGATGTCATATTGAAAGGCGAGAGACCGCTTCATTCTAAAAGGCAAAAAACATGCACAAATATAAGAAAAAGAAGAAAAAGAAGAAATTGAAGACAGACCAGTCGTAGAAAACAAAATAAAAACATTTGGCAAGGCTTTAATGAGAATTTGTGAGTTAGAAGATTTCGAGGTACATATTAACAGCCCGGAAATGCGTCACCATTTGTTACAACTAAAAACAATAACTGAAACACAAGCAAGTAAAACTAACCTTTTAAAACAAAAGTCAATGCTAGATTTTTTCAAGCCTAATTGATTTTCTTTTATTTTCACGTAAGCCTACTATCAACAGTATTTAGCCTAAATACAGTAAGAGGAAAAATATAGTTTTTAATAAATTGCATCATTAATTCATAAATTTTGTTGACAAGTGTATAAGTGTTTCAGTTTTATAGTTTTCTATTAAAAATGTTTTGTGGAAAAGGATAAAAGGATGCTGCATTAAGAGGTAAGATTTTTATTATGTAATGTAGGTTTTAACATTTTCTGTAGTGTGCATAGCCAACACCACCTAGAAAACAAGGTTTGCGAGTTGTGACGTCACAGGGCACAGGCTAAGGGCTGTCATTAGGCAATCAAGATAACCGATATTACTGTTGAATGATGTTTATTTAGACGTTAAAATGTGATAGTGCTCTTGTGATTTAAATACACTTGCTTTATATGTTGAAGTGTTATCTCTGTAGGAAATAAACAGTCAGTACTTAATGGGAAATAAATAATTAAATTAAATACTGTATTAGAACAAATGTAGGCACGATGACAATTAATTGTCCATTATCTATGTGGTGTTGGTACAGCGCCATACTGCTGATTAGTTGAAATAATAGTCTTATAGCTAAGAATTCCCACGGCCTACCCTCACCCCAGCGCTAAAAATAGACTCAGAAAACGTTTCGTGATGGTATTACCATCATACAGTACACTACTACTGTATAAGCCGGAAACCTGTCTTAGACGGAAAAAAATGTCGGTCCCAATGGATTCCGGCTTAAACAGGTTTCACTGTATTAGATATCCATATTCAATATTTTTCATAGGGTCTACAATGTATAGGCTATTATGATAAGTTATCTAATGCTTATGAAAACTTATATTCACAATCTTTTTTAAAATTCTTTTTCTGTAGTGTAGCTTTAAATTTTTTATTACTTCCTGATCGAGTGGTTGAAGTATTGATGTAACATTTGGTAGAAAGAAAAACACATTGACACTCTTCAGTTTGGAATTGATGTCATGAGGATGTGCGGGGCAGTTGTCGATGAAAAGTGCAATTTTCCTTTTCCAACCGTTACTTGCGTTAAAGCCACAGTGTCCTAATGATATTGCAACATTGAAATGAGTGATAAAAGAAAATAGTGGGAGGATGGGAATGTACTGTGGGCCTATCTATAAATGCTGAGTTCTTAGAATTCCTAACCGATGAGTCACTGTATTCTTAATTGAACCAAACTATAACATACAGTCAATTGCCGACATGTGTTTCGCCTACCATTCTTGGTTTTGTTGACCTTCCTGCTGAAAAAAACAATATCCTGGAAATGACATTGTGAGCTGCCTATACAACACTACATTTCTTCGGTTGAAGTGAAGAAAAAACTTTGTTATTGAGAGGTCCGAAATTCGTTACATAGAGGTAAATAAGCAGTATAACTTCTAAAATGTCTTTGGACCAGGTAAAAATTCGGTATATAGAGGATTTCGTTATCTGGAGGTTCGTTATATAGAGGTTCGACTGTATATATATATATATATATATATATATATATATATATATATATTTGTAGCTTTGCAACACTGTGTTCTTGTATTCACTTATCACTTTCACTATATGTACTTAAACAAGAATCTTACTTGGTATTTATGCGAGTTAACTTTCAAAGACTGGTTTTGTCTGGGCATACTGAGCGGGGGTTGTAGTAGCTGCGAGCTGCATGGAATTGTGTGGTGTACCGTTATGTTCTATTTTCGGAACAGTTATTTTCAATTATCAAAAAACAAGGATAATTTATTCAGCCAAAAAAACCCTCACCAATACACAATAGACAATCCAAAGCCCCCCAAAATGAACGCCCTCATCAAAATACATAAAATCAACAATCACATAAGACCCCTAATAAATTTTAAAAATGCACCTGCCTATAAAATATCACAAATAATCGCCAATAACCTAAAACACGAACTTAAATTGGAAAATAAATACACCATAAAAAATTCAATTAAATTATGGAAATACTAAAAACAATAAACATAACAAAAAACACCAAATTTATATCATTTGATATCACAAACATGTACTCTAATATACCAATTAACGAAACCATCCAAATAATAAAAATCAAATTAACTGACCTTGAAACCTACCCCAAATACACAAACCATACTAAACCAAAACTATTTCATATTCAATAATAAGATACACAAACAAATACATGGCTTAGTAATGGGATCACCACTTTCAAGTATAATATCAGAAATTTACCTCCAAAAACTTGACGAATTAATCACACAAACCATAAAAACACAAGACCCCAACGGACATTGGATACGATATGTTGATGATGGATTATACATCTCACAAAATAAAGCAATAAAAAATAACATCATCCTAAATGAAATCAATAACTTACACCCTAACTTACAATTCACCATGGAGGAAGAAATAAACAATAAAATAAACTATCTAGACCTAACATTGACCAGAAATACAAATAACATTGAATATTCTATTTATAGGAAACAGATACAAACCATTAATACAATACCAAACCACTCCAACCATCCCCCACAACATAAAATGGCCTAAAGACATTCCCTCACAAACTGCCTAAAGACCATACTAAACCAAAACTATTTCATATTTAATAATAAGATATATAAACAGATAGATGGCTTAGCAATGGGATCACCACTCTCAAGTATAATATCAGAACTTTACCTCTGTACCAGGGTACAACATAAAAGGAATAACAAAAACATGAAAAAATAATAATATTAACATAGCTTACAAAAACACAGGAAACATAATCAATAAAATAAACCAACCAGAAAAAATATGTCCCACACTTAATAACGGAATATACAAAATCGAATGCCCAGACTGTAATAAAATATACATAGGCCAAACAAAAAAGAAATTAAAAGACAGATATCAAGAACACCTCAATGCATACATCAAACCTGAAACTTATAACTCAAACTTAGCTACACACACCATCAAAAACAAACACACATTCCCCACATTAAAAAACATACACCTAATAAAAAAAGTACAAAAAGGCCTCAAAATGACAATCTGGGAACAACTACAAATTTATAAACATAAAAATAATATCATTAACGAACAAATACAAATAAAATTGAATAAAGATAAATTATTCAACCTAATAGAAAAAATTAACCCCAAAACAAACTTAAAAGACTCGCACAGTGCAGTGAATCCGAAAATAAAACATAACGGTACACCACACCTGGTGACAACGGGAATTCTACGCAGCTCGCAGCTACTACAAGCCCGACGATGGAGACAGAACCAGTCTTTGAAAGTTAACTCGCATAAATACCAAGTAAGATTCTTGTTTAAGTACATATAGTGAAAGTGATTTATATATATATATATATATATATATATATATATATATATTAAATATGGTGATATATTTTCTTGTAATATAGTTAATAAATTGAAAATGTTTCAAACAATATTTAACCAAATATTTTTTACAAAAATTAAAGGATTTATAGGTTTAATTATTATTTGTTCAAAGTGTTGTAAATATATTTCTGACATGACAGATGATATGGGTGAACCCATGGGGAGTCCAGTTGTTTGTTTATATTATTTATTGTTAAATTGGAAGTAATTTTGGTTACATATGTGTTTGGTTAGCGTAATGATACTATCTATTATGTTTCTTTTTTCGTTATTGTGTATTAGTTTGTTTTTTATTATTTCTATGGTTTCTTCTATACTAAACACACACAATATTTCACTATGGACAAGGTATGTAGACGATATACTTGTAATATACCAACCTACCATTCACAACGAACACATCATAATATTAAACAAACTAAATACATACAACGAAAACATACAATTCACCGTTGAAACAGAAACAAATAGAACAATCAACTATCTCGACATCACTTTAAATATAAATGATAATAAAATAGAAACTACAGTATACAGGAAACCTACTTCCAACAACACCACAATACACTACAAATCTAACCACCCCTGGACACACAAAATTAACACTTACAGTAACATGATAAATAAAGCAATAAAATACACACAGGATAACAAACAAAAATTAAATGAAGAATTAGATAACATCACAAAAATAGCAATAGAAAATGGATACAACAAACACATTATAAAAACTATATACAATAAATTCACAAAAAAACCTAACCTCAACACAACACTACAACCGGAACACAAAACTAATGAAAATAAAAAAATCTACCTAAAATATAAATACACCAATAACAAAATAGAAAAAATAACAAATATATACAACAGAGAATACTACACTCCAACATACAAACCAAACAACAAAATAATAAAATATCTTAATAACACAAACCACAAAACAAATTCAGAAAAACATAACCTATCAGGAATTTACGAAATTACATGCAACAACTGTAACGCTTTTTACATAGGAAAAACAACCAGAACATTTAAAATAAGATTTGAAGAATATTATAGAGCATTCAAAAACAAAAATTCAAAAGTATCAAATGTTGCAGCACACCTAATATCACATAAACATGAAATAACAAATTACGAAAATAACCTAACCATACTTGAAATAAATAATAACCCAATAGAACTAAACTCACTAGAAAAATACCACATTTATAAAAACATACACAACAATTTAATGAATCTACAAACAACATACACAGAAGACATACTATATAAAAACATCATACACACAGATCAAGAGAAAGTGCGTGTAACGTCAACAAATACCAATATCACGGACCGAACATCTACACCAGAAAAATATCAGTGATTCGACAATGGTCAAGTGACCGAAAGGTGCCTCATCACTCAAGGTAAAATTATTGCACTTAATGGTGGATAAAATTACTTACAATAGTAATATATATATATATATATATATATATATATATATATATATATATATATAAAGAACAAAAGTCAAAATACAAATACAAGAATTATATTTGAATTTACAATTCAAATATAATTCTTGTATTTGTATTTTGACTTTTGTTCTTTATTAATACACAAGAAAACATATTGCGATATTTATATATATATATATATATATATATATATATATATATATATATATATATATATATATATATATACAGCCTGCTAACAATACGGAGACCATACATTGGTCATTTTGCATTCAAACTGGCAGCCGGGTACTTGTGGCAGCCGTATACGGCTGCCACATAGTAATCCATGATAATGTAACACCCTTTGACAATAATCGAAATAAAAATCATGTCAATAAGTGTAAAAAGAAGTGTTTTATTGGAGCTATACTGTATTTGGAAGTTCTATGGTCGTTCTGAATTTTTAAAAAATAATTTGTAATAACCAAACGGTACTCGTATTGATAGCAGAGTGAACGGGATTTGTATATCACAAGTTCGTAACATTTCCGCCAGGGGCAGCATGGTCGCTTTCTGTATATAAATTTACTGTATATTTCAACCACTCCCTAACATTATGGCAGCCACAAACTTGGCAACATTGCTGGCATCCACATAGATATCAATCGTACTACGTAATGTATATATTTGAATTGGACAAAAAATCGCTGGAAAGTGACCACTCAGGGGTTTCTAAGTATGCTGAATTCAATGCCGTCATCGAAAGTCACCGGGGATGTACTGGTGAGGCTAAACCCATGTACCAAAGGGGTTGAATTAGGGTAAAAATGTCAGATACCTAAGAATCGCGGGATAATGACCGTTCAGGGGTTTTTGAGGATGCTAAATTCAATTGCGTTATCTAGAGTCAGCGGGGATGGACCGGATGTGACTTTACGTAAGTACCAAAGGGATGATTTGGGGTAAAAAAGTCAAAAGTAAAAAAATAAGTAGAAAATATCCACTCGGAGGTTTTTGGTAAGGCGGAATTTAATGTCGTCCCAGAAAGTCGCCGGGGATGCACTGGTGTGGTTCCACGCGAGTACCAAAGGGGTGAATTGGGGTGAAAAAGTCAAAAGTTAAAAAATCTCTGGAACATAACCACTCGGGGGTTTTTGAGGATGCTGAATTCAATTCCGAAATTGAACGTCACCGGGGATGGACAGATGATACTCTACGTGAGTGCCAAAGGGATGATTTGGGGTAGAAATGTCAAAAGTCAAAAAATTACTAGAAAATAACAACTCGGGGAATTTTGATGAAGTGGAATTCAATGCCGTCACCGAATGTCACCGGGAATGCATTGGTGTGGTTCCACGAGAGTACCAAAGGGGTGAATTGGGGTGAGAATGTCAGAGGTCAAAGAATCGCTGAAAAATATCCGCTCGGGGGTTTTCGAGGATGCTGAATTCAAAGCCGTCATTGGAAGTCGCCGGGGATGTACTTGTGAGGCTAAACCCATGTACCAAAGGGGTTGAATTAGGGTAAAAATGTCAGATGCCTAAGAATTGCCGGATAATGACGGTTCGGGGGTTTTTGAGGATGCTAAATTCAATTGCGTTATCTAGAGTCACCGGGGATGGACCGGATGTGACTCTACGTAAGTACCAAAGGGATGATTTGGGGTAAAAAAGTCAAAAGTCAAAAAATAACTAGAAAATATCCACTCGGGGGTTTTTAGTAAGGCGGATTTTAATATCGTCACCGAAAGTCGCCGGGGATGCACTGATGTGGTTCCACGCGAGTACCAAAGGGGAGAATTGGGGTGAAAATGTCAGAAGTCAAAAAATCGCTGGAAAATATCCGCCTAAGTATCGCGAGGATGCTGAATTCAATGCCGGCATCGAAAGTCTCCGGGGATGTACTGGTGGGGCTACACCCATGCACCAAAGGGGTTGAATTAGGGTCAAAATGTCAGATGCCTAAGAATCGCGGGAAAAAAGTCGTTCGCGGGTTTCTGAGGATGCTAAAATCAATGACGTCATCTAGACGGGCGTGCTGAACTCAATAGCGTAATCGAAAGTCACCGGGGATGGACGTATGTGACTCTACGTGAGTGCCAAAGGGATTATTTGGGGTAAAAAAGTCAAAAAATTACTTGAAATTTACCACTCGGAAGTTTTTGAGGAGGCTGAACTGAATGCCGTCGCCGGACATGTACTGCTATGGTTCTACACAAGTACCAAAGGGATAAATTGGGGTGAAATTTTCAGATAAATAACTGCCTTAGGGCTTTTGAGGATGCTGAATTCAATACCGTCATCGAAAGACACCAGGGCTGGACGGGTGTGAGCTCTACAGGAGTAGCAAAGAGAGAATTGGGGTAAAAAGGTCAGAGGCTAAGAGATCGTTATAAAATGATCACTCGGGGTTTTTAATAATGCTGAGTCTAATCCTAGCACCGAAGTTGGTCAAGCACAATCCGGGATAGGACTGCTGGTGTCGCTGTGGGTGAATTGAGGTAAAATTTGCTAGAATCTAAAATTTTGCCCAAAAATGCGCATTCGAAGATTTTCGAAGGTCCTAGTCCATTGTCATCAAAATTCGTCGTGGATGTACGGGGTTACCAAGGGGTGATTTGGGTTATATATTCCATTGACAATAAATCGCCCGAAATTGGCATGTTTTCAACTATGCAACATAACCTACAGAAAGAGTCGGGTTCGCGATCTTGCCTTGGACAGAAGTCATGCTACAATTATTTACAGAAATGTTTGTGATATGAAAACATAAACAGGCGGCACTCCGACAGCAGTTCTAGCACGTTTTTTTACGTCATGTCTGTCAAACTAATCTTTATAACTTGGAGCAGTGTTTCTATGCAGCCTGTTCATGTGCTTTAAGAATTTTAAAGACTGTATGCGTCAAAGATTCAACTTAAAAAGATAACCGTTTGTCCTAAATTGATAATTTTATAAAAATTATTATTTTTTATTTAATTTTTTTTTAATGTATTCTTTCTACCTAATTGTTATATATTTTCTTTCCAATTCTACATAGACTATCTAAACATTTATGTTTGTTTTTTCATTATTCTTCGGGTAATTAATTTTCTCTCTTTTCGTGTTATTTCTTTTAAAAAGGATGGTATCGTTAGCGGGGGCAGCAGAATGACTTTTCAGCCATCAGTTAATGAAAAAATTCTACTATAACCGTAAATTAAAATACTATAAATAAGTAGACCTTATATATTTTCAATCTTTATACAACTTAGAATAAACGACAAAGAGAATTTGTTGACCCACATCATTTCATCGACTTATCTTTATCAGCTTATATATGCAGAAAACCTATTACGCCAATATCTACAAATTCCAAGCTAAACCTTTAACTACATCATGCCTGACCATCAGCGACGGGTTAGCCGAATAAGACAGTGATTCAGGTGCTGTATCTAATGACCAACTTTTAGAAGGCATCAAAGAGAATAGGATAATTGTGCAACAGAGTGAAAAAGTAATTAAGCAAATGATCATGATACCGAATCTCAATGAAGTGCATCAGACGATGAAGATAATTTCGAAAAACTACAACCTCGAGAAATTTACAAATTTCTCTATTTGTATAGATCAATTGTTATAAACAATGTAGAATTTGTCCAGCAACAAAAAATAGAAAGACTAGTTACACTTTGTAAGAAGTCTTTGTACAGCCAATATGTCTAGAATGTTCTGAGCCGCTGTGTAAATACTGCTGTCAAAATTGAGTTATTATTTCTAATGCCAGTTTCCATAAATAAAGCTTATAATGTGTCAAATGTTATCTTGTATATAAAGTTAAGTGTGAACAAGAATATATAAGTTCTTGTATATATAAGTTAAAATCAGTGAACAAGAAATAATTAGTGTATGTTAATTATCCTGCGATTATAAGTCTTTTTAGCTAAACTGCGCTAAAATCTGTAGGATTTATTTACTACAGTTTTCACTTAGTTAATAAAATATAACTGATCTCATAAAACTACGTTTACCCTACTAGTCACAGGCAATCAGAATATTCAAAAGCAATTTTTATAAAGTAATTGCAAGATAAATTGTTAAACCACACAATAAATCGCACTTAGACGTTTCGTGCCTGTGACCTACAACGGCAGTAGTATTGCGACAGAAATTGAAGGACGGTAGTTGAAGTAATAGTTAATAAATACTGCATTATCTTTCGTTAATCTCTGTATTGTATACAAGAATCTAAATGACATCTGTGCGAGTGTTGTCAGTTTATATTACGATAGCAGGCTGTCTGGTGTAAACAAACATAGGTCCAAGCCAAACAAAGATAAAGGCTCGCACTCCACAAGTACTCTCGTGGACGAAGGCCCGAAAAACTGACTTTCTGCATTCTATCTTTTCCATCCCTTTCTCTCATTTACATACGGCGTAAACGTAAATTTATGGTATTCTCCCAACGTCAAAATGGTCGTATAAAGACGGAAACATTTGTTTCTATCCTCGACTTTAGCCGCTGGTAGTCTATGTTTTATTTTATTAATATGTTTATTGAATTCATTGGTATTAACGTTTAGTGAATATATGGCGTAGGCCATATTAAGTGCACGAAAGCATGCTAAAATAGCATGTTTACAAATTCCTGAAGTACTTACATCGAGGACTCTAATGAAACACTTGGCAACAATATCTCAACTCTTCCAAATGAATGACTAAGATAATAAAGAGCTAGCGTTATTTATAGGCCATACAACATAATTTTTATCAATAATAACATTATATTTTTTTTCCATCCAAAATACTCCAAAATAGTTTGAAAAATTTAAATATTGTAGCAAAGATAGAACACATGGATATATACACGCATTCTATGACCATAAGGGCAAAACATTTTAAGTACTTATTTAAGGATACGTGTATTATAGGTGTTAATATGCTAATTAAACTAGAGAGCAGTTCAGGCGGTTTAAGCAATGGTAAATATTTAAAATTCTTTATTTCTATATCTCTGCAGACTATATGTAAGGATATATAGTTCTTCCCAATGTATATTGCAGTGTAGCTAGGAATCAAGACGTTTTCAGTAAGCAATGTAATAAATCTATTATGTTTATCCTCGATATTCTAGTCCCAAGAGTAACTTTAATGTCTATGGGATTTTCACTCACTTTAGAGTTGCATGAAAAACTGTTTCAAGTACGGTGATCATTGGTACGGAAACAAATACAGTAGTGCATGGATAATTCGAGGTAGATGGCACCGAGACACCGTCGGATTACCGAAAACTTGGATTACACGGAAATAGCTTCCTGTACACTAGAAAAAAACAGGGGTTCTAATGAACCCTAATACTATAATTAAGAATGCACAAAATACGTATGTAGAACTTTATTGATTACAGTACATACATAAATTATGTTGCTTGGCTCTTCAAGACTACTGTACTGATTCTTGCTTGCGGGGATACCATACGATATAAATACCATACTAAGTGTCGGCAATTATAGCTAAAAAAAAGCCGATGCCCGTTGTAATCTTTATCAGGACGTCCAATGTTTTGATCGTAGATAGTCTTTTTGTTCGCCTACCATAAAAATAAAACGAGATTATCAGTAAATCTAAAGTATTGTAAAAAATTACCGTGATCATCGGTAGTAAATATTTATGATTATCAACGTCTAAAGATTGACTACAAAACGTTTTATAAGCTCTTGGTTAGGGTTGCTTAACTGAAGTAATTTTCTATCAACGAAAAATAGAGAATATTCAAATTGAAATATTAAGTTTGTAATTAGGAGTTATTTATTAACTGGTATTGCTAGTGGTAGGATTCGTAAAATATATAAACAAAAGAGAGTTTTGAGAAGTGATTTGAGTATTAGCAGACTTTGTCTTGAGATCAGACACAGCCGAACGAACTAAAATCATTCTGATACTAACTATAAAAATGTCGACCGAAGAACGGAGAGATTTTTTAAAGTGAAAAAAATCTACAAAACAGTCATTATCTTTTACGTTTTGTTTGTTTAACAAGAAATACCATCATAGTGACTAATTTCATTCTGTCACTCTGCATAACGCTATTTTGCAGCTAGTTTTTGAAGACTGGTTCCTCAGCTATATTCGCCAAATTATTTGTAAATTTTTTTACAATAACAATAATAGTAATAATAATAATAAATCAAATTGTAGATACCAGGAGGGATGCGGTTAAAGATAGAATTAAAGAAGAAGATTAAAATATACTTAAATCTTATCAGATATATTTTCAGGTGCATTCAACGTGTCTTGATGAAAGTAACATCACAATCAAGGTGAAATGGCAACCTTCAGGAACATATCTAAGGGAGGAATTAAATAAATTTTTTAACCTGGCAACAACGACTACCCGGAAAATTTAATGAATGTAGTTAAAGAAGAACTTTTAGAAAAAATAGGTCTTTACTCAAACACAATTGTACCTATAATAACTTATGTCAAATCAAATATTGTGGATAAATAAAACAGATGTATTACATTGCTTATCGACATCGTTTTTCACCCTGATGCCTAGCTACAATGCAATATACATTGGGAAAAACTATATCCTTACATAATATTATATTCTTTAGAGATCTAGAAGTAAAGAAGTATATTTACCATTGTCTAAACCGCCTGAACTGCTCTCTAGTTTTATTGGCACAAAACCACCTATGATACATGAATCCTTGAATAAATACTTAATATGTTTTGCCCTTATCTTGGTGAAATGTTTATACTGATTGGTATTGGCACTAAAATGTCATATCTTCGTGAAAATTTTTTACTCCTTGTTAGAATACTATATGCGCCCTTTTAAAGCATATGCTCACAGAAAAATAAAAGTTTTTTTGTTACATTTGGCTGTCGTAAGTACAGAAATACTATTATTTCAATGTTTAATTTTTTTTATCCGAAAATGGTGATCGTTTGAACCTATAAAATATAGACGTGTTCAATGGGCCTACGTGAACAAGAAATTAACATTAGATGGGATTCGACCAAATAGAAGCCTTCTTTTATTTACACTACAATAAAGGTAGATTTTTCTGGTTACCTACCTGAGGTAAAGGTGATACAATATTTGTTGTTTTTCTACTATAGGCCTAACTTTAAAAACTTAAAACTTTAAAACTATAAATAAACTTTATGCCAACCCTTTACTTATCCTTTATTATTTTTTTACAAGCAGTAAAAACAACTTAAAATTGAAATTTTCATTATTTCAATACACTGAAGAAAAAATGTTGAAGAAAATTCGATATATTAGTCTAAAAATTCTGCAAAATCGTTCTTAAACTGCAAAAACTCTTAAAAGATTGTAACACGAAAGAAATAGAATTTAAACATTGTGGCAGAAAGCTCAATGAGATAAAATAAATTAAATGAGAATAAATGTACTTTCGTGAAGTAAGGATATAGGAGAAGTTAGTGTACTAACTCTAAGACTGATAATTAAATGAGAAATTCAGAAGAAAAAAGTTGAATTCGTACTTGGTCTTTATCCCGTGCAGTACACGCCTGGAAATCTAGATTGAATATTGTTAAAGATGAAACCGTTCATTTAGTTGCAGTTCTATTGAGGGTTTTGAAAACATGTAATCAATCCAGAGGATCGATGGATACCGGTCTACACCTAACCTGCTGATTCACAATACAATCGTCTACATGCACTCCCGTATTTTTGTTACTATGACACTATGTTTACTGACAGAACTGGAGAACTATTCCTAAAATTCGACAGATTACTGAACACCTTCAATGGGGCGGGGAAATTTTAAAATAGCAACCTAGCGGCGGTGGATTTATTAATTTTAATTTTTTCCAATGACCTGGAAGAAACCGACACGAGGAACGCGACCCGTAAGGCATAGATTTAGCAAGTGTCTCCCTTTTTTTCCAAACATACGTCAAAGAGATTAATACCTTTTATAAGACAGTGCCGTGTGTACTAACCTAAATAAAGAAATGACTTAAATTGAGGGTTTAAATTTATTAGTGGACATTTGTTTTTATTAAAAACAATAAATTTGTTATGTTTCATTTCGATAATTCATATTAAAAATAACAACAAATAATAGAATTGTAACAATAAATGTGACAATTTCTAAGACAGCTATGTATTATTGTAGCCGAAACGAAACTGATTGTAAAGAGACGTCCCGTGTGGTTGTATGTTAAAAGTAGATGGATAAATGGCGGTATAAATTTCACATTGTAACATGTGACCAATTATGAACGTCATGAACGTGTTTGTATAATGTTTATTTTCGATCTCTGAAAGGATGACCACATCATTCAGTATTATCAGTTTTAATCTTGTGACAGGAACCATGATAGTTACTTCATGATAGTATCTGTTTACTTCAGCTAGTTCATTCCACCCAAAAGATAAAAATACCAAAGTAAAATCTTATTTGGTTGAATCTTTCACTTTACAAGTCATAATATTCTACCTTTATTTTACCTTCTGAAATTTTTACCCTAATTCCCCAGTTGCTACTAGCATAGAGCATAACCCGTGCATCCCCATTGACGTTCGATAACTGTAAAAGACAACAACATTAAAAACACCCGAGAGATCATTTTTTCTTGTTATTTTGCCTTCTGCCAATGTTACTCCAAATCATACTTTTTCTAGTCCCGTAGCGGCACACCTTTGTATCCCCGTTTAATATTGAAGACGGTATTGGACTCAGCTACCTCCAAAACACTACGATTGATCATATTCTAGCTTTGTTTTGCCTTCTCACATTTATACTCCAATTCATCATTTGCTACTCCCATAGAGGATCACCCGTATATCCCCATTGACGTTCGATAACGGTAAAAGACACTGCACACTCCAAAACCTACCGGGTGATCATTATATTTTTTTTTTTGCCTTCTGACAATTTTACCCCAATTTACCAATTTCCTACTCTCGTAGAGCAACAACCGAGCATCCCCGTTTAATATTGTAGGCGGTATTGGACTCAGCACCCTCAAAAACACTACGTTTCATCATTTTCTAGTTTTTTTTTGCTTTCTCACAATTATACCCCAATTTATTATTTGCTACTCCCATAGAGGGTTACCCGTGTATTCCCATTGACGTTTGATAACGGTGAAAGACTCAGCACCATTAAAACCAACCCGAATGATCAAATTTAAATTGTTTTTTTGCCTTCTGACAACTGTACCCCAATTCACCCCTTTTTCTACCCCGTAGAGCCACATCCGTGCATTCCCGATTAATATGGAAGACGGTATTGGACTCAGCTATCTCCAAAACACTACGATTGATCATATTCTACCTTTGTTTTGCCTTCTCACATTTATACTCCAATTCATCATTTGCTACTCCCATAGAGGATCACCTATTTATCCCCATCCGGGGATAGAGCCCCACCCGTTCATCCCCGTTTAATTTTGTTCACAGTAGTGGACTCAGCATCCTTAAAAACACCCCAATTTATTTTTTCCTAGCTTTTTTTGGGGTTCTGATATTTTACTCTATTTATTGTACCCTTTAGCTACTCCTGTAGAGGCACACACTTGTATCCCCGTCAGCTTTCGATACTTGTACACGTTTATGAAAACTAACAACCAGGACTTATGTTAGTTGAGTAAATAATTGGCCAGCTGAAATGAAGGAGGGACATACTAATGTTTATGTTTTTACCGTGATTACACACACGTGTCTTAGAGTCTAAACATTTGACTAGCCAGAGTCGCACCATAGTGGCAACACTGTTGTTTCCCGTATCGTTAGTAGCGTGGGAATAATATACACACCGGCTGCCATATTGTTATTAGACTGAATGAAAATATACACTGGCTGCCATATTGATGCCTAAATGAAATGCTGCCGTATTGATAGTACTTCAGTCAATTTTGTATTTTTAAGATTTTATTGAATTAAAGTACATGGAGTAGTATCATGTTTATTAGAAATAAATTATACACCACGAAAAACATATATACTCCACTCTTTCAAGTGGCTGCCATATGGTTGCAAAATGAAATGCTGCCATATTGATAGCGGGATGTATATATATATATATATATATATATATATATATATATATATATATATATATATATATATATATATATATATATAGGAATTTTTTGGACTAGATAGGAGACTGACAGACTTACCTAATGGCAATAGTCCAACACTGCAATCTCTTGGAAATAAATAAATAGATACATATAAAAACTTATCACACTATTGAAATATTTCGATCAAAACGATCTTTGTCATTCAAAAAAGAGAACAAGAAAAGACTGAAGTGAACCACAGATGTTCACTAATTTTAATTAGCACAATTAAATGACATAAAATCCTCCGAAGGGCCATGGACAGTGCATTCAAATAAACGTACGAATTATTAACAAATATAAAAATGAACATTAAATAAATCGTTTACCTGTTAGGAGTCGATACAATGACTAGTGTTACCTCTTACTGGTTCCCTCGGGAAACTAGCATTCAGTCGGATGCAGTCCGCTGGTTGCCAGAAAGACGTCTTCTCTCTCGACTCGCTAGTCTCAGTCTCTGTCAACGACTTCCCTATTTCATTTTAAAACTATACCGTAATTATCAAGCATTGTACACACAGCTGTTTTACTATCGGTCAGCTGTCACTATCTCGGGGTGACAATTAGAATTATCCTATCGAATTAGACTATTTAGGCGGTAATATAAAATAACGTTACAAGTGTCAGTATTAAAGCCCTGAAGTGTCTGTTTCCTTTCACAAGCTCAGTGCTTGTTGTGAGTGTATTTTCATCTTATGCCTTCATTAAGAAAAAAACAGAGAGATAAAATTGTTGCAGCTCCAGATTTAAGACTCTACCTTTCATCATTCGAAGACTTTAAAAAGCTGACCTCGAACATCCGAGCTCAAGGACCCACTAAGAAGAAATAAGCTTAATGTTCACAAAGATCTATGAAAGGTATTTTTTCACTTATAATACAAAACGTTATTTCAGTTTCAGATTTTGTTTGAGTAATATGTCTTCAAGTTAAATAAGTATTGATAGTTTTGCGACTTGTTATAAATAAACTTAGTGGTTTTTATTTTTGTTCTGTTTCCTTTGTACCTACTATAATAAGTAAAAATTCAAACCAATTCTTACTTTAAAAATTATGAAGGGTTATTAGTAAACTTGATAAAAGTAATAGTACCAACAGTAATTCCCCCACCCACATCGAGGAACGGGTACTTTTCAGTGAAAAAACGTTTTTAGGGGTACGTGAAGTGAAAAGGGTTCTAGAGAGACAAATGGTGTTAGCCGAATTAGACTCCATTAACTTTTACAAACAGTGGTAAGTAGCAACACAAGTAAGTGGTGGTCAAAGAAGAAGGGTTGATTAAGACATTCATATATTGGAAATAAGCAAGATAGTTGAAAACCATTGTAAAAGAACTGACATTACATTATAGGTGACTTTCTCATCTACCTACAATCTCACAAATAAACTTGGTACCCGTATCATAGGACCCAATGAATACAGATCCCAATAGGAACTTACAAAAAAACTAGAATCTACACTAATTTGGTATTTTCTTAATGAAATATAGAGGATTTGTAATATTAAAATATACATTGCTACTTAATTTATAAAAACAAATGAGTAAGGAAACTGAAAATATGAACAAGGAGAAAATGGCAGCATGTTAAATAAGCAGGTAGAAGAACTACTATTTATGATTTTTGAAAAATTAGATATTAATCAGTGAGATAAACAGAAAACAAAAGAACATTTCTGATCAAAATTTGACTTGTCTAGTAATGCAATTTGACTTGTAAATGATAGTATTTATTAACAATAATGAACTTTAATGATGTTAAAAGTATTGTTTATGAATGTAAAAACTGTAAATTATGGCTTAATATTAAATAAATAAACTTATACATAAATAATAAACTTTTAGCTCTTGAAAAAAATGTTCAGATAAAAAATCAAAACGTAGAGTGTATTTGTATTAGCATGAATTGGTCTGTGATCTGACATCAAACTTAAACACATTAATAAGCTCTGGATAGTAGACTTGCAAATATACGAAGTAAGATTCTTGTTTACGAACATTAGAGTGCAAATGAAAATAAATTATATTTATAATACTAAGTTACCTTGAAAATCCCACAGAAGGACATCGCGTATTGATTCATGAACGAAGTAAAAATTCCCAAGTGCCTATAACAGAATTAAATAATATAATTAAATTTATAAAAGATTATGAAAAAAGATTGTCCAACATAACTCTGGCAATTAAATTAAAAATTATATTAGTATATAAATTTATTGTTTTTCAAGAGTTTGAAAGATAATAATGACAGAACTTATAAAAATTAAAAAAACTAGAGGTAAATGCTATTTTTATTGGAAATAAGGTATAAAAGTAAACATTAGGAGTTATTATTAATTTACTAACAATTATGTAATACTAGCAGAGTACCTTCATATGTGGTTGACGTATATTTGTATTGATTTAATTTGTATTTGTATTTGGGTTGAGTTTAATTTACTGAAATTACATCTCAATAACTATATCAAACTATAGTTTATAAACTTACCAAAGCTTATAAATTTAGTTTACTATTGCCTTGAAAAACCAAGAGAAGGAAAAGCTTCTGCTTGTAACATGACATTTGTAAAGTATAACTTACCTTGAAAGATGAATAACAGCAAACATTTACTATCACCTGTTTAATTGTGTTTAAAAGTGACTTTTACAGGTGATTACAAACACATTTACTATCAGGTGATTAAGCTAAGTGCAAATTAAAGTATAGATAATTGAATGTTGAAGTTTTCAAGGCCAATGAGGCGGAAATTCCTGATGGAATTTCTAATTAAAAATAGGAATATCTGTTAACCAAGGACTCTAACTAAGAATGTCCATGTAAAATGTCAGCTCAATATATCCAGTAGTTTCTACGTGATTAAACACGCACACGCACACACACACCATTACATTTTTACATAATAGAATAGATTTGGTAACAAAATGAAAATATTGGGAATGACTATAATTTAAGCTACATTATTTCTTTTCCTTTTACTCTTTTTTTACATTATTCTTTTCCCAAAACTAGACCTTATTGTACAGTATATGCCTAAGATTTTATTGATTTATATCATTTACTTTATTTTTTGTGAATATTTTTAAAATCTTTTATTCACAGTAAAATAATTTAATATGGGTATAAATATTTTTTTTGATTTTTCCCTCATAACTTTCGGTTACTGCAGATATTTATAATATTAGATCAGCTGCAGTCACAACTATTCCTCACTAACTAGATTATACTGCATTTTTCTATCCAACAGCGTGCTGCATGATTCATATCACATTACCGTAGTTCATAAATCTGATCTGTTAATTAATAGCATGAGTAACTCAAAACCAACATTTTATTTTTAGGCTAAGTTTTAAAATGTTTTAAAATTTCTTTCATTCATTAATTTCAATTTATAAGTTTTGCAATGTTGTTACTGACAAGAAATGAAAATTTCATTATAGCAACAAATGCAATGCTCCTACTTCTTAAGGTTACCTCTTCTTAGGAAATTTGATCTTCTTTATTATCTGTATTTTGTTAGCGACTGTTACAAAAAGCTTGTTCTCTAAAAAATTGTACTATTTTCTCAGATTCTGCAACCACTACAACGGACAATTGCTATTGTAAAATGTGCATAAATCAAATGAGATGACTTACTAAATTAAAGTAATATATAACTTTAAAATTGTTTTGTTTTTAACCCAACTATTACAAAATTATAAATAAAAATCAAGTTTTCAGATACAATTTTATTAACTACAACATAACAAACAAAAAGATAATTGTTATTATGACACTAGCAATATAAAGATAAAGTCAGATAGCATATTAAATTTATACTGAATATAGAAAAATAAAAAGAAAGGTTTCTGTAGCAAAGCTTTGTCTAACAACAAAGCAGGAGAGTTATATAAAATAAGGAAATTTCAAAATCAACATAGAAACACCAACTACATTGGAAACCGAATAGAACAGAGAGCTGAAGATAAATATACAATTTCAAAGTTAATGGCACAAATAATTATAAAGTTACAGAAGGAAACCCAGCCTGGAACCAAGAGCTGCAACATCAAAATTCTAACTTTTCCCTTTACTGTGGTTTTCGCCATTTGTTTTCTACGGTTATAAGGTTACAGGAGAGGTAGCGATGTCAATTATGAATGGTGAATTTAAATTAACCACAAGCAGCTGAAAATGATGCTTTAGGAAGTGTGCCTTAGGGTTACTCTATTCTTAACTAAATAAACAAGCAAGACATAAACTCATGTATAGTTTTTCTTATGAACTATTACGCGAAAAAAGCATTAAGTACTAAATTTCTCTTGAATGTTGAAAGTATACAGAAAGTGACAAAACTAAAACTTTCGTTCTCGACACTTTTAAACTCTAGGAAAAATCACATACAAGAGGTTGCTGAGCGTGCAAGCAAGCAAACAAATCTGTTAAAAGGACTAACTGGTACAATATGAGAATGCACGCAGGACGACCTTGTCACCGCTTATAAGACCTATGTCAGACTCTCCATGGAATACGCTTCGGAAGTTACGTCACTGGCCAGTCAACCGAATCTACAAAAGTTAGATAAAATCCAGAACAGTGCCCTCAGAATCATCACCGGCGGAGCCTTCTCAATGCCCATTTGTGCAATGGAAATGCAAACCTGCCTAGAACCATTACAAGTAAGGGGCGAAAAACTAACCCTTAAGTTTTGCGAATACTCAAGAAGAGTAAATATGGAATAATTATATTGGAGAAAGGCTGCACGGAGACTGAAAACCCAGCTAAGCCCCCTACAACAAGCTGAAGAACTGAGAAGAAAGTATAACATCGGTGAATCAAACCCAACCCCACTCAAAACTTTCAACAGGTCGACTGTTGTCATGCTTCTCAAAATATTATCGTTACTAAACTTTAAGACCGCCAAGCATCTTGCACTCCCAGAAGAACTAAAGATTTCTGTCCTAGAGACAATCCACACTTTATATCCTGAACAAAAATGGCTGCACGTTTACACCGATGAATCTAAACTTGTTCCCACTGGAGCTTTCTCCAAGCTGTTTTAAATCAGTCAGGGCGTTGGGGCAAATGCAAGTAATTTTTATGGGAAAGTAACAGCAGTGCGACTGGCCGCAGAGGCGCTTGCTGCTCATCACCCAGCAACGAACCACCAACAAGCTGATTTCTTTATAGAATCCCAAGCCGCCATAATTGCAATATCCGACAACTCTTCAACAGACTGTTCTAACATATTCCACTGCTAAGAAGCAATCTTATATCTTTTGCAAAATGAAAGGTCAATTAGCCTTCAGTGGGTCCCAAGTCGGCATCACTAGTAACAAAAGAGCAGACAACCTAGCAAAACATGGAGCACAGATGTAAGAAGCATACGCAGAAGCCAGCCTCACCTTTGCCAAACACCTTATCGATACAACCCTGAAATGCTCCATGAAACCAGGGCATGAGGAAGCCAGCAGAAGGAAACAGTGGGCATTACTTAGCAGTCCTGGTCCTCTGGTGCCCACAAGCGATAGGGCAACTGCCGTGCCTGACTTTCGACTCCTGAAAAGACATGACTATCTCCAGGCCCACCTCTACTGTTATGGCCTAGCAGAATCTGATACGTGTCCGCTCTGTCTCAATGGTGTCATGAATGGGGACTACATTTCAAATTGTCCTAAGCTGAACGACCAGCTTTCCGGAATCGGTTGTTACTGGGAGGCTCGATGCCGAATGGCTCAACAGCCAAGTGCTGGGATTGGCTAAAGTAAAGTAAGTACTTTTAAACTCTGACAATGTGATCGTTTAAAATGTAAAACTAATTTTAACAACATAATTTCCATAAACTGTTTTGGATTTAAAAACTATATAAATATCTAAATAAATTGAAATTTTAGTAACACAATAAGGTACAATGTAACAGGTAAATCAAGAAATAGTTATTAAAGTGAATGTTGCACGCAACCAACATGGGAAACAGGGAGAATCTAATGCAAAATAAAGGTACACCATCTTTGGAAGTCAAGAAGAGGGAAGCTTCAACTCTAAAAACAATGGACAAGCAATTGTATAACCATAGTGTTGATTTTGGCAAGGAGAAGAAAAAGATTTTTCTCACATATTTTACAATAGTTCTGTTAAAATTTGTTTAAAATTTAAATAAACTATACAGCACTAAATTATTTTCAAAGAGTTATTCGAATTTTAATAGTGATTTAACCACCTACAAAACTTAATCTAAACATGAGATACAAATAAACACTTCATTAGAGAAAATCAAGGGAGAGTTGGTGTTGTCTATTAAATTGAATGTCCATTTATCAAAAAGAGAGATAACATTTTGAATAATTAGATTTAAAAAATTCAATGTTTTGAGACAAAAACAGATTTAGATGCAAGAAATAGTTCAGATTTAATAGGATACTAAAAAGACACTACACTGTGTGTGAGTGTGAGTTTAGTGTGAGTGTGTGTGTGTGTGTGTGTGTGTGTGTGTGTGTGTGTGTGTGTGTGTGTGTGTGTGTGTGAGAGAGAGAGAGAGAGAGAGTGTGTATGTGTGTGTGTGTGTTTTTGTTTAATTTAGCAACATTTTAAATTAACTTATAACGAATTAGTATACTTGATTATACTAACCAAATTTTAAAAAATTAAGTGAATTTATTCTCTTAATAATTTTAATTAGCAAAGAACTAGTATTGTAACTAGGAAGATTAAATAATTGAAATCCTATCTTGAAACTATTTTACACTGGAAGATTTAATTTCAGTTGTTAAGTATAAATTCCAACGTTTCTTAAAGTAACCGAGCACTTACTCATGAGTAGTTTGGCATTTTGAAAGAATAGAATGTCAATAAATTTGGTTTTGTTAGTATTCTTTGGTTGATATAATAAAAAAGACACAATTTATTATGTGGTTTTATACAGGTTTTTGTTAACTTAAGATGTGTTACATATGGGTTTTAATTTTGCCATATAATATAAGAATAGAACAGAAGCAAAAATGGTTTCTTTTAGAATTTTAAGCCCAGAAACAAAATACTACAAATAATTTTCAAACTGAATTTATAAATATTTCAATAGCTATTTTAAAGTGTATACCAGTTTTATAATTATGGAATAGAGTAACTGCTTCTTCAAAAACAACGACAGACAAACAATGAGTTAACTAATTACATTTAAATGAGATTTATATTTAACTATCAAACGAAAAGTGTGAACCTTTGACGCAAAAATAAATTTAAATAACTCCATTCAAGATTTTGTTCAAGCATTGTGTAACAATGGTTTGAGAATGGCCACCATTCTCAAATAGACGGAAAAAGTAAGTTTCATTTAAAAACTTAATGAATATAAAATTAAACTGTTTTTTTTTTAATGAAGTGGTAAAAATACACAAAAGAATTTTACTTGTAATATTTAAGATAAATTGTTATATAAAAAAATATTAAGTAACACATTCTGTAATATTAAGTATTAATTAGTAGTTTATAAAAATTTAGAAAAAAATATAATATTGTTATCAAAATTAACAACATAGTTATTTTATTCCTTTGATTTAAACATGTTTTACATAACATAGAGTCAAATTTAGCCTTAACATGGAGACCTCCACAACATAGTCTTTAAATCCAATACTTCCAAAACTCATGATTCCAAGTACATAGGCTAAAATGCAACTAACCATTATTTTTTTTTTTTTTTAATTCAGGAATTAGTTTTTCTGAGAGATATAATGCAAGGAATACTGATTTCAAACCAGGGTTTGAACCCATGAATTAAATCAATAATCTTAGATGTTGGTTGAGTAATTTGTTTGGTAAAAGAGGATGTAGGCTAGGTTATCTAAAATTGATGTGGCTGAAAGGGGTAGGTCTTTTGGTGTACCACGATATTCATCTTCTTTATCAGCTACACTTTTCCTTTTCATAATGACCCATGTAATAATGGTCAATATCTTACTTCTCTCATCTTGGAACCCTACTCACCACGGTTTTCGAAATTTATTTATAGGAGAAGTTCAAATTTTTACTTCTAGGGTTCATTCAAGGTTTCTGAGAATCTTCATAGTACTTTCTCACTGATGTTTTCTTGTTATAAGTATTCTTCAATAGGGCCATATTTTAGGATCATTCACCTTTTTAATGTCTGTTTATTTAGAAAACCGCTTTTAATCTATACACGTGTTTCCTGCTGATATAACATCTGATGATGTGAATTTTTTTTGAAAGTTTTAGTGTTTTCTTGTAAAAAAATGCTTATTTTAAAAGAGCCTATGCACTCTTTTTAAATCTGCACCTTCATTTTTATTGCATAGTCACTGTTATTGTTAATTATGATTCCCAAGTATTTATGCTTATAAAATTGTTCTATTTTTATATTTTGCTGATTCGCCATTATTTAAATACTATAGTTTGGTTTCTTGGTGAATATTTAACACATAAAAGGGAAGTACATTCTACGATTTATTGGACACTGTCTCTGCTGTTATTGTTTATTGTGATACCATTAACCACTACGCTAGCTGATTCATTCTACGACGTCTCTTTCAGAACAACCTCCAAACAAATATTAAAGAATAAATCCATTTTCTACCTTCAACTTGAGCTATTACTTTACATTTATACAATTTCACATTAATATATAAACACTTCCCTAGGGTAGTACATACTTTTTGTCTAATATCCATGTTTTTGGAAGATATGCCCTTTAAAATTATTTACCTTTTGGATCTTTAAGGATACAAAGAGGGTAGGAACTACTTTGATGATTTTGAGAGCTTTGGGGGTAATGGTGTCATAAGGAGTAAGTGAATTATAATGTAATTAGGTGTTTAGTATGTGTATGGGTGCAATTCGGAATGATTGCAAATTTCTTATTTGGATTTTGCTGTTTTATTTAGTTTAAGACAAATATTTACATTTGATTATATGTTTATGTATATGAAGGGTCAGCAAAGTAAAGACCTCATAAAGGCGCTTTTATGAGCTTGGTAACATGCATGAAATAACCTTCCTGCTTGGTCTATGCAGAATCTAAAGTAATAACTACAAGTTAGTTCTTATTTACAAAGGGAGTTGTACATGTTGTTTGAATTGTTTGTTAACACTTTCAAGCCTACGCCCGAGTATTGATCCGGCCATTTAATTAACGTTAGTTGCCTACGTCTATGTATAGCTCGAGTTCCTGTATTTATTTTCACAGCAACGTTATTCCAGCAAATTCTCAATTTTGTCAATATCGTTCTTTATATTGGTTACTTTTAGACCATTTAGAGTTTATTTTACAAAAAAAACTTATTTGGTTAAGTGTGTCGACCGAGACCTATCAGACATTTGACAGATTTTGGTTTGGTCAGATAATGAGTGTTTTATTAGTGCATGTTGTTTACGTTTCAAGTTTGTTGTTATTTATTTTTAATTTTATCTATCCATCATTTCGTTTATTTGTAGTTTGTGTAATTTTTGTTTATGCTTCTGAGTTTGTTGTTTCTCGCTTTAAATTTGTCTTTCAGTTATTTAATTTTTTATGTTAGAGATAATACGTTGTAGATATAATGGCTAAAGACACTTTGGGAAGCGATTCAATATGAGATATGTTAACAGTAACAGTGTTAATGAAACCGAATTTTGCCGAGGTACAATCAACATATCTTTTATTGATGAACTGAATGGAAATGTAAATAACCTGATTTTAGAGTTTTTTAAATTTTAAAAGAAATTATTTTAAATTTCATTTTCTTCTAGCTTTAAAATGACATATAACATGTAATATTTATTTTCATTGCAATTTAGAATCTGTGTAGTGAAGTGCAGTGATGTACAGTGTTGCTATTTTATTTTTTTGACTCTTTTACACATTTTTCAAACAAGCATAACGCCATCTATATGTAAGAAATCAATTCAAATGTATGAATTTTCTGAAAGCTTGTTTCATTCAATTTACAACAATGTATAATTTGTTGTAAATATGGTATTTATTATATGCCAGGATTGTTTTTATTTTACCTAAAAACCTCCTGGCAGATAGAGTAGGGCGCCTATTAAGAGGTTAAGCTTCAAAGTGTTAAGACTGTTGTGGAATAAGCTATTTCATAATTGCATTAATGTAGGTTTGGGTTATTTTTTGTGTTCGAGATATTCTGTAAGGTAGTATACGTTATAGGCTTGTCAAATAAGTTTTTTATTTAGGAATATTGAGTTTTTTAGGCAGTCATTTAGTTTGTCAATCATTGAGGTGTTGTATTCATTGGGTTGTACTTTATGTTTAATGTTGCTAACTTCTTGGTAGGGTTAATTTTTTTTAGAAGTGTTTTAAATAGTCAATAAATGATAGTGTTGTATTCAGCAAGTTTGTTGTGGTGTTTGGGAAAATGATGTATGGTGGTATTCGCATTGGTAGGTTTACGATATGCTTCCAATTTGTGTATTTCCCTATGTGTGAGTTTTTGGCCAGGGAATCTTGCTCCGTGGTGATCTTCATCAGTGTCTTCTGCTTCGAGTTCTTGTTAGGTTAAAGAGTGACGGTTTTAAAGACAGGGCTTCAATAGTATTAAAGAGTATGAGTGATTTGTATTGGGTTTGATTGCTTAATGTTTGTATTTTGTTTTTTTTGTGTGTTTGTAAATTTCATATTGTTTTAGTGTGTTGAGTTGTGGTCCTTTTTGGTTGATGTGTAAAATTTTAATGTTGTTTGATTTGGTTTTAATAGGAGACATTAAGGTGTACACAATTGAGATGTTTTAAGTATATTTAAGTTTGGTGTTTGTTTTCTTTGTATAACGTTGATAAGTTGATAATTTTTAAAAAAAGTATTTTTACAAGTATACCTCAGAATATTTGTTGTTCTTTAAAATATGGTTTTGTGTAATATGATACATAAATATTTCTGTTCAGACACTAGCAATAGAGAATTGGATAGGCCATCTCTTTCGTTTGTAGAATGGGTCATAAAATTTGTTCCCTGTGTATTTTAGGCTGGTGATTTTATTGATGTGTTTAAGAAGTCATTTATATTAACATTTTTTGGAAGATGTTGATGGTTTCATGAATCTGTATTTGTGTAGATATTTGTGATGTTAAATGAAACTAGTATGAAGTTCCATGGGATATTGAGCAACGATTGTTGCAATTTGTATGGTTTTGGATTATTTTGTGTAGGGATTTAGGTACGAGATGGGATAGGGCACGGGTTTGGTTATTTCAGGGGCATATTGAGATAACTGCTTCCTAAAGTTTATGTAGGGCAATTAGTTTTACAAGTACAGGTTCAATTTGTTTTAAAACATTCTTGAAACAGCTATCCTCATTTAGAGAATAAGTACTACAACAGTCAAGTGCTTACATATCAATATATTTCAAGTGTATAAGTCAAAAATAAATGCAGCAGTGTGCAACCCAATTACCTATTCCTTAACCTTGATATTTTTGGCGATTTTATCTTTTATTCTCATGTTCGGCAACTGCCCTTAGTAAAACATGAGCAAATCCTGAATTAGTAATTACATTTAAAAAGAAGTATATTAATAACATGCAGAAATATTGGACTTGCTTACTGTAAAATTCTCAGCGGAAGAAAAGTCTTCATCAAGGTAAACACGCACTTTGTCAAAAAGTCGTAGCTCTTCGCTTGTCTCCAATAACCTAAGAGACATAATAGATATTATCATAGAATTTTAAACTTATAAAATTTTATGTTACCAACATATAAATATTCATCAAAACAGTAATTATTAGTTTAAATTTAAAATAACTTGTTTAACCAATAGTGGTGTTACTATTCTATAATTCATTATAAAATACAACTTAGACTATCAATATTTTTGTAATCTAGCTTATTTTTCTTATACTATTTTAAGTTCATATTAGCTTGTATATTAGGATGGTCCAACAAATTATTTTTTTTATTTCTAAGTTGTGATAGCACTGAAAAGTTGCTAAATATATGGATAAAGAAAGGCAAACAATCTTTTCAAAATCAACATTTTCTGGTCGTGCATTGACCTTAATTTTGACAAAATAAGATCAAAACTTAATTTTTGCTTTATTTAAACAAAATTTCATTTTGAAGTTTTCTTAATGTAATAATATCTTATTATATAACATCTTCTATAGATAATTTGATCTCTTCCGGTCGCGCATAGGGACTAAATATTGGAAATTACATTTTTTTAAAGTTTTCTTCTATAACGTTAATGCTTTTTTTAATTTAATAGTTACGTTATTTTTACAAACTATTACATTATGAAAACATCATGTTCAAACATTTTTAAAATTATCACAAAAATGTAGTTTTTTCATATTTTTTAAGACCTATGGGCAACCAGAAAATCTCAACCGATTATGATAATTTTTTTAATCTAAAGGTTTTGCAACTTGTCTGTAATACTGTATTAAAATTATTGTAAATTATTACACTCAACATTTACATCACAGTTCTCTCATTCCTAGCACTGTCATATTATATTTTGTCAAACCATTTCAGAAAACTTACATCAATTAGAACTTTCTATGTACTCTTTAACTCATAATATTCGACTAAAAACACAGACTATTTTAAATGATAGAATTTCTCGGAAATGCATGAATAAAATTTAATAAGAAAATGCTAGGAATGGCAGTAAACTATGAGACGCAACATATTAATAGCTTGTGTTTGATTGTCATTGTTAACTATCAGATACCTAAATATTTACTATAGTTAATAATAAGGATAAATTCAAATATTTAGGACCAGTTCTGTATTTAATCTAGAGCATGTTTGATTTCATCTTCAGTTGATAGAATGGAGAAATGTGCAAATCTATCACTTGCGTAAGGTGAGTAGGCTACAGTAGATACACTAATGCAACTTAACCCTTTGATTAGCAACATACGCCTGCCCTGATATGGCCCATGGGAGCAACATATTTTTGACTAATCTTTACAGTTGTTCTTTATTTTTCTCTAACTTCTTAAATTATATTAATATCTGTAATATTTGTTAATGTTTTTTTATGTGCTTGTTTTCTCATGATAACCAAGCTTCATCTTACGTTTACTGATAAAATCTTTGCTAATAATTATCTGTTAATCTTTTTTTTGTAAAATACTTATTCATTGTAAAATACAGCAAAAACTTGGAAATGATCAGCAAACACATAAGAGAAACGACAGAATTTGAAGACAAAAGAACTTCTTCACTATTCAATCGCCTATTTATTGTAATATACTGCACAGACTTTGATACTATCTGTAAACATGTGGGAAACCCCATAGACTTTGGACACAAAAGAATGGTGACTATGTACTCTGTGTAGTATTTATTGTCTAGATAGTTGCAAACATTTAACCTACAATACAGCACAATACACAGGGACATAAATCATAAACATACGGCAATGCTAATCTAAGAGAAATGGTGGAACATGAATGCTAATCAAAGGGTTAACTGTCAATATCAATGGATTTTGATTATAAGTAGTTACTACATACTTTAAAAGTATTCTAAAGCATTCACTTGGTTATGCAATAATTACTTTTAGTTTAATCTCTGAATTCAAGATGATTATAACAAGAAACTTTAGATTTTGACTGCTTAATTGTCTTTGCAAATAAATCTAAAGCACATTTATGTAATTGTTTATTGTAAGTACCATGAACTTTTCTCGTTGGTTGACGACCCTCACAAATGAAAAGCTAAATTTTTATAATAATGTCAGACATAGTCTGGCTATGGATATTGTGCATTAATAGTCAATAAGAAATATCTACAATGATGAATTGGAAAGTTAAACTTGAGTTGAAAATTATACTACAAACATCAACATATCCAATTACTCACATGGAACTTTGTATGCTGTGTCTCATCAGGCAAGCGCACTTTTATAATTGTTTGTAAACAAATAACAAATTAAACATAAATACCCCAAATTAAACCACCCAGAACATACATCCAGGAATTACACCATGGTTTCGTTAATAAAAAAACACTATAAAAACAAAATTTGACCATAACTAAATCAGATACAAGCAACATAAGTTGTAATTACCAATAAAAAGATACTGGGTTTCATTAAAAGCAACAATATCGCTTAATAAAAGATGCTACCACTAAATACAATACCCCAATTAACAAAAAAACTTTATAAAACAACACACATAATGATACATAATAACAAGGAATAAATTAAACCAAATGCCCCCAAACCAAATGTAGGGAGCTATAGTGAGCCATCTTACTTACTGCAGCGGTCGCGGCACGCTCACACGCCCCCGATCATACGCTCACTTACCCAGCCGCCAACCCTTTCGTTGACTGGCTCCTAAGCGCAGACCCACCACTTGCGTCCGCTGCAGAGTAAGAATTTTCGTAGCTAGGAACGCTGTGCAATGCTCGCCAAAATCTGCCAGTGAACCAGTCACTGGACTTATTTTTTCAAAAAACCTAACTTGCTGGGGATTTAACCCTTTTCAGGTGTGTCTTCCCGGGGAAGGAGTTCTTTTGAAAGGCATCTTGACGGCAAAATGACCATTGTTGTTTTAGGAGTGTGTAAGAAATTTGTTTAAATAAATAAACTGTTTTTGTTTGCAAGTTAGTTGAAAAATGCTTTATTTTTTAATTTTATAATGACTTATTGATCTATGTATAGCACAGTATACATTTATTTCAAATTTTAGTACAATTTTCCAATATTTAATTTACTTTTTAAAAAACGCAATACTCACTAATTTAAACTTAAATTTCAATTTTTGAATAATTAATCCAATTCATTAACCTCTCAACATAAAATAAAAGAAATATAAAATTTTACATGAATTTTGGTTTTGCTCTTTGTTTACTTTCAACCCTTTTGGTCAAACATTTGTTTTTCAACCTCTATTTAAACTTTCTCTTTCTCATTTAAATTTTCAAAGTATCAGAACTACTTAATACACTTTTACTTCAATTTCTCTTGTTATTTAAATCTTGGAATATTATATTTCTGATCTTAAATTAAATTCACTAGAATTTTCCTCTATAAATTTTTTAAATAATTACTACAAGTTATTTTTTAAATCCTTTTGCTTATGGCAAATTTTTACTCTCCAATACCTTCAGAATCTATTCCCTATATTTATCATAAAATACACAAGTTAAATTTATGACAACAACAACATAATTATGACCAAAACAACATAATAACATTCATTTGCTAAAATTTACCTTTATCAATGTAAAATTTATTTTCTCTTTAAATTTATAGAATTTACTTTCTCTATTTTTCATTTAATAAACAAGTTAATTTTAATGACAAAACAATATGAAAACATTTACTAAATAAAATTTACATTAATCAATTTCAAATTTATTTACTTCTTTAAATTATAGAATTTACCTCCTCTATTTTTCATTTAATAAACAAGTTAATTTTAATCTAAAAAACTTGTAATCAGACATCTTGACATATAACTACTTTCAAAATTTACTTATTAAATTTTTTTTACTACCAACAATATAATGAAATTTCCTTATCCTAGGCACAATTCATAATTTAAATAAAATAAAATCTTACAGCTAAACATAAAAATAATTAATCTAATTTAGGTTTTAGCTAGACCCACTGAGCCCACAATAGGTAGGGACCTAAATTACACAAGACAGATATACCAATTTGCCTCTTAATTAATTAACTGTACCAATCTCCCATCCCACCCCCTGGCTAAATTCCTAGATAATCACTTTAAAACCACATTATATTAAAAAACCATTTCTCAATAAAAAATATTCTCAATTTATTCAAAAAATAAAAAAAATTAAAAATCCCACAATACTCCACTCTATACGGAGGTTCTTTACCAATATTCCTATTCAAGAAACCATTAACCTTCTGCAAAATATATTCATAGATTTGCACTGCACAGCTCACAAACACAAATCAACAGTCTAAAAAAATTAGCATCTCACAAAACTATTTCACTTAAAATGACAGTTTCTACAACTAAAAAAGGTTTTCGTTACTTCGCAATCAAGAAGTATACATAATTTTTATAATTGTATAAACTATATAACTACTAATTAAATTTGAACAGCGACAGTAATAACTCCTATTTTTTATCCCTTTCTTGTTCAACTGCTTGGTAGAACCCAACATTTCTAACAGTGCTAAATAATCCTAGTAATATTTTAAAAACCATATTAAAAAACCAAAATATCTTATTGTCAACAAATAGTGAAATGGAAAAAAAATTCAAAAACAAGACACTAATGAATCAAACTTAAAATATGGAAATCTAATTATCATTTCAAATAATACCAATATTATAATTTAATTAATCAACTTTACTGAAATCTCTTAAATATACCTGACAAAGTATTTCACATGTTGCATGCTCTGTTCATAGTTTTTACCTCCAACTTCTTGGCAATGAAGTGCTAGAAATTTTGGGTCTAGCCGCGACACAGTCTGTATAAAATATTTAATTCAATTAATAAGAGAATAATTAATAGCTTGATAGGAGAAAATGTTGGCACTTAGTATTGGCAAAAGATGACTTTATTAAATGACCTAAAATTTAAAAAAATGCTTTATAGATTTAGAAAAAATCTTCTTATAAATTGAGATTGCTTGGAAATTATTGCTTAGGTGCCAATTTAAAAACAAAACTGTGGCTTTCAGCCCTTAAATTTGACGCAAAGACAGAATACAATGAATAACAATAATAAATTAACAGAGAACCACACAGATAAATTTAAAAATGGCAAATCTGTGAGTTGCCTTGAGTATATGTAACAAAGAGGCCTAAGAACAAAGAAAATTGCTAAAATATTTACCTATAAAAAATGATCTTTAAAGATGTAGATGATGGTGTAAGGTGTACACATCAATAGAACTGTTCAATAAACACTTTCAATTACTTAAGTTCAAATGTTCACTAAAATAATAACAAAAGTTTCACTAGCAGTTTACTGCGAGCTAAACTCTTGTTGAATAATGTTCAATAATAAAGTAATGACAATATGTGGTTAATAAATAGTTAAAAGGTTATAAAGTGGTTGACTTTGTTTTGAGATAATTCACAACACTTATTTAATGAAATGATTGAGAAGATAAAATTGGATTAAAATAACGTGCAAGAAATGAGTTCAAAATGGCGAAAGAAAGAAGGAGGAGAAAAAACTTGACAAGAGTTGAGTACACACTGCCAAAAATGGCAAGAGTATTGCGCAGTAGAACATGCGCCATAGCACGCTCACAATAGGTTATGTGCAGTAGTTTGACAGAAAACAAGGTTAAACGAATTTTGAGAATTGTACCAAATAAAAACAGTAATAACTTCTAATACTAAATTATGTCATTTTACCTTAGTTTGAGTTGCACTGCATTACAAATGTCATTCATATGTTGTTGAGTGTGAAAGATCTGTGATTATCTGCCAACAAGTTTTTATACCTCAAAAATGTACTATCCACATCAACTAACTTGATAGGAACATACTTAAAGTGGGGAAATGGGAAGTGTAATGGATGATATACCTGTACATCGTTTTTCTCTTATGTTTTACTGAAAATTTTATATTTATTCAACAACAGTTTTTTTTTAATTATAAATGGGTTTATACAGTCGGCGCCGCTTATTGTGATCACGGTTAATGTTATCATTCGGTTATTGTTATCATTTCATTGAAAAACAAAAATGGACGTATATTAATACATTGTAATTAGGCCGCTTATTGTAATCATCTGCTCGCTTATTATTATCACTTAATTTGCTATTCAAAATCATATGCGTCAACGTATACTAGCATAGACCAAGTAAAAATGTCTACAAAGTAGTGTAAACAGCACGTGCAACACACAATGACGCCCAATTTATAGAATGTTTATTTTTAGAATAACAGAAATACTTTATAACAGTTTCAGCACTTAGCACAGTTCTCAGAATGTCTCCCTTACTCTTTGTTTACGCAAACACCCTAGCCTCGCTGAGTCGATTTTAGTTGTTTGTTAACATTAGTTGAAATTACTACTGAACCATTTACAGTACAGTCCTACTGTATTTTTTAACAGTGAATTTTTATGAACGTTTATTACAGTATTTCAGTGTGATTTTACATAACTTAATTTTTAAAGATCTTTTTCGTTTGTTTTGTAGAGTTTAGTGTCACTTGAAGTTTCAAAGGACAGTATAGCAAGATGTCCAAATCTCAAAAGAAACGACGCGATTTAAATCTTAAACAAAAACTTGATATTCTAGATAGGTACAGTAAATTACCAAAAATTAGTCAAAGAAACGCTGCTTCTCAACTTGGCGTTTCTCAACCTCTCTTATGTAAAATATTGAACAACAAAGAAAAAATCTTGTCATTATCAAAGTGTAATGCAAATGTTGACAACAAAAGACATCGTTCTGGGAAGGATCCGCAAGTGGAATCAGCTTTGAAATTGTGGTTTAAAAATGTTCGTGAAAAAGATGCTCGAGTTGACAGCCCACTAATGCATCTAAAAGCTGAGGATCTTGCCAAAAAAAATAGGAAAACAGGATTTTAAAGCCGCAGATGGATGGTTCAATCGATGGAAGAAAAGGGAAAACATTGTTTACAAGAAAACGTGTGGTGAAAAAAGAAATGCTGATTTTGTTGGAGCTGAGGACTGGTTACAATACGAATGGCCAAAGATTTTGGCCGAGTATTCTCCTAGCTGCATATACAATGCAGATGAAACAGGACTATTATCGTGCTTTACCCAAACATACTTACTTATTTAAAAATGAAATTGCTAACGGCTGTAAAATATGTAAACAAAGAATAACTGTTTTGTGTTGTGTTAATATGGTTGGTCATAAAGAAAAACTCTTAATTATCGGTAAATCTAAAAATCCATGTTGTTTTCAAGGTATCAAAAAGCTACCGGTTAAATATCATTCAAACTCCACTTGGATGACATCAAAAATTTTTAATGAATGGCTGACTAAATGGGATACCAGCCTCAAACGCAACATTGTCCTTCTACTAGACAACTGCACTGCACATAATGACATAAGCACTACGCTTATGAAGAAGAAGAAGGCACCGATGATGACGAAAATGATAAATGTGTACCGCAAAGATCTAAGCAGGAAGTTCACCAAGCTCTTGAGATTCTAAGGCAGTTTGTTCAACAAAAAGCAGAAAATTTCAACAAACATTATGAATATGAACAATTTATAAACAATATTTTACGAGAAGACTACAGACAGTCACATATAGAGGAATTCACATATAGAAAATGTAAATGTAAATTTGAAGTGTAAATAAGATTGAAGTGTTTTATAATGAAGTTTTATGTGTTATAATGTTTTGATCAAGTGTTTTACGTAGTTCTATATATTTTTTTCAATTATGCTAGATTCAGTGTTTTTAAAAAAAATCTACAGTGGAATAAAATAAACTGACATGAAATATGCCCACTAATTTTAACAAGTAGAAAACTAAATTACAGAAATTCTACTACTGTATATAAAACTGTCCGGAATAGCATCAAAATTTGGTAAGTACAGTTTAATTATAGTGTTACAGAGTTAGAATTACTTAATGTAATGATAGGCTTACATATCGTTCAGAACAAACAGTTGTGGCAATAATACAGTGAGTTCAATGCAGTACGGCTGTAGACTACATCGTGATTAAGCGTTCGGTTATTGTTATCAAATATGCTTCTGACAAATATGATCACAATAAGCGGCGCCGACTGTATTATTAAACATAATAAGAATAAAAATAACATTTAAAAATAAATAATTAATTAAAAATTGTTTGTTTCTGCTTAGATTATTAAAATTCTTAAACTGAGCACTTTTTCAATAAAAGCAAATAAATACATCAAAACTAAAATGTCAGAAAACTGTATTGAACCTAGGTATGTTACTGTTTAAAATTATAATAAACATTGGAATAGCTACTTACACTTAAGAATTCTTCTGTCCACAACTTTAGCATAACGGAAGGCTAGAACAAACAAATGTTTAAATAAAAAAATGATACACGAACTTTAGTACATAATTTTGGGGAAAAAACCAATAAATTACAAGTCTAAACTCTAAATTAGAATATAGATGATTGACAAATAAATTAAACTAGCTGCTAATGTAGTTAGAAAATCTTCCAAATAAAAGTAACATCATTGTTTATTGTTTACTTCTTTTCTTAAAAAAATAAATTAAATACAACCAGAAAAGTCCCAATTTAGAAACACCTGAAGTATATTAGTGTGAAAATGATTGTAATAAACTGGTGAATTTTGTTATCCATCACTAACGGCAAAAACTTTTACATTCGAATTTCAGAAATTAACAATTTCCTGAAGATATTATAATGTATGTAGAACTTACTGAAATGTAATTTTTTCGATTGTATTAAAATACACTCATTATTGTCTACGATTACCATTGAGTAGTGATGTTAAGCTAGGAAACTGTGGTTTCTAAAGGCAGATGACCTTTAATGTGGTTTAAAAGTGTATGTGACTTGTATATGGTTTGTTTATTTACTGTTTTCATTTTGTGTTTTCTGTATGTTTGTAACTTTCATATTGTGCTTGGTATTGAGATGCGGTTGTTTTTTGTTGATGTGAAGAATTTCTAGGTTATAGTTGATGGTGTGTAAGTGTGACTGGTTTCTATTATATGAGGAATGAATACACAATAGAAACAATGAATACGCAATGAATTATGTTTCTATTATGGTTTCATTTTTAATAGAATGGATGTATTTTTTTAAAATCATTTTTGCAGGTCTCAAATCAAGTAGCAGCTCTCTTGCAAAATAAAGAATTGGTTACAATCTGTCCAGTTTAATTTATGTTTGCAAGTGTTTTGAGTTTATATATTTGTTTGTATTGTAAATTAATTTGTTGTTAGTTTTAAATGCTATCCTTAAATGTGTTTTTTAATAATTTAAAATTTTGTTTATGTATGTAATTGTGATAATGACTCTTCTTCTGTTGTGATATTTTTGTGTAATAGGATACAGTAGCATCAATTTATGTCTCTTTGGTACTAAATTTTGTTGATGTCTTTGTTGGTGTATTGAATAGAGCTACTTCTTTTAGTCTTTGAAGCATTGACCTAAAGAATCTATAGGCATCATATTTATGTTGGAGTAGATGGTTTGAAGAGTTGTGGATTTTATCTGTCGCAGATGATTTTTTATAGAAACAGGATACATGATAGCATTTAAAAATAACAACACTCTACATCACAGCATGCAGCCCACAAACAAAAAAAATAAATGCCAAGTGCCAATTATATTTAAACTAAACTATACAGAAACAGAATTAAAATTTTAAGCAACATAATTTGTTTTCCAAATTAAACTCAAAATTATTTCAACCTTATATTACGAAGCTATAGTTGACAGTGGTTAACTTATGGTACTGTACTCTGACACAAATGTATTACTATTCTTAGTTAGAAATAACATATAACTCAAGATATCTTGAACTTGTTTAATCACAAATAAGTTTCATAGAATTTTCTACACAATTCTTCACCTTTTTATCTGGTTACTTGTGCTCTGTACTTCCAAGTTTGTACTTGAAAATCATTAAAATTGTTAGTTTTATTTAAAAATGTATTTTCTTAAGCAGGTTATTTCTTCAGTGCTCAGTTGGCAATTGAATGATTAATCAAGTGGTTTAATAACAAGAACTGTTGAAGAAAACTGTTCTGTCTGAATAGACAGAAGTAAATTAAAGTAAAGCTTACAAGTATAAATTTCAGAAAATTTTTTTTCAACATCAAAATGGTACTTGCTTAAAAACTTAAACTTCCTTCCTACTGACAATTATATAGGAAATGTAAAGATAAAACTAAAATATGGATAATATTTTTGTAACTTTTTAAAATATGATCACCATAAATTTTAATTTTACAAATTTAAAAAAAATTAGATGCCATCATGTAACAAAAGTTTACATAAAATTAAATGTTTATGATGTAGTATTCAATACTCCAATAACTTTTTCTTTTTAATGTAAAAATAAATCCCTTAAACCGTAGATTACTTATCTCTAAATTTTGTCACACGATTACTTATGTATTGTCAATTTGACTATTCCAACTCTTTTTTTTTTAATTTGCCAAAATAGTGTTTTCTTATTAATGTGTTAAATATCGTAATATCCCATACTTCTTTAGCGCTTGGAACAAATTATTATAGTATCTACAAATTCTACTATCAGGAAAAAAATTATTACGATTACTCCGTTTTAATGAAATAATAGAAAACAAATGTTTAATAAAAGTCTTTTAAAAATAATGTTAAAACATTTTTTATTTACAAAAAACACAATGTAACAAACTAATGAGTTGTACAAGCTTTTATTAAAATGTAAGAATTTTTACAAAAATAAGTAAAAAGAACGCAAAGATAAAAAACCACTTGTAGATATTTACAAACTTGGCTGTAGTAGCACTTACTTATATTTGATGAGAACGGCTGTTTCGGGAGATGTGTCTCATTGTCAACTCAGACCGTAACTGATCTCAAGGTTTTCATATATAAGGTTATTAGGGTGGGAGTGGGATATTATGGTGGTGTGGGTGTACTTTGTGAGTTTTAGGAGTTATGATGTCAAAAAGTGTGTTTGAGTTTTAATGTAATTATGTGTTGAGTATGTGTGTAGGGTGTAGTTAGAAGTTGGGGTATCCCAACCCCACCCTAACCTACGAAAACCTTAAGATCAGTTACAGTCTGAGTTGACAATGGGACACATCTCCCGAAACTGCCAACAAATATAAGTAAGTGCTACTATAGGCAAGTTTGTAAATATTTACAAGTGTTTTAGTGAAAAGAAATAGCTCACGTGAAGATGGAATCAACAAAGATAAAAAAAGTCACACAATCACTTGTGTATGTCAAAAAAGCTTTGTTTCACTAGTGGTGAAACTTTAGTGGTGAAACTGCGCATATGACATCGGCTACTCTAGGTACTGGGAAGATGAATCCGCACGAACCGCTCATTTGTCAGATACAACAATTTTTAAATAGGGCATAGTCATATTGATGAGGTATAAATGATCTAGGATTAATAAAGTAGGCTCAATTTTAAGACAATCGATCAATTTTATTATTATTACCTATTAAGGATAATAAAAATATATAACAAACAAAAAAATTCTGGTAAGCTAATGAAATATCATAGTCTAAAATATAGGGTAGGCCCATATCACATGTGCAGGGGTTGTGTAACTTATTAAGTAAAACACCCTCTCATTTGGGTCAAAAAAATGTAGACCAAGAAGAAAAAAAGATGAGGATTGATAACAATCATACTAGATTGTTTAAAGGTATGACTAAGGAAGAGATATAATGAAAACTTGTTACTGAGTGAGGGGGAAAATTATTGTATAATCTGGACAGGGTTGCTTATCTGAAATTGATATAGCCTCTGCAAGTCATAAATTATTACACAGAACAATGTTGACTCAGAAATATTTTTAGGTATACTTTCGAATTTGTAGCTAGTTGTATAATAGATCATTTGAAGTAGTAGAAAATATAGCTCAAATGGTATATAAGAATTTGTAAAATTTTTCAAAAACTGAAATTTATATATTTGTACATTTTTTAAAATAATATCAATAACTTTGTAATGGTTTACAGTTCTGATTTAGATATTACATTTTGAATTCATTTAAAACAATAAAGATTCAAGTATTTAGTAGTGTGTGTGTGTATGATACTTTTTGTTGCCAAATATGGACTAACATTCAGCTTCTTTACAATGTTAAATTTCATTTTAAACTTCATTAGCATAGATATTGCTGTCTTGCCTACAAAGTAAGACTACATAATGAGAATTTCAAACTATTCTACATGTTCCTAGTCAGGTAGGCTAGACCCAGAAATGAAATCATATCTATTATTTTAACTATGTTAACCATCATGAATATTAATTGCAGATTATTAGTTTTATAATATGTCTTAACATATTGTCATACATTTACTTTTAATGTCATTCAACAGCATGGTGATTTCCTGTAGCCTCAGAATATACTAAATTAGTAGTAAAAATTATAAGGTTTTGTTAAGGTTTTTGGGATTCTCAAGGATAAATGTGCCACAGAGCTTGAATCAAGATTTCAATTCCATAAACAATTTATGGCAGGTGCACAGGTAAATAGAGTTGGGCTGGAGTCGAGAAAAGCAAGGGCAGATCGAGATATAATAAAATCCTTTCTACAACAAGATGAAAATGCCAGTTATCGATTTCATGCAATGAACTTAAAAATGCAGAGTAAGTGGTTAACCATAGCTGGGTTTTGGATCCCATTAGCTCTGAAATGGCATACCTTAATACATGACTTGTTGCCTCCCCTACTGAACTTCTACCTTGATGCCTTCAAGTACAGAGTAACTTAGTAAGATGGGGAAAAGCCTTTGAACAATCTTGCTATACTTGTGGTGATGCAATAGGTACAGCCATGCACTTATTGATGGGATGTAAGATGCTTCTTGATAGGGGTCTTTACTCATGTTGCGATGATAGAATACCTCAAATCCTACATGAAGCTTTAGGTCTCTCGGTAGCTAGATTACAAAAAGGATTAACCGCAGGCAGAAGAGAAATCCGCTTCATAAAATCAGGGTCAACTGTAAACTCTAAGAGGTAAATGATGTAGCTGTTACTAAAATGACTATAATACTGTATAACGAAACAATATTTGTGTTAAAAATTGAGAAGGTCGTGATTTTTAAATTAGTGTCCAGTACCCTGATTTTATGCTCTCTATATTTTATTTTTTTAAAGAAAGAAATTGGAGGTTGAATTCAAGAATTAAGTAAAACTAAAGTGGGATTCACCAACGAATCTTGAATTTCAGCTTAAAAAATATGGCCACTATTATCTCAAAGAAACAATTGAAAAATATATTAGAAGCCTATGTTTTCTTACACCTGCCTGTGAAATAAAACCATTTTGACGGTTGTATAACCATGCCTCCATTTGATCCTGCTCTATAATACAGTGATACAATATACATGTCGATAAAAAATTAACATATTTTGGTAAATATTGAGTTTTATTAATGTTTTTAATTTTTAAAAAAATACTGAATACTTCATAAGTATACAGTAATGTATAAAATTACAACCAAATCTAGACGTAGTGCAGTGCTGTATAAATATACCTATGAATTAATCACTTAAACAATAGTTTGACTATCCGAACTCTAAATTTTGTGAAGACATCAGGAAGACACTGATGAAGATCGCCACATAGAGATCGAATACGTTCTGTCTCAGTATGTTTTAACAAATTTACAAAATTTAAAGTTCGGATAGTCATGAACTATTGTTTAAGTGATTAATTAAGATTCACCGAACGTAATGGACTACAAAATTCATGAATACCTATGAAGTATCTAGTCAGGATAAATTTGGTTGTAATTATCTGCGTTGGCAATAAGTCTCAATATTTACCAAAATTACAACCAAATCTATACTGATTGGATACTTCTTAGCTATATTTTAATTAGGTATATAGTAATGTTGTATAAAATTATAACCAAATCTATCCTGACTGAATACTTCATAGTATACAGTAACTTATAAAATTACAACCAAACCTAGACGTAATGCAGTGTGCTACTGCAATATAGCTACTGCGCACACGGTTCACGCTACACATGTCATTATAGACTAAGAACTAAATTGTGAAAAAAATTAATTTTCCATATTTTCTGTGGAAAAAAAGCTGATATTCATATTCTACACATTAAAACAAGTAATTAGAAAAAAACTGCCGTCAATAAGACTCAATATTTACCCATATTTTTAATATTTTTTCTGTTTTGTACATTACTATATGATATAGGTTACTACATTATGAGGTTATTTTAGTTTTTCAAACATTTTTATTGTTTTTGGTGTGCTATAAATTTTTATTATTTCCACAAGTGCCTAAGTACATTTTACACCATCTGGTAAGATTTTCTCAATTAAGTGCATGAAAATGTAACATTTAACTCTTGAATTTTGTAGTCTATTACATTCAGTGAAACTTAATACATTAGTTTATGTCTATCCAAAAGTTCAGATAATTATAAACTAATGTAAAAGTGATTAAGTAACACTTCAGTTACTGACTAAAAATTGTATAGGATTTTGAAACACATTTGATTTTAGAATTATTTTACAGACTCCATTGATTTTATCAATCATAATTTTTAACCTTAATTTAAGAATCTTACATTAAATATAATTGTTTATTCATAAGAGCAGTGATTTGTTTATTTATAAGAAATCTTTAAAACTTTATAATTAAGAGCATTTGTTCAAGACATTATATCAACATGCAAACTCTTTAAAACTGGTCTAATTAATAATATTTTTATATTTTATTGGTAAATTCGTATTCTAGGTTTAAACTAAGAAAATGAGTTGGTAGAACAATACTTTCCTTCATTTTGCAATTGATTTGAAATATCTCCATGACAGTAATATTACTCAATAATTTGGATATTAAACGAAAGTAAATATTACCGAATTACTGAAAGATACAAAATGGGAATTGAACATTTCATAATTTTGTTTTTACTTACATCTTCAAAAATTGATCCAACATTTGCAGTTACAAAAAGCGCAGGAATAATTTTTTCTGCCATTTTCGCAAGAAATACGGAATAATTTTCGGTCAATATAAAACTAATTGATTACATTTGTAGCCAATCAGTAATTGTACATCTATATTTAGTATGATTTATTTTAATATACACATTGGAGATCCACTGCAACTGAAAAAACCAACACATGTCACTCACTATATTCCTTTTTGTGCGCTCAATATACCACGCCCACTTGTATTGACGTCAATAATAATATTTAAACAAATCGTTAAATTTTACTTATTTAAAATAATTTTTATAGTATTATTTTAATTTAATTTCTACAACTTTTGTTTAATTTCCAAGCTACGTAAAACACCTGTTTTCATTAATTTTTTAAAACATAATAACTATTTTACACACAATTTACAAAAATGTTTCTGCCTAGCAGACGACAGATACGCCCAATGCCGTAATCAACTTTTTACTGAAGATTCTTAGAAAATGATAAATAAACTATCAAGTCTCCATTCATGTTCGAAGTAAATTGTGAACAACGAAAGGTTTCAATTGGTCGACGGTAAGCAATATGGTAAAAATTTTACAATTTTAGTTCATATTAGTTCCATACCTCTTGATAATTAGACTTTAAATTATTTTGACTAAACAATGTCAAGCTGATGATTCTTTACAAAAATTGTACTAGCTCCAATCTTTGTTTGTTTTCACATAGGATACTCAAAGATACATATTAAACAAGATAACGGGGTTCATTCCTATTGTATTTATCCTGAATATCATCTTACAAAAAAAAGCTCTATTTTCACATCATCCAGAGCTGAGGACACTAAAGATGGGTAAAAAAAAAAATGTATCCTTGTTATCTATGCCAGTAGCCGCAACCAAATATTTCTGTAATAGTTAACTTTTATAATGTTAAAGATTTAACATCTGCTACCTTGACATGCTAGATTTTGCTAAATCTAGCTGTTTCTTTCATACTCTTTTGGCAATATATATTACTGGTAGGTAGGTCATTTGGCGATGTTATGCTACTAGATGTATGCTGCTTATGAATGTTTATTAAATATTTATCAAACAATAAATATTTGTAGTACGTTTCTATCGTTCCTGAGTGACAATTTTCTGGATTTTTAGTCCATTTTTGTACACAATCAATATGCAATACATCATAAGTTGACAAAAACCTGTAGAAAACAACACAATAAATTGTCTTTTTTATTATATCAAACAAAGAATGCTAAAAAAAATTTATTAACATTCTATTCTATCAAAATACTCTTGAGTAAGTATTCGGTTACTTTATAAAATGTAGGAATTTATACTTAAAAAACTGAAATTAAATTGTTTATATCTAATCACTTTTACATTAGTTTATGACTATTCGAACTTTAAATTTTGTAAATTTGTTAAAACTTACTGAGACAGAACGTTTTCGATCGCTTCGTGACGATCTTTATCAGTGTCTTCTGCTTGGAGTTATTAGGTTGAGCAGTGACGGTTTTAAAGGCAGGTTTTTGATAGTATCGAAGAGTATGTGTGATTTGTATTGGGTCTGTTCGTTTAATATGTTTATATTTCGTGTGTTTGTAAATTGCATATTGTTCTAGCATGTTGAGATGTGATCTTTTTTTGTTGATGTGTAAGATTTCTAGGTTATAGTAAATGTCTGTGTATTTGTGTCCTGTTTCTTTTATGTGATTGTAAAATATTGAGTTGGTGTTCTGTTTGTGTTCCTAGATTCTTTGTTTGAAGCTGTGACCTGTTTGCCCAATGTAGAAATTGTTGTACTTGTTACAGTTTAATCTGTATACGCCTGATGCTTGTAGTTCATCTTTGTTGTTGGTATAGATTTTTTAGAGTATAGTTAAGAAGTATATGTTGTTTTATATTGTAATTTATTTTTAATGTATGATTTTTTGAATAACTCCAGTCAATTAGGATTATGTCACACACGGGAAAAGACATTTAATTTTATATTCAGCTGTTAAATATAGTTTTCATTGTTGACACTTTGAATGCAAACTAAAGTAATTAATAGAACGTCTCCGCCGTACGTTATTTCCAGAGACTTAAAGTAGAAAGTGACCATTGTTGTTTAATGTATTGATTTTAATTTCCTTTCACATTATTAGCACGCTATTTTGGATTAAGGTCAGTTTTTTATGTTGTTCATGTTTTGACTAGGGTAAACTTGCCATTTAGGAAATTTGGATTAATGTATATTTTGTAGGTTCATATGAGGTTGAAGGATATCCCATCTACTTTGCAAGTTATTACTCTGCAAGTTATTTTGACAAAGGATCTAAGAAGTCTGTAATATAATTGATATAGGTTATTACATATTTCTAGGTACACTTTTGTATTTTTTATACTGTACCATTATTTTGTAATTGTTCTCTTACAGTTTTTTGTTTTCTTTCAGTTTCCATGAGGTTTCATTTTATCTAGATGTTGGTTTGATGATGATAGTGGTACACATGTTAAAGATTGTATCGTACTTAAAAATCCTACAATATTTGGAAGCTTGTTGCCTTTTAGAAAATATGTATTGCGTGTGGTACATCAAGAATGTAGTTCTTATATATGTTAACTTTTACATAAGCATTTGTTTGAAATTCAAAACATTGAACTGGAATAAGATAGCTTGATACATTATCCACTTTTACATAACATTAGTTAATCTTATCAATTATATTTCTTCCAGGTTAGATAACTCCTCATTGCAATAAGCCCTAAATACTAATAGTACATATGATTGTAAAATTGGAATTTTCCACATTCCATTTAAATGTAAAAATATGTCAAAACATTTTTTTCTCACATTAACAATGTTTAAATAAGTTAGTTATTCTATTTTTTTCTAGATTTAATTCATAATTATGCTTTTGTACACAGTTGAAATGTACAGGCTTTAGTGATTTTAAACAAAAGGTAAATATGCACATTGCCCACCACCTGAGAAAAAGTATAAAATTGTTTAAAAACATCTCCTGAAGCTATATTAATAATTATTATTCTAGTTATTGTCACAGAAAGTTAATTTTATATACCTTTATATTATTGAGTTATGATAGATCTGGTTATAATTTTATACATTTAACCAAACAAATGTACACATGTAAGGCTAGAATAGAGATCACTCGATGTCACCTGGCAAAAGGTATTACTTCATGGAAGTAGAAGTCTAAGTAGGTAATGAATAAAATTACAAACAAATTATCCTGAAAGGACACTTTATAGGTATATTTACATATAGGTGTATAATAATGTATACAATTACAATCAAATCTATACTAACTAGAGACTTTGTAGGTGTATTTAAATATATGGTAAAAATATAGACGTAATGACGTTTTTTTGTTATTATATTACTCGTTTTAATGTGTAGAACACGAATATCAACTTTTTTCTGTGGAAAGTACGGAAAGTTACTTTTTTTACATTTTAAATGTTAAGTTGCATGTAGGCCTATGGCGTGAACTGGCCGCGCAGTAGCTGCAGCGCACTGCACTACGTCTAGATTTGTAATTTTTTTAAACATTACTAAATACCTATATTAAAATATACCTACAAAGTATCTAGTCAGGATAGATTTGGTTATAATTTTATTCAATATTGCTATCTACATATATTAAAATATACCTACGAAGCATCCAGTCAGGATAGATTTGGTAATAATTTTATTGAACATTATCTGTAATAAAGTATACCTGCGAAGTATTCAGTCAGGATGGATTTGGTTGTAATTTTGGTAAATATTTAGACGTATTGCCGATGCAGAAAATTACAACCAAATCTATCCTGACTGGATACTACATAGGTATATTTTAATATAGGTAGATAGTAATGTTGTATAAAATTATAACCAAATCTATCCTGACTGGATACTTCGTAGGTATAATTTAATATAGGTAGATAATAATGTTGAATAAAATTATAACTAAATCTATCCTGACTTAACACTTCGAAGCTGTATTTTAACGTAGGTATATAGTAATGTTGTATAAAATTATAACCAAATCTATCCTGACTGGATACTTAATAAGCATAATTTAATATATGGATACTTACGTAGGCATATTTTAATATAGGTATATAGTATTGTTGTATAAAATTACCTTTTCAATAATGTATAAACACTTTTACATTAGTTTATGACTATCCAAACTTTTAATTTTGGAAAAACATAGACGAAGTGCAGTGCGCTGTAGCTACTGCGCGGCTGGTTCACGCTATTAGCCTACATGCCATTACAACCTAACATTTAAAATGTGAAGAAAGTAACTTTCGGTACTTTCCGCGGAAAAAAAAGTTGATATTTGTGTTCTACACATTAAAACGAGTAATATAATAACAAAAAAAATTTTTTAGCACCAACGTCATTACGTCTATATTTTTACCAAATATATTTATACGTAGTACGGCATACCGTTGAAACAGAGATATAGGACTTCTTACTACTCCACACTGAATTTTAACCCATTTGTAATTTCATAAAAATAACATTTCGTGAAAAAATTTCTTATGGATATGGTCTTATGACATGTTTTTGAACAATTTTATACTTTTTTCTCAGGTGGTGGGCAATGTGCATTTTAACCAAACAAAATGTTTTGATATTTTTGTTTCATAAAATTTAAAAAATTGAAATAAATGATTAATAGTATTAGACTTTGATTTTTTTCTATTCACACATATTACCAATTAAAAAGGTGATTTCAAGTGTCCCAAACATTTATACTATACAATGCCTAAAATTTTTAAAATGAAAAACAACCTCAATGTAGCAATATGTACAAATAGTGTAACGTAAATATTTGTTTTATATTACTCCAGTAATGTGCATGTACATTACAATATACCTAAAAATATCTAGTTAGGATATATTTGGTTACCAAAAAAATAATGACCAATGATAAGACCCAAATTGAGAAATGTTTCAATCCATAGAAAGTAGCTATGTACAATAGTTTGACAAAATGATAAAGAGAAAGATTGTATAAAGTTTCTTCAATTCAACACTATGCCACTTTTTATAAACTCTGTGTTTAATTAGGTATATCTAGCAATAGAGCCCGCCTTTAACTTTTTAAATGCAACATTTTACATTCATAAAGTATACACTACATTTTTTATATCCAAACCTATGTTAAAAATATAAGAATGTCTAGTTATAATATGGGTTTGTCTATCAGAAGACAAAATCCAGATATATTTGTTACTAAATTATTAAATATTTATTTAAATGAAAAATTTAAAGAATTATTTTTACTAATTTTAAACTACTTAACTAAGTGAATACGTAATTGCTTACTTGCTGACTCATTTCAAAACGATTGTTCCTTTTACGAAGCTAACCCTCTACTGGCGGCTTTAGTGGTTTACAAACGGTATGACAGTGGGTGAAGTGCCGGCCTCTTGTGTGATGTATTGGAAAAGGCTATTGGCTTCAAAGTGTGTGTGGTTGTTTAATATATTTTCCCTGTCTGTTGTGTAGGGTTTGTAGATTTCATATTTTTCTAAGGTTGTTAGTTTTTTACTCTGTTTTATGTGTATAGAATATTTAAATTAGTGTGTATGTCGGTATGTGTGTGTTGGGTGTTATTTAGGTGTTTTACGTAGCTGGATTTAGGGTTTGTTTGTTTTTTTGGGGTAATGTGTTCATTGAAGCGTGTGTAAAATGACCTCCCGGTTTGACAGATGTAATAGTTGGGACAATCGTTGCAAGTTAATTTGCAAATACCTTAGAGTTTGTATATATTAGTTTCTTTTTGAAAAGGTTGTATATGTTTTCTTAGAGTGTTTGTTGTTTTTTAGGATATTTAGTAATGGAGTGTTTTGAATGTAGAGGCTATTTTGTTTGTGATTTTATTTTATTTTGTGAATTATTTTTTATAGTAATAATTATTATTTTAAAATTTATTGATAAAAAGACTTCATGGAAATTAAAAAACTATACTTACTACTTATATAAAATTTAATTGTTTGAAGCGGAACCTACACTCAGAATTTGGTTTCTTTTTCGAAAATCTTGAATGAAAGACCCGACGATGTGCGTACTGTCCAAAAAGGAAGAGCCTTTTTAAGAAACAGAGGTGTCATGAATGTTAGAGATCAATCTTTTGAGGGCGTAGTAGATCGCAGGTGTCTATTTGCATGATGTGCCATGAAGGAAATTACTAGGCGTTGTTTCAATTTTCTTTACCTAAACATTTCCTGTAAATTAATTTTAAATATTTTTTTACTTCTAAAATGTTCTAATATTTGTAATTTACATATTTGTTAACAATTTTGTACCTAGTAAATTAGTTGTATATGAAAATGTTAGTTATAATTAATGAGTTTTTAAATGTTAAGTGTTTCCTATATGAGTGACTATTTATTTTACAAAATGGGATGAGACCAATCGCAGGTCAAGTATGCTTATTGTGGATTAAATGATTCACAATCCAAGGATCCAGTGGATGTGAATCAATTGAGTTTATTATGCTACTGAAGTATTGTCACTTATAAAACACTAAATATATATTTTATATAGGTCCAATGTTTTATCTATTATTTTGTTCATTAGTTAGTTTATTATTTTTTAATTGATTATTATTTGTATAACAAATTAAAAGTTACGGCTGGAAGTTCATGTCTCATGCCGTATAGTTTCAAAATTAACTCTGGAGTACCAGCATTGAGGTTAATGATAGATTCACATACATCAAAACTCCTATTTCTGGTGTTATGATAAAATTATTTATTTTATTGTATTGTTTTTTATGACTGATATTGTACCTGTGATGCGAAATTTAAAATTTTGATTTAACAGGTTAAAAATGCTGCCGATAATTTTCCAAAAGTTGGATCAGTCAAAACAATTGCCAGTTTTATACCTGATACTATGGGGTATAATTTTTGTAAGCACAGAAGAGATTCACACATCAAAAGTTTTTTTTATGCCTATTGGACCACCATTATTCAATTGGAACAGCAGTAGAGGTATGACTAAAATGAAAATGTTCAATTTGAATAAAAATTGAAAAATGGAGTTTTGATTAAATAATTAAACCCATTAGCATTTTACATGATGAATTATAAGTAAAATATTAAATCCAAAAAAATATGTTTCATTTCCAAAATCGGGTCAGTAACATAACAAAATATCTTATTTTGCTACCAACCATGGAGTATGGACCCTAACTTTATTAAAATAATTGTCAAACTGCGTAATATGGAAGGTTGTATGTAGTATTAATTTAGCAATAGCTATTATAGTATTAGTATTATATTAATATAATTTTGATTTCACAGGTTTTAACCAGTGTTACATTTAAGTTGGAAAATTAATTAAACTTTATGGTTTTATACAAATTTAATTAACACTTGAATTTTCTTGTCCATTATCTTTGGTGAAACTTAATTATCACTTTTACCTCATTAATCACTTAAACAATAGTTTATGAGTATCCGAACTTTAAATTTTGTAAATTTGTAAAAACTTACCAAGACATTTTTTGAAATGAATTTAATAAACAAAGGCCTAAAATAGAACATACATTATAAATCAAATAACATAACAAACAGAAACATTATACTACAAACAGCCATACAAAAACTGACACCAAAGACCAAGACTCATTTCGACACGACATAAAAAACCTAACTAAACAGAAAAACATAACCAACAAAAACATGAACAATGAAATTAAAATCTCTGCAAACATAAAACAAAAAACTCAACTAAACAACATCACACTTACCACAGCGGACAAAGGCAACACCACAGTAATTATTAATACAAACAGCTTAAATAACAAAATCAATTATTACATAATAAGTAATAATATAATACAATTACATACAGACCTAACAGATAAATATAACAGAACCTCAAACAACTAATTAATACATCTAAATACATTATCAATAAAATAAAAAAATACCACCTAAAACAAATCCACCCTAAAGCACCTACCCTCCACGCTCTTCCCAAAATTCACAAACCCAATGTTCCCATCCGAGCCATCATCAACTATCAGAATGCCCCTGCACATAAATTAGCAAAATACATGAGAAAAATAATCAGACAATCCATAAACTTGAACACAGAAACATACATAAAAACAGAACAAATCTCATAAATATAATAAAAGACATAAACATACCACACAATTCAACACTACTATCACTCGACATAACAAATATGTACACCAATATACCCATATCCGAAACTCTGAACATCCTAGAAACCCAATTAATACAAAACAACATACCTAAAACCCGCATTACCGAAATCATAAACATCCTCCAAACCATCACCAAACAAAACTATTTCACCCACAACTCAAACTTCTATTCACAACCAGATGGCCTACCCATGGGAAGTCCTATAAGTAGAGTCCTAAGCGAAATTTTTCTATAACACATAGATAACACCAAGATACTCACAAACAATACACACACACACCCACACCACACACACACACATACACACACACCCACACCACACACACACACACACACAGACACAAGTCGATGATATCATAACACTATACAGAAGCAACTCCCATCAATGCAAAAAACTCCTCGCCTACACTAATAAAATACACCTAAAACTCCACTTCACTTCAGAAATTGAAATAACCGATCCATTCCTCGACCTAACCATAACAGAAAGCCATATACAAAAACACAGCTTCAACATTTACGGGAAACCCATAACGACAGACACACTTATCCAAAACACCTCAAACCACCCTATCCAACACAAACACTGTGACTTCAGATCCATGCTCCATAGACTTAAAGAAGTTCCAATGACCATAGAAAACATAAACAAAGAACTAGACACAATTAAATATTTAGTATACACAAATGTATACAACACCAAAATAATAGATGAACTATAGTACAAAATACTAAAAAAAAAACACTAAAATTAACACAACAGACAGAGAAAACAAATACAAGACATTACTATACATAAACAAAACAACAAACAAAATAGTCTGCAAATTTCAAAAAATATGATACAAAATAGTATACAAAACTAATAACAAGTTACAATACAAAGTACAACACAATACCAACAACAAAGATAAAGCAACTGTTGAGTCATTTGTAAAATACCTCTGAAGATGATTACTTTGTAATCGAAATGTACATAAGGCTAAAATAAAAATTGTTGAATTTGTGGTAAGAGGTTGTTTTTATTTAATATAAACATTAACGCCACAGTTGCTTCAAGTTGTTGTACAAGCACCAGGCGTATACAAACTGAACTGCGACAAATGTAACAAATTTTACATTGGACAAACAGGTCGCAGCTTTAAACAAAGAGCCGAGGAACACAAACTGAACACCAACTCAACATTTTACAATCACGTAAAAGAAACAGGACACAAATACACAGATATTTACCATAACCTAGAAATCCTACACATCAAAAAAAGGACCACATCTCAACACACTAGAACAATATGAAATCTACAGACACACAAAAACACAAAAGACAAACATATTAAACGAACAAACACAATACAAATCACACATACTCTTTGATACTATCAAAAACCTACCTTTAAAACCGTCACCGCTTGACCCGACATCTCCAAGCAGAAGACACTAATGAAGCATCGGCACATAGCGATCGAAAATGTTCTGTCTCAGTAAGTTTTAACAAAATTTAAAGTTCGGATAGTCATAAACTATTGTTTAAGTGAACAATAAGATTCACCGAACGTAATGGACTACAAAATTCAAGAACTTTTACCTTACTTTGCAGTTTTTGTGTTATACATCTTGAGGTTTTTATAAAAATTACACTTGTTTGTCTTATCTTTGCAAAATAACCACTACTTGCTGATTTATTCAGCAGACCTGTTTCGCCCTAGGTCAGCACATTATTCAATGCTGTTAATTACTGATAAGACTGTTGCTCAGGTGCATTGTGTTGATGTGAGTCTGTGGTGAATTTTTATTCTATGGTGTGTTATTGTTCATTGAGTAGTTGTTAATTATGTGCTCAAATATAGTGTTTGATTGGGAGTGTGTTTTATTATTTAGAATGTGTTGTGGATAGTATTTATGATGTTTATATATCTCATACACAGTAGCTATGAGATATATAAACACCATAAATACTATCCACATTTATGACACAACACATTCCCAATCAAACACTATATTTGAGCATATAATTAACATGTACTCTATGAACAAATACACATCATAGAACAAACATACACCACAGACTCACACCAATACAACACACCTGAGCAACAGTCTTGTCAGTAATAAACAACATTGAAAAATGCGCTGACCTAGAGCGAAATGCGTCTGCTGAATGAATCAGTAAGTAGTTTTGCTAAGATAATACAAACAAGTGTAACTTTTACCTTGGTTATGACTATCCGAACATAAAATTCGGATAGTTATAAACTAAGTTAAAAGTGATAATATAATAAACATTTTTGAATAGAAATTACTGCTTAAAATTATATACAGATTGAAATGTATTTTACATTGGAAAAATATTTATTACCTAGTTTGTATACTATATAATTAAATATAGAAATCTTGTTGTTGTTCATGACAAGCTGGTTGTTAAAAGTGTAAAAACTATATAATTAAATATCTAAATTTATATATAGGGTTTTGCATAAGATAGTCTTGTAAATGGCTGAAAGGTAATTAAAGAATTATAGTGAATTTTAAATGGTAAAGAAATTAAGGCCAAATGGCTTTACAGAAATATCTTTTTTGTAACAGGTTTTCGGCAACAGGATGGTCAGTTACTTCTGTTATACTGTGCCTTGCTACGAAGTTTTAGATGTTTTGGAGTACATTGTCTTATGGATGAAATATGATATTGATAGAACCAAATCTTTAAAAAATGATGCTGTTCTGTGTGATGATTGTAGACAATACTCTTTACTTTTTCAAGATTATTTGATTATACCCTATAAATACAGTAAACTCCCGACTATCTGTGGAATAGGGTGGCCCGGCAACGCCGGATAACCGAATTCCCTGGATAATCCGCTATGAACAAAGAATACGCAAAATCGATTATTATACCATAAGTACACAAATAATGACCCCGGGTAATGCAATTCACAAATAATCTTCAGAGGACAAAATAAATACAGAAAATAATTTAAAATGTCGATGTATTTGACGGATTATAACATGTACATATATATGTCTAACTATTTATAATACATACATAAGTATATGTCAAATATAAGTATGTATGTACATATGTAATTTCCTTTACACATAATACTTTCACTTTTTAACAAAAAAATCTCACTTTCGTCTGTTTTTTTGTGAACATTGATTTAGCTTTAATGTGCGATCTAAGTTTCTTGAGAACCATTTTGTCGCACAGTGAAGAATCGTCTTGTTCTAATTATTGTGTCCGTTGTTTTCATCTCAAAAATTTTATTTCTACCATATACAGGTTTATTTGGGACATTAAAACAGTGTATTAGACATTAAAATCTTGTTTTATTTATCGGTTTACAATAAAAAAAAGGAAATTTACATAAAATTTCAACTAATACAAATGATAAAATACTGCATGACAAAAAATAAAATTCAATAAAAAAGACAGAGAAATAAAAATAGCGCATACAAATTCAAACTACCTACTACTAAAATAACCACTCAACATACAACTCGGAATGTTGGTTTCTACTTGTGTCACAAAGCCATAAAGATCGATAATGTATATGACAGACATGGATAATGCATATGCCACATCCTAGACTATTTATAGCCAGGATTAGCTGACATTTGTTTACAATCTTATGATACACATTAGGTTTTCGGACATCCAAGCATTTTGTCATTGTCTCTCTGCCGGGTTTACACGATACCAATCGAAGAGACAAGTAATTGTCGGGGCCAGTGGTCTTGGGCCAGTTCCGTGAATGTCTAAGGCCAGTCCAATTGAATGAGAACTTGTTCACACTTGAATGAGTGCTTATCATCTGTTGTGTTTCATGATAAATTGAAAGTAGTGAGTGAGGATCTTTGTCAAGAATTTATCGCCGTGGCTTGTGAAGTGCTCGAGGAAGAGTTTAATAAGAAGAGGGAGTGGACAAGGAAATGGCTTTTGAAAAGAGGCGGTCAAGGTACGTCATCTCAACTGATAAAATAATTACGAATGGAGAATGCATTGGAATATAAAACGTGTTTAAGAACAAGTTCGGAGAGTTTTGACGAACTCTTGCCGCTTGTTGAAAGGAAAATATCTAGACAAGACACAATAATGAGGATAGCACTGCCTCCTACGTCTAAATTAGAAGTGACACTATCATTTCTAGCTACAGGAAATAGTTACAGAAGCCTACAGGATTTCTTCCGGGTGTGCTGGAAGAACAAACGCAAAGTGGCCCAAAATGAGAGATCTACTGCCCTACAACGTTCACACGGCGCCAATTGTCTAGACAACTATTTGTCTTGATAGAGTGGGGGGGAGGGGGTGTCACTGCGCCCAGTCAATTGTCTTCTGTCTACTCCTGGAGACAATCAAATTTCAAGACAACGGGCAGGGCAGTTGGCACGCCAATTGGAGAGAGGTGTTTACACGTAGCCAATAATTTTATGCCAGTAAGTTGTCCTCTGACAATTGTCTCATCAACTGGCATAGTGTAAACCCGGCTTTATATACAGTAGTCTGTTCCCACCTCGAGTTGGATCATTCACTCTAACAGGACAGTTATTGTTTATCCTTGCGTTATTTGAGAAAGCTTAGTTTATTTTTATGCACTTTGTTTTTACCGGATATTGTGCCGTGTTGAGTAGTTGAAAAAAACAATAATGAATCTGATTAGAATAAAAATTGGATATTTGTAAAACAATGGCAGCCCCGGTTAATCCGCCCACGGATAATCGGGAGTTTACTGTACTAGGAAAACACTAGGTGTTTATACTACACTTACTATGTTCATACTAGATATGTATACATACATACTTATGTACTAAGTTTCTGTTATATACTTGATGTTTTTGTTATTAAAAAACATGATTTAAATTTGTAGAGCATACATTAGTATCAATCAGTTCATGTCCACCAAAGTGTTATGTCTCTTTTCAATGTAATTTGTCCAGTCCAGGACTTTAGACCTGGCATGGAAGGGTTAAAGAGCTTTGTGCGGCCGCAACTGTCCCCTCACTCGGCAATTATGCTCAGACCTCAGCTACAACTATAAGAAGATTCCAGTTCTACCTTTGATATTATCCATAAAAACAAGTTGATATTCCGTTTAACTAGTCCCAGATCCTTTGATAAGTTTTAGAAGGATTTGTCAGGCAATCCCTTAGCACTAACCAATACCTCTAGTACCTCGGTGTATTTAGATATGCAGAGTAAAATTTGTGAAATCAAAATTAATGAATAATTTACAAGACTGTAGGACTCAGTAATGCTTAACTTGGATTAGCTAAATTAATTTAAAGATTGACTTGCTTAAGTGATAGTTAATGAGGAATTGAGGTGTCCTTCATATTAAATGTCACCTGTATAACTTATATGTCATCAACTATAAAATCACCTGAACCTTTGGGGTGACAGTTAAGATTAAGTACTTACTTCTTTGTAAGGGCGACCAGCTCTAAGAGTAGCCAATAGCCTGATGTCCACGATAAATTGACTATGTTACTGGCCAATATTTTTTCTAGAAAAGAATATCTTGCCATTTTTTAACCTCAACTCTCAGGATTTCTCTTGAGATAATGGGATAAGTATAGTTGAACAGCATAGGTCTCCTGTCTCCTTATCCTTGTTGAGGATAGCGCTGAGTGGGGATACAGTCAAATTGAACCTGAATAAGTAGCTCTCCATTATTATATGACCTGTTCTTGCTCAGGCAATAAATGACGCTATCTGGCATGAGAGTCCAACAAATGTGTCATCTGTAGCTGATTCTGGTTGAAATGTAAACCGGTGGCAACCAGTTGATTCTCTCTCCTATCGTTGTTTACACGTGTTTTGGAAAATCTTGTTTGTCACTCTTTTAAAGTGGGTTAAATAATGTTTCATTAGCTTTGCTGGCTTCATGATAGATGAATATTTTGTTATTTTGTCCGCTCTTTCGTTTCCTGGGACTCCGCAGTGCGAAGGAACCCAGTGAAGAATCACCTCCTTGCTGTCAGATTCCAACTTGGAGATTGTTTCCCTAATTTCAGATATCCGAAACGAGTAAGGTCGTGTAGAGTAGCTCATTTGCGATGGAGGATTTTGAGTTGGCAAATTAAGTGATTTAAGATTAAGCGATTTAATAAAATAAAATAATATAAATGGGTTGGTAACATGAGAAGTAAAAACTAGTGCTGAGTTCAAAACCTCAATTTATGAGTTGTAGTGTTTAAGTGAAACATATTACTATGAACAGGTCTTCACTTTCAAGCCTATGCCCGAGTATAATACTATTGAAATATATATTGTTATTTTTCCCAAAATGTTTTAAAAGTCACCAGACTTCCTTGATTATACATCAAATCCATAATTTATTAAAGTGTCTTATTGTAAAAGAGTCTTTATTCTTATATAGCATGTTACGTAATTAGAAATAAGTTTTAATTAAGAGTAAAAAACTAATTAAGCGTATTTACAGCTATTCAAACATTATTTTTAATGTCTACACAGTACTTCAGTTTGGTGTTAAACGGATTGAATTCAAGAGCAGTGTTTATGTTCCATCATAATAGACCTGTTATAGTCACTAAAATAATTCTCAAAAATAAACACAAAATTGTACAGTAAAGACTAATGATATACAAAAATGGATTTTTGTACCAGAAATTATTGATTTTTTTTCAGATTTGCGCGAACCAAATCTAATATTATATAGACCATCTTTATTAGATGCACCAGATCTACCTAACTGGATTTACTATACTTACAGTGAGGAAAATAATACTGGACTTATATATGGTGTTCCTCCTCAAGGCCAAAAAGATTTTCAAGTAAGTTCAAGTCTTTTCTGGATTATATATAGGTGGCCCAAAAGTCACTGCAGACTACAGTAAACAAAAACTGAATTTATTATTTTTTTTAATGTTCAAAGTGTTTTCCGTCTTCACTAATACATCTTTCAAGCCTTTCTCGAACACTGTTACATACTCTATGGCTTCATCTGGTATCAATGTCCAAATATTCAAATACCTCGTGTATATATTATTTTATTTCTTAGATGGTCTGAGGCCTTTGAGAATAAACAAAGTCCTTGACAACACCCCATACGAAAAAATCTATGGGTGTGATATCCGTTAAACTTGGACGGATATATCAATATCTGTCTTCAGTAACTTGTTTTCAGAAAGTCTTGTTAAATAATCACGGACTTCAGTGGTATAATGTAGTGGAGCATCATCGAGTTGAGAGTACAGCTCTTGAAAGTTTTGAGCACATGTCATGAGTCCTGGTACCAAGTAATTCTGAAGAATATCCAAGTATTTTTCTGTCACAATTTGTTCAAAAAAAATATGGTCCAAGTATGCCAAATGATGATATTGCCCCCCCCCCCCCAGACACTCGCACCAGGTTGATTTTCTAATGAGATATTTTGATTATCAGTATACGAGTAAGTACAGTTATGTTTATTAACTTGTCCGCTTAACTTAAAATTAACCTTATCAGACCACACAATTTTATTGAAGGAGTTAGGATAGAGTTTCTGTTGGTTAATCATCAAGTCACAGAATTGAAAACGTCAATTTGGATCATCTTCAAGTAAAGCAGATTCTTTCTTCTTTCATTAACATCGTGACAACTGTCTAACAAATACAAAGACGTCTCACAAATCACCCTCTCAAGAACTCACTGGATCTATTTTTGTGTTTGTCTTTGACCAGGTTGTTAACATGTTTAGACGTTTAAGAGCGTATGTCGAGAGAACGCGTCACATTTTCAAATTAAATATTAAAATTTTATTTTTATTTACAATAAAAGACGAATTAACTTAAGTAAAAGTCTATTTTAATAGAAAGTCGGAATTTAATAATATATTGTCGATTTTTAACCCAAAGTTCTTGAGGGTGGGGGGGCGATTGCGCCATCGCCCCCCCCCTTGGATACGCGCCTGTTAAAGCTAATTGATGTAAACAAATTTTTAAAAATGAAGAACTCAAGGAAAAGAATTTAGGGAGTAAGACTTTTTCAATACTTCGTTATGAGTTTCCCTTATAACTTTATATAAATTCAAACAACATATTTTTATATACTTGGACGAATATTAATACGTGACATTTGCCTATACTAGTACTTTGGGTTTTTGTTTAACTGATTGTAGATTGCTGCCTCAACTTATACTTCGTTGATTATTTACTGCAGACGCTATAATGTCGAGACATGCGAGTCATTGATAGTCAATAGTTGAATGTTAAGTCTTCTTGACTCTTGTTAATGTGTTTTCATCTCCGAACTTCAGATAGGTATATGCAACAAATTTCTCGTGAGTTGGCAGCTGTCATTTGCCTTTCAAAACTGCCCCCATAAAGAAAAATATTTATATCCATCTTTGGAATGATAGGACAAATAAAGGGGCGTTTTTATTGCCCTCATAATGGTTTCTTATAACTTATCAGCTGCCATTGAGGTCAAGGTCTTAGTCTAGCCTTTATCATTCAGTTAACATCTTCATTATGTATCGTGATGTTGAATCCCATGCCACGTGATAGTGAGCAGTGAACTTCGGGATATCGATGGCGAAGGTGGTTTTTTGCGACTATGTCCACTTAATTTTTCTAATGTAATTAGTTTAAACGTGTTTGTGAAATAGTTTTAGTTTTTACAATTGTAAAGTAAACAATTAGTTGTGTTGGTATAAGGAAGAGCCTACAATCAACAGAAAAAGCATCAGGCAGTAAATAATATTTTATTTTTAAAGAATTTATTATTTTAATTGATAGTTTTTCCTAATAATATAAATAGTTTTTCCGAATATGATATATATATATATATATATATATATATATATATTCTTAATATTTTATGTTATCCATTGTTTTTCCGTTGCACTGACTTTATGAAGTTAATATATTACTATTGTAAGTAATTTTATCCACCATAATAACTTCATAAAGTCAATGCAACGGAAAAATAATGGACAACGTGAAATATATATATATATATATATATATATATATATATATATATATATATATATATATATATATATCAAGTTAATATATTACTTACAATAGTAATATATTAACTTCATAAAGTCAGTGCAACGGAAAAACAAAGGATAACGTAAAATATCAAGAATATATATATATATATATATATATATATATATATATATATATATATATATATATATATATATATAGATTTTTTGGACTAGGAGACTGACAGACTTACCTTGGTAAGAGTCCACACTGTAGTCTTGAAATAGTAACACATAAAAGCACTTAAACAATCATTGTTTAAGTGCTTTTATGTGTTACTATTTCAAGACTACAGTGTGGACTCTTACCAAGGTAAGTCTGTCAGTCTCCTAGTCCAAAAAATCTAAATAATCTTTACCAAACAAAACTAACTTAAATATATATATATATATATATATATATATATATATATATAATACTTATAAAATGATTAAAGTTGTTATTCAACACAATACAGTGGCCATGGCCACAGTTGAAATTAATTCATGCCCACTCGGTTGCTTGAATCGTGAATCATTAAATCGGAATGTGTTAATGAAGACAAATATTTCTGGACATGTATATCATTGTCAAATGAGACCGTAATGAGTCTCTTCGTTAGTTCCTGAAATATTTTTTGATATGTATACATGTAAATGTAGTTCAAATTGTTTTTGAAATACAAAAATATAATAACAAAGATTTAGTTATGAGTTGCATGGCTTGTTAAATTTGTATTAGTTTCTTTTTGTATTAACTTGGCAAAATCCACTACTCAGTGGTTTATTCAGCAGATGAGTTTCATACTAGGTCAGCGAATTATTGAATGCTCTGAGTCACTGACAAGATTGTTGCTCAGGTGTGTTATGTTGGTGTGAGTCTCTGGCGCAATCAAGTACTATATTTGAGCACATAATTAACAACTACTCTATGAAAAATAACATGCCACAGAACAGAAATACACCACAGACTCATACAAACACAACACACTTGAGCTACTGTCTTGTCAGTGACTCACAACATTGAATAATACGCTGACCTAGTGTGAAATGTGTCTGCTGAATTCAGTAAGTAGTGCTTTTTGCCAATTTAATACAAAAAAAGTGTAATTTGTACAAAAACCTCAAATTGTACAACACAAAAATAGCAAGTTTTAAATTTTTAGCTTGAAAATGAAATTGTCGTCTTTTAGCACAAGATTTCTGACATCCAGAAACAGTAAAACATCCATAAAAAAAGAACTTATAAATTAAGTTGTTATAATCATGAATTCCTTAAGATTACTATGATGTTTGTAACTAAATTTAATGGTTTATTAAAAACTGTTAACGGTATATTCTAACATTTATTTTTTATGTAACTAAGAATTTTTTTTGTAGGTTGAAATTATAGGTATTAATAAAAAAAAGTATGACGTAAAAAGAAAAGTTATTGAGATGAAAGTAATTGAAAAGAAAGGTAAGTTATTTCTTTTATGTAGATTGAAAAGGATCTTCTAGAGTGTGTAAGCATGCATGCCTGCATGTGCTGAGGCAGAAACTTGAACTCACATCTCTTTTAGGTTCGTTTTTGTTAGGTTGCTAACCTTTCCATAACAATTTTGTTAAAGCTGTTGCATCTTTTGAAAAGGTCTTTTGTGTTGTGTATGTTTTACTGCCTGATTCCTTATTAACAAGTGTTTTTAAAATTTTTTAGCATATTTATTACTTTCAGCACGGATTACGTATTTTTACTACTGTAGGACACGGATCACGCAATTTTACGGGTTTGTAATTTATCTAATTATATTGGGTATTCCGTATTTTTACAGGTTTAGCGTACTCTGTGATGTTTTTCTGAATATTAGTAACACATTCCACTACTAGATAACTCGCAATGCATTACTACTTACTTATTGCCAGCTGATTACAAAGATGATATAATCAGGTGATAGTCGTGATAGATTTTTGTTGATCATGAGCAACTTTCAGATAAATGACAATCGGCTTTGTAAACAGAGGGGTAAACCAGGATATGATCGTATTCATAAAGTACTGCCTTTATTAGAAACCTTGCATTATGCGTTTTGATAAATCATTCCTGCCTGGGGATGCATCACCGACCGAGGTCAAGTGGCCTATCAGTCAGTGGGCTTACTACTGGGAGGCATTTTTTAGAAAAAATACCATTACTACCAGGAAAAAATAAAATACAAAGAATGTATAAAGTGTGTTCTGTATAGGGATCAAAAGGAAATGGGAAATCCGAGAGGAAAGGCACATCTCTCTGGTGTTGTGAGTGTCATGTCCCATCATGCAAAGAACAATGTTTCAAGGTTTATCATACCCAAAAATTTCAATGTATAAGTAATTTTTGTCTATGTATATAAACAGTTGTTTTGTGTAAATAAAGTCAGTGTAAATGTATTTGATGTATTTAGTTTTTTGAAAAATGGTTTAGTGCACTTTCGTTTGATTTTTGTTTTTGTTTTTTTCAAATGAGACAGTTATAAAACGCTATTTAAAATATATATATATATATATATATATATATATATATATATATATATATATATATATATGAGGTTAATATTTTAAGTAATTTTATCCACCATTAAGTGCAATAATTTTACCTTGAGTGATGAGGCACCTTTTGGTCAATTGACCATTGTCGAATCACTCTATATTAACTTCATAAAGTCAGTGCAACGGAAAAACAATGGATAACGTTAAATATCAAGAATATATATATATATATATATATATATATATATATATATATATATATTTAATATTATCCATTGTTTTTCCGTTGCACTGACTTTATGAAGTTAATAAATTAACTTAATGAAGTTAAATTTATTAACTTCATATATATATATATATATATAGATTTAGATTTTGTGGACTAGGAGACTGACAGACTTACCTTGGTAAGAGTCCACACTGTAGTCTTGAAATAGAAACACATAAAAGCACCTAAACAATGATATATTTCTATTTCAAGACTACAGTGTGGACTCTTACCAAGGTAAGTCTGTCAGTCTCCTAGTCCAAAAAATCTAAATAATCTTTACCAACCAAAACTAACCTAAAAATATATAAACATATATATACATATATATATATATATATATGAAGTTAATATATTACTATTGTAAGTAATTTTATCCACCATTAAGTGCAATAATTTTACCTTGAGTGATGAGGCACCTTTAGGTCGCTTGACCATTGTCGAATCACTGATATTTTTCTGTTGTAGATGTTCGGTCCGTGATATTGGTATTTGTTGACGTTACACGCACTTTCTCTTGATCTGTGTGTATGATGTTTTTATATAGTATGTCTTCTGTATATGTTGTTTGTAGATTCATTAAATTGTTGTGTATGTTTTTATAAATGTGGTATTTTTCTAGTGAGTTTAGTTCTATTGGGTTATTATTTATTTCAAGTATGGTTAGGTTATTTTCGTAATTTGTTATTTCATGTTTATGTGATATTAGGTGTGCTGCAACATTTGATACTTTTGAATTTTTGTTTTTGAATGCTCTATAATGTTCTTCAAATCTTATTTTAAATGTTCTGGTTGTTTTTCCTATGTAAAAAGCGTTACAGTTGTTGCATGTAATTTTGTAAATTGGTGATAGGTTATGTTTTTCTGAATTTGTTTTGTGGTTTGTGTTATTATGATATTTTATTATTTTGTTGTTTGGTTTGTATGTTGGAGTGTAGTATTCTTTGTTGTATATATTTGTTATTTTTTCTATTTTGTTATTGGTGTTATTCACCGTTGTTTTAAAACATACAATTCACCGTTGAAACAGAAACAAATAGAACAATCAACTTTCTCGACATCACTTTAAATATAAATGATAATAAAATAGAAACTACAGTATACAGGAAACCTACTTCCAACAACACCACAATACACTACAAATCTAACCACCCCTGGACACACAAAATTAACACTTACAGTAACATGATAAATAAAGCAATAAAATACACACAGGATAACAAACAAAAATTAAATGAAGAATTAGATAACATTACAAAAATAGCAATAGAAAATGGATACAACAAACACATTATAAAAAATATATACAATAAATTCACAAAAAAACCTAACCTCAACACAACACTACAACCGGAACACAAAAATAAGAAAATAAAAAAATCTACCTAAAATATAAATACACCAATAACAAAATAGAAAAAATAACAAATATATACAACAAAGAATACTACACTCCAACATACAAACCAAACAACAAAATAATAAAATATCTTAATAACACAAACCACAAAACAAATTCAGAAAAACATAACCTATCACCAATTTACAAAATTACATGCAACAACTGTAACGCTTTTTACATAGGAAAAACAACCAGAACATTTAAAATAAGATTTGAAGAACATTATAGAGCATTCAAAAACAAAAATTCAAAAGTATCAAATGTTGCAGCACACCTAATATCACATAAACATGAAATAACAAATTACGAAAATAACCTAACCATACTTGAAATAAATAATAACCCAATAGAACTAAACTCACTAGAAAAATACCACATTTATAAAAACATACACAACAATTTAATGAATCCACAAACAACATATACAGAAGACATACTATATAAAAACATCATATACACAGATCAAGAGAAAGTGCGTGTAACGTCAACAAATACCAATATCACGGACCGAACATCTACAACAGAAAAATATCAGTGATTCGACAATGGTCAAGCGACCGAAAGGTGCCACATCACTCAAGGTAAAATTATTGCACTTAATGGTGGATAAAATTACTTACAATAGTAATATATTAACTTCATAAAGTCATTGCAACGGAAAAACAATGGATAACGTTAAATATCAAGAACACACACACACATATATATATATATATATATGTCGCAATATGTATTCTTGTGTATTAATAAAGAACATAAGTCAAAACACAAATACAAGAATTATAATTGAATTTACAAGTCAAAGCTTTTCGTTGGCTAACAGTACCAACATCAATGTTTAATCAGGAATGATTGTTTAATATTCCTGATGATGTTGGTACTGTTAGCCAACGAAAAGCTTTGAATTGTAAATTCAATTATAATTCTTGTATTTGTATTTTGACTTATGTTCTATATATATATATATATATATATATATATATATAGATTTTTTGGACTAGGAGACTGACAGACTTACCTTGGTAAGAGTCCACTCTGTAGTCTTGAAATAGAAACACATAAAAGCAATGTGTTGCAGTCGAAGAGAGCTCTTCGATTGACAAAGACCACTGTGTGGTTGAAATATATCATTGTTTAAGTGCTTTTATGTGTTTCTATTTCAAGACTACAGAGTGGACTCTTACCAAGGTAAGTCTGTCAGTCTCCTAGTCCAAAAAATCTAAATAGTCTTTATCAACCAAAACTAACCTAAATATATATATATATATATATATATATATATATATATATATATATTGTAAAACTTAGATGAATTATTTTTTCTTGTTGAATATGTATGGTGAAATAAAATAATTTTCTTAAACAAGAATATACAAATATTACTTCATTTTATTGTTGATTGAAGCTTTTCGCTAATTCACATTATTAGCATTTTCAAAATTTATAAATCACTGTCCAGTTATGTGACTAGAGTAAGACTCCGACCAGTCTTACTCTAGTCACATAACTGGACAGTGATTTATAAATTTTGAAAATGCTAATAATGTGAATTAGCGAAAAGCTTCAATCAACAATAAAATGAAGTAATATTCGTATATTCTTGTTTATGAAAATTATTTTATTTCACCATATATATATATATATATATATATATATATATATATATATATATATATATATAATAATAATATATAAATATATAATATATAATATAATTTTTATATCTTTAGTAGGTTTAAAATTATGATTTTTCAAAAATACCTCAAAACCAGCATTCTACTATGGAAACTAGGCCAGTGCTCAAAGTGTTAAGTTTTAAAACATAGGTCTCTCCTATGGAATTGCTGCTGTCATCATTTCTCACTGTTGATGCAAGATAATGAATCCTTATGAAGTAAACTGCTTTTCCTACATCATTAGTTGCTTTTTCTTCTCTAATTCTAATTTTTTTGTAAAATTAAGAGCATGCAGTAGGCATTTCTGATTTAGTACTGTAGCCTTGTAGAAGGCATGTGACATAGTATGCAAATATTACAAGTGAAACCCAACAATTTATTATATTTTAAAATATCATATCTCTTGTTTCTTAAAATAAATATTACAAGAAAATAACTCTGTATACATAAGTTATACTTTGAAACGATGACTTCAAAAAAAATCCTGTTTATGTTAATACAGCATATGTGTGGATACAATATAAAAGGAGTAAAAAGAAATCTTAAAATTTACAATATTAACATAACATTAAAAAATACAGAAAATATAATCAAAATAAACTAATAAAAGAATTCTGTCCCACACTTAGTAACAGAATTTATAAAATTGACTGCCAAGCCTGTAATCAATCAATCATACATAGTCCAAACAAAAAAAATCGAAAGATAGATATAAGGAAAACAACTCAAACATAACCACATATACACACACTATCAACAATAACTACATATCCTAGAATAAAAAAGACATTTAATAAAAAATGTACATAACCCTCTAAAAATGACAATCTGGGAACAATTACAAATTTATAATCATAAAAATAAAATAATATAATAAATAAAAGTTCAAATGAAATAAAAATATGATAAATTATTCAACTTAACCATTTGATTAGCATTCGCTTACCAGTACGTGAGATCACGCTATGGCCAGCAGAAGGACTCCTGTATAATGTACGTTCTACCATTTTTCTCAGATTAGCATTACCGTACGTTTACAATTTGTTTTTCTGTGTGTTGTGCTATATTCTATGTTTTGCAACTATTTGGACAATAAATACTACACAGAGTACATAGTCACCATTCTTTTGTGTCCAATGTCTATGGTTTTCCCCACATGTTTACAGATAGTTTTGAAGTGTGTGGTATTTTACAATGAATAGGTATTTTACAAAAAAAAGATTAACTGATAAATAATTTGTACCAAAGAAATTGTCAGTAAATGTAAGATGTTTGGTTAACACGAAAAAATAAGTAAATAAAACAAATAAAAAAGAAAAAGTTTAAAAATCTATCAAAAATATGTTGCTCCCAGAGGCCATATCAGGGCAGGTATGTTACTAATCAAAGGATTAATTGACAAGTTAACCCAGACAGTGCAATGAAACTGAAAATAGATGAGTACCATTTGGCAAGTAATCTCACATACCCAATCGCTTGAAGAACTAACAAGAAAACACTGCAGTCTTCTAATGCTCAAAAATGAGAGCACTTTAATATAACTCTTGGTAGTCTGCTCACAAATATATCAAATAAGATTCTTGTTCAACTCCATTAAAGTGTAAGTGATAAATGAATGCAATTACACTATAATGTACTTAAACAAGAATCTTACTTGGTATATATGCGAGTAAACTTTTGAGGACTTTCAGCATCAACTGAGACTAAGTACTTCTGTAGATTGTGTGGGATATCCCTTGTTACGTGGTATAGGCCTACTGGTGTTCTATTTTCGTATTCACTACACTGTGGAAAAGTTTTAGTTTGTGTTAAGAGATAAACAATAAAATAAACTATCTACACCATGGGTTTGCAAACTTTCTGTTCCCATGCTCCCTCCACTTTACACTATGAATAAGTGGCATGGGCATATGAAAAAGAAACAAATATTGTATACATTGGAAACAATTTATTTATTCAGAAGAAACATAACATTCAGTTTTTAATTTGCAAGGTAAAGTTTAACTGATAAGAGATAAATCTGTTAATGAGATGGGTGAGCTTGCATTTATTTCACTAGCATGCCTTTTTAAGGTCGTGTTTTATTAAGGGCACAACACAAGTTATTAACAACATGAAGTTTGTTCCTGTATTTTCTTTTCATTTGGAACAAGTGCTAAAAATGCTTTTTCGCACAAGTAGGTGCTTGAAAAAGGCAAGTATAATCGAAGATCTGCCCTTAATACTCTGGGACACACTTTTATGTGTTTTATCCAAAATGAAGATCTGTCCATTTTGTCAAAATCATATTTGGCAAAGGAATCATTTTTGCATACATTTAATTTAAACTTTTTAAACATCATGGCCAATAAGATTACGTATTTAAAACAAAATCTGAGGTGTAAATTTAGTTTTAAATTTTGATAAATTGTGTAATTGAGTTTTAAATAAATGAGAATCTATCCTACTATTGTCCAACTGGTCTGGTCCCCCCTGACTTACCTTCATGCCCCCCCTCCTAGTTTGGGATATCTAGACCTAACAATAACCAGAAATACAAATAATATTGAATACTCAGTTTTTAGGACACCTACACAAACCATAAACATAATACCAAACCATTCTAACCATCCCCCCCCCAACAGTTATAGACAATGCTAAAAATCCCACTGAAAAATAAATAATATATCAAACAGCCAAAATGTATACTTTAAAAAAATAGCACATAAATTAAAATATAAAGTACTAACTAAATTAAAACAACCTAAACACAAACCACCACCAACAAAAAAATGGGCCACACTCACATACACAGGATAGAACATAAAAGGAATAACTAAAATACTAAAAAATAATATTAACATAACTTACAAAAATACAGGAAACATAATCAATAAAATTAACCAAATGGAAAATATTTTAAATTGGTCATTTTATAATAAGTTCAAAGTTCATTTCATATGATTCTATTGTAGATAAAATTTAAAAGTTTTGATTTTGATGTATAATTAGTCACATATTAAAGCAATATTGTTGGATTAATTTTTCTTCATTCATTGATTGGCTTAGTCAGTTCTTGCATACAAAACATTTTAGTACAGTTAATATTTTCAGCATATCTTTGTGATTTATATTACAGTGCGTGAGGTTTAACGGTGTCCCTCGTTCTGCTCTAGCAATTGACTACTAGCTTAACTGAAAACATACAATACATACATCGTCTCTTTTGTAATTGCATCTCTTTGCAGAAGCAGAGCAACACATTTAAAGATCATGTCCATATCAAACTATCACAGTATTATCATTTAGTTAATTAGAGTGGTTTAAACTTTAAACACAACACTGATGTTTTGTGAAGTGTTGGGTTTTGACCCTGCACTGCAGCCCAGTCCAGCCTAGCGATCTCAAGGTCAGAGTCACGGTTAAACCTCACGCACTGTACATTGAATATTTGATTTTATAGTGTGTTTGCTCTATAAATTGGTTGTGCACAGGAGTAAAGTATAATATATTTGTTAAACATTTTATAATTTTGATGATTTTTAATAATAAGCTTGTTTAATGTATAAATCTGTCTGACAGTATTGGATCAAGTAGTAGGCACAGGTTTAGTGTTAATCACTTTGAACTATGTTTTGTTCCTGTAAATATTTGTATAATACATTTTTAATTTTGCAGATTTTTAAAGATCAAAGAAAGATTGCAAAATTTAAATGTAATTTTTTGTTTGCGTTTTCAGAGAAAGCACAATTTGAGGTACGAATGAAGATAGACAAATTGAATATAGAGGAAATATTTAGAGACTTTCGCTACAATACTTTACTGAATATTTTTAGGAGTGAGTTGTGGAGAGAAAGTGCTGCCGACATTTATGTTACCTTTATAGCTTCGGCAGTTGAGCTTGGGGCCAGACTTCCACTTAATCCTGATGAAGGAGAGGGGTGAGTTAGGAATTTCTAAACAAATATTCAGTATTATTTGATGGTAATTTTCATAAAAAAATTAAAAAATTGGACAGTTATAAAATATTGTAAAAAAATAAAAAAAACGACAAACTAAATACAGTAAAACCTCGAAAAAGTTGACATCAACCGTACTTCACCAAATATTTGCTGTCTGGAGATATCAGCTATTCAGACAGGTAATTAAATAACTAAAATGAACAGCTTTAAATCACCTATGAAAGCTGTACGAGGCAATGAATAAAGTACCAATCTTTTATTGAAATTCAATAACATTTAAGGTAAAGTAAAACACATAAAAAATTTATCAAATACAAATTTGTAAGCTCAACCCATGCAGATTGCTGCCTCAACTTATTCCTCATCGATTATTTGCTACAGATGATATAATGTAGAAACGTATGTGTGATCGATAATCAGTCATTGAGTGTTTAGTCTGCTTGATCCTTATTAATGTCTTATCGTCTCTGTGTGTCATATAAGCACGTGAAACATATTTTTCATAAGTTGGCAACTGTTTTCCCTCTCAAACCTGGCACCATAAAGAAATATATTTATATCCGTGTTTGGAATGACGGTACGATAAAGTAGGATTTTTCTTGCTGTCTTAATGGTTACCTATAAAGCCAAATTATCAGTTACCATTTAGTTCAAGCTATTGGTCTATATTAAAATTTAGCACAGTTTTACATTTAAATATGACCCAACTTATTAAAGTCATATGGTTTATAATTATACTCTGAAAAACATACATAATGAAAAATATAACTTGAAAAAACATACATGCATACATAAAGACATTACAACCTGAATAGACATACATAATTTTATAATTTTAACAGTATTTGATTACATAAACATTTTCCCATAAATGTCAAATTTTCACACTAGCAATTTCAAAAATTATATTTTGTTTATTTTTGTCTGTAAATATAGATAAACTAAAATCTATAACAGCAATCCATTCCTTTCATCGGTTAACCCTTTCAAGTACTATAACTTTGTAAACAAGTTCATTATGAATGCCTTAATATATTCAAGAGTTATTTTACCGATTATATTATATGAAAAAAAAAATATTTTGTGAACATTCGAAAACTTGGACGTTGAGATCAAACGCGATTTTTTAACATGTCCGAAAAAGGATCAAAAGGGTTAATGCTTCATAAAACTTGAAGGTGTTTCCTTGAAGACAAGTTCACTATTCCAAGAAAATTAAGGTAGAGTTTTTGATAAATATGGTGAACTTGAAGGCAAGTTCACTATTCCAAGAAAATTAAGGTAGAGTTTTTGATAAATATGGTTGAACCCTACAATTGTGACTGGGCATTGTTTGAAGTTTTAGAAAAAAATTGGCTTTCATCGTATAGTACGAGTAAACCAAACTTTGCCAGGTGTGAGTTCGAATTTGAGGACAGCCTTGGTGGTGGAAAGGGCACGAGGGGGCAAAATCAATTTCAATTATAGATGTAGCTATCCCCTTTGAAAACCGCTACCATAGCATTAAAATCCAGAAATATTCACATCTGGCAGAGGAGTTCCGCTTACAGGGTTATGAAGTGACCCTCAGTGTCCTAGTGGTAGAAGCCCTTGGTTCATGGGACCAACGTAACGAGGGGGTCATCCGGTTGTTGCAGATATTTCCTTGCCACGCGAAGATAATGAAAAGGCTTATGGTGTTGAATGCCATTAGATGGTCCCGGGACATCTATGTAACCCACATCATCGGTCAGCAACATTGGTAGCAGCTGGGCATGTTGCGGCTAGAGACAATTTGTAAATGCCTTTGGGAGGGTTGCACCAGTCACTTTACATTTAAACCTTTTATTTGTTTGTGGTTTGCGTGGCTGGTGCTAAAGGAAGGCATATTTATATTGTGGGGTTTAATTATTTATTAAATTAATATCTAGTATTGTAAATGCTTGGAGTGAATCTGAAAGTATGTATTTTTTTATGTTTGCTATTATGTTTTGTATTACAAGAAGTGCTATTAATTTTAAGGAATATGAACTTGAATATATAGTGTGGTGCAGAACAATATATTGTTATTCTTGATTATTGTTAATTTATTATGAACTGCTGCTAGTTTTTGTTGCCTCTATTTCCAATTTGATTATAAAGACAAATTCTATGTAATGAAATATTATTAATTCAATAAATGGCTTTTATTGACATCCTATAGTACTAGATAACAGCGGAATTATTGTAAAAGTGATTTTAAGGCAAACAGTGTGTTCGACTGGCACTTAGTGGATAAACACTTGGCAGATGATAACACATAGTATCAGTGATTTCCCAGCAAGACGCTAAATAGAAATTGTAACAGAACTTATGATGAAAATGCATATGTTTAAAACCAACTTGTGTCACATGCAGATATCATAATAGCGGTTAAACTCACCATTTGCTACATCAAGGAACTACCCATTAGTAGCATTAAATATGTTATAAACTTAAGTTATTAACAAAATACCACATCACCAAGTGGAATTACATCTCTTTTGTAAAGAAACTAACTGATTTTGCAAATATATATTTCTATTCTCTATGAATGTGTTTTAAGGTCTGCCGAGCATTGTTTTTAAAAAGAGTTTACCCATTTATTAAATCTTAATCTTGTTTTGATTACCTAAATTTTTGAAGTGATTTTGCTTGCTAACAAGACTACATGGTAACAGGCAATTTATTTTTAAAGTGATACATATTATATCTTGCAACTTTTGTGTTCTACATCTTGAGGTTTTTATATAATTACACTTTTTTGTATTAACTTTCCAAAAAAACGGGAACTTGTATAATCCTATACAACTGCAACATACGACAGATAATAACCTCCATAATTACATAAACATATTACACAATAACATAAACTTCACACTAGAAACAGAACAACAGATTAAAATCAATTTCTTAGACCTAACAATAACAAAACAAAACAACAAACACACATTCAAAATATACAGGAAATCCACCACCACTGACGGAATTATACACAACACCTCCAATCACCCCACACAACACAAAAATGCTGCCTTTTACTCCATGATACACAGACTAATCAACATATCCATGAACAACGAAGACAAAATAAACAAACTCAACGTAATAAAATACAGCCTATAAAAACGGATACAAACACACCTTGATAGACAACATAGTGCGTAAAAAACTACACACACGTAACACAACAAAAAACAGTAACACACATAAAAATATATATCACGACAACACATAAAAAAAAATAGCTTCATCATTCCGCAAACTTAAATATAAAGTAGCATTTACAACATCCAACACTATAAAAACACACCAGAATAAACATGACAGGGCCAGAGTATACGAGATTACATGCAACAACTGCCCCAGCTTTTACATAGGACAAACAGGGAGAACATTTACCACAAGATACAGCGAACACATAAAAGACAGAAAAGACACAACCCAAATCATATTTTGCCACACACTTACAAAACACACTACACTAACAGACTAACATAAACACCAATCTAAAAATCCTACACCAAAAAAGCAACAAACTTAACACAACAGAAAACTATGAGATATACTTACTTACTTTACTTTACTTTATCCAACGCCTGCCCTTGGTAACTCGACCATTTGGCATCGTGCAGACCAGTAGAGCTTGGAGAGTCTGGTTTTTGGGTCGCTATTGTATGCTTCGAGCTGTGGGCAGGCAGGAAGGTGGTCTCCATCCATCTTTCCTGTTTGGCACAAGGGGCACCGATCCGTTTCCGCCAGGCCAATGCGATGAAGGTGCGCCTGAAGGTAGTCGTGTCCCGTGGTTAGACGGAACAGCGCAACACTGATAGGTCGAGGCAGGTTTTTTGGAATGGGGTTGGTGCAAAGTTCTTGCCATCTCTTTCCAACAGCCAGGTTGTCTTGTGATTTTTTCAAGTACGTCTTAGCTGCTGCGTGGATCCTGGTGTAAGCAGAGCCTAGTGATATTTTGATTTGTGGCTGTGGTAGACGGCACCCACTCTTGGCGAGGTTGTCAGCTTTTTCGTTCCCTGTTGTGCCAACGTGGCTGGGAATCCACTGGAGCGCAATTCTGAAGCCTGCCTCTTGGCATAGTTGCATTTTTTCTCTACACGACACTGTCAAGGTGCAGTCAGTTGGTGTGTTAGAGGAAACTGCCAAAATCGCTGATTGTGAATCAATCAGGAATACAACCTGCCGCGGCGAAAGTCGCATGACGCATGATGCTGCTTCTCCTATGGCCACAACCTCACCATCAAAATTGCTGCAGCAGAGGCCCACAGCTACCGAGCCCTGAAATAATTTTGAAAAATATCCTGCTCCAGTTTCTCCACTTGAAGGGTTTGAAGATCCATCTGTGTAAATATGAAGCCAGTCACTTTCAGGGAATCGTTCGTTGATGGTCATTAATGTTGCTTTCCTGAGTTCAATATCCATAGCCTGTGACTTTGGTTTCACCTGGTCAACAAGGTTTAGAAAAACTGGAGGTAGGTTGTCAAAGACTCGATTGTGTTGATTTAATGGGGCAGCTTCTGCATGAAGGAAAAGGTTATATTTTTGTTCCAGCTGTAGAGCTTTGATTACTGGAGTAATCTGAGTTCTGAGGCGGGAAGTGGCAGCTTTATATGTTTCCCAAAACTTTCTATTTGTTCTTTTATTTTTTTCCCAGAATTTTAGGAGACATTTGTCTCTTCTGACTTCCAAGGGTTACAGTCCTGTTTGGATCTCCATAGCTAGTATTGGAGTTGATTTAGCTCCTCCAGTTATGAGATATACAAACACCATAAATACTGTCCACAACACATTCTAAACGACAAAACACACTCACTATCAAGTACTATATTTGAACACATAATTAACAACTACTCTATGAACAATAACACACTACAGAACATCACAGACTCAGACCAACACAACACATCTGAGGAACAGCCTTGTACATGACGCCCAGCATTGAATAGTGTGCTGACCTAGTGTGAAACGCTTCTGCTGAATAAATCAGCAAGTAGTGGTTTTTTGCCAAGTTAGAACAAAAAAGTGTAAATATTATATCTATTAAGGTAGCTATATAACCTAAATAAAAACTTTTACATTTTTCTAGAATAATTATACATTTGGGGAGTAAGGTCAACTTTTCTTCAGAACTCAGGAATTTAGATAGCGAAATACAACCACTACGGATTAGAAAGATTGACACATGCTCTGGATTTAAGGCGATGTCCGTTGAAAGATATTTCAGAGAATATAACTTCAACTTGGATTGGTGTGCTTTCAAATTGGTGAGTTAAAATTTCTATTATTAGGTTCATTTTAACTAAACATTAATGTGTAATATTATTTTTAAGTAATTTTGAACTGTCTAGAGAACATTTAATAAACCAGATATTTTAAACCTACAGGCAGTTTTATAATTTTTCAAATATGTAGCCCGATTTGCTCATTTTTTTCCTATTTGGTTTTTAAACACCTGAACAGTGTTTGAACAGTGCCATTTGGATATAGTCTGTTATTTGATGTCAACAAGTTTATTTTTATTTTAGTATGGTTGGCGATTATTTATTTGTGACATAATGGATTTGACAATTTGCATTAAATTTTTCAATAAGAATTGAAACTACAGTAAAGTTTCAGATATGTTAAACATTTTTTTGTGAGTTTTCTATAAGTAAAACAATTGTTAAGAGTAGTATAAGTGTATACAAAAAGGCTTTGGAAACATTCAAGATTTACAAGTGCACTAGATGCTCTAATATATAAATAACTAATGAAAACGGGTAAAATGATAGAAAAATTGTGAACAATCAATGAATAACAGTAGGAAAAATAGTCGGTGATGTGGAATATTAGATGAATAATGCAGGGGTGTTTTGGGTATAAAATGTAATGGTGAAATATGTTCCAAAATTGTTGGACTTTAGACAAAAACTGTAGCAAATGTAAGTTGCTTAGGAGTCATTAGATGAAGTAAAAAGCAATGCTGAAATGTATTATAACTAGTCATAAAATATGGGTATGACATCAAAACAAAGGTTCTGCGCATCTAACAAAAAGTAACTTGAGATTGTCAGGAGAGAGATGATACTGTGACTTCTCCATGAACTTATACAGGGTGTTTCAGGAGGAATCTGCCACACTGCACAAGTTTATTCCTTTCACCAAAATAACGAAGAAAGTTCATATAAACATGGGCCTGGAAATGCTTTGTTATTGAGTTACACAGGATTAATGATTTAATCTAAAATTCAGCTCCCTCAGTGAAAATTAACTCACACTGAAATTTTTAGGGCGTTATTGAGTTTATTAATTGAATAGGTTTTATGTAAAATGAGCTGATAAATCGTATAAAACCTGTCCGAGAACTCTATCTCCAATAGGTTATGGTAAAACACACTTTTTTATGTTTGGACTACAATAACTCCATTGAATTGCCTACAAACAAAGAAAAATGTTGAATAAAGTTTGTAGAGAATTTTATTCTCAAAATAATAATGTAAATAGAGTCAATAAAAGTATTGACTTCTAGTTTTCTTTTAAAAATCAAATTTATTGGCTACTTCAGTAGCTGTGCGAGATTTTCATAATTTTTAGTTTTGTGTGTTCTTTAATTATATTGAATTTAAAAGAAAACTATTCTGTTTTTATTGACTTGATTTCCATTTTTTTAAGAATAACTCGATAACGAAGCATTGCGGAAGCATGTTTATATGCACTTTTTTCATTATTTTGATGAGAGGAATAAGCTTGTGCAGTGTGACCGATTCCTCCTGTATGGTGGCACCCTGTATAGTGACATGTTTGCGGTTCCAATTAATTTCATTCTTTATACAAAAAACAAAAACAAAAAATTTAAAAATGTCGCTGGGTAGAACTAGTTATTTTGCTGCCTAAGAGAAGGCATTATTCATTAGAGTCCTATTTATTTATACCTAATAGAAGACTTCTTAATCTCCTTCAGTTAGTATTCCATAGATTGGGTGACCCTGATTGCTTGATGACCTTTATATGCTTGGTAACCACACTTAGTTTTGTGTCTCCAGTTCCTGGCAATGAGGTCAATGCTTTTATTTTATTGCTTGGAGTTTTTGTATTGTACATCTTGAGGTTTTCTATAATTACACATTTGGTATTAACTTGGCAAAAAACCACACTTACTGATATTTTCAGCAGTCACGTTTCATACTAGGTCAGTGCATTATTCAATGCTGTGAATCACGGATAAGACTGTTGCTCAGGTTTGTTGTGTTGGTGTGAGGCTGTGGTGCATTGGTGCTCTTTAGTGTGTTATTGTTCATAGAGTAGTTGTTAATTACGTGTTCCAATGTAGTATTTGATTGTGAAAGAGTTTTGTCGTTTAGAGTGTGTTGTGGATGGTATTTATAGTGTTTGTATATCTTGTAATTTTCTGCTGTGTTTAGTTTGTTGCTTTTTTGATCTAGTATAGGAATTTAGATTGGTGTATATGTTAGTCTGCGAGAGTAGTTTGTTTTGTATGTGTACAGCAAAATTTGATTTGGGTTGTGTTTTTTGTCTTTTATGTTGTGTTTTTATATAGGACTTTTATAGGAGCTTTTATATAGGGCAAACAAGGAGAACATTTACCACAAGATACAACAAACACATAAAAGACAAAAAAGACACAACCCAAATCAAATTTTGCCATACACATACAAACACACACTGCACTCACAGACTAACATAGACACCAATCTAAAAATCCTACACTACATCAAAAACAAGCAACAAACATAACATAACAGAAAACTACGAGATATACAAACGCCATAAATACTGTCCACAACACATTCTAAACGACAAAACATGCTTGCAATAAAATACTATATTTGAACACATAATTAACAACTACTCTATGAACATTAACACACCAGGTAACACCAATACACCACAGACTCACACAAACACAACACACCTGAGCAACAGTCTGCTCCATGACTCTCAGCATTGAATAATGAACTGATCTCGTGTGAAACCCATCTGCTGAAAATATCAGTAAATAGTGGTTTTTCTGCTAAGTTAATACCAAAAGTGTACTTATTTTAACATTTTAAATGTCCTTTTGTATTGTTTGCACTGTTGTTCATTTTATAACTGAATATTGCAATCCTTGGTTTTGACTTTATACCTAAGTCTTATTTACTAACCTATGAATCCTGTAATTTTCATGTATTATTTTAATCCCCAGGTACCCTATGAAATACAATGCACTTAACCAACTTTTTATTGATGCAAGAAGAATAACCATACAGTCTTTTTTTTGAGAAGAACGTTCTGTTTTGATATTTGTTAAATACTGATTTTTTTCTCTTTCATTTTTTAGAATATCATATAAAAATTCAACTTTTATTCGTAGAGCAAAATTTCCTGGCCTATAAAAGCATCCGCAATCCATACCTTTAAAATAGTCAGTACCTGATCAATGTCTTTCAGCTTATATCAGTTGAACAATTTTTTTATTTCAAATCATATGTTAAAACTCTTACAATCAACAAAGCTAAAAATATTTTATGTTTGTTTTGTTATAATTTAGAAATATAAACTGTATTATGTTAATTATAATTATTTCCAGGTTTCTTTGAACTCTACCAAATCTTCCAGCAACGAAGTGTGGGTTGAGAACTTTGTTAATAATAAGGTTTGGAAACCACCACAAAGAGATAAAATTCCATCTCGCAATTACTTGCCAGAACTGGCGGTTACTATATTCATCCCCGTTGTTACCATGATAATACTGGCTGTTATTTTGTCTTTTATCCTCTGTTTACACTACGAAGAAATGTAAGTATTTTGTATTGTACCATTTGAATTTACTATAAAAATTTATTGTTTCTTTTTTTTAAAGGCTAAAGCCAATATTTAAGCCTAAGCACTATCTACCCAAGCATTTTTATGACTTAGTATTGTTACATTAATATTCGTTGGGCTGCTTGTTTATTAAACCATTATTATTAATATGGTTTATTAATATTTGTTTATTTGGCTTGTTGTGTCCCCCTTGCTCTTATCATAAAAACTCATAGCTATAAAAAAAATTTGGTTCTGGCACTCAAGTGAGTGCTGCCAGAAGTGAAAATTTTTATAGATATTTTCTATAATGTCTACAGATATTTTGAATTGAAAAAAACATTTAATCTTGCGCATTGAGGAATTACCTAAACATTTGGTATAGTATAAGAAACAATAATGCAGAATTTTTACATTTAACACCAAAATTTAAACTAAAATAACAACTCTTGAATTTTGTAGTCCATTACGTTCGGTGAATCTTAATTAATCACTTTAACATAAGTTTATGACTATCCGAACTTTAAATTTAGTATATTTGTAAAAACTTACTGAGACAGAATGTTTTTTATCGCTATGTGACTATCTTCATCAGTGTTTTCTGATTGGAGATGTTGGGTTAAGCGGTGACGGTTTTAAAGGCAGGTTTTCAATAGTATCAAAGAGTATTTGTGATTTGTATTTGGTTTATTCATTTAATATGTATGTTTGTACTTTGTGTTTTTGTGTGTCTGTAAATTTCATATTGTTCTAGTGTGTTGAGATGTGGTCCTTTTTTGTTGATGTGTAAGATTTCTAGGTTATGGTAAATATCTGTGTATTTGTGTCTTGTTTCTTTTATGTGATTGTAAAATGCTAAGTCTTAAGACTTAAAAAAGTTCCAATGACCACAGAAAACATAAACAAAGAACTAGACACCATTAAATATTTAACATACATAAATGAATACAACACCACAACAATAGACAAACTATGGCACAATATACAAAAAAAAACACTTAAATTAACATTACAGAGGGGGAAATAAATACATCACAATACCATACATAAACAGACACATCAAATAAATAGCCCTCAAATTAAAAAAAAAAAAAAACAGGATACAAAATAGACACCAACAACAAAAATAAACTACAAGTACCAGGCATATACACATTCAACTGCAACAAATGCAACAAATTCTACATTGGGCAAACAGGTCGCAACTTTAAACAAAGAATCGAGCAACACAAACAGAACACCAACTCACCATTACAGATATTTTGTATTGAGCAAGTTATAAATTTGAACTACATGTAACAAATTCGAGCTAATAGTTTTGCAAAATTTTCAATGAAAATCATCCTAAATATGAATTTATACATTTTTCATTCAGTATTTAAATTTTTGTTGAGGAATGTATTTAATAAAGATTAATATTTATTGTAGTTAATAATATAGTAATGTAGGTAACAAAACATTAGATGTTTATTGAATAAAATATTTTTAATAAATTCATTTGAAATCAGTTCTTAAAAAGTGTAAGACTGTTTTCATTTCAAGAATTGGATTAAAAATATATAACATATTATTATTGTTATATTGAATTATTTGTATTGAGATTTTTAAATTAATTAATGTATTTATTAACACATCAAAACTATTTAATAATAATCTTTTTCTTTAACACTGTTCAATAAATAATGTAACTTGCAGTTTTTGTGTTGTACATCTTGAGGTTTTTGTATAAATTACACTTTTTTTGTATTAACTTAGCAAAAAACCACTACTTACTGATTTATTCAGCTGTATTAATTTGGCTAAAAAACACTACTTACAGATTTATTCAGTACTACATGGTAATACGAAAAAAGTGTAAATAATGTAACATAACATATGTGTACAACAGCTTTTCTACAACATATCCTATAACACAAAATCTGCTGTTGCATGAAATCATGTTACTATTTAATTCACTATGAGTCAGTGTAACCTGATAGAAATTATACTGTTGGGAAATTGAATGATTATGTTGATCCAATACCTGTTTGTAGGCGTTGCTATAGAATTTTTTACTTCAAAAACAATAATTTTAAATTAATAAATTTGTTGAGCACTGTGGACTAATTTCTTAACTAAATAAATAAAACCCACTAACCACAGTACAAAGATCTTTATTTTACTACATTTACTTTATGTACATTTCCATTACCATGTACATAAAGTAATTGTAGCAAAATAAAGATTTGTGTATTGTGGTTAGTGGGTTTTATGTATTTAGTTGAAAAATAATTTTAAAGCTACAAAGGCAGGATTTTTAAGTGGATGAGTGAGCTAGAAAATATTTGGTATAAGTGGCGCACTATAAGTTCCGCTCTGACCTTCAAGCAGCGAGTGAACATGTGCGGGGATGAAGGGGGGAAGAATCAATGCTTTTCTGCAAACATTGGTTTTCTGGTAATTCCAACCATTCTAACAGCACTTGTCCTATGGCTAGGCTATTCTAGTTAGACTCTCACTGCCAATTGTCGAGTTAATTGTGTAGTTACTGTTGTTAAGATATATGTATGTATATATACATACACATGTAACCAGAGTGATTCGATAATGGTCAAATGACCAAAAGGTGCCTCATCACACAAAGTAAAATTATTGCACTTAGTGATGGATAAAAGTATTTACAATAGTAACATATTAACTTCATATGTATATGAATATTCCTGATGATGTTGGTACTGTTAGCCAACGAAAAGCTTTGAATTGTAAATTCAATTATAATTCTTGTATTTGTATTTTGACTTAGCTCTTTATATATATATATATATATATATATATATATATATATATATATATATATATATTTTTAGGTTAGTTTTGGTTGGTAAAGTATAAAAATCTATATATATATATATATATATATATATATATATATATATATATACACACACACACACACACACACACAATAACATAAAATCCGAGACCTGATATTCCGGGCTTCCATTAAATTTGATCCTGTTTCTATTTCAGACTATTTTATTATTTACTGTTATACAATGCAGTGTCGCATCCCGATGAAGATCAACTGCACTCTGATAAGGAGGTCTCGGGTGCATTGGCCCGACAAGTGTAATCAAAATTTTGAATTTCTAGAGTAACTATTTTTGCCACTATTTATGGTAATAAAATAGAAATAATATTTTTATTATATAAAAAATAAACCCATAAACTATCAAACAAAAATAAATGATAGAATTATAAATTATGATATAACATTTGAAAAACAACTGATTAAAAGCTGCTCCATCCCTGACTATTGTGAAGTTTAATTGTTAATTGTCAATAAATTTCATTTAACCTATTGGCTTAATTTGACTCTACCTAGCCATGGTCGCTAATGCTTCACTAAGACCATCTAGTCAATCAGTAGTTTATCATGTTCTAACAAATAATTAGCACTGTCTAAAAATTTTTTGCTTACAATGGTCTGACATGTATACAAACAATACGGTAAACATGCATGTAAAGGTTATTATAATAATAAAATATATTGGACAATTGACAATGATAGATTTAATTTGATTTAATCAGGCAAATTTTTATGTGAATTAATTGTAGATAATGTTGGCATGATTTTAGACGGGTTTTAGAGTTTGTTAATGGTAATAATGGACAAAAGAGGATGAATTCAAAGTGAAAAGGTTTTTTTATTTATGTAAGCAGATGTAAGTTAGCCAATGTGTACTATGTATTTTGCAGTTATAATATAGTGCAATTTATTTAAATATATGTTGTTTACTTGTTTTTATTCTCAGGCACAAGCTAAGTATTTTACTTTGACTTACATAATTAAGTAGAACACATTAGATTTGGCCAGACTAGATTATATATCTTCCTGTATCTTTTCACTTATATAAGATTTTGTTTCATATTAATACTAAAATGTCATGATAGCAATAATTTTAATGATGAAATGTTTTACATAAAGAATAACAAAATTTGTATGTTACAAATTGTTTTTAGTCCAGGTTAAGCTCTGCAGAATTTCTTACAACTACAATGGCACTATAGGTACTATAGAATGTAAAATGTTTTGGCAAAACTTCTTGCCTAAGCGATATGCAATTCTTACATAGACAAGTTTTTTCAGTTATATCCTTTGATTAGCATTCACATACCACTATATGAGATTGCGCTACGGCCAGCGGGAGCATTTCTGTATATGTACGTTTTACCATTTCTTTCAGATTAACATTGCCGTACATTTACGATTTTTCCCTGTGGATTTTCCCACCTATTTACAGATCGTTTCTAAGTTTGTTCGGAATTTTACAATTAATAGGTATTTTACAAAAAAAAATATTCACATATAATTTTAGCAAAGAAATTTTCAGTAAAAATAAGGTAAAGTTTGATTAACATAAAAAATTAGTAAATATAAAAATGTTAACAAATATTACGTTAATTTTTTAAATTAGACAAAAATAATAGAAAAAATAGGAAAAGAGTGAAAAAATCTTTCAAAAATATGTTGCTTTCAGGGGCCATATCAGGTAGGTATATGTTGCTAATCAAAGGGTTAATACATGGCTGTGACACTGGTAGGCTTAACTAGCTATTATACTGCCTCTACAGCAGGCACACATCTGCCTGAGATATTTACACAGGTGTGTGAGTTTGGAAATATCTGTGGCATTACTTTCATTCATGCTCTGATTGGAGACTATAAATTATAGAACCTAAATGATTTATTGAAGGACTGATTATTGAAGTTGAAATGCGTGTAGTTATTATACTACCTTAGATCTAATCTAAGAGATAAACTGACAGATTTTTATTGTGACTGAGCTTGTTTTTCTTTCAGTTAGTTTTTCAAAGTGTAAATTTCTTATACAATATCAAGAGCCCAGTGGTATAATTTATTACAATGAAAGTATTGGAAAAAAGGCGTGTGACACTTAGTGAGTGCCGATAGAAGTGACTATTTCTTATCGAGCGTTATGGCTATATGTGGATAATAAAATTGTATGTCCGCTCAATATTAAATTATTATAAATATTTTTATTTTATAATAAAATCACACAAAATCATTTAAGTTCTTTTTTTAAATGGACATACAATTTTATTAACGCACATATAGTCATAACCCTCGATAAGTAGTCACTTCTATCGGCACTCACCAAGTGCTACATGCCGTTTTTATATAGTTTTGTGTAATTATAAAATATCATCAATATTTTTTAAAATTTGAAAGCCACGTGCTCAAGTAGGTACATATTATATACGTATATGCTGCATTTAAATATTCCATAACCGTATAATTTACATTTTTATATAAAGATAAATAAATATATATACAAATTTTTTGGACTAGGAGACTGACAGACTTACCTTGGTAATAGTCCACTCTGTAGTCTTGAAATAGAAACACATTAAAGCACTTAACCAATGATATATTTCAACCACACAGTGGTCTTTGTCAATAAAAGAGAAAACACAAAATAAATATGAGAGAACAAAACAAAATGAAGTAAAAGTTGTAATCACAGATTGTGTAGAAATCAGATGCACAGATTAAAGTTATATGTATTGTTTCCATGAGCATATGAGTGATTATAGTTTATATAAGTCTGGCTGGGGAAAAGAGATTGGAGACGTCTGATGAGGCTATTGGGGAAAAAAGTGAATGGATTTATCTGATATTGAGGTTAGGGGATTCTCTGGACTTGGTATACCACTGGTGCGATAGTGCCCATCTTCTCAGTTCTGAGGGATTGCAATCAGGGGGGAGTGCTTTAATTATTTTTGTGGTATAGCAGTCATCAAAAGTTGTGATGTTGTGACTCGCAGCATGTTGAGTTGTTGGCCTATCCATATTCATAATTTAAACATCATGTCTGTGGCCATTCATTCTGATATTCAGACCATCCATGTCAGCCCTATATACATAGGTCAGCTCAGCACAGTACATATAAGTGATTCGATAATGGTCAAGTGACCGAAAGGCGCCTCATCACTCAAGGTAAAATCATTACACTTAATGGTGGATAAAATTACTTACAATAGTAATATATTAACTTCATATACATATACATATACATATATATGAAGTGGAAAAAATTATATATAATTTCATGAAGTCAGTGCAACGGAAAAATAATGGACACCGTGAAATATCACGATATATATATATATATATATATATATATATATATATATATATATATATATATATGCTGATACGTATTCCTTCACGGATGGAAAAATATGATGAATTGTTACTATCTGGAGTACATACGTTCATTCTACAGTCCATAAATTCGCAGTTCCGACGTTTCGCTAGAATCTCATCCAGCATTGACGAGGTGAACCCAACAACAGTAGAAGAGCGAGTGAAGAGCGCAGAAAACTCGGCTCCTATATATAGAGGAAAGAAGCCACGCCCATTGACGTCAATACACACACTGACGTCAATCCACACACACCTGATCCAAACAATTACTCACATTCCTTTGCCTTTGTTCACCTTTCTGCTGATAAAATCTATCGATGACACACTTCCAAACTGCGGGCAAATTCAAAGTATCATCGCGTTTATTAAGACTCCCTTGCTTCTCTATTTCGATAGCCTCACGAATAATTCTAGTCCTGTAGTTTTCCACTCGAGCAATCTGTCGGCAAGATTGGAAATCAATGGTATGTCCTGTATCGCAGTGGTGCCTGTACAGAGCCGACGTTTTCTGCTTGTTTTTAAGGCCCAGTTTGTGCTCCTCAAGCCTAGCTGAGATACGTCTGTTCGTTTGGCCAATGTACGATTTCTTACAAACTCCACAAGAAACGCTGTAAACACCATGGTTTTCCAAGAAGATCTTATCTTTGGCGTTACCAACAACCTTGTCGATGGTGAGGTAAGGTTTGTAAACGGAACGTAAACCATGCCTCCTAAAGAGTCTGCCAATCCTGTCAGTAGTTCCTTTAATAAAGGGCAGAATAACAGTACCAGCTTTCTCAGCTCTTTTTCATCCACGTCAACAGGAAGGGCACTTTGGCGGTGTAACGCTTTATTAATGGCATATTCCTTATAGCCATTGCTTCTAAGCACCTCTCTCATAGTAATAAGTTCTTGGTCCCTCGAATCGATGTCTGTTAACTTGTGAGACCGAGAGAAGAGCGTGTCGGTGACAGCCTGGATCTGAGATGGGTGGTGATGTGACTCAGCGTTAAGATATCTATTGGTATGAGTCGGTTTTCTGTAGATCGAATGGTGAACACAACCATTCTGACCCTTCCTAACCAAGACGTCCAGAAACGGCAAGCAGCCATCACTCTCCAGTTCCAAAGTGAAAAATATCCTGGAGTGGCGAGAGTTGAGGTACGTAAGAAACTTATCAAGTTCTGCGCCACCATGTTGCCAAATCATAAAGACGTCATCTACATAACGAAACCAAGCTTTAGGCCTGAGAAAAGCATCATTCAGGGCGTCTTGCTCAAAGAACGTCATAAAAATATTGGCTACAGCTGGAGAAAGTGAAGATCCCATAGGGGCACCATCAAGTTGCCTGTAAAACTGTTCATTAAACAAAAAATAAGTGTTTTTGAGACAGTGCCTAGCCAGATCCAAGGCGTGCGGAGGGAGCTCTTCAAAAATAGACATCCTCTTAAGCACTTCATCAATGGGAACGCTGGGGAACAATGCCTTGACATCCAAGCTAGCCATTATGTCACTTTCTTCAACTTGGATTCCTTGCAGCACTTGGACAAAATGTTCAGAGTTCTTGATATAGGAATCAGCCTTCTGAACCAATGGCTGCATAAGTTTAGCCAAATATTTCTCCAGTTTCTGAAGAGGTGAATTAATAGCACTCACTATAGGTCTCATAGGAATGCCCGGTTTATGGATTTTAGGTAAACCATATAACTTAGGACATCTACTAGATTTTTCCAGGGGAATTATCCTGGATTGAGTTTCCTCATCGATAGGAGTCTGTTTAATAATCCGCCTGGTAGTCTTTTCCAAGTAGGTGGTCGGATCGTTCTTAACAACTTTGTAACTTTCATCATTAAGGATCTCCTTCATCTTGTCAATATAATCTGAAGTATTTAAAAATACAGTAGCGTTACCCTTATTAGCCGGCAGTATAGTAATGTTTCCATTATTTTTCAGTTTGAAAAGGGCTCTCTTTTCTCCAGGGCTGAGATTAGGTTTAGGAATTCTGCTAGTACGTAAAATACTAGCAACCTCCTGACAAATCTCTTCAGCTTCAGTTTTATCCATGTAGGCGATAGATGTTTCAACCTCAGATATTATTTCCTCTAAAGGAAGCCTGTTAGGAGCAATGGCAAAGTTAAACCCTTTACATAGGACAGAGATTTCAGCATCACTGAGGCTGTAGCTAGAGATGTTCTTCACAACCAAGTCAAGATGATACTTTGAATTTGCCCGCAGTTTGGAAGTGTGTCATCGATAGATTTTATCGGCAGAAAGGTGAACAAAGGCAAAGGAATGTGAGTAATTGTTTGGATCAGGTGTGTGTGGATTGACGTCAGTGTGTGTATTGACGTCAATGGGCGTGGCTTCTTTCCTCTATATATAGGAGCCGAGTTTTCTGCGCTCTTCACTCGCTCTTCTACTGTTGTTGGGTTCACCTCGTCAATGCTGGATGAGATTCTAGCGAAACGTCGGAACTGCGAATTTATGGACTGCAGAATGAACGGATGTACTCCAGATAGTAACAATTCATCATCATATATGTATATATATATATATATATATATATATATATATATATATATATATATGAAGTTATTATTATTACTTGTAAATAATTTTTTCCACCACCAAGTGCAATAATTTTACCTTATGTGATGAGACACCTTTGACCATTGTCGAATCACTGAATTAATTTTCTCTATTTTTCTGATTTGGATATTCGGTCCGTGATGTTGATATTTGTTGACGTCATACATGTTTCTTCTTGAGTCTCGTGTATAATGTTTTGAATAGTACGTCATTTCCATATGTTGTCTGTAGGTTCATTAAATTGTTGTTTATGTTTTTATAAATGTGGTTTTTTTCTAGTGAGTTTAGTTCTATTGGGTTTCTATTTATTTCAAGTATGGTTAGGTTATTTTCATAATTTGTTATTTCATGTTTATATGATATTAGGTGTGCTGCAACATTTCTTGCTTTTGTATTTTTATTTTTGAATGCTCTATAATGCTCTTCAAATCTTATTTTAAATGATCTGTTTTTTTCTTGTGTAAAATGTGTTGCAGTCATACACCTAATTTTGTAAATTCCTGATAGGCTATGTTTTTCTGTATTTTTTTTTTTTTGTGGTATGTGTTATTAAGATATTTTATTATTGTCTTGTTGGGTTTGTATGTTGGAGTGTAGTATTCTTTATTATATATATATATATATATATATATATATATATATATATATATATATATATATATATATATATATTTTTTTAAGATCAAATAATACACACAAATACAGGAATATTTAATTTATTGAACAATAAACTCTAAGCTTTTCGTTGGCTTACATTACCAACATCTTCAGGAGTTACAATATTAAGAATGATAAAACAAACTGTCTAACAAACATGAAGCTACTAGATAAAGCAATCTATTGCTTTATCTAGTAGCTTCATGTTTGTTAGACAGTTTGTTTTATCATTCTTAATATTGTAACTCCTGAAGATGTTGGTAATGTAAGCCAACGAAAAGCTTAGAGTTTATTGTTCAATAAATTAAATATTCCTGTATTTGTGTGTATTATTTGATCTTAAAAATATTCTAACAGGAAAACACATTTGATATTCTATATATATATATATATATATATATATATATATATATATATATATATATATATATATATATATATATATTTTTAGGTTAGTTTTGGTTGGTAAAGATTATTTAGATTTTTTGGACTAGGAGACTGACAGACTTACCTTGGTAAGAGTCCACACTGTAGTCTTGAAATAGAAACACATAAAAGCACTTAAACAATGATATATTTCAACCACACGGTGGTCTTTGTCAATCGAAGAGAAAACACAAAAAGAAATATGAGAGAATGAAATAAATAGAAAAAAAAAAAAAAAAAAAAAAAAAAAAAAAAAAAAAAAAAAATTTTATTTATTTCATTCTCTCATATTTCTTTTTGTGTTTTCTCTTCGATTGACAAAGACCACCGTGTGGTTGAAATATATCATTGTTTAAGTGCTTTTATGTGTTTCTATTTCAAGGCTACAGTGTGGACTCTTACCAAGGTAAGTCTGTCAGTCTCCTAGTCCAAAAAATCTATGTATATATATATATATATATATATATATATATATATATATATATATATATATATATATATATATATATGTGTGTGTGTGTGTTATTCTGTCTATTTTGTTATTGGTCTATTTATATTTTAGGTAGATTTTTTTAATTTTTATTATTTTTGTGTTCAGGTTGTAGTGTTGTGTTGAGGTTAGGTTTTTTGTAAGTTTATTGTATATGTTTTTTTTATAAGGTGTTTGTTGTATCCATTTTCTATTGCTATTTTTGTAATGTTATCTAATTCTTCATTTAATTTTTGTTTGTTATCTTGTGTGTATTTTATTACTTTATTTATCATGTTACTGTTAGTGTTAATTTTTTGTGTCCAGGGGGTGGTTAGATTTGTAATGTATTGTGGTGTTTTGTAAGTTGGTTTTCTGTATACTGTCATTTCTATTTTATTATTGTTTATATTTAATGTAATGTCAAGATAGTTAATTGTTCTGTTTGTTTCTGTTTCGAAGGTGAATTGTATGTTTTAGTTGTATGTATTTAATTTGTTTAGTATTATGATGTGTTTGTTGTGAATGGTGTGTTGGTATATTACAGGTATATCATCTACGTATCTCGTCCATAGTAAAATATTATGTGTGTTTAGTATAGGTTTAATTATTATTTGTTCAAAGTGTTGTAAATATATTTCTGACATTACTGATGATATGGGTGATCCCATGGGGAGTCCAGTTGTTTGTTTATAGTATTTATTGTTAAATTGGAAGTAATTTTGACTAACATCGCGGACCGAACATTAACACCAGAAAAATATAGACAATTAATTCAGTGATTCGACAATGGTCAAATGACTGAAACTTACATCACAACATCACGTAAGGTAAATTATTGCACTTAGTGGTGAAAAAAATTATTTACAAGTAATAATAATAACTCCATAAAGTCAGTGCAACGGAAAAATAATGGACAAGTGAAATATATATATATATATATATATAGGAATTTTTGGACTAGATAGGAGCTGACAGACTTACCTAATGGCAATAGTCCAAAACTGCTATCTCTTGGAAATAAATAAATAGACACATATAAAAGAACTTATCACACTATAGAACTAACCTACATATAAATAATATTCGAGCTGGCTTGTGAGTGAAAGTTATAATTAAAGAATAAAAATATGGTACAACTCACAAATATACAATTTTTTATTTCATACACGTTTCAACGACTAATTTGTCGTCATTCTATTTTCACTTTTGTTTTTATTTTTGTTAAAACTTTATAGGTTATGTTTAATATATATATATATATATATATATATATATATATATATATATATATATATATATATATTAGTTAATTTCATTTGTGTATCTTCACTGAGGATGACGACAAATTAGTCGTTGAAACGCGTTTGAAATAAAAAATTGTATATTTGTGAGTTGTACCATATTTTTATTCTTTAATTATAACCTAAATATAAATATAAGAAATTTTTGTCTAGATAGGAGACTGACAGACTTACCTAGTAGCAATAGTCCAAAACTACAATCTCTTGGAAATAAATAAATAGACACATATAAAAGAACTTATCACACTATAGAACTAACCTAAATATATATATATATATATATATATATATATATATATATATATATATATATATATTTATCATTCCTGATGATGTTGGTACTGTTTACCAACGAAAAGCTTTGAATATAAATTAATAAATATTCTTGTATTTGAATAACCTATGTTGTTTTAAAATATATATATATATATATATATATATATATATATATATATATATTATATAAACTTCATATATATATATATATATATATATATATATATATATATATATATATATATATATATTTTTAAGATCAAATAATATACACAAATACAGGAATATTTAATTTATTGAACAATAAACTCAAAGCTTTTCGTTGGTTTACATTACCAATATCTTCAGGAGTTACAATAGTAAGAATGATAAAAGAGTTCTTTTATCTGAGCAAAGTTTACATTGTAGCTGGTATATGACATTTTTCGATGTACAATTATGATGGTGAATGGAACAATCTGTTATTACAATTATTTTATTTCATTCTCTCATATTTCTTTTTGTGTTTTCTCTTCGATTGACAAAGACCACTGTGTGGTTGAAATATATCATTGTTTAAGTGCTTTTATGTGTTTCTATTTCAAGACTACAGAGTGGACTCTTACCAAGGTAAGTCTGTCAGTCTCCTAGTCCAAAAAATCTATATATATATATATATATATATATATATATATATATATATATATATATATCACAATATGTATTCTTGTGTATTAATAAAGAACATAAGTCAAAATACAAATACAAGAATTATAATTGAATTTATAATTCAAAGCTTTTCGTTGGCTAACAGTACCAACATCATCTGTAGATGATAGTACATAATATAATGTACTAACATAGTAGATGATGTTGGTACTGTTAGCCAACGAAAAGCTTTGAATTGTAAATTCAATTATAATTCTTGTACTTGTATTTTGACTTATGTTCTTTATATATATATATATATATATATATATATATATATATATATATATATATATATATATATATATATATATATATCAAACGTCTCGTGACAGTTGAGATCGAATCAATCACGTGCAAAAGTATATAGTCATACCGAGCGATAAGAAGTTGTCATTTCAATACTTTGTTCAATATTTTCGCTGTAAATTTCTTTGTTTTAATGAATACTTTACTAACCCTTTGATTAGCAACATATGCCTGCCCTGATATGGTCCCTAAGAGCAATATATTTTTGAAAGATTTTTACACTTTTCTTTTTTCTAAATTTTTGCTTGATTTTTCTCTAATTTTTAAAATTATTGTAATGTTTGTTAATATTTTTTTTACTAATTTTCTAATTTTAACCAAACTTTACCATACACCTACTGACAATTTTTTTGCTAAAAATTATCTGCTGATCTTTTTTTTTTTGTAAAATACCTATTTGTGAAATAATGCAATAAACTTCAAAACAATCAGTAAATTTGTGGGAAACCCATAGACGTTGGACACAAAAGAATGGTGACTATGTACTCTGTGTAGTATTTACTGTCCAATAGTTAACCTAGAATACAGCACAAAACACAGGAAAATAAATTGTAAACATACGGCAATGATAATCTGAGAGAAATGGTAGAACGTACATATACAAGAATGCTCCCGCTGGCTGTTGTGCAATCTCATATACTGGTACATGAATGCTAATCAAAGGGTTAAAAGTAGTTGAACGATATTATCACCATCAGGGCATTTAATTTACGCAAGTGGTATTGTTTACAGGCATGATGAATTGTCTGATGAATTCTTTCGTTCAATATTTTATATCTGTGAAGATTACTGGAGGTATGTTGTGTGGTCTAGAGTTTTTTTGGTTTGATCAGCTTATCTAAACAAGCCCTTATTTGAAAATTTTTTCATGTTTTAAAATTTTATACTGCAAAGTTCATATATACTTTGTGTATACATACTTTTTCCAATAAAACTTTTCAGTGAATGTATATTTTTATAATAAAAGAATATTTATAAAATTAATTGCTTAAAGATTTTTATTAATTTGAAATATTAATATTTTCAAGAGGTTCATACACCGCCAATAGCCTAAACAGAACCCCTGATTTTGTCACTCCTAATGCTGTTATAGTAGTTGATTTATTATTTTTTTGTTTGTATTTTGCCAAAATGTGTGGATTTGTGCATTGTGCCGTGCTAGTTTTATTTGACTAATGTGTTGTTAATTTTATACTTGTTAAAAAAAAATTATTTTGGTATTTGTTATCTTGGTATTTGTTTTATAAAAATAAATGTATGTGACAATTTTAAAAGTCACAAACATGAAATTAACAGCACAAAAGGTAATGAACAAGTAGGGCTAATTTGAGATGATAAAACAAAGGAATATGTTGATAGCAACAGCAAAGAGTCATGCCCATGTGAGAGTACTATGGTTGCGCACCAGTTTAATTAAGCTGTTTTCCTTCATTCTTAATTCTTTTTTTCTGGTATTGTCAATAATATCGCTGTAGAAATTCCTAGGAGGACTCACGCTGTTCAGTTTAGTCCCAGCTTTTACAATGAAGCTTTTACATATCTAAGAATTTTTACTGCAAGCCGACAAATAGCGTCGTAAACAAAACAAAAACTTGTGAAACTAGGTTTCCGTATGGTTTAGAACATGCATACTGTTTGATCTTTCCATAGTTATGTGGGATATAGCTGTTGAGTAACATTTCAAAATGAAAAAAAATCTAGTATTTCTAGTACCTCACTAAATTGTAACCCCAACATTGAATTTCAACCCTTCTAAATTCTGATCTGTTAAATGTGTTTTAGGTAATTTATTTAAAATGTAAAAATAAAATGATTTAATAAGTAAAACTAGCATTTTTTTAAATATTAGATTTTGGAGGATTAACGTTTCAGGCATAATTTTTAAATTATACTTATTGAAGATTCTGTTCAAACCCTTATTCATAGTCTTATTATATGAGTGTTTTTGTATTGTGGTTAGTGGGTTTTATTTTATTTAAAAAAGTGGTCCACATTGCTCAACAAATTTATTAACTACCATTATACTCAATCATGTCTAAACGACTAATAAAAAACCATAAATTTTATAATGGACATGTACTCTATTGCCAATGTTTTGAGGGTTAATATAAATAGATCCAGGTTCTTTTATTATTGAGTAATTGGCTTTAATGGTTCTTTGAAAATGTTTTTATCAACTTTAAATAACAATAGTGCTGTCTTTTCCTCAGACAAATTAAACTCTAGAGTACGCTGTTTCCTTCCTTGCTCTGATTTTCAAGTACTTTGTATTTGCCAATTTCCTCTTCTGAGTTTATTTTTGTCAACATATTAAAGTTCATCATCAGTTTCTATAAAAACAAATTAAAGACATACACAAAACGTACAAATTAATTATTTATTAACTCATACGTGTTTCAATGACAAAGTCATCATCATCAGTGAGTGTTGCTACTACAGACTCTAACTTACAACTGGAGTTGTGAGTTAGAGTTTGTAGTAGCAACAATCACTGATGATAATGATGACTTTGTCATTGAAATGAGTATGAGTCAATTAATGATTACTTTGTGAGCCTTGTGTATGTATTTCATTTGTTTAACATAACCTCACAAGCTAAGCTCAAAGAAGAGTTGTATCAGTTTCTATACCAAAATTTTATAACACACTGGAAGAAATAGCTGTTGTTGTTGTGTTTGAGGCTCCCACCCTATCCTAGGTCAATGATGTATTTTTCAAATTGATGTGGGTACAATATATCTTTCAATATTATCCAATTGCTTAGAAAATAACGATCCATCAGAAAATAATACATACTTTGAGTATGTGCTGGGTGAAAAAGTGAAGTATTTTTGCTCAATATACTTATAATAAACCCATCAGAGGTATAAGATATTACAGTTTATACAAAACCTTTCTTTGCGTTCTAACTAATGGTTTGTAATCCAATAATTATCATTTAGGATTAATTTTATTCTTATCTTTTGAACGATTGCTATAAACAGTGTTTATCAGTTTTTAACTTGATCCATTTCTTCCCAATAGGACAACATCTATATTTTATGTGATTTTTCCTTATTTAATCTTCGTTTCTACTATAGAAGTAATAAAATATAACCTGAATATTAATCTGATACTTTTAGTTTTTGAGTAATGACCTGTTGCTTTTGCACAACGTTGGGAGTTCCGTGCATCTCGCGGTGTTGCGTTAACGCAACGTTGGGAAATGGCGTGTGCTGGAAAAAACACTACAATCATTACATAAAACGATTTATTGAAACACAATGTGCACATAGTTTTACTTTTTAGAATTTATTTCAATCTTAATTGTGAAATGTTTCAAAACATTCAACATGTATAACTACTTGTCATTTCTTGCATGTGTAGACTGTTTGACTGTGGCACACTTTACATCTCTGTCTTGCATTACTTTTGTTTCGGTCTACGATGTGGTCCATTTTGTCTTTTCGTACGCCGTCTGGTAAAGTAATTTTACTACAGTGATCTAATAACAGATTTTTGCTGCGCTTGTCAGGTTCTTTAATATTTGCTGAACGAAGTAAAGAGATAACGAGTTGTGATCTAAACTCTATCTGACTGGGTTTATTTCCGGTTGATAAAATATATAATTTCCATGCATTTACTACAGCATAATCGATTCCATTTACAAATAAGGTCCACCACCATTTTATACCTCTTATTCTAATTCTGTAATTGACAGTAGCATTATCATGAGAATCCACTCCACCCATTCCTTTATTATAACCATTGATAACATTCAGCTGCTTTACAAAGTCCTGTTTCCGTTCTTTTCGATTGTAGCGTTTTACATTTAGGGTTTGTTCAACCGATCTGTAATTTGTTATGACTGTAACAACTAAATTATCCCGCCATCGAACAACAAACATATTCTTTTTTTTATCAAAGGCAAATTCATAACTTCCTTTCGGAACTTTTAGAAATTTTTTCACTGATGTGAGCGGAATATTGGGATACCTATTTTCATCTATTGTTCCTGATACTAAGAAATTCATCTTTGTCAGTTTACTTACTAAATTTTAAGTACTGAAACAATTATAAAAAAAAAATTGTTATTCTCTGGATTTTCAACTATTCTCAACAAATTATAAACGACCTTCTCTCCTAAACCATAGCCGTTTTTTATTTCACCACCTTTTCCCCCATATGGTTCAAAACTGTATACATAACCATTAACAGAAGTAATGCACCAATTTCACTGTTTTCCCTCTCATGAACATTTCATCTGAATGACGTCCAAAATAGGGCACCATTTGTTCATCTATTACTAATTTATGTGAAAACACTTCAAACTGACGAAAGTTTGTATTTAATTCATCAAAATAAGGACGGACTTTTGAAAATTTATCGGATTTATCTAGTTTATTGTTGTCTGATTAATGAATGTATTTTTTTATTTCATCAAATTTATTTCTAGACATTGTATCTCGTACAATTGGTACACCTTTATCAAGATCTTTACTCCAATACATTTTTGATTCAGGTAGCGAATGATACCTGTGTTTTAAGAACTGCAACCAAATGTTCTACTGTTTTATAACACTTTCGTTTAAAACTCATAGCGGATCTACTGGTCAATTGCTTTCAACACGGCCGATGTATCTCAACTGCCGGGGAACTCTCAACGTTGCATCAATGCAACACATGCGAACTTTGTTGAATAAAGAGGAAGTGGAGAGCTGTGGTTCAACGAACATGACTCAGCAGTAAAGTAAACATGATAAGAATAGCTAACATAGCAAAACATTTTGTTCCAAGCATTGACAGATGTTTATTTCTTACACCGAAAATGTTTATTTTCTCGACATTTATTTTATCGTAAATCAAGACCTTATTGACAAAGATATATTATTAAAAACAAAATAATTATTGCATGATAGAAAAATACTCTATTCTTAGAATAAATAACACACTTCAAATTGAAAATTACTCACTATATGGAGGAGTTGTGTGCAATATAATATACTGTTGCGCTTACGCAACGTTGGGAAGAAATGGGTTAAAACTGTGTGATATTGTTAAATAAATTATTTTGCTTCTTTAATTTAATCGAACATACTTTATCTTTTAAATTATTTAAAGCGAAGCCATTTCAAATTTATGTGATTGTAGTTTGTCTATCAAACACCTAACTTCAACTATTTTCAACAATTAATAAAAATTTAATAAGTTGAATTGATTTAAATTTGATATTTTTGTGAATGGTTTTACAAATTAATTTGAGAAAAACTAGTTAAAATGACTAAAAAATTCAATTTTGTTTAAACTTGCCATTTCTCAGTGTCTTGGACATTTCTTTGCTCTTTTCAGATAACCCTTTGTAAATGTTCAAACTTACATTGTTATAGATATTAGTCCACCTTTTACCTTCTTTAAATTTCCTCAGTGGCACTAATTTTAAAACAAAACTACTTTACTTAAACGTTTTACTTCAATTTTGTGTTTTGAAACCTTCTTATAACAATATATGGATAATGACTGAAATTTTAAACAGAAAAATTATTTCAAACCATAGTCTGAGCCAAATGAACAGCGAAACTCATCCTCCAATCACCATCTAATGTGAACTTTGTCAGAGCAAAATTAATTTATTGTTGTATTATGACACCAAATATTGAATTTATGGACCTCCATGAGCCATTGTAGTTTGATGTTGCTTGCTTCAAGAACACATAAAAAATCAGTTTCTAGTGTTTTTTTTGTGTGCAGCTGGCTACCCCCTTCTCATAATGTAACTTCTCTGTTTGCATTTTTATTGGTCTGTATAACACCATTTGACCTGCAGAGTCTTCAGTCGATAAGGCATTCCTCTTTCCAAACATTCAGTTTTATGTTTACTTTTTCTTGCATGTCCATAACTGGTTAATAATGCAGTTTTCCAAAATTTTAAATTGGTGAGTTTTGAAAATTTTGTTAGAGCTTATGATAATTTTCAACTGAATTCCTGCTTTGACATTGATGTTTCAATTTAGTGTCACCTGCTTTAAACCTTTACTACAGTAATTCCTCGTTATTCGCGGGGTTATATGCTGCATAAAAAATGTCAACATTAATTACAGCTATATCACACACTTAGAAAACAGTATGATATATTTACATTCTGCATAATTATATACATATTTTTTTATAGTTTACTAAGGTTTTTTTCAATCCGAAGACATTAAAATGCTATTAAATATGCGCAGACACACATATTCTTCATTGTTGAACACTATCCACTCAATTTTTAAACACTTAATTTTAAACAAATAATTTTTTAAACACTGCTAATTTTAAGCAGTTAACAAGAAAAAAATCCTAACACTCCTTCTTATATTTTCTTAATTTTTTTTATGTATCACACTGTTGACTCAATGCTAAAATATTTTGCAACAAATGCTATGCTTTCATCACATTTTAATTTATCTAAAATGTCAATTTTTTTAACGGTGTAACATATTTTTGCCTTTTATTGTCCCTATCAGAGTTTAATGACATTATGGCTTGAATAAACAATTAAAGGGAAAAGATAGAACTAAACAAAACAAAATTACTAAACAATTCCACAACTTGCCCCAACATTTCCAAAAGTACCAGATATGACAAGCGGATGAGACACCGGTTTGATAACTGACGGGAAAAACAAAACGTTAGTTACGTCCATCGATTACGACTATCGATGTTTGGATTTCGAAGACCACTAAATAAACCGTAAGTAAATAGCAATGATGCTAAACTTATGTATGGAGTAGGATGCAGGCACTGGATTGACTCATCTTTGTTTGTCAGTGATGATAACGGCACTAGTTATAAATAATGAATGACTATCTTTTGAGTAGTAAGCCTAGTAATGTGTAGTATAACGGATGTTTGTAGAATAGTCAGATTTCTTTGTGATAAATAACTACAGTACTGTACAAAATAAATAACACATTATGCTACAACCTCTACAGTAACTATAGAACTATAGTTCTATCTGTTTTTCTTAAATACAATAAATATTATATTTGTTGATTCCATCTTCACGTGAGCTACTAGTTTTCTCTAAAACACTTGTAAATATTTTACAACTTGCCTATAGTAGCACTTATTTTATATTTGTTGAGGACGGCCGTTTCGGTAAATTTGTCCCATTGTCAACTCAGACCATAACTGATCTCAAGGTTTTTGTAGGTTATGGTAGGGGCGGGAAGTTATGGTGGGAGTGTGGGTGTACATGGTGAGTATTAGAAGTTATGATGTAGAACAGTGTGTGTTATAATGTAATTGGGTGTTAAGTATGTATGTAGGGTGTAGTTTGAAATATTTGTATATTTCGTATCAAAACCACATAAACATAATATCCAACCTACAAATTCTTCACACAAAAATAACCAACGCTACACGACCGAACAAAAAAAATATACAAACATTTCAAAGTACACCCTACACACATACTTAACACCCAATTACATTATAACTCACTCACACTTGTCGACATCATAACTCCTAATACTCACCAAAATACACCTAAACTCCCCCCATAGTATCCCACGCCAACCTAACCTACGAAAACCCTGAGATCAGTTACGGTCTGAGTTGACAATGGGACACATCTCCTGAAATGTATGTCCTCAGCATATGTAAGTAAGTGCTACTATAGGCAAGTTGTAAAATATTTACAAGTGTTTTAATAAATGTAAGCGGGATATCCTGTAATTTTGCCAACCGTGAATAGCGAGGGCCTACTGTACAACTTTTTTAATCGTGCTATTAAATTTTGCTTACATAATTTGATAAATATTAACTACACTAATTACCTATTTCAGTTTTTTATTTAAAGTTTTTATTTAATTTCGCCTCTTATTATTTACAATATTCCAAATAATTTTTACATATTTTAGTTGCTATGTATTTATAACTTATTTAAAATATAACTGTGACTACACATTCCTATATTTGGAACAAGGATGTGATGTTATTCAACTTTTACAAATCACATCGTATTTAGACCATATCTTCTTTTATGACTATGAAATGATCAAAATGTTTAAATCTAATCTAAATTATATAAATAGTGTTATTAAAATTTATTTTTTATTAGACATTGTACTTTTTGTCTGATATAGTGTGTGTGTGTGTGTGTTTGTGTGTGCGTGTGCGCGTTTGTGTGTAAGAAAGAGAAGGTTGTATCTTTCAAGTCATAATCTTGTGCTTAGTAAATACAAATTGTAAATTGTTTTCCACAACCAATTTACAGAGATTATGTAAGATTGTACAATTCTGATAATCAATTACAAAAATGTTAACAGAATTTTTAATTATATATTATATTATGAAGTATTATATTTGTTTTTGCAGTGAAAGGAATGAAAGTCCTGATGTTTTAATGGTCCAGTATGAATCTGTTCAAAAAGTTAGCAAGACTCTTCGATCCTTGTCTAATCAAAGAGATGAAGATAAGTTTTTGAAGACAAGCCCTAGGTATGTAAAAATTAACTTATTAAATAATTCTTGATTTTTATAATGTTATTTAAAGTAAATTTGTCAAAAGTCATTACTAATAAGCTTATACCTGTATAATACTGTATATATTAGAACAAGTGCTAGATCAGACAGGAACTGCTTACACATCCCTTTACTTAGGATTGGCTAGACTTTAAATGTATAACATAGGTGATAACATCTATGGCTGTTTACCTTGGCATTATTGTTGCTAAAGCCCAAGTGGTGTCTTGTAATGTCAGTTGATAATATCTCTACTGGTCCATCACTTCGTGGTTTGAGAGATAGAAAAAACTAAAAATCAATAGATATCCTATAACTATCATAAAATAATTCATAGATATGTATTTACTATCCAAGCTGCTTTAAAATAAACTTTTAAACTGTGCTAAATATAATATATCTACCAAGTAACCTAACAAAAAAAAGACCTAACAAATTAAATAGAGTTGATAATGTATTAACACTTTGAAGCCTAGTCCCTTGGTAGGCATCCGTTTCTATCTGTCTGAAGGTTTTTAGGCCAAATATAAAAGAATCCTGACTCATAATAAATACCATAATTTAAACAAATTATACATTTTTGTAAAGGGAATGAAAGAAGTTATATATATATATATATATATATATATATATATATATATATATAGATGTGATTACTTAACACCTATATAGATGGTGTTATGCTCCTTTGATAAATGTATAAAAAGTAAAAAAAATAATAAAATGGCAACACTGTAATTTACTGGACTTCACTACACATATTTTAAATTAGAATGAAAATAAATATTACAAGTTATATATCATTTTAAAGCTAAAAGATGTAATTTAGAATTATTGGCCTATTTATTTACACAAATTGTCCTATTATATTGGGCGAAAAATAAAGAAATATTTTCAAAGAATAAAAACAACACGAATAACTCTACACTACACTGTAAATAATGTATTGGGTATGGTATAACTTGAAGCAGCTTGGGACACACTGTCTCCGTCTAAAAGCAACAACTCTCGTATTGAATCGCTTCCTAAAGTGCCTTTATCCATTATATCTATAACGTAATATTTCTAACAATAAAAACAAAAATATGAAGTAACAACTTGGAGCAACTGGAGTGTAATTTTTTTAAGTAAATGAAACCTCTTAGCCCCATAAACTTTTTATTTTACCCTAATTTTTTATTCAAACCATAAGCGTTTCAGTTCTTAAAAAAAAGGGTATTGCACAGCGATAGAATCTAGCAATCTTTATAGTCACCTACTGGAGTATTTTTTCTAGTTTGTGGGAACTAGCATGTATAAAAAGAAATAATTTATTGATTCATCTTTAAACGGTTTTTATCATAACAAGGATACTCTTGAGAATGGGGCGGGGGGGTAAATTTAGTTCTTTATTGATGAGTTAACATAGTTTGTACTTGGGTACTACATACTATAGTAATGTTGGCGGTTTTATTACAGTACAGTTATGCCGTCACAAAGTTATGGCTAGTACTGATTTTGTAACACTAAAATTATAGTACAAAGTTATAAAAAAAAAATATTTTCTATTATTTAATTTTTGTGGTTCTTTCGTAAAATATATGCCATATTTAAGAATAACAGCTTATGGCTATATACCTGAAATCTTCATTCTTTACATCAGAGCGCTTTTCTATGCCTCCTGGCTGGATTTACCCTGAAGAGTGAGATAAATAGTATCTCAATATCTGTACTTGGTAAAAATTTTACTAAATAAAAATATTATTCTACAATAAAAATTATGTAATAATCAAAACAAACTTTATGCGCTTAAAAAATTAACTAAGAAATAACTGGAAGTTAAAAGTACTAAAACCTCAAAAGAGTGAAATGATATAAATAGGGTCCAGTATTTGTATTTAGTAAAAACAAAACTTACTGTTTTCCAGTTTTATTTAATTTCTTAATGTGTTATACACAGTGACTATAACGGATCAGTGATTTTAGTAACAGCGCCAGGTTTGAATCAATGACTTTAGTACTGGTGAACCAGTGGAGTAGAACCAGTGACAGCGACAAATCAACCCATGACGACCATGGTAAAATTCAGTAACTTTTCAGTCGCAACAGCGACATTTTATCCAATTACAATAGAAATAAACCCCCTTTCTCCTCTTTAGTCAACTACACTGCACAATAATCGGCGCTATGAGCTGAGCGGTGAGAGTAGAGCCAGTGGCAATGCGAAGTTTTCCCCAATCACAACAGAGGCAACTTCCGATCAATCTATTGTCACTGGAATTGGCATTTTCCAACTTTTGTCACTGGTACAAACTAATATCAGTGACAAGTCACCATGACAGAAATTATTGACCGTACCTAGTTATAAATATATTTGCAGAACAAATGTGTTGTTAAAACATGTTTATTTATTAGTTCTGCAACTTAATAGTAAATTTGTATAGCAATTTAATAGTAAAATATTAACTATTACTGAAAAGTTTTATAAACAGTTTCTTCTAGTTATATGGTTTGTATGTGCATGCGAAAGTTTCATTTTGAAAGAACTTGTGTATATTTTTTCAGATTAAATAATGATAGAAATACTGGAACTCGTCCAAATCCACCACCTTATGCTAGTATTCGACAAAAGTAAGTACTATGTATCTATATTGAAAAAAATGTGTTTGAAATCAGAGCATGGAAAAGAGTTATAATTATTTCCTTTAAGAATATATATAAATCTTCTTAGTCTGTTGGAAATTTAAGTCTAACACTATTTCTGTTTACAATTTCAGAAATATGGTTTTTATATCTTTCGGTTTTTAAATTGCATTTATACAATATATTTCACTTCTATTATCACAGCAATGCTCTTCATTGGGCCAAGGAATATAACTGAAAAATTGGATTAGCTTTATCTAAATCATTCAGTGCGTTTTGGATTTTCTCACTCTATTTTGGCTTCTAGAAACATTAAAAATGGTTTATGTATTTGTGTCAAGCTTTAATTTTATGTATGAACATTATTCAAAATAAACTAGCATCACTGAGAAAAGCCCATACACATGCAGTCAGAATCATTATTTTGGACATCACAGTATGTTTCTGTGATCAGTATTTTTCCTTAATTTCTAAAATTTTGTTTCCTGAAAATCTGAAGGGATTCGGATAATCAGCAATTCGGATGGTCGGAGTTTTAATGTATCTGTGTGGAGCTTTATTTTCATATATGAACATTATTAAAATTAAAAACTGATTCTGCCCGACAGATTTACACTTACAAGATGCCCAGCAGCCTGTTATTACTCCATCTTTAATTTTCACCTTCTTGTAGTTAACATGCAATGGCTGCTTTCACACTACCAACTACAGAAATTGTTATAACATTAAAATAAATTTATGAATTTAGTTTCTTCTCAGTAAAAAAAAAAAACAATGTATAATACTATTATTGTTTTAATTTAACATACAGTAATATAGTATTGAACTTGTTTCCAAAATTTAAAAATATTTTTTCTAGATATCTCAAAAAGTCCTCTTGATTTTTTGTAGAAATAATATGTTTGCATTTATTTATTTTTAGATTTCAAGTTTCACAAAATGCAATAGAACTAAAAACAGTTTTACATTCATTTGAAAACAAACCTTTAATACTTTCTCTAAATTTTTCATTTTTATATAAAATGTATTTATATTAAATTATTTGAAGTCATATAAAACGTTATTCATGACACCAAATAGGCTATGTCAAAAAGTACACTATAATAATAAATATGTAATATAAACTACAGCTAATAATAATGTATAAAATAAAAAACTAATTACATAATGCATCTTATTTGAAGAAAGGCTATATAAGTAAAGAATATAGAGGTGAGTTTGGGTTAGGCCCTTTATCTGTATTCATTAATTTACTATTTGATTTGACTATAAAAATACTTTTCATAACTATTAAGTAACTTTTTAGAGTTGAAACATTTAGCTAAAATAATATTTTGATCTAATACATGCTGATTATGAAGGATGTGTTCTGCTACACTTGCTTTTTCAGGTCTATCATATTTAATATGCACGGTTTATTTTTTGATTTGACCTATATACGTCTTATCACAAGTCCTACAAATTATCTTATAAACACCTAATTTTCACTATTTATTAGGAATATACTGTGGTTGAATTTAATAATAAATACACCAAAACCTCTTAACCACAAACTTTCTTTAATTTACCCTAATGTACATTTCAGTTACAAAGTAACCATCCTCAGAGGGATAACATACAAAGACGTACAGTCTTTATTACCTAATTTTCCATGCATTGGAATTTTATCTTTAGGGTTACATAATAAATGCTTAAATTTATTTTGACTTGTAGGCTATCTTAACATTTACCTTTTTAAATGCGTTTTTATATTCATTTAAAAACAGTGTTAAAGTATATGTTGTGATCAACCTATTTTTGTTTGTGAATTACCCTGCCATCCCTCGGCGACTTTAAAAAAAGAAAATTTTTATATTTCTCATCACATTGGATAGGTATCAGAAATGTGTTGTGCGCATAATGTGTAGCACTACCAGGCTGGTCTAGTTGACTCCCGCCAAACACTAGGATTAGTGTTTGAGCTTCACCCCTATCAGTTCAGCTATTTCATTGCTACCAGTAATACATTTCTTCATTATTTTAATGTTTTTAAAAATAATAAATAGCGTTATATTTTAGGACAAGACTTTCTTTTTACATTGATATAAAGTGTCAATATAATGATACAAAATGTATTCAACAACCTTACAAAAATTTCACTTTTAGGACTAGGATGTTTGGAAAATTACTACTCAATGGGGTTTTTACAAAAGTCTAAACATAATCTTTTGTTTTAAATCATTATCATTAGTTTAAAGATTCATCCATAATTAGTCACTGAATGTATAAAAATATGGATACATTTTGTAAATTATTAAACCTGAAACTCAACATATTCTTGTTTAATGGACAAAAACATGTAGAACAGCCTAATATTGTATTATTAGTTATAAAGGGAAGATAATACATATTGTAATCTATGAACTATATTTTTATCTAGTATAACATATTTACAGTGATATTTATTAAAAATAATAATTATCTATAACATTTTGTTTCAAAGTAAATTGTGGAAACAAAATGAATTAGTGAATGGTCACTAGTTTTCTTAGTTGTGATATTTTCTAGGGCTTTGATATTTCCAGTGCTCTGCCATATGTACATTAAGCCATTCTCCAAACTGATGAATTGGCTTTAGGACTTACAATAAGGACTTTTACTCTTTTGTTTCGGTTGTGCTTTGTTTTAACCCTTTGATTACCAACATGTGCCTGCCCTAATATGGTCCTTGGGAGTAACATATTTTTGAAAGATTTTTACACATTCTTTTTTCTTTATTTTTCTCTAACTTTTTAAATTATTGTAATATTTGTAAATATTGTTTTTATTTACTTATTTTCTCATGTTAATCTTATGTTTACCTACAATTTCTTTGCTAAAAATTATTTGCCAATCTTTTTTTTGTAAAACACCTATTCATTGTAAAATATTGCACAAACTTTGAAACGATCTGTAAATATACGAGAAAACCCATAAACTTTGAACACAAATAATGGTGGCTATGTAGTCTGTGTAGTATTTACTGTCCAAAAAGTTGCAAATATTCAACATAGAATACAGCACAATACACAGGAAAACAAATTGTAAACGGACGACAATGCTAATCTGAGAGAAATTGTAGAACGTACATATACGGCAGTGCTCACACTGTCTGTTGCACGATCTCGCATACTGGTATGTGAATGCTAATTTAGAGGGTTAAATCAGCTATCATAGAATGGTCACAGTTCAAAATAATAAAATAAATCAAAATAGAAAGAAACTTAATTTAAAAAAATTAATATATTTTTTATAATTTTAATAACTTATTGAAGTAAATTATAGGATAAATATCTGATTATGGTCTTAGTGCTAGTCTAGTAGTAAAAAAGGAAAAGAACAGAAAAACTTATGATTTTGAGTTATGAGAATATGAAGAAAAAGTTGCAAAAAAAGTCACATAGTGCAATTGAGTAAAGATATGTTTAACAACCCATTCCCCAGCTTTCTATGAACAAAATAGTCAAAGTAAATTGGTTTACAGATTTGAATAATCTCTCTGCTGATATTTTAATTAAAAAAGCACAGTGGAGAAAAATATTTCAAAAGAGATTCATAATGAGCTTTCAAAAGAAAAATGTGGAGAAAGTTTTTGCAAATTACACAGAAGAAAGTAAAGAAAGGTAATATTAAAAGCCTCTACCTCTACAGGTAATAAACTGTTGCAGCAATATTGTGCTGCATTGGCATAATCATATTGAAAAATACTTCAAATATAAATATTTTGTGATCAGTTCACTCCAATTTTTTACCTTGAAGTCACACTGTAGAGAGATAATAACCTAACTCTTGACTTCTAAACAATGTTAGAGCAGAGAGAGAGAGAGAGTAGTCCAGTTATTTTGTACTTGTTTTTTAATTGAACTATAGCTTCGCCATCATATTTCTACTTAATGAGTTTCAGGTTAATCCGTCTTGTACTGTCCAGCTTCAGTACAAAATCAAGGTCATTCATGTCTAGTTGTCTCATTGCAGGTCTTATTGACTACTGAAGTACTTTTGGTTATTTTCGCAGCCGGTTCCCTGCTATAATTTGTTGTTGCTGATGAGCCGTTAAGTCAAGGTCAAATATACTTCCACTTACAACCAATAATGCTTTTGCATAAAACGACTACAAAAATAAATGTAATATCCATTTGTAAACAAATAAAACGTGGCATTAAAAACAATAAAAAGCATTAATAAAAAGTAAACTATGTACAAAGAGTAAAGTCAGGGGCAAACAGTTAGGTCAGATAATTAAATCATACTTTAACAATTTTAAGTATAACATTTATTTCTAACTTATATTTGAATATTTGTTAATTTCATAATTATTTTTTTCAGTCCGCCTGTAGATATGTGACACTTGATTGAAGAGGAACCTAAGACCTGGTATTGTTAATTTTCTTCATGGTTGTAAATTCATTAGCTTAACCCTTTTAAGACCATGAGTCGATATATCGCCTTTCTGAATAGCAATTGAAAAAAGATCACAGACTGATACATCAGCTCAGAATTTCAAACAGTTGTAGTTCTCTTAAAACTCAACAGGTCACGATACCATTACTACAATAAAAAAGCTTATTTCATTTAGTACAAAATGGTTCTTCTTGCAGACATAAACGGCGATGAATGAGGATGATATTTAGACAGCTGTTAGCATCTTAACGATAGTTTGTGCTTGTTTATGTTTTCATCATTCAAGTAGTCTGTTCTGTCATGTATTACAGTGATCACATGCTCATTTCCTTTACGTATTTTGTAATTATTTATTACAAGAATATCTTTAACATATTCAGTATTATTTCCGCTGAATTTTAATTTGTTTTCCAATGCAAATTTTTTTCTGGGTACTAGAAACCGATTACGGACTGTATGCATATAATATGATAAGGAACTTGGACAATGGATCTCAAAACATACTTGTTAAAACTTCATTTCACATATATTATATGATACTTGTAGGTTTTAGGGAGTAATAATGGGTTACAGATAGACTGTGAATAGGGCTAATGTGTACAGATTAAACAATGTTGGGATAGCGAAATTCAGACTCAATTGGGATGACAAATATAGACAAATTTTATAAACTTAAGGTTTATATTAGTATATAAAGTTCAAATTCACAACTTATGTATGTAGAGAACCTCTTAATGGCAAAAATCTGGAAAATCACAAACATTTATGATAGTAAGTAGAAAGTATTAACTCTCATGAAAATTTAGGGAAATTAATGATTTATGACATAAATATATATTATCCTCGGTAGTTGTGAAACAAATAACACAAAAATCAGACTTCTATCTGTATTTATATAGAATCCACACAACATTTAATGAAGTATTACAAAAACAGGGAAAATGTTCTGGTCTTTCTCATGTGCAACATGACAAAAAATGGATGGTCTTAAAAGGGTTAAAAAATACTTCTTTGTTGACATATTTTCTTACATTTTCAATTTTAATAAACACGAAAGTTAAATAATTTTTCCACTAGTAATTTCATTTTTCAAAACTGAAATTATTATTTTTAATCAAGAGGCTAGTTGTGTATATTTTAACATTACTTCAATATAGCTTTCAACAGTCTTTGTTGTCTTCTTACAACGTATTTGTGTAACACACAGTGAGACGCCTGCCAAGAAGTTTCAGTAAAGCTTAGAGTAAGTTCTGTAAGACATGAAGTGTGTTATACATCATAGAAGTAAGTCCCACTATCCTGTTGTGAAATGAATTTCAGCTCTACAAAAAGCTTAATATTTTTATAGCTGAAATTCACGATTGGGCTTTTAATGATGCTCAGTTAAAAGATTAATTTTGTCAACACAGTTGGAAAATATTATCTCTTATGGTTCTTGCTCAAATTTGACTCAACCAGCAAAAGTTACCAATATTGTTTGACTAAATTAGATTATAAATTTAATTCATATAGACGCCATTAAGGAAGAAGGATTTTTATGGTGGAAGAAGAAGTACACATGAATCCTGCTAATCCAAACTAATTGGGACTGTGCGCTGTACGTTGTCTCTTTCTGGACTGACGTCCCACATATGCACCGCTCGGGGTAGTTCAAATGGACTGACGGTTCATATTTGGGACACATTTTGCGTGTTACTTTCATTCCTCTGAAAAATCAGTGGTTTATTTTAACGGGATGAGATATTTGTATCCGTCTATAGACATGTCTGATGTTATGTGGGGTATTTGGTCTCTCAGTTATTCAAAGGTCAATGACATCAAAAAACAACTGGCACCCTTGTTTATTCCTTCATGCCACTAAGGCAGTTTTTGTTTTGAATGATCACGTTTTACTAGGTTTACTCTAGAGGGCATTTATCACAAAAGATGTAAACGTGTCACAAGTGATGGGTGCGTTTGTAAATATTCTGTACTGTGTGTGGAACTTAAATGTAAACATATTTGGTCTCTGTTACAATAATATTTATATTGTCTGTATTTTTTCGATATATGAGCTTATATAAGCGATGTTTTCGCGTCCCTATATTACGTGGGACGCTCGGTCTACAACAGACTTTCGTGCTACAGACTGACTGGCTCATTTATGCTCTATCCCAAAAAACACTAAATACAGCAAAAACAAAAATATGTCCAATAACAACTAAATTAATGTTCACTTTTATGTGCATTACAGTATGTACAATATTTTTACAGCATATTTCTTCGTTTGTTTATTCTTTACGTTATTTCAATTTAGTCTGTAAATATTAAACAAAACATCTGTATTCCTCAATAAACTACTTTTTTTATTTCTTTTCAACATTATTTACCTTTCTTATTGTTTCTCCTACTTTACAAAAAATATCTGAACTTGTTCGAATTACTTGTGTTCGGACTAGCCGGACTCAAGTGTATATGACTATTTCAATTTCCTAAAATTTAGTATAAGAATAATGATTCTCAAGTTGTGTCATTGCTTACTGACTTGATGACACACTGCATTTCTACTATACTATTACATAAAGTAGTTGCTGATTAGTTGAATATTTTAACAGACCCATTGCATTATATGATTACTTCTAGTCTTGTAATATCTGTATTTTTGCGTTACTGTAACTGTGTATGGAAATGGAAATAGTATAGCTTATAGAAATTTGTGTAGTAGAATAGACAAGATAAATATTTTAAATCATAATTAAATTATTTAAATCAGAATCATTAAAAACAAAAATTATTTACGTTCTATTGTTTCTGGTGATATATTTGGTTGTTAATTTTTTTATAGTTCTAATTTATGAGTAATTATATTATACAAAACACTTGAATTTTTTTAAAGACTAAGTAACAAAATTGTATATTTGTTATAATCGAAGATGATTTGAAAATACAAAGGTTATCTGTAACTTGTTCTAGTCCAGTTAGAACATTAGTTTCCTATGTGTTACACTAACCATAGCTTAGTATAATATTAGTATTAGTATAATATTATAATGTAAAAATTGAACAGAAATATCTTATTGGTTAATATTTGAATTTATATAAACATGATTACATTTATTATAGTTTGGAATATTTCAAGTGCAGTGAAAAATCAGTTTTATATTTTCCCACAATTTCTAATATCCAATCGCTGCCCTGCATACATTATGCCATCTGTTGTAGTAAAATATTATGTATATGTATTGTTACTGTTGGATGATATTTTCTTATGGAATTTTTTAGACATGTTGTAAATTATATCATCCAAAGTATATCTCTTGGGATAAACAAAAAATAAACATAAAAACCTGTCACTAAATAACTTGGTAAAGAATTATCTACACAAAAGAAATAATATAAGACCAAATTATAAACAGTAAACAGTCAAATCCTGATAGATAATTTGTGGTGGATTTAGCTTCGTCGTTAATTTACGGTAAAAATTTTCAGTAAAATATTCTTCTGTTGTAATACAAGCTGCAGGCGTTTATATGATGACAAATAGACGTAAGTATTTTGGTTAAGCGTAAAGAACCTAATCAATCAGTTTATCCCCAAGAATAGCACCTGTACTGGCCATCAAAGTTTTGTAAGCACAGTTCGCACAGATATAAGAACTGAGTAGGGGAATATGGCCGCCTGTGGAAGGGATAACACATGTTCGATATGTGCGTTAGCTTGTTCTAATCCGGGTGTCATAGAGAACAGATAGTAGTAGTTGGTGCTTCCACCCACTGTTTCAACTGGTGTTTAGTTTCGGATGTGTAGTGGATCCCCGCATAAAATCAGTCAGATAATTCTGAATCTGTTCATTGCTGTGAATGTCGTTTGCTAATTACCTTTTGATCCGCATTCGGCAAATGCGGCACCCACCTTGCTCAGAACTTTTGCTTCGCTAATTCTTCGTGCGTGATGTTTCGCACCCTTTCTTCTGATATCCCCACAGCCTCTGCTATCTCACACAACTTTACTCTCCTATTGTCCGTGATACCGTGCACCTTTTTGATTGTTTCTGGTGAGAGTGCAGTTTTTGGCCGTCTTTCACATGTGTCTTCTTCCAATGATGTGCAACCACGTTTAAATTTTTAGCTGTCCTCTTTTTAACTGTTGACATTGAAGGAGCAGAGTTCCCGTACTCTTTTGTCATATTCGGATAAATTTTATTAGGGGTTAATTCATCCAAAACGAAACATTTTATCACCACACGATATTCAAGTTTATCCATTTTAACAAAAAACACGCTACATCTACTAAAAACAAATTCCTGTATTCAAACTACTTGGGCCAACAAGTTAAAGCTTATCATACAAACTAATGACATGTGCGAACAGGCAGGACAAATACATTTTCACTGATTGGAATGCCACTTTTAGGTCTTTGCAACTTTTCACCCTACCCTCATATTTTCCGTACAACCAACACTTCCCTCTACAGAGGAATTTGAAATTTTTGTCTTCCAGCTCTTTTGACAAACAGCTTCATGATACTCAGTTACATCATTTTGCAGGACAATTAGTAGGGTTGAAAAAAGTCCTAAATAAATACATTAATAATAAAAATGAAGATTTGGGACTTCGGTTTGTCATTTGTATATGTTTTATTGTGTTTAATAAAATTTCAGTAGTCTATTTTTTTATCTAAATATGACAATGTCAAGAAACAATAAATTATGACCTGGCCACCGTAAAACAAGTTTTTGAGTTGATAGAATACTGGCTGGCCAGATATGGTGTTAAACTTAGTAAAATTATCCTTGTTGGCCTTATAATTAAAGTAAATTTATAAAAACTCACTGAGACTTTATTTTTTACTATAATAAATGATCTTCTGCAATAACATATAACGCTATTAACAGAGTTAAACTTAAGGACCAGGCATAAACTAAAACCAATGTACATTGTAACAAATTCTAGATTAGGCAAATAGGCTGTACCTTACAATGCAGATTCAAATAACAGCTGCACTTATAACACTGATTCATAATAAGCTAACCATATAATAAAAAACATGCCACACTTATATAGACATTAACCACAACCTCTAGAAATTCTCCACATTAACAAAAAAAAGACTGCATCTCTTCTTTCAGGAAGAAGAGGCTCCTGTAGTCATAGACCATATAAACCTGACACAGAGAAACCAAAAAATTCACTAAAAGTATTTAGGCTACAGTATTGGCTACATCGATTTGATACATTATTTATAAGTCGTAATTTTATTTGCAATGTCATCTGCATCAGATTCTTCACTATTATGTTCAGATTTTACATCACTGTTACTGTCACTGTCATTTGTAAATATTAGTCCTTCTCTGCATGTCCATAGCACTATCTTTCTCGTAATATTCATGTTGAATATTTAATACATGATCGCAACGTTTTTTCCAAAAATCCATACCTAGTTCGCTTAACTTCTGTTTAACCATTGCTTTCACATTACAAATGTCATTTGTAACATTCTCTATTGCAATCTCGTTTTTTATTTTCCCCAAAATTAATGCAATGGGATTCATGTCTGAATATACTCCAGGCAGTCTCAACACTTAATGACCTTCGTGTTCCAATAAGCGATCGAAATAATATTCCTCATGCCACAACTTGTTTATTTTAATTAACTCCTATATAGATCACATTTTAATATTGCTTAAGAATATAGAGAGTGTTTTTTTTTCTAGCCATGTAATCAATATTAACTTTCTGCTGTTTGAATTTGGAGTAACAGCCGCAAATTTATTATGAATGATCAATATGATTAAATGTATTAATATTTGCAAATTTATGTTTACATGAATTTTATTTAGTTTTATTATTGGTTGTAAATGTTAATTCTAGTCATACGTAAAACTTATGTTTTATAAGCCTTATAAACTGTTCTAGTCATAGGTTTTTTCTTTATTTAACAATATCAATACATTTTGTATCAAGAACATTTTGTAAATATGTTTATTAGAAATATAACAGTGTGTGAAAGAATAATCTACTGTTTTATAGAATAGTTTTCAAAGAAAAGTTTATTATAATCAATAAGTTGTTAATAATAACTTGTTTTATTATTAAGCCTATAAACTCTGCTGCTGTTTTTATACTTTTTCCATGTTAAATAATTCACATAAAGGAAAATTTCTGTGAAGATGATTTTATCAACTTTATTGTTATGCTCTTTATCATTCATTGTTCTCTAGGTGTGCTGAAAACATTAATTGTTTCTTTGGCCTCATTCTGTCTTAGCTTACTTCATACTTATATACACACACACACCCAGCCTGGATACTTTGAACAAGAATATTCCTTGATTACTCAAAGAAAACTCATGATGCTCGTACGTTTTTGTCACTTTAAAATTGGTATCTTGAATAGATGTATACATAATTCAGATGTTAAACAGACAGGATATATTTGCTTTTACCATATTAATTCAAATATTTCTAGAAGCACACTAACACAGAGGATAGGTACAGAGGCAAACTCAGTAACTTGGAGTTTAATTCTTTCTAGAGCTTCTATTATTCAACATTTTTCTTGGAAAGAATGAAAAGGGGGTAAACTCACTATTCACACTATTCTTGAATTTTGTAGTCCATTACGTTCGGTGAATCTTATTAATCACTTAAACAATAGTTTATGACTATCCGAACTTTAAATTTAGTAAATTTGTGAAAACTTACTGAGACAGAACGTTTTCGATCACTATGTGCCGATCTTCACATATAAGATGCCTTCGAAGTGAGAAGACACATTGCGATCGAAAACGTTCTGTCTCAGTGAGTTTTAACAATTTTACTAAATTTAAAGTTCAGATAGTCATAATCTATTGTTTTAAGTGATTAATACACACTATTATTTATGGATCTTATTTTACAATTGATAAGTGCTTGTCACAACAGCAATGGCTTTGAATATTCCAGCCTGTAGTGGATTACCCTCAGCCTGTAGTGTTTTTACTGCAGAACTTTATGCAATTTTCCAAGCTTTAAGATCAATTCCGTCTGCAACATCTAAATATCTTGTATGTTCCGATTCCAAAAGTGCTCTCCAGGCTATTCAGGAAATGTACACTAAGAACCCATTAGTTGGAGACATCTTGTGCTCAATACACAGGCTCCAATTACGGGGTATCGAGGTGTCATTTCTCTGGGTGCCTGGTCACTGCGGAATATTTGGAAACACTAAAGCAGATGAAGGTGCAAAATTAGCTACAAGTATGGTACCATCGACACAACTTGTGATGGCATCAGATTTTGTATGCAATGTTAAAACTATACTATTCTCTGTTTGGAATGAAGAATGGCAAAATGTAAATAGAAACAAGCTGAGGGACATCAAAAATACCGTCCGACCATGGAGTACATCTGTTCGTTCGAATCGTAGGGAGGAAGTGGTGGTTACTCGACTTCGCATCTGCCACTCTTTGTTAACGCATGGATGGTTGATATGACATGAGGATCCACCACTATGTCCGTTTTGTAGAAATAATATTACAATCAAGCATATCCTGCTTGATTGTGATGAATTGACAAATTTGTATATACGTTACGATCTTCGAGGTAGTTTAAAGGTGGTTTTAAGGGACGATGTCATGGCTATCGACCGTGTCATCGCTTTCTTACGCCACCTGAATCTATTTAATAATATTTAAATTTTGTATAATTTTAGTTTCTAGTTTTAATTACAATTAGTATTAAACATTTATTTTATTTTGTTTAGTTTGGTTAGTTTTATTTTGTAACACTTATTTAAAATAAAACTTTAGTTAGGCGATGATAACCTTGATAGGTTTTTCGCCTGGAAAAAAAATTGAATATTCCAACAAAGTTACTTGATTAGTTGGGCAAATTTAAATATCAGTAACGTGTAATTTACTAATAAATGATTGACTAACTTGTTTAGTTTTTGTAAGTTAGTTTCTGAGTTTATTTTGTTTATAATAAGGCATATTATTTCTGCCTTTATATTTTAATGATTTAAATAGTGTGGTGAATGATAACAAGGCTCTATCATGAGTAATATTTGCTGTAATGGATGGGGCTTCAGACATACAATTCTGAATGATATTAAATAACTTTATTACAGGTGTGAACAAAATCGACAAAACCTTAGTATGATAATAGAAGGCTATTGAACCTCATTAAAGTTCAATATTTTAAAGTCATTATTATATTAACCTGTCATTGAAGTCATTATATTAAAAAGTTAATTACTATTGACATTCTTTAGTGCAATATTAATTTCCGCTGCATTGTTTCCAATCTCTTTTAAATGAAAATATCTACTGCAAAATTCTTTTCACCCTATACAATAAAACTTCTTGAAATATGGAATAAGCTTAAGTGAAATTTTCATTTTATCTGGGAATTAAAAGTAGTAAACAATATTCCTAAGATAATAGGGTTTCCCGATGCCGAATAAAGTCTATGTGGTTAGATATACATAAGGTGACACATATTCATGTATTCCCGGTCAGGCAGTAATATTTGTTTTTGAAACTTCAGATGTTTGTTGGTTTTAACCATTTAAGATATGTAAGATTTCAGATATTGGACGTTATACTGTATATATATTTGTTTATCTATATGTATAAAAATGAATGTATGTATGTATGAGCCATATGCGTTACTAAACCACTGATCTGATCACCATGAGACTTTGGAAAACTGTTGAGTACATTCCTGGGAAGGTTTCTGGCATAGTAAGTCTAAGGGCGAGGGGGGACAGGAGGCATGTGGCCCTCCCCCAAACCAATTAATTGGAACAGAAAAATATTAACCTATAAAAGGGCGCTAGGTTTTTAGCAAAACAGCTTCTTGACAACATAATTTTTTTAAAGATGTATTTATTAAGTACCAAAATAGCAAGAAATATGATTTTCTATCTCACCTTATCCTAAGACATTTCATTGAATTCATTCCAAACTTTGATTGCTAAGTAATACTCTACAAATTTAAAATGATCAGACTTAATTTTGAAAATCCATGCTTCTCACATTAGCTAAATGTGGCATGCTCACGCGTCAAAAAACCGCCCGATTTATTTGTGTATGCACCAAAGAGAAAATCCAAAAATATTGTATATCCGAGTGTACTTCAGTAAATTACATTTAATCAAGAACTTTTATTGTCATACTATTTATTGTCAGTTATTATTATGTTAATAACATTCTAAATTAAGTTCAGGTAATGTTAACATGCCATTCATTTACTTATAGGCGGTACAAATTTCGTCGGGTCGGCTAGTACTACATGTAAATGAATGATGGCCTGATTTGTTAAATGATTTATATTTAAACTAGAACTCCTAATGCATTCACATTCTTTATGTTGTTTTTCTTGATGGAGGAAAACAGGGAAACCTATTTATTGTACAGCTGTCATTTAATGTCAAATCATTTTTCTATATAATATAGAACATTTTATGTTGAGTATGTAACTAATAAAAACATAGTTACATTAAACTAAGTACATTTACCAAACTAAGTAATCACATTTTTAAATTTATTGTTGACATTCACTTTCCTCCTTGAAACTTTTTTGTCATGAGAAAAAGGTGGAATGATGAAAGTCTAAAGTCAAGACCATAACGTGAATGATAAAGCTGCTGACCAGGAGCATTATTGAGCATATTGCAGAGAGTTCTTGTGAAATGAGCATCTTTTGAGAGCAAACTTCATTAATTTCTGATATCTACCTATGATTAGTGAATGTTTAAGAGTATACATTTGTTACACTTTTAGAATGTTTTAAACTTGCCTATAGTAGCACTTACTTTGCTTTTTGAGGACGGCCGTTTCGGGAGATGTGTCCCTTTGTCAACTCAGACCGTAATTGATCTCAAGGTTTACGTAGGTTAGGGTAGGGGTGGGATATTTTGGTGGTGAGGTTTTTGTTGTGTGTATTAGGAGTTGTTAGTGTATTAGTAGTATATTATTAGTGTATATTAGGAGTGTATTAGTAAATATCCCACCCCCACCCTAACCTACGTAAACCTTGAGATCAGTTACGGTCTGAGTTGATAAAGGGACACATCTCCCGAAACGGCCATCCTCAACAAGCAAAGTAAGTGCTACTATTGGCAAGTTTAAAACATTCTAAAAGTGTAAGTGATTACTAGTAGCTCACGCGAAGATGGAATCAACAAATGTGTATACATTTGTATTTATTGTTTTTATATAACCTAACTTATTAAAAAAGATTTGCATTTTCCGGAAGACCAGGCTATAATATTAGGATAACGCAATTTGATTGATCAATTCCTCACTTCATAAAGAAATTAAAATAATGTTATTCTCTGAATTTTTATATAGCAAAGAAAACTCTTAGCTACAAAGATTAAAACAGTTACAAAACCTTTGTTTAGATTTCACTCCAGTTAACATCATTACAATGTAATAACTACTGTTTTTTACTTCTGATGATGAGTGAAATTTACATAAAAGTATTAGCACTGATTTATTCTTTGTAGCTAACAAATTACTATTGTTATATTATGTCATCCCGCTGTGCTCCATATTATTATTACACATTTGGTATCAACTTTGCAAAAACCACTACTTATTGATTTTTTCGGCAAATGCGTTTTGCACTGGTCAATGCATTATTCAAGCTGTGAGTCATGGACAAAACTGTAGGTCAGGTGTGTAGTGTTGGTGTGAGTCTGTGGTGTATTTGTTCTGTGGTTTGTTATTGTTCCTTAATATAGTTGTATTAATTGTGTTCAAATATAGTATTTGATTGTGAGCGTGTTTTGTCTTTTAGAATGTGTTGTTGATAGTATTTATAGTGTTTGTATCTCGTAGTTTTCTGTTGTGTTAAGTTTGTTGCATTTTTTTATGTAGTGATGATTTTTAGATTGGTGTCTATGTTAATCTGTGAGTGTAGTGTTTGTATGTGTATGGTGAAATTTGATTTCGGTTGTGTCTTTTTTATGTCTTTTATGTGTTTGTTGTATCTTGTGGTAAATGTTCTCCCTGTTTGTTTTATGTAAAAGGTTAACACAACATAAAAGACATAAAAAAGACACTAATCAAATTTCGCCATACACATACAAAACACACTACATTCATATACTAACATAGACATCAATTAAAAATACTACATTACATCAAAAAAAGCAACAAACTTAACACAACAGAAAACTATGAGGTATACAAACACCATAAATACTATAAATAACACATTCTATACGACAAAACACACTCACAATCAAATACTATATTTGAACAAATAATTAACAACAATAACACACCACAGACTCACACCAACACAATATTTAATTTTTTTGACCATGATGCTCAGAAAATTTTAATAAAATGTACGCATTTATAAAAGAAATATAAGTAAAGGTTGTGCAAATTTTGTAAACCTGAAATTAAATTAACACAACTGCTTGAAAAGAATAATACCACAAAAGTGCTGCAAAACGAATGTTTGCCATTCAATGTGCCAGTAGTGCCACAATGAACAAATCTTCATTTTGGATAAAACACTTTAAAGTATATTACAAGCAGCTCTTCGGTTATACTTGCCTTTTTCAAGCATCTACTTGTGCAAAAAAACATTTTCAGCACTTGTTGCAATAAAAACAAAATATAGGAACAAACTTGATGTTGCTAATGACTCGTGTTGTGCCCTAAAATACAACCTCAAATAGGCATTCTAGTGAAAAAAATTCAAGCTCATCCATCTCACTAACAGATTTTTCCCTTATCAGTTAAAATTTACCTTTCAGTTTAATTCACTCAAATTAAATCATGATTTAAGATGATTTGATTTTTGTAAAAATTTTGTAACATCATTGATTTTCCTGAAGATGCTAATATTTATTTTATTGGCAAAAAGCTTTGAATATATAAATTAAAACTATTCTTGTACTTGAAATATTTTTATTCATTAACTATATAACAAGAAAACGTATCACCATATTTAATATATATATATATATATATATATATATATATATATATATATATTCTTGAATTTTGTAGTCCATTACGTTCGGTGAATCTAAATTAATCACTAACAATTTAACAATAGTTTATGACTATCCGAACTTTAAATTTTGTAAATTTGTGAAAACTTACTGAGACAGAACGTTTTCGATCACTATGTGGCGATCTTCATCAGTGTCTCTTCTGATTAGTTTGTCCATGTATTTTGCTAGTTTATGTGCAGGGGCATTTTGGTAGTTTTTGAGGGCTTGGATGGGTACATTGGGTTTCTGAATTTTAGGGAGAGCGCGGAGAGTAGGTGCTTTAGGTGGATTTAATTTAGGTGGTATTTTTTGTTTTCGTTCATAATGTATTTGGATGTATTAATTAGTTTTTTGATGGTCCTGTGATATTTCTCAGTTGGATCTGTATGTAGTTGTATTATATTATTATTTATTATATATTCATTGATTAAATTTAAAGTTCGGATAGTCATAAACTATTGTTAAAGTGATATATATATATATATATATATATATATATATATATATATATATAAATATCGCAATATGTATTCTTGTGTATTAATAAAGAACTAAGTCAAAATACAAATACAAGAATAATAATTGAATTTACAATTCAATTATAATTGAATTATAATTAAAGAATAGTAAATTCAATTATAATTCTTGTATTTGTATTTTGACTTAGTTCTTTATATATATATATATATATATATATATATATATATATATATATATATATATATATATATATATATATATATATGTATTTATTATTTATTTGTTTCTTTTTAATATACCATTTATTTATAGTGTAAAGTGGAGGGAGGCTTTCATTTCAAGAAGAGGGGGCGTGGCACCAAAAGGTTTGGTAACCCCTAATCTAAAATGAAATGTTAAATATACATTCAAAACATCTAACTTTTATCACACAATGTAGAACATCTGATAAAGGTGTTGTAGAAAGTTATACTAAAGATTGTCAAATTCCTTACTACTATATTTTGAACCTATATGTAAACTTTTACCATCAATATACTCTGCACTGTCTTACAGTTGTGTTATGATTTTCTTATCATACCACGAGAAATATAATTTTACAAGTTCAGTTAGAGAGTTATACTATAATATAAAACGTTGTTTGTAATATAATATAAAAATTACATATAACTGAATACTGTTTCCATAGTCAAAATTATGAGTGTGGTAGTATGCATATTTACCAGTTGGTATATCCATAGTATATCATGTTTTAAATAAAAATTGCTTAAAACAGATTAATATAAACAAAGAATACTATTAGAAAAAATATTTGATTAAATTGTGTTTTAGAAAATAATAATAATGGATTTTTTCAATAAGAGACTGAAACAATTTCAATTTAAATAATAAATGTTGTAGATAAAGCTCATATGTAGGCCTTCTTCTTATATTGATACCGGAAAACTACTGATTCCATATCGTTATTTCTTTCACTACAATTTTTTATTACATCCTAAATTTTTTACGGATTTTTCACATTTATGTCTGATAAATTACTATTTCATTATAAACTATTGTTTACCTCTTATACCCTAGATTAGAGGAAGTTAATACTCTACCTTAATCTTCTCCATTACTCACTCAAATCTCTAAAGCCAGTTGGAATAAGAGCAATTTTAGTTGTGGATGATAAATGGATAGAAGACAATTGGACTGCTGCTAACATTTTTTTTAAATATGTAGAATAAATTAGAATATGGAACTAGAAAAGTCTTTTTTGTAAAGTAGACTCCAAATACTTCAAGCAGTGATTAAAATAATTGGTGTAGGTTGGAAAGGGCCTTCTTATATCTTTATATGAATCAAGTTGTTGTCAAATAACATAAGTAAATGAAGGAAGAAGTTAGCAAGCATTTTTTTTATTGCTTATTATATAACGTTTCTGTTTGAATAATTTAGCCAACAAATTAGTAAAGTGGCTTGTCATAATCATCTTGAATTCACTGATTAAACTTTCCTTATGGGTAGAAGATTTGCTTTGTAAAAGGCACGATTGTCAGCAAGTAAGCCCTTATGTATTCACTTAGTTAAGTATTATTTAACTATAGATAAATTAGTAAAGTTATAGAAGGAAGTATGATAATTAAAGGTAGATATGCTGATGGCATAAGGGGAAAATGTTTTTAATAATGTACTGATGAGGTTAAATATGTGTCCAATTGCTAAAGATACATACATTATAGGCAAAGACCATGGTCATTATATGTCAACATTTTTGTAAATTATGGACAAGTAGAAGTTTACGAGTATTTCAGAGTTGTACAAGAAGTAACAAGAAAACTGAAGTGCACAAAAATTTCTAGAAAGACCTTTTAATACTTAACATTCAAATGCCATGTCTTTTGTATAAAGCATAGAAAATAACTGGATATATTTTAAATATAGATTTGTAAAAGAATGGGTTGTTTAAAATGAATTAATAGATAATGTAAGTAACGTTTTAAAAATGATGAAAAAGAAACAATAAAAACTGATGTAGAAAGCAAAAGATATATACAATATTAAGAGCACAGTAGTGCAATATATTACAATGAAAATATTGGAAATATCCCCAATACCACAAAAATAACAAATAATACAAGTTAATTAAGATTAAACTCTTATGTACATTTCGATGACAATATCATCATCAGTGGGTCTTATGTCAAAATACAAACTAGCAAACAAGGTCACTCTAGTTTGTAACTTCTTGTTTGCTAGATTGTAGTTTGTTATAAGACCCACTGTTGATGATGACGTGATCATCAAAATGTACATAAGGGTTTAATCTTAAGTAACTCTTATTATTTGTTATTTGTTATTTTTATGGTGTTGGAGTTATTTATAATATTTTCATTGTAAAAGATATAGGGTTTGGCAATATTTAATGAGAAATTCTCTCTATCACTGCGAAGGTATAATGACCACAAGAAACACTTGGAAAAAATGAAATAAGACTATAGATGACATTAAAATAAATGAATTGTTTCATTCAGGCAAACAGAAGACAGAGAAGCAGAACTTTTTGTTTGCAGTGAAGGGTGTGCTAAAAAAATTGTATTTTTTAATTGTAAATTACCTCTGAGGGTGGTTGCTATGTAATTGAAATGTACACAAGGTTTAAATAAAGGAAAAAATTATTTTTGGTATAGAGGTTTCATTTATTTAAAATAAATATCCTAAAATATAAGTTTTCTTTAGTTTGGTTGCTAGTATATTTAGTGTAAGTACAATGAATGTACAAAAAAGTTAAATTTCACTTTTGTGTTAACTATTAGAGATTTTTTTAAATTACTCATTGAGTTTCATTTAGTATAGATTATTTGTTTTAAATAGTAATGGAAGTATTATTTCAGTAATTTATACAGTGTTTTTTATTCAGTTCACCACCTGCATCACATTCTACAGAAGGGATTCCATGATTAGATTGAAAGCTTTTGCATTTCCATATGAATAACATATATTAAAGCCACTTCAGAAGTTACATGACAATAGGATTTTCCAGTTAGATCATCACACACAATATATGTTACGTGTCTACTGTAACTTGAATACTATTTGAAGAGGCCTGCTTTTTATAAGTTGAATTGTAGGAGAATATTTTTGCTGAAATATTAATCTTACTATTATTATTAGACAAAAATAGCTCTATTTTTAAAAATATTTGTTAATTCCATCTTCATGTGAGCTACTAGTTTTCACTAAAACGCTTGTAAATATTTTTACATCTTGCCTATAGTAGCACTTACTTATATTTGTTGAGGATGGCCGTTTCGGGAGATGCGTCTCATTGTCAATTCAGACCGTATTATGGCCCCCACCGTAATATTCCACCCCCACAAGATCAGTTACAGTCTGAGTTGACAATGGGACACCTCTTGAAACGGCTGTCCTCAACAAATATAAGTTAGTGCTACTATAGGCAAGTTGTAAAATATTTACAAGTGTTTTTAGTTATTTTTTGTCATAAATTATACCTAGAAATTTTATGCTATATTTTTATTAAAACTTACTACAATTTTATTAAACTAACTCATTTTTTGTAAGTGATTTTAAAACATATGAAAGTTTTACATTGATGGTAATTTTTAGTTGAAAAGTAAAACACATCTGCTGCAGTAAGCACATATTTACAACCAGAATATTCACAGCTTGCTTTGGGCATTCTAGCAAGATTCGTATTACTTAAACTTTGTGAGAAACTTGCATTTATGTATTCTAGCACGGCGTATAAAAAAATGTATCGTAATTTATGATTCAATTAGATTTTCCAGATGACCAGTGAGATAAAATCATACTAAATTTCTGGTAGGGGTAAAAACACAAATGATATATAGGGATTACAATACACATTAAATGGTGAACATAAAAGTGCACATACCTGAGCCTTGAAATGTCCCGTTCACTATGATCTTCTAGATGGATGATGAGTTTTGGGTGCACCCAGTTCGCGCACTACACATACCTAACTACAAGAAAAAAAGTGTACATATAAATCAAAATAGTCACTATCATATGCTATTAACTACGCAACATAGTATGTCGGTTTGTCCAATAATATCTTCGCCACATGGCTGGAGTAAAAATGATAATGTCTGTGGCACAGGCGGGAGAAAATCGAAAGAAAACTGCTTCACGCCGAACGTAACGGGAGAGATGCGGTTATATCAGAGTCTTGCACTGAACTAGCTGAGATACTACGTCATGCAGAGCGTAACAGGAGAGACACTTAATTGGAACATTTAAAAAAATCAAGAGTGCCTAATTGGTCAAACATACTTACAGTACCTTGAAGAATTGTCTCTCTCACTCTGCATCGATGAATGTACTTCTAATATGATGGTGCAGCACCACATTTTTTAAAATATTGTTACTACCTATTTGAGTCGTATGTGGATTGGTCGTCCATATAAGTGGATTGGTCATCCAAATAAGAGGAGGTCCTATAAACTGCCCACTCAGATCACCAGACCCTTATATCACTGGATTTCTTCATGTGAGGATGGATGAATGAAAATGTTTACCCTGTGAAAAAAATTCCAAGTTTACTTTTTCAAGTAATGAGGCATTACTTGACTGTATTCTTGATGTTTTTATGAAGGTAAAGAACAGCCCTCCTGAATTCAGAAAATTGTGGCCCAAGACATCCATAAACCTGCAGTACAATTGATTGAAGTTGAAGAAGATATTTTCAAAAATTTACTGTATATCATTATTGACTAAGTTTTAGTTCACGTTTTTAGGTGAATTTTGCTTTGCATGGTTTTATATAAAAGTTAATTTAATTTACCATTTATTCACTTTATCTTTACTTTATTTATGCCATTTTGCTCAGAATTAATTTTCCTACAATTTTTATCTAAATTCCCTATGTGTTTAACGATTAGTGACGTTATTGTATGGCAAAAAAACAAAGGGTTTCGCAGCCTAATAATTTCCTTTTTACTCCCGATTTCTGGAAACCTTCTTAAAATGTGGCTCTAGGACCTACTTTATTTGCTTTGTCAGGTAAGAAACTAGATTAAACTACAATTTTTGACTCCTAATGATCTACAAAATTTTGTTAGGGTTTTATTTACAACAAGTGAGACAAACTGTACTGTATAGTTCACATCGACCTTCTCGAACAAGCTGCCGCTCTTCATCCCTGAACTCAGAAGAAAATGTTTCGCTCTGAAAAAAAGTTGTTTCCACCAAAATGAAGCAACTGCTCAGCTTCAGCTAATGTGGTCATGGACTTTTTGAACAGAATGTTTCGTGGCTGTATCATATCTCGCAATGGCGACATTGCTTGGCCAGGCCGTTCACCTAATCCCCCTGCTTGTGACTTTTTCCTTTCAGGATACCTCAAATCAAAAGTGTACACTAGCAAACGTCGCACAATACAAGAACTGAAAGATGCCATGAGCTAAGTGACTGCCACCATAACACGTGAGATGTAAGACTAAGTGTTTGACAGTTTCACCGCGAGACTAGGAAAATGTATGGCACGGAACGATGCCGTATGTACACCTTTTAAAAGATGTAACTTTTAAATCTTAAAAGTTATATACGTTTTTATTCCTAATTTTCATTATTTGCCATTCATTGTAGTTCTTATAAAATAATAAATATTTACAAAGGTTCATTAATATAGCAAATATTCTTATTTAAAACCTGTCAGGTTTTTTTTGCCACACCCTTTAGAAGTACACCAGTATGTATAATTTATTGTTGAAAGAAATCATTATAGCTAATTAAATAATATTGTGAAAGACATAATAACTTTAAAAATATATCAGATTTTTAAAGTTGTTTGAAATATTTAAATACAAATTGAAATTTTTATAATAAAAAATTGTCTCCCAGAAATACTGTTGAAAAAAATTGCTTTTATTTGTGAGTGAAATTTAACAATAAAAGTGCCTATTATAAAGAGATTGTGTGTTCCTACTTGCAAAGATAAACACATGGTAATTTTAGAGTATTAGAAAAACATATTTAAGAATATGTTTTACCTTTTATTATATTTCAGCTTCCAATAATTGTTTTAAAGTTTTGAAGATGGTAAATGTAAATATCTAACAATATTACATTTATGCAATAGGAAATACAAAAAGCGAAAATAGAAATTAAATTTCTCCTGTGTATAAATTACTTGTACATTTTTAATAACAAATAAATTAGTCGAGATTATTTATATATCACTAAATTGAAAATTTTTCTTCATTAGAGTCTAATGTGATATTAAGAAAAAAGTAAATGTTATTTGATCTAGATCATGATTCCATAACACTAACTTAATTTGAGTAAGTGGCAAAAAGTTGGTTTCTTGCCAGTTGTCTCTCATTGAAACAGTAGTATGTTTCCTTTGCTATATGTTTTGTTAATTAACTAATTAACTTGAAATGGATGGATCTAATTATACAAATTGGGTGAAGATTCAGCAGCATTTGCTGAATCTCAGGTTATTTAGCATTTTGCCAAATGAAAAAGGTTAAGCTTTATGGTTACCTCTTTTTGTTTAAAAAAAAATACCAGTAATAGTATATAATTCTTCACCTCAATCTTGGTCTAAAAAAGTCTTGGGTTTAAATTAAAATATTCCATTCTATTTTTTAAGTTAATTTTTTTAATGGAATTAAAAATTCTTTTCTTGAAAATGAAAATTATTTTAAACTTGAAAAACCCTTTCTTCAAAATATAAATTTTAGAAAACCTAGAAAATTTTTAAATATAAACCTCATCAAGCTTTTCATAATTTTTCAACTTAATAACTTTGAAAACAAATAAAAGACATACACAAAACTCACAAATTAATCATTTATTGACTCATACACATTTCAGTGACAAAGTCAACATCATCAGTGAGTGTTGCTACTACAAACTCTAACTTGCAACTGAGTTACATATATATATATATATATATATATATATATATATATATATATATATATATATATATATATATATATTATTTTTCGGAATTTTAACGGAATTTGGAAGTAAGTCAATATATTCCCATTGGCTGGACTACTGAGACAGGAGAAGAATCACTGGTTTGGCATGCATTACCCAATTGAAAAACATTTTCAAACCTAAGTAGCAATAGAATATTTTTGTCAGGTATTACCCAATCCAAAAACATGTTTTAACGATTTTTAAATCAAAGTGGTAAAGACATTCTTAATGGATAGTTAACATGTATAATACTTTTAGGTTATGGATTACCCATTCTGAAAACATTTTTCTAAATTAAAATATGTAAAGATGAATCCTGTAAAGAAAATGTTTGGTTATGCATTGAATATTCCTAAAACGTGTTCAAAAGTATTTCTAAATTAGGTATAAAACATTTAATATTTCTTTATAAAAGGGTTTACAGTTATGTATTGACCATTCTGTAAATATATTTTTGTAAAATCAAAGACGTAGAGATGAATCCTTTAAAAAAAACGTTCAGTTATGCATTAACTATTCAAATATTAAAAAAAAATTAATTACACATGTTGCTATGGCATTATGATTGGATATTTAGCTTGTAAAATGATTTTCAGTTAAGTGTAGAAAATTGTACTGTGAGCTACATCCTTTGGTTATGCATTAAATATTCCAAAGACATTAATTAAAATTACTAGAGGTTAAACTTGTGAAAAGATTCTGCTTATTTAATAATTATGCAGAGTTTTTTTTATAACTTATTATTTGGTGTAAAACCTTTTGTGGGATAAATATCAATGTGGGATATATATATATATATATATATATATATATATATATATATATATATATATATATATATATTTGTACATTATATTATAACTCACCTATATAATAATTTCTTTGGTATAATAATATCTGGTTTTACACCAAATAATAAGTTATAAAAAAACTCTGCATAATTATTAAATAAACAGAATCTTTTCACAAGTTTAACCTCTAGTAATTTTAATTAATGTCTTTGGAATATTTAATGCATAACCAAAGGACTTAGCTCACAGTGTTGTGTGTTTCTGTAGTGGGGTGGTGGTGTGTGTGTGTGTGTGTGTGTTAAAATATTATGTTTGTAAAAAAAATACATTAATTGCTAATTCTTATTATTCCAATTTCTTTATTGCCATTATTTATTAAAATGCATTTTAAAATAAAGTTTAAAGAAACCCTGAATTAACCGTGATATTATTTCCTATTTTTTTTATCAGCTAGCTATTAGCTTTTTCAAATTATTTTATGATTAGTAGGTAAAATCTTGAAATGGCTGAATTTTTTGACAGCATTTTAATTCACCAATTGTTTAGTTGAAATTTAAGGCTGTTGACAGTATAAATTTTTATTCTTGTTGTCTTCTGTAGACGTTACAATACTTTGAAAGCTCTATAAAAGTTTTATATTTGATTTTAACTGAATATACTATTAAGTATAATAATAAAGATACTGTATATCATGAGTTTTTCTATAGCCAAAAAAATATTGTCAGCTAGTCAGTATTGGTCTGTTACAAAAGTGTATGTTGCCAGCAGTCTCTAAAAAACTGTATACTAGTTAGTATTGGTCTGTTACAACAGTGTAGGTAGCCATTATTCTCTAAAAAACTGTATACTAGTTAGTATTGTTCTGTTACAACAGTGTAGGTAGCCAGCATTCTTTAAAAAAACTGTAAGCTAGTCAGTATTGGTCTGTTACAAAAGTGTAAGTAGCCAGCAGTCTCTAAAAAACTGTATACTAGTTAGTATTGGTCTGTTACAACAGTGTAGGTATCCAGCAGTCTCTAAAAAACTGTAAGCTATTCAGTATTGGTCTGTTACAACAGTGTAGGTAGCGTCAGCAGTCTCTAAAAAACTGTAAGCTATTCAATATTGGTCTGTTACAACAGTGTAGGTATCCAGCAGTCTCTAAAAAACTGTAAGCTATTCAGTATTGGTCTGTTACAACAGTGTAGGTAGCGTCAGCAGTCTCTAAAAAACTGTAAGCTATTCAGTATTGGTCTGTTACAACAGTGTAGGTAGCGTCAGCAGTCTCTAAAAAACTGTAAGCTATTCAGTATTGGTCTGTTACAACAGTGTAGGTATCGTCAGCAGTCTCTAAAAAAGTGTAAGCTATTCAGTATTGGTCTTTACAACAGTGTAGGTAGCCAGCATTCTCTAGAAAACCTTAAGCTATTCAGTATTGGTCTGTTACAACAGTGTAGGTAGCCATTATTCTCTAAAAAACTGTAAGCTAGTCAGTATTGTTCTGTTACAACAGTGTAGGTAGCCAGCATTCTCTAAAAAACTGTAAGCTAGTCAGTATTGGTCTGTTACAACAGTGTAGGTAGCCATTATTCTCTAAAAAATTGTAAGCTAGTGAGTATTGTTCTGTTACAACAGTGTAGGTAGTCAGCATTCTCTGAACAATCTTGAAAAAGCTACCAAGGTCATATTAATCACTAATTTTTACGTCTCATTATATTCTCAAGGGTGTTGTATTAGTATCTGAAATTTGATATAAATATTTATCAACTGGAAATAATTTAACTCCTTTATACTTGCAAGGTATTGGTGCATAAATGTGATCTGTGAATGGCAACACTCAAACTTGAAATATTATGACTCCTCTATACTTGCCAGGTGTTAGTATATAGTGGTGAACTGTGAATGGCAACACTCAAACTGGACAACAATTTATAATTATGCTCCATATTTGAATTTAACATTTTCTATTCACTACCACAAAATGAATGTTACATACTCTGTAATTGAATGTTTCTGTTATAATAGAATAACATAATTAAAAATAACAAATAAATATAAAATAAGCATGGATTGAAATTTAAATAAAAAATTCAATAATTACTAAACATTTTCACTTATTTTTTAAAATACCCTAATGACCAAAATATTGACAACAAAGTAATAATAACAAAAGCACAAATGGATGAACTTCAAGAATAAACTGTTGTATAGTTTTTAGATAGAAATGTTTTTTTCATTTTAAAATAATTGGAAAAATTATAACACGTATAATTGGCAGTCAGAAAATAACTGTATATTGAATAGCTCTTTCTGAACCAAACTACGATTTATGTTACATTTTATAACAAATAAAGTAAGGATTTTATAACAATATAAGGTAGATTTGGATTTTATTTTAATCGGTTACTTAAGATGAAAAACCATTAAAACATAATGTAGCATTGCAACCATAATGTAGTACCTTCTTGAGGTTAATATATACGTGTATAGTAGTGAAGTTCCATTTGTTTCTGTTACATGGTTTTTTGTTATGTAGAATTATATACATACACACACAGATACATAAAAACTAAAAGAATTAGTTGTGACTGTTATTAAGTGCTTTGAAGTTTATTTTAATTCTGAGAATTACATTATTCACAGTGCAAGATCCAATAACTAATGCTGTGAAATAGCATGCATACGCATTTATTTATAACTTTATAACAATGAATGGATTTATGGTAATGGAAAAGTCGGGCTTAGCACTTGCAGTGGGGGAAGTACTGAATGTAATAAAAACTAGACAACCCACTTGTCTCTGCCCAGTTACTCAGAGGTTTTCAGAGAGTTAGGTAAGTAAATTCTCTGTGGAACTTTAAAATAAATTATTACTCTCAAATGTAAAAGTTTATGAGCAAAAATTATAAACTTTAAGAAATTAGAAATATAATCTATTTTAAAATAGTATATGTAAATCTTTTTTGTGAGGCTATCAGCAAAGTAATAAAGTTTTATAAACAATAACTTCTACATTAGTTTATGACTATCCTAACTTTAAATTTTGTAAAAACTTACTGAGACAGAACGTTTCGACCGCTCCGTGGCGATCTTCATCAGTGTCGAAATTTTCTGCTTGGAGTTTTATAAGTGTTTATACTTCATGAATTTGCTTTATATTTCTATTAATTTTTAAAACAATCAGTCTTAGATATATTATAAACCATAAAACTGTTTACAGATTTACTATTGTACGTAATTAAATAGTATTATGGTAATTTAAATATTGAAGAATAAAAAGGGAAAACTAACAGTCCTTTAGTAGGTCTATTATTAAAATATTTTGTAAAATGATTGTTTTTTTTATGAAATGAATCTAACAACTGAAAAAGCAGTAATAGCTCAGTGTTTGAATAGAAATAGTGTCTTACCTCAGAGTTCTTTTGAACTACTCTGATTTTGATAAGAATTTACCTCTTCTTCAAAAATAATATGTTTCTACAGTTTTAGGGCATGAATAGTTGTATTATATTTGAAATAAAAACTTCATCTTATGGGTTGTATACTGTATGAGAAATTGAAAATTTTCAACTATTAAAAATAATCCCTTGTGACAGAAAGAACAAAAACGTAGTTTAAAATACTTCAAAATTTTCATTTGTAATGAATTAAAATTTGCTCACAATGTGAATTGTTATATTATGTTTAGAGAACATCCTTATGATCAAATTTATGAAAAAATATTTTTCAGCAGTTTGAAATGTTTAAATAATACATTTATAAATAAATTTAAATAAATTAAATATGTAGTTTTATTTCTGATTGATTGCATCGTTCAAACCCTTGATAACTACCCCTTATGATAAAATGTTAAAAAATGAAAATTTAAACATCTTGAAAGTTTAAAATTGTAAGCATAAATTATAAAATGGCGAAAGGAGATAAAAATAAAATATTTATATATGTTATATACCTAATGGGATAATTTATTAAGACAAATCTACAACCCATCAAGACTTCTACATCATCTTTTCTAATGACCTATAATTGGAGGACAATTTTCTTAGTTATCACTGATGCATGTTTCATATGTTGTATTACAAAATCCTAGTTTTACAGGAGCAAGTTACACCACTATCCTTTTTTCAATTGCAAAATGTCATTGCAAGGAGCTCTTCTGGTGTAGGTTTATCTACAATTGTTATTATTCGTTACAAATAGCCTTCATACTTAATCCATCCCTTATCAATGGGCCAATTATTTTTATTTCTGAACCGTATTTTGATTAATAATAGATAAATCGTTTTAATCAGGGCAATAAAAGTTTGAACCAGGAATAAGATTTTTATAGCAGCATTCAAATGAACCCTTAATAAAGAACACGTATCACAGAAAAGCTGATAAATATTCCACACATTTAATTTTGTAAAAAATGTTTATATTTTGCAGTTCCATGCAGTAAGATTATGGAGTATCTACAAACTTGTACAACTTCTTCCAAACTTGAATTACTATTATAAAATATTTCCAAACGATTTCTTTAATTAACCTTTTTTTCAATCAATTAAGGTTGAATATACTTTACTTGTAATATGCCAATATTGTATCACATCCAGTAAAGGAAGGAGACAAAATGACAAATTTCCACTAAAATATGACAAAGGAACACAATTTTTCCTAATTTTAGAAAGTAAATATTTCCGTTTACCATGGCTATAGTATTATAAATCACTAACATATCAATATCTATAGCTTATATTACTGTATCATTTTTGTAAGTAGACTAACTTTGTTAACTAAATAACTAATGTGTGTAATTTATAAACACATGTGTGTAATTTATAATGTGTGTACTTATGAAAAGAATTGTGTAAAATAGGTTTGTAATAGACACACGCAAACATTAAAAAAATTAATATTCAAAATAATGTGCCACGCTTTTTTTAAAATAAACCCGTCCAATATGCAATTTGGCTTGTACTTGTATTTGAGCTATGTTGAATATGAAATATGGGCAATCCTGAATGGACGAGTGACACTTCATCTGAAAACACTGATACACTATACACACACACACACACACATATATATATGTAAAATAATTCTTAAATGTTGAATAGACTTTAAACGAAATGATTCGATTTAGAAAATGTTATGAGAGAAAGTTGTCAAAAAGAGATAAATGAAGAGCGGAATAAAAGTAATGAGGTTTTGCAGGTACTGGCAGAAGACACCAATTAAACAATATAACTCTACTTTAAAAAGATTAACAAATCATATAATATCTAATCATTTGCAAGCAATTATTGGTATTATTTATCACAAATATTCTAATTAAATATCTATTAACGCAGGTAGTGTATATTATCAATGTTTTATTTATGCATAGCAAATACCATATGATGTACCTTATTCAAAGCCTTTGGTCACTTCGAACCATCAACACCAACTTGAAACAAGATATTATTCCTACCAAATCACACCTTTAACAATTATTCTCATCCATGGAAACGTCTTTTTCCCTTCGTTTGCCCTTCTTTTCCTTTCCTTCCCCCTCTATACCTCGACAAATCCACATCCATCCCTCAATATCCACAAAAGATCTTACCTCTCACTATCCAAAAAAAACCATCTCTACCGTGACTTCAACAAAATTGGAATGCATTTACACCACTGCAATGTACATATCAAAAAATTATCCCCTTCCCAGCAGTACCTTTCTGTAGTACCCGCAAGCCTTGCTGCTAATATAGAACTATTATATATTTGAGTATTATATTTTTGTTGGATAAGGGTTTAATAAAACAACAGTTTTACAATTCACTATTAATTTTTTTCGTGTGTCATCAACCATTTTACAATGATATTTTAATGAAATTTATTGTCCACAGTGTTCAAATCTTTAAGTTAAAATTTTGTATAATCCTGACATGGACAAACTTATGTTTAAAGAAAGATTTAAAAAATTTATTTTTAATATAACCTTATGCAAATCATGATATTTTAAAGTTTCTATTGAAAAGATTCACTAAACATCATGGACAATAAAAACCATTTAGAAAATACAGATGACATTTTATAATCACAATTTCACAAATTTTCATGAAAAGATACAAACATCAGTACTATTTTTTAAAAATATTTGACATAACTCCTCAAAGGGATAAAATTACTGACAATGTACAAATGTATTTCAATGTCCACAGGGTTAATTTTCATACTTAAAAAATGACTAAGCTCCTAGCTCTCATCTTGGTTGTAGCGCTTAGCCTGGTTACTGCATGTCTAATCACAAATTGCCCTAAAGGAGGGAAACGAGGAAGACCACTTCTTCCAAATAGGAGCAAGGATGAACTGATTGTTAAAGAAGTAAATACTTAGATTTAATAATTTAACTTATTATTTAATAATTGGCGACTTAATATTACCTTATAAAGTGATTCAAGTAATATAACTACAGCTAGATTAACTATGGCAGGGGTTTTTGATATGATGTAAGCTATTAATAAAATCTTATCTTTATTTTTATTATTAGAGCCAAAAAAATAGATAGTCAGTGATGGGTAATGCTTGATATTAAAGAATGTCATTAAGTTATAAGATATAGTTGTGTGATTTTGTATTATTTTTGAAAACTATTTATTCTATTGAAAATAAGTGTTGGAAGTTTTAAATGTCCATGTAAATAAATTTATTATGCAAATTAACACTTAAAAATAATGTTGAAAATATTTTAGACAGTATTGTTTTTTAACATACTTTTTTCTGTTTTAACCTACCAAATTAACGACTTACCGAACTTATATTTCAAGTAAATTTATGAAAAGCTAACAATGACAAAATAATTTTTGATTGCACCTAGTAATCTTCATCAAAGCTGTCAAAAATGTTTTGTCTTGTTAAGTTTTCATAAATTTACATAATGTTTGGTAAGTAATAAATTTGTTAAGCGTAAGAGTTTTACTGATTGTCTTGGGAAATAAAACCATTAATAATGTTGTATACTTCAATGTCTTAAATTAAATTTTAAGTATTTCATATAGTATTTTATATTCCTATATGTAAGTTATTACTTTTTTAACTATGAGAGCAGCCTCCTATTATGTCACTAAGGGTCTCCTTGTACCTGTATAGTTAACTAAAAAAATTTCCTAAAAGTGTCTTTTTTTCAATTTTTGCTTTTTTTACCAGTAAAATTAAAATGTTGCTAACTCCTATATTGTGCACTTGTTTATTTAGGTATGGTTGCATCCAAAAAATTCCTAATTGATAGTTGTAGTTGATCCGCCTAACATTGAGTTAATCAAGACATTGTATTCTTGGCAATTTTAAGTTGGGAATATATCTCTTTATTTTTAATCATGTTTACACTTGCAGAGATTATTGTTGAATAAAATCAGTTGACTTGCGAATTAAGTGCAACTACTTATGTCTAAAGGCAACGTTTCAATAACGGTCATTGTCTTCAAACCTATAATACATAAGTACACAAATACAATTACCAACAATTTTAACAATAGGTCATGATTCCTAAATGAGCCTGGAAAATACTACCTGAAGGATGAAACCCTAGACACAAAAGCCACAATTCAAACTAATTTCCTAACTTAAGAGAAAATTGTCCCTAAATTAATTGTGGCATTTACATACAAAACCAACCAACACGATTTTTGATAATTCACTGAAATCTAGTTATAACCACAATAATAAATTTCTGTTAATTAAGTTAATAGACTGTAAGATTGTTTTTCTGAATATCATGTAATACAAGCCATTAAGTTTATATAGTATACAGGTAAAATCAACCTAAAAATAGTGGAACTCCTTTAAGTTTTTTCGAAAGTTTTTATCCCCAAAAAATTCTACATTTGGTAATATCCATTTTAATTTTTCTTATTGATTATGCTAGAACAGTAATGCAATTGAACAGCTTAAAATGGACAGCTTATTGTGTACATCATTGTGAAACTCACAATTTACAATGATAAAAAAAAATACTAATAATAACCTTACAATGAAAATATTGGAAAGAACCCCAATACCACAAAAATAATCAAAAATAACAAATAAAACAAGTTACTTAAGATTAAACCCTTATGTACATTTCGATGACCATGTCATCATCATCAGAGAATGACATCATTCTAGTTTGTAATTTCTTGTGTGCTAGATTGTATTTTGTAATAAGACCCTCTGATGATGATGATGACATGGTCATCGAAATATACATAAGGGTTTAATCTTAAGTAACTTTTTTTATTTTTTATTATTTTTGTGGTATTCCAATATTTTCATTGTAATATATTGTATCACTGTGCTCTTGATATTGTGTAATAATAACCTACTTATAAGGTAAATAATTATTGATTTTAATTCAGCAACAATGCTTATTTTGTGATTTTTTCTCACATAACAAACAAATTTTCTTTTTTGAATGATTTAGAGTAAAGTCCATCACTTTAAAACAAGTGAACTTGCATTTATTTGGTCCTTTTTGCTACAATTCTCCAGGAATAAATATAAAGTAATAAAAAAACAGCTTTGTCAGAACTGAACATTCTGTTGTACTCTATTAGCCATCCATGAGAGGCTTACATCAGATGTTAGCTGTAATTTTTGAACGGATAAAACCTGTTTCCTAAACCTTCTTAAGCAGACCATTGAAATGGCTATGAGCAATCAGAAATGTTTTTTGTTATCAAAATGATAGGTATATGGGCATTTACTGTTTAATCCTTAAATATTTTTGACACTAAATCAGTAATTTGCAGGGAGACTTCTAGAAAATAAAATTTGTAAATTGCTAATTTGTTTAAATTGTTTCTGTCGAAACAATTTTGTGTCAAAAATATCCTGATCAGATACAGACAAGATGGATATAAAAATATGTCAACAAAATTTGTGAATTCTCAAACAAAATCTAAACTTTCATTATAAATATTATAACTTAGGATCCTTGTAAGCACCTCTAAACGTTTTATAATCTGACGTGAAGCACTAAACATATTGTATGTAAATTAAACACCCGCGTATAGGCCCAAATTAATTTGGTTCTCTCTGTAGTACAGTACCTGGAGAAACTGGTAAGCCACTAGGTCGGTCAGAAATGCTATTGTATCTGTTTGATTTCATTTAATGTATGATCATATATCTATACTTCAGTGTGTTTAAAAACATTTATCGAGTTTTTAAGACTTGCATCTTTGTGTTGTACATCTTAAGGTTTTTGTAAGTTACTACTTTTGGTATCACTTGGCAAAAAAACTACTACTTATTGATATTTTTCAACAGACAAGTATCGCACTTGATCAGTGCATTATTTAATGCTGTGAGTCATGGACAAGAATGTTCTAAAGCTTTTTAAGGGTTTTTAGCATATATTCCATTAGACTAACAATTATAAAGTACAGTTATACCTCGACTTCCGCTACTCTGTCTTACGCGACTCCCAAGTTACACGGTTTTAAATCATGCTGTCCTAGTTACGCAGAAACTGGCCTGTCTGGAACAAAATTCTTATGAGAACTTTTATAGCTCATGAAGAGAAAATATTTTGAGGTTTTAAGGCCGCCAAAGACCGATTGACAGTGACATTTGGCGCAAATACAGCTGTTGACTGTAAGTTGGAATCTCTCATAGTTTATCGCTCAGACAACCCAAGGGCATTAAAAAATATTTCCAAACCTAGCTTGCCCGTGATTTGGAAGTCGAATCAGAAGGCTTTGGTGACAGCTTTTTTTTGATGACTGGTTTGGTCTTCATTTCATACCTCAAAACAAACGTTACTGTTGGTCTAAACAAATTCCTTTTAAAGTAATTCCTATTAATTGACAATGCACCTGGCCATCCTCCTATTATTTTTCCTAATTTCGGCACAGGCGGTGAAAGTGATATTTTTGCCACTAAACACAAAAAAATTTGCTTCAACCATTCGATGAGGGGGTCATCAAAACATTAAAGTTTATTACAAAAGAAGATCATTTGCATATCTGTAAGAAACTATGAGACAGAACAACGAACTCTCTGTTGAAGATTTTTGGAAACAATTCAATGTTTCGAAGCAATTCAATGCTTTGAGAATCATTGGAGAATCTTGGAATGAAATTTCACAAAAAAACTTTGAATGGTGTTTGGAAAAAGGTGATTTTTTGTCGCCACTTAAACTCAAGCGGAATCAATTCCATTTCTGATGAAATTGCTGATGTGATTGAAGAAGTTGTCGGTTTTGTCAGACAACTAAATTTAGAAGTGGATAATGACGTTCAAGAACTCTTGGATTTACACAACCAGGAGCTGACAATTAATTGATGACCTCATGGAATTGCATGAGCAAGATCAAGACCTTAAAAACGCTGATTCTTTAGACCCAGTTGATAGATTATAATTTGTTGTTGTATTATATATTTAAGATTTTAATACATACACATTTTTCCTTTTAAATTATTAGTTTATTTAGTCTTTGCTCCCAATTAAACATGATTCCTATGTAATTGTATGTAAAATTATACCCCGACTTACGAGAATTCAACTTACACGGTTATTGCTCGGTCCCATCCATCGCTTAAGTACGGGGTATTACTGTATACATCAAAGGAAAGAACAACTTTTAGAATTATCTGTGTGTTACAGCTGTGAAGATGTGCATGCACTGTTCCCTTATATTTTGTTAAAAAGCTCTAGCAGTTAAGATGGTGGCAAGTGAATAGAAAGATTTTTGTGTTACAGTTTGCAAAGACTGAATTTTTACTTATAGTTCGACTTCAATTTTCATATCAAGTTACATTATACGACTGCAAGTGATAATAACAATCATAGATGGTATCATCAGTTTGAATATATTTGCTGATTTTGTGAAAGGAAAAAGTACGGTTTGCTCAAGATTGGCTGAAGGAAGTGTTAAACGAGTGAGAGAGACTTTTGCACAATGCTCCAAGGTATTTGTTTAGAAGTCTAGTTGTGAATTAGCAATTCTAGTGATGTTTGTACAGAGAGTTTGAAGGATATCCATACAACTACATTTGTATCTAGTTTTATATCATATAGGTTACAGTTTACATGCCAATTTCACAAACAAAATGTTGCTGCGTGACGATGCATAGTTTTGTGATCTTGTCATGTTCAGTAATGAATTGACATTTTACCTAAGTAAATATGTGAATCCTCATAGTGTGCATTTGAGGTTCAGGAAAACCTCACAAGGTGCTACAGTTGCAACTTGAGTCCCCAAACTGAAAATCTTTTTGCCATATTCTAAAGGAAGGCATATGGGCTGTTTTTTCATTCTGAAACATCTGCGACTGGGATTTATTATTTTGGTGAACTACAACTGGGGCTGTCTCATCAACTGGAATAAAATTAACCTGAGAACTTCATTTGGTAACAAGAGGATGAGAATTTTAATTTTCTGGCTTCATAAAGGATCATGTGTAAAGGATCATGCATTCTCATACCAGAGGGCATATATATTTAAATAAAAAATCCAAGAGTTAGATTTTTTGTTTGGTTTTCAGTGAATCCAACAGCCATATTGGGTATGTGTTTCTTCTACTTCAGGCACACTGACCAAGGTAGGGGAAGCACTCACCTATCGACTGAATGAATGGTGTGTGACAAATGGTATTCACATTGAACATTCTTAGGAAACAAAATGTAAAGAGTTACTCTTTCATTTGATGTATAATTATATATCTAATGGAATAAATGCTACAAAGCTTTAAAACTCTTTTAAACAATAGTTTATGACTAACCGAACTTAAAAGTTTGGATAGTCATAAACTATTGCGTAAGTGATTAATAAGATTCACCGAACGTAATGAACTACAAAATTCAAGAATTTAAAATTCTGCTATTTATTTTTTAAACACTCTGTATAAGAAATAAGTAAAAATGTCCTAGAGCAGCATAAAAATGGTATCTCTATATAATGGGTCCATTATTACTGACTGAGGAAGAGATATATTTATGATTTTTCAGTTTTTTCCCACTATATATAGGTGTCCCGGTGTTGCTACTAGTCCTTGGAGAGTTAGGCTAAGTGTTATGTTGATTTCTAAGTTGTACAATGTGATAGTGTTGATTATAATAAGGCTAAAATTTATATTTTTAAATATCCATACAAGGAACAAATGATTGTATGAATATGCATTCAACTCCTTAAAATCGTAGAAATTAACTACTCTAAAGACATAAACATCCATATTTTATAAAAAACACAACTGCTGAGTTATATAAACCTAATAAAACAGGTCATGTCAATTTTAGAGTTATAGCAATAAATTTACATATAGTAATTTTTTTAACCCCAGTTTATGTATATACATTTCTTAACCATTGACTATAATTAAAACTGTGTAGCATTGTGTCCGCTGTGGTCCTGGCTTAGCTGGTCGATGTTTTGGACCAACCCTTTGTTGTGGACCTCGGCTAGGGTGCTTGTTGGCCAGCCCTGTTATAACTTCACAGTGTGAAGGTACCACTTTGCCCAGTTTACCAAGAGGTCAGGTCTGTTTTTCACACAAAGGACTAGGTACCTGTGCTTCTGATGGTGTATGTTGCAGCTCTGGTAATGTCATAATACAAATAATTATAATAATAGTCATTTCATCAATTGCTTACGTTAACCATTAGAGTTTGAAAATTCTCAAGTAGGTGAAAGACTTGTTTTAGAATTTTCCTGTAACATAATCTTCAACATTTGTACAGACAATACTTTTAATCTTTATTTATTTTAATACTTTATTTTGCTTCTTTGGATAGTAACTGTTACTGAGCTAAAATTGTGTAACAGCTCTTCAGAAATGTTACAGTAACTTAAGGCAAAGCTTCTGTAGAACATTATTAATAAAATACAAAATAATTAGTTCTAAAGTATTTTATATTACTTAACTTATCTGTTTTCATATCGTAAGATATGTGAAGGAATTTTGCTTCCCGGAGATGAAATTTTTGTATTAATCTTGAAGTTTTTCTTCTAATATTCCTCACCAGTAAAAAAAAGTAGCTTTTAAAAAAAAATCCCATTTCTCAATATATATATATATATATATATATATATATATATATATATATATATATGCTGATACGTATTCCTTCACGGATGGAAAAATATGATGAATAGTTACTATCTGGAGTACATCCGTTCTGCAGTCCATATATTAGCAGTTCCGACGTTTCGCTAGAATCTCATCCAGCATTGACGAGGTGAACCCAACAACAGTAGAAGAGCGAGTCTACTACTCACTCTTCTACTGTTGTTGGGTTCACCTCGTCAATGCTGTATGAGATTCTAACGAAACGTCGGAACTGCGAATGTATGGACTGTAGAATGAATGGATGTACTCCAGATAGTAACTATTCATCATATATATATATATATATATATATATATATATATATATATATATATATATATTTACCAGTAAAAATATGAATATTCTTAATATCAATAAAGAGATCTTGCATTTACACCGGTTTATTTTCCACATTCTTATTAAAGGTGGAAAATTTCTATTAAATGACTGATATTACATTATTATTTATAAAAAAAAATTAATAAAAATTTAAAAAAAACTTACTTAGAACTGACACTAATTTAAAATTTAAACCTATAATTATTTAAAAGTAAATTTGTTAAAACGTACCTAGAATGAATGTTATTAAAACTTGCAATTTTTTTGTTGTATATCATGAGGTTTTTTAATATAATTTTATTGGTATAACTTACCAAAAAAACAAAACACTACTTACTGGTATTTTCCAGCTTATGCGTTTCGCACTAGATCAATGCATCGTTCAATGCTGTGAGCCATACACAGGACTGTTGTTCGACACATAATTAGCAACTACTCTGTAAACAATAACACACCATAGACTCACACTAATACAACTCATCTGAGCAACAGTCTTATACTTGACTCACAACATTGAACAATGCACTGATCTAGTGTGAAATGCTTCTGTTGAAAAATATCACGAAATAGTGGTTTTTTGCCAAGTGATATCAATAGAATGAGTGTTACTAATTTTCCCCTCAGACCATTTTCTAAAAATTATCATCAGTGTGTTATTATCATCATGGGTTGTGAAGACGGGTTTTTGAAATTGTGGTCAAACAGTTTATGTGAATTTTACTGTTTTTCCATTTTGTATGTACAGTAGATTTTTGAAAATTTGAGTCAATATTTCGAGCTTCTATATAATTTGAGCCTATTTCTATTTAAGACTATTTTATCTATTTGAAAGGAAACGACATCCAAGAAATGTTTATAGCCATATAGAAAATGAACAAGGCATTCAAGAAATATTTATATCTATACGTCATGCATAAGAAATGATCAGGTTTCAAAGAAATTTTTATATCAATACATATTTTTCTTCCTCCTCATCCTGTTGTTGTTGTTATGCTGTCACTCATGTTCGCTGTTATGTTGTGTTTGAATGTCCATACCAGTTATGTTTGGATAACAGAAGTTCAATTGGTTATTATTATCGTTCTTTATTTTCGCTATAACTTTTGACCGACAACAAATGTCCCTGCACAAATGCCTAGTCTTGTGCGTGACATATCAGAAAATAAACTCTCTTGAAGTAAACAAATCAATCAAACAATGACATCATTCATGATTAGCTGGACTGGTCTTTATTCTCGCTATTAATAAATCCGGTTCGGGCTGTTGCCACATTGATCTGGCTATGAGGGGCTTTACTGTATTAGGGTTCAGTAGAAGTCTTATTTTTTCTAATTCTCAGGAACCTTTTCCATATAATCCGAGTTTTCGGTAATAGGAGGGTCTCGGTCCCATTCAACTCGAATTATCGTGACTCTACTGTATGTGTTTTGTCTCCTGGTATATTTGTATGTTTCATATTGATCCAGTATGTTAAGGAAGAGTATTATATTTATATGAATATATGAAGTATTTCTTGTGATTTTTTAAATTATAGACACCTGCAGAATAGACATGTCTTGTGAAATGGATACTTACACTGATGTTTGCAGCTTAGAAGATATGCCTTAAACAGTGAAGATATCTACCTATTAGATTATAGCTGACTAAAGACTAAATGTTTGTAATTGTAAATATATTTTGTCAACAAGATTTCTTTTATTCCATATGGTTTAACTGAATAAATGTAGTAGTCTGCAGAACTAATTCTGTATTACTGCTCAAACCTGACCTCATTTTCCTTTAAAATATCAAACATGCAAATTGCTGAAGATTCCAACGAAGATTATATGTTTGCTGATGCCACCTAGTAGTGTCATTTTTTTCTTTGTCGAGCCCGAACTTCTCATGAATGTTTCCTGCACTATCATACAATAAGTGGTTATATATTACATCAGTTTTTCGATTATATATGTTTAATCATAGTAGCCTTGATTTTCAGTTATCTTTATGAATGTGTAAATAGATTTTAGAATGAGTAATAGCAGACATAGTACTTCTGTGGTATTTGTCAAATGACCATTAGTGAAATTGTCAAAGAATTGCGACACAAAGATTTCACTAATGAAAAGATTGTGACAGCAAACGAGAACTGTGTCTGTGTGACTGTTTTATAAACCACTACAAATAAAAGAAGAGAATAATTCCTAACACATGTATTGCAAATATTAGTATATACCATGTATTGATAGCACCAGCATGTTTTTAAAGTAAGTACCATTTTGGAATTCTACTGTTGTGGTACTGTGGTCAGCAATTGGTGCATGCAAGCTATGTACCAGTATCTGCTGGCGAGCCACAGCTGCCATTTTGGATCCATTCCTCATTGTTAAAGGTAGTTTACACGTGTTTAAAATGACCCCTCTGATCGAAAATGCTGCTGATTGTGAAATAAGCAGTGTGATACATTTTCTTAATATTAAAGGGATGAACGTAGCAGAGATCATTGATCAGCATTCATCATGAGATCTCTGAAACGTACAGAGAAAACGTCATGAGTGAGGAGATGGTAAGGAAAATATTCTACTTTAGGAATGTAAAAGAACTAACTAAACGTTTGTTTTTGTGAATTATTGGAACCCAGTGTGAGCAAAAGTACTTCAAACGTTCTGTAACAATCTCTGAAATTAAACTTCTTGGCATAAGATAAAGATGAGTTTTTAAGCGCCTGTTTTTTCTATAAACTTCTTGGCACAGGATAAAGATGAATCGTAAAAGATCTGTTCTCTTTCACTTTTCTATAAACTTCTTGCACCAAGTGATCAGTGATGAGTAAAGGTGGTTCACTTTGTTTCTCAACATTCACATTTGTACATCTTTAAAGGCTCTTACCCATTTCCTTACCATCCCATCATTCATGATGTTTTCTCCGTACACTTTACACATCTCATGATGAATGTCAACTGCTTTCACACCTTTAACACTAAGAAACTGCATATTTCACAGTGGGCGGTATTTTCTACCAGAGGAGGCATTTTAAACACACATAAACAACCTTTAAAAATTATGAATGGATTCAAAAAGGCGGCTCTGGCTTGCCTTCAGATAACAGTACATAGTGTGCGTGCGCCGATTGCCGACCGCAGAGCTAAAACGGTGGAATTCCAATATGGTATATATATATATATATATATATATATATATATATATATATATATATATATATATATATATATTAAATATGGTGATATGTTTTCTTGTAATATAGTTAATAAATTAAAAATATTTCAAAAACAAGAATACTTTTAATGAATATATTTATTCAAAGCTTTTCGCCGATAAAATAGTATCAGCATCTTCAGGAAAATAATTATCTAATCAAAATTTTTATTAGATAATTATTTTCCTGAAGATGCTGATACTATTTTATTGGCGAAAAGCTTTGAATAAATATATTCATTAAAAGTATTCTTGTTTTTGAAATATTTTTAATTTATTAAATATATATATATATATATATATATATATATATATATATATATATATTTATATTTTACGTTGTCCATTATTTTTCCATTGCACTGACTTTATGAAGTTGGTAAATTACTATTGTAAATACTTTTGTCCACCACTAAGTGCAATAATTTCACTGTGAGTAATTCGACAATGGTCAAGTGACCGAAAGGTGCCTCATCACAACAAGGTAAAATTATTGCACTTAGTGGTGGATAAAAGTATTTACAATAGTAATTTATCAACTTCATATATATATATATATATATATATATATATATATATATATATATAGTTCAAGAATTTTAATATATTTTACTCGTTTTTAAAGCTTTTCACTGATGAATAGTATCAGTGTTTTCAAAACCTATATACCTGTTTGTAGTTCTGTGACTTCATTATAATTCTAATGTAGGAGTCCTAATGTACTCACAGAACTACAAAGAGGTGTAAGTTTTGAAAATGCTGGTACTATTAATCAGCAAAAAGCTTGAAAAATAAGTAAAATAACTTGTTTTTGAAATTGTTTCAACACAATTTATATAAAAACAATTCATTTGTTATACAATTAACAAACAAAATGTAATTTCATCAAAGGATTGCAATATATGTATATGTATGTATACATATACACATCTATTATATCACAAAACTAAACTAACACTATCACAAAAAGTATAAGTTATAGAAAAGTTACTTGAAACACAGTTACACATCTAAGCGAAAAATCATAAAAATAATAACATAGCCTGATCATAACTGACTGACATCTCAAGAACAACTAAGAGTGTGCCAAGTTAATAAAGGGACTATAGAAGGAAGATGTCATGAAGTGTTTGTCCGCTAGAGATTATGCATTATGAGTATGGTGTTCAGTTGGCAAGATAACATTTTTATATTGTGTAGAAGTGTTACCTACTTGAAAACATTTTGATTAAGGACTCTGTGAAAATATATGTAATTAATTTAGATAAAAATAATAATGACTGATTGGAAACTAAAAACAATTTTTTTAAAGCTTTATATGACTTTTCTACACATATTTTCTTTTACAGGATTGTGAAATGACAACATTCTTTCAAATTTATAACAACAAATTTTTATTCCAAATTTAAAATGACATTATTTAATTTCACCAATTTTATGCTAAGAATATTTCCCTTTTTATGCAATAAAATTTTGTTTCTTTTAATATCCTCATTTTATAAAATTTTATATGTACAACACATTTAAAAATATATCAACCTGTAAAAACATATATAAAACGTATATAATTAAACAAACACTTTAATTAAATAATATTTTACTAAGTGAATACGTAAGGGCTTACTTGCTGACACGTTTCGGAACAATTGTTCCTTTAACGAAGCAAAGCCTCTATCACCGCTAGATACAAAGGTTGTCGGTGTGGATTTATGAGTGTTAAGTTGGTTGTGTGCTAAATTGGAACAGGGTGTTGGCTTCAAAATGTGTGTGGTCATTTAATATGTTTTCTTTATCTGTTGCGTAGTGTTTGTATATTTCCTATTTTTCTAAAGTTGTTAGTTTTTTACTTTGTTTTAATATGTGGAGAGTGTTTAAATTAATATGTATTTCCGTGTGTTTGTGTTGCATGTTTTTTAGGTGTAAAGCGAAGCTAGATTTTGGGTTTGTGGGGCTTCTTTGGGTGATGCGTAATTCGAAGAGTGTGTAGAATGATCTACCGGGTTGGCCGATTTAATAGCTGGGACACTCGTTACATGTTAATTTGTAAATACCGGATAGATTGTATTCGTCTGTTTGTTTTTGAAAGGGTTGTTGTGCTATATTAAAGTATTTTTTGTTTTGTAAGATATTTGGTAATGAAGTTTTTAAACTTCGGCCAGCTATTGTATCGGCCAAACGCGTAGGTCAATCTACACTCACTTTGAAGAACACATCACCCAAAGAAACCCCACAAACCAAAATCTAGCTTCACAACATACATAAAAAACATGCAATACAAACACACGGAGATACATACTAATTAAACATTCTACACATATTAATACAACGTAAAAAACCAACAAATTTAGAAAAATACAAAATATACAACCACTATGCAACAGATAAAGAAAACATACTAAATGATCACACACATTTTAAAGACAACACCCTGTTCCATTACATAGCACACAACCAACTTAACCCACACCTTTAAAATCATAAATCTCACACCAACAACCTTTGTACCTTGGGGAAGCCGCCAGTAGAGGCTTTGCTTCATAAAAGGTACGATTGTTTCGAAACGCATCAGCAAGTAAGCCCTACGTATTCACTTAGTTGAGTATAATTCAATTAAAGTTTAATCAGTGAATTCAAGATGATTACAACAAGGAATTTTAAACAAACACGTCTATGGTCATTATTATATGAAAAACAAACCATATATCCTAAATTATTTGTCTTAAAATTTATTTCAATTTGAATTATTAAAAAATAATTTCAAATATAAATTTATGCTTTTGATGGAACTTTGTTATTATATTTAAACAAAAATTGTAGCATATAATTACGAATTAATTTTTGGCTAGAGTGGCAGAAAATCATCGAAACCTCCTGCCAAAAAAAGCTATAAATTCAAAGGACCCTTTATAGTCATAGAATGGAGTTTTATAGTTTTGCCAAATTGGATGCAACGTTTTTGGCAACCAATGAAAATTTTTTTGAACTTCGCCCATATAACATCTAGGTTAGTTAGTGATCCCACTTCTTTTTTGGACCTTTGGTCTTTTTTACCATCTGACGATTGTCTATTACACTAGAAAAATATTATTTTTGGTTATGCTGCTCTAATTGAAAATTAATTATTGTTTTAATCCCCTGATTTTTAAAATGAAGTATCGTTTGAGTCTATACTTTCATTTTAAACTTTTCTTCATTATTGCACTTTCACACATTATAGATACACTTTTAGGTGCACATTAGACATATTTTTATTTGTTTTCATTAGCTTTACCTTACAAATTTTTGATTTCTTTTATTTTTAAATAATATTTAAGCCTATAATTTAATTAATACAGTTTATAATTTATATCTCTCTCCCCCTATAAGTCCTTTTAATACTTTTGAATATTATTCAATTTTTTTTTATTAATCAATTTGTTTTTATATATTAATAACAAAAGTCACTTTTAATTTATATTTTTTTATTTATATTTCAGCAACAGTTCCTGCCGGCTACAAACTTTGTTAGAGCCTGAATATTGGAATCAAGATGTAAAGAAACTACAATCCACGGTTTCTTGAAAAATATTTTACTTTTGATATTATTTTGGCTAAAATTTTAAAGAAACATTGCTTGCTTGCTATAAACTAAAATTAATCCCTATTTTAGTTTTTCCGTTTAAACTAGAAACAGTTTCCTGTTTAAACACACATACACACACTCACAATTATTGTAAACACATATACAACAATCATTCATCACAACAATCCCATAAAACACATACACACAAAAAGGTTTGACTCCTTAATCAAGTGACAAACACTATGTATTACACTCACTGAACAAACTAACGTTTAACCTCCTCTGTCAAAGGCTGAGGTCACACTAAATTGTTGTATTAGAAAAATTATCTTGGTTCAGGTACCCACTTCCAAGAAATGCTTGTGGGACATCAATACTTGAATACAATTAGCCTATTAACAAGTATTTTTTCCTGTTTACTATTTTTTAAAAAATATTCTTCTTTCACATACATAGCATTTCTATATTTTTATATCTTCCATAAACTTTCGTTTTTGATCTAGCCCTAGTTTTCTGAAACAAACTTCACTTTATGTTACTTTTAGTATCACTTGACAAAAAACAGCTACTAACTGATATTATTCCGCAGACCATAGATCAGTGCATTGTTCAATGCTGTGAGTCCCGGACAAGATTCAATATCAGTGAGTAGTGGTTTTTTTGCCAAGTGATACTGAAAGTAGTAATTTAAAAAACCTAAAGATGTACAACACAAAAACTGCAAGTTATCACTTTATGATTGTTTGACTGGACAGTGTCTTTGAGGCTAATGAGTCATGGGAGGGACATTTTCTCAGCTGACTATTGTAAACACTTGCTTATATGTATGTAAACACTTGCTGGTGCAGAAGATGTACTGTAAATCCCATCTCGCTCAACCACTGTCTCGCCCCTTTTCTCTTTGTTTTACAAAATCATTCTCACACATGTAATTGCAAGTTTTGGAAGATAGCTTAATTATTACAGTATTAACAATTATTATTATCATTTAAAGTACATACAATGATACAATAACAAATTTCTGAACTAATAATTAAAGTAAATTTATGAAAAAACTTACTGAGAGTTAACGTTTTTGAATTACTGAAATTTTTATTACATTAAGCGCAATATATCAGTGAAGTGAAAGCTTAAGAGAAATTAAAACAATTTGCTTATGGGATGAGTAATTCTATAAATTTACTTTACATCTATGTTCAGCAAGCTGTTATTTTACTTAGTTCAATGTAACACATTTCTCCGCCTAAACCATTATAAAGTAGCGATATGTTATTCTCCAAAGTCAGACACACCTGACAATAAGATACACAGCTTACTTCACATTCTAGAGAAATCAACTTGAAATGCTTTCAGCAATATCCTAAAACATCTGTCACTTTAACTTTAAATCAATAATACAAACTAAAATTTTTGAACACTACCAAAAGTAGGTATAGCACTTTATAAATGTTATAGTTTCTTATAAACTTGAAATGAAGTATTTTCATCGGTCATTAAAATTTCAAATAGAAATAAACAGTCAAATTATTATAAATATTACATAACTTATCTGCAGAGATCTTATCTGTAAAAGTGAGCGTTATATTTTATAACTAAATTCTACTTCTCTCATTCAAAATGGAATTAGTGTTATTGATAGTATTGCTTATAGTGTCATGTGAATATTCTGATCAGATAACTAGCAGTGATGAACAGCCAAACCATTATGACAAATATGATTCTAAACTGTATGAAGAATGCACCAGTTGGCTAAGCCAGGTATTAAATAGACAATTTTTGTTGTAGAGAACTTTTTAGTAATCAAACGTCCATAAATTTGAATATTTTTCTTGGAATAATTGCACTAACTATGAAACACCACAATTGTATTAAAGATTTGGCATTTGTGTTACATTGTCATTTTTAAATTGAATTAGAAGTTTGTTATTACTGCATTTAATTCAATTGTTACAATTCATTCAACAAATAAAATTAAATTACAGCCTAAAACTTTATTGCAGTTGAATATTTGTAAAACACTTTTGTAGGGACTTATAGCAGAAATTTTTAAGGTCTGACAAATTTTATAAAGCAATTTTTTTAAAATTAAGAAATCAAATAAAACACATACACACACACACACACACACACACAAACACACAAACACGAACAACTATATATATATTAGTTGATTCCATCTTCACGTGAGTTACTAGTTTTCACTAAAACACTTGTAAATATTTTACAACTTGTCTATAGTAGCACTTACTTATATTTGTTGAGGATAGCCGTTTTGGGAGTTCTGTCCCATTGTCAACTCAGACCGTTAAGTTGACAATGGAGGGTCTGAGTTAACAATGGGACACATCTCCGGAAACAGCCGTCCTCAAAAAATATAAGTAAGTGCTACTATAGGCAAGTTGTAAAATATTTACAAGTGTTTTAGTGACATTTATATGTGATACTTGCTTATTGCAACTCCAATTTTATTTTAGTCATTAAATGAAAAGTAAGTGCTACCATAACCAAGTATCACATAATATACCATTATGTTAAAGTGAATAAGTGAAAACTAGCACAAGTTGAAGATGGAATAAAATAATATTAAAAATGCTTACTTGTTACTCTGTACTGAAATTTTAGTTTGGTTTTTGTAAATTACACTTTTGCTATTACTTGCGACCAGACATTTTTTAACTAAAAGTTGTTATTGTTAACTTACACTTGGAGGAAACGTTTTTGTCTTGCGACTTCTTCAGCCTCGTATTTTTGCCGCTAGGAATGCTGCTGCTGTGCTTCCTCGGTACCATATTTTTGAAAGTTAGAAGTGATGTGTCCACATTTTTAACTGTCAGTTGATGTGTCCACATATCACTTCTAACTTTCAAAAAGATGGTACCGAGGAAGCACAACGGCAGCATTCCTAGCGACAAAAATACGAGCCTGAAGAAGTCGTAAGACGAAAACGTTTCCTCCAAGTGTAAGTTAACAATTAACAACTTTTAGTTAACAAATGTCTGGTCACAAGTAATAGCAAAAGTGTAATTAGTAATTTACAACCAGCTCGTCATGAACAGCAACAAGATTTTGGTTTTTATATTATTAAATCCTTTGCTCCTGGCTGTTACTTTTGTACAGATGTTTCCAAAATAATGGTATGTTCTTTTTTAAAATAAATACTTTTTCTTAACAAAACTATTAAATTGTTATGATGAATCTTTATACAGTATATGACTTTCTAAAAGAAACTTCCTGGTGGGAAGTCTAGGAATTAAGTACTATGAAAGCAGGTCTTATGGAAATGGACTTAAATGAATACTGATGGAATCATAAAATTTGAAAACTTTTACAAGATAATAAGTTATAAAAATATGAAGGATGGAAATAATGTAAAGGAAACAAGTAGAAGTGATAAGTATGTTGAAGTATCAGAAGTTAGATGGGATGAGTGAGGTGAGTTAGTGAGTGATAGGTTTAAAATGTCTCTATTGTTGTGGTGACTGTAGACAAATGGATAGTTGCTTGATGTAATCATCTTGAATTCACTGAATAAACTATATTTAAAAAGTACTTAACTAAGTGAATATGTAGTTGCTTGAGTAGAGGGTTAGCTTTGTAAAAGGAACAAATGTTTTGAATTGTGTCAGCAAGTAAGCAATTATGTATTCACTTAGTTAAGTACTTTTTAAATATAGTAAATGAATAGTGTTGGTATAATACTAGGGTCTATTTAACTACAAAGTTACAGTCTGAGTTGACAATGGGACACATCTCCTAAAACGGCCGTTCTCAACAAATATAAGTAAGTGCTACTATAGGCAAGTTTGTAAAATATTTACAAGTGTTTTAATGAAAACTAGTAGCTCACATGAAGATGGAATCAACAAATATTAAAATTACTTCTATTGGTATCACTTGGCATAAAACCATTACTTACGGATATTTTTCATCAGACGCGTTTCGCACTAGATCAGTGCATTATTCAATGTTGTGAGTAACGGACAAGACTGTTCCTCAGGGGTGTTGTATTAGCATGAGTCTGTAGTGTGTTAAAGTTCTGTAGTGTGTTATTGTTCATTGAGTAGTTGTTAATTATGAGTTCAAATATAATAAACGATTGTGAGTGTGTTTTGTCGTTTAGAATGTATTGTGGATGGTTTTTTTGGTGTTTGTATATCTTGTAGTTTTCTGTTGTGTTTAGTTTTTTGCTTTTTATGATGTAGGGAAGGACGTTTAGATAAGTGTATGTGAGTGTATGCTTAGACGATATTGGTGTATGTGTGTAGTGTGTTCTGTGTAAGAATGATGAAGTTTGATTTGGGTTGTATGTATTTTATGTCTTTTATCATGTGGTGAAGTTTCTTTCTGTTTGACCTATGTAGAAGCTGGGGAAGTCATTGGGGCAGTTATCTTGTATCCTCCTGCCCTGTCATGTTTGTTCTGGAGAGTTTTTGTACTGTGTAGATGTTTTTTAGTTGTGTATGATACTTTAAAGGCTTGTATTTAAGTTTGCGGAATGAGGAAGCTATTTTTTGTAATGTATTGTCATGATATGGTAATGTTATATATTTGTGAGTTATTGTTGCTTTTTTGTGTTAAGTCTGTGTTGTTTATCTATCAGGGTGTGTTTGTATTTGTTTCTGTAGGCTATGTATTTTATTGTTGTTGAGTATGAATAATAAATGATTATTTTGTCTTCGTTGTTCATGTGTATGTTGATTAGTCTGTGTATCATGGATTGGAGGGCAACATGTTTGTGTTGTATGGGGTATTGGATGCATTATGTATAACTCTGTCAGTGGTGGTGGTTTTCTGTATGTTTTAAATGTGTGTTTCTTGTTTTGTTTTGTTAATTGTGAGATCTAGGAAGTTGATTCCGTTCTGCTGTTCTGTTTCCAGTGTGAAGTTCGTGTTATTCTGTATTTTGTTGATGTATTTGTATCACACTACAAGTTCACGTTAATATAACACACCTGAGCAACAGTCTTGTCCATGACTCACAGCATTGAACAATGCACTGACCTATTGTGAACAGCTTCTGCTGAATAATATCAGTAAATAGTGTTTTTTCCAATGGTGACACCAATAGTACTAATTTTAATATAAAAACCTCAAGTTGTAAAACACAAAAACTGCAAATGAGAATAACTGTTCAGACAAATAAATTTTAAAAATTATTTTTACTAAGTGTTGTGTCCATTATAAAATGTTTTAAAAATACATATCAACCAAAGTTAAATGAATTTATTCTATTGGTTTATAATATATTTAAATTATTCTGTGATAGATAATATTTACAATTCCAAAATTGATTTAGTCTTTCCCAACTTCTAGAAATAATTCGAAAAAATATTCATATAGAATAAAAATGTTGAAATGTAAAAGTGAGTTAAGAAAAAGATAAAAATGTATGTGCTGTCTATTTAGTATTTATAGAATCAAACATTCTGAATAATATTTCAGTCAATTGTGGGGTTTTACCTTCTATGGGTGATCAAGAGAGAATAAAACTGCAGCTCTTGTAACTACAAAAATAAAAAAATGTCAAAAATGAGTTGTGACACCAGTATATGTTGCTGCAAAAAAAAATTGTGTTTGAATTGTTGTAAACAATTATTATAAAAATGTATATTGTAGGGTATATATATTTGTCTCTAGTAGCTATGTTTTTTTTTAAATTACCTATTCATTTTTTTTGTACACCTAGAATAGCTACATAGGCTTGTAACATAATATTGACATAATGACATAACAAAATATTTGTTATTAGTGTTTAAAGCATCATTTGCTAATTATTTGTCTCTATGATGCATAGGTGGGTCAATATGTCTAAATACAATGGGTGGGCCATCAGGGTTAAAATTATAAAATTATTTTGAGTTAAAGAAAAATTTTATTAATAAAATATGTCTAAGTGAAAAAATGTTAGGCTTAATTTTGTACATGGCTAATTGTACAGACTGTCTTTAATCTTATTAGACATTGACCTTCATTGTCTACAAAATGCAACTACTTTTGATATCTTGGTACTAAAATATATAAAATGTTGAAATATTTGTTTCTAAAATTTAATTTTAGCAATCTGTGTCAATACTTATTGACTGACACACATACACACACACACACACAAACAAACATTGCTACAGCCAAACCTTAAAACTAGGTGTTTGCAAAGCATAGCACCCAACACGTTCAGCCTACACTGAAAGCAACCGGATTTATGCAATTTTTTGCTGTACTAGGACATGGTGATGATGACTACTGTATGTCTGAGATGTGCCAGTTCAACCACAATCAAAATATGATCCCACCCAACTTACCAGATCTGGCTAATTGTACAGACTGTCTTTAATCTTATTAGACATTGACCTTCATTGTCTACAAAATGCAACTACTTTTGATATCTTGGTACTAAAATATATGAAATGTTTAAATATTTGTTTCTGAAATTTAATTTTAACAATCTGTGTCAATACTTATTGACTGACACACACACACACACACACACACACACATACACACACACACACACACAAACAAACATTGCTACAGCCAAACCTTAAAACTAGGTGTTTGGAAAGCATAGCACCCAACACGTTCAGCCTACACTGAAAGCAACCGGATTTATGCAATTTTTTGCTGTACTAGGACATGGTGATGATGACTACTGTATGTCTGAGATGTGTCAGTTCAACCGTGATCAAAATATGATCCCACCCAACTTACCAGATCCTGGTACCTGTGGTGTGTCGAGAGTTATCTGCCAGTGGATAAATCCCTGGACTTTGTGTAAAAACCAACCAAAATGTTCAATTATAACTATGTAATAATATATTTAGTAATTATAGTTTACCTGTAAATTTAATTTACTAATTTGCTATTGTAGAACTACTACTAAAATCAATCTTTATTCCAACTTGATTTGAACTTTTGACTTCTGCTCTTGTTGATGTTTGAAAAAATTATAGAAATTGTATTTAGTTGATTACCACAAGATAATTTTAATAACTTGAAACATTGATTTTTCCTATCTTGATTTAATTAAATTGAAATTAAAATATAGAAATAAAATCCTCTCTTCTTATATAGTTTAAAAATTTATAATAATTTTACTAAACGTTTACCATGTTTTTCACAATTATCTTTCATTATTTTGACAAGACATTAGTTATTTTGAATAAAATTGAATGCCTTTAGACAGCTGGCAGAAAGTTCATCAATTATATTGTTAACACCATTATTTAAAGTTCTTTAGCATTTGCCATTATTTGACAATATTTTGGTGTTTTATACTTAAAATTACACACATGAAATGACATACAGATTTAAATATAATATGATAATAATTTATACAAATCAATTTTGTGTCCATAAATATATTTCTAGAAGTATTAAGTGGCATTACTTCCTAGAGATTTTATTACAATTTATATTTGTGCGCCCAAACATAAATCTCAAGGATTACTCTTTTGCAATATTGTTTTTACAAAAAACAAATTCATAATAATTTCACTTTTATAATAATTGATTCCTTGTTGCTTAATTTATTTCATACGGACATAAAATTATATACACTTAAGTAACTGCTAAATAATTATTAATTTTCTTGATGATTTTTTCATTCTATTTCTCCCTAATTACTTTGGCTGAATTTAATTAATTTATGTTACAAATGACCTGAAATACTTCCTGTTTTAACTAGCTTATGATAACTTTAATATTAAACTTGACTTAAACACTTGTAAATATGTTACAACTTGCCTATAATAGCACTTACTTATATTTGATGAGGATAGCCATTTCGGCAGATGTGTCCTATTGCCAACTCAGACTGTAACTCAGGTTAAGATGGTAGCTCATGTAAAAATGCAATCAATAAAAATATTAATTTTGAAACTTAAAACTCATTTGTATTATCTTGGCAAAAAATCCACTACTTACTGATTTTTTCAGCAGACGCGTTTTGCGCTAGGTCAGCGATTTTCAATGCGATTTACTGACAAGACTGTTGCTCAGGTGTGTTGTGCTTGTGTGAGTCTGGTGTATTTTTGTTCTGGCATTGTTTTTGTTGTGGCATCACAATGTGCAAAAAACAATGCTCACATAACACAAACATAACACACAAACAAAAAAATATATAACACACAACAACACATCACAAAAAATAGCTTCCACGTTCCGCAAACTTAAATACAAAGTAGCATTCACAACAGCCAACACAATTAAAAAACACCTATACTTTTCAAAAACATACCAGGGTAAACACGACAGGGCAGGCGTATACAAGATTATATGTAACAACTGCCACAGCTTTTACATAGGACAAACAGGGAGAACATTTACCACAAGATACGAAGAACACGTAAAACAGATAAGAAAGACACAACCCACATCAAATTTTGCCATACACATACAAAACATACTTCTCTCACAGACTGACATAGATACCAATCTAAAAATCCTACATTACATCAATAAAAGCAAAAAATTTAATAAAGTAGAAAACTATGAGATATATAAACACCATAAATACTATCCACAACACATTTTAAATGACAAAACACACTCCCTATCAAACACTAAATTTGAGTACATACTTAACAACTGCTCTATGAACAATAACACACCACAGATTCACACAAACACAAAACACCTGAACAACTGTCTTGTCAATAATTCACAGCATTGAAAAAGCGCTGACCTAGTGCAAAACGTGTCCGCTGAATAAATCAGTAAGTAGTGGTTTTTTGCCAAGATAATACAAACAAGTGTAATTTCTTTAAAAACCTCAAGATGTACAACACAAAAACTGCAAGTTTTAAAACTCACATTCTATATATAAATATATCTTATTTCACTACTACCAATTATATTTCTATTTTTTGTTTTTGTTCTTTCAATAATATAATTCAAATTAATTTTTTATTGGATACTTATTTTTCTCTTTCTTTTACAAAAATCTTTTAAATAGTTATTTATTTATTAAATACTATTTATTGAATTTATGGTTCTAAAGGAAGTAATGTGCTTGTATGTTTTTTTAATTATTTATGATCAATTAGTTATAAAAATATTACTTAAGCAAAACTGAATTTAATAACTTTTAAAAATGTAGTAAATGGTTATATTAGTGTTAAAATTCTGGCTTGTCCCAACATTATGACTGTGCTGCTCCTCTTCTCCCATTGTTTTTGGTCGAAAAGTCCTCCGATGTTCCCTGATGAGGATGGAATCTTGCTGTTCTCGCTTGTGATTGGTTTTAGAGCCACCTTTAAAACTGTTTAAAAGTTATTAAATTATAAAGATTTCAATTTCGAATCACGAACTTTAAAAGCTTGTGATCTGTGATCATAAGCTCGCAGACAGATATTCTTCACTTCCATACTTGACTAAATTTGAATTTTACCCACAGACTGGCAAGTTTCCTGTGACATATCTTCATAAACTGCCCCTCTCATCACTAGAGTTATGTTTCATATTACTTCCATCAGCCATCCTCCTACTTTGGCCTGGCTACTGTTGGCGATATTCAGTTGGTTATTTGTAGGTTACCATTTAAACTTGATTTCTTATCAAACTTTGTACATTTCATTCAGAATTTTTACACTTTTACTATAACTGTCACTTATGGTTTTAGAATAGAATGTTTTTTTAATAGAATGGTCCATTTAACACTTTTAGAATTTATTAGAAACTTGAATGGTGAATTTAATCCCTATAGTTCTACTTTATCACCACTGTCAAAATCCAACACTTGACACTTTTATAATTTTAGAGCAATCTAGTAACAATTTTACTAATTACAATTGATATTTAAGAAATTTGTTAATATATAATATTATTTTACGTCAAATATCGTACCATTATTAATATAGTTAGAATGTTCTAAAACCATTTGTTTTATATTTTTGTCTTATTTATCCTCTGGTGGTTTTCTTTATATAATTTTATTTAAATTTCATTAAATAATAAAAATTAATTTTATTTTAATTTTGAAAAAAAAATTATTATCTTATACTAGAAACCTATTCTATACAAATTAAGCCCGTCGATTTGCCAGAGTACTATGTTTGTTTTCACAAAGTTGATGACCACCTAGCAAACCTTTGGCTTTGGTTTCATCTATTTAGAAAAATTCTAGCTGCTTTATTTTTAAAATACAAATATTATTTAAAGATTTTATATTTTATTTGAAATCTTCTACTTCAAGACAGATTTGGCTGTCTGAACACACAGATGCACATAGACGTGCAAGGACACACAAAAATAGATTTTAGAGATATATGTAAAATCTACTACAGTATGATGAAATAATTTGTCTTTGACTGAAATTAAAGAACTATTATTATCCTGTACCCCACTGGTACAATATAAGAACTGCAAGCTATCACAGAAGATTTGAGTGAGATATTACAAAAAATTGTTAAACGTTTTATCTACCTTATTTAATATCAAATATATTGTAATTCATTTTCAAGAAACAAATTTTAATTTTATTCATTACTTGAGGAAGGTGTAAGTAATTACAAAACATGATAAATTCTTAGATGTATTAAAGCTTTAATGAAAAAATAATAAAATTTAATAAAATAATATATATATTTATATTTTTTCGTTAATAAGAAGTATTTAGTTATTTTTATTATAGTTTAAAGAAAAAAAACATTAAATATTATTTTTGTAGTGTGAATCTGACTGGGAATGCTGTCAACCTTTAGTATGCAGATGGAAACCTTTTATAAAGACATACAGGTGTGAAAGGGAATATTTTTTCCCTCTTGGAAGATATATACCACCCAAATATCGATCACCACCACCTCCAACACATGTTCCTCCACCACCAAAATGGTGGAGATTGAAGGACTTTATTCCATATATCTAACTTTAAACAGTTTTGTAATAAAAAACAAATTCTAGTTTTAATATAATATCATTTAATTAAGTGACTGGCCACAGCATAATTATAATAATAATATCATTTAATTAAGTGACTGGCCACAGCATAATTATAATAATAATATCATTTAATTAAGTGACTGGCCACAGCATAATTATAATAATAATATCATTTAATTAAGTGACTGGCCACAGCATAATTATAATAATAATATCATTTAATTAAGTGACTGGCCACAGCATAATTATAATAATAATATCATTTAATTAAGTGACTGGCCACAGCATAATTATAATAATTTGAATGTAAATAATAAAGTTATTCATTTATAAAACCCTAGCTTTAAAAACTGGTAAAGGCAAAATAGTTACATATTATATTGATGTTGAGTATGTGTGTAGGGTGTAGTTGGAAATGTTTGTATATTTCGTATTGTTGGGTTGTGTAACGTTGGTTATTTCTATGTTGTTTATGAAGAATTTGAAGGTTGGATGCTATGTCTATGTAGTCATCCAACCTATAACATATACCGTTTTGTGGACTTGTAATAATCGGGAGTGTTTGATTGGTATAGACGCACCAACAAACAATAATTACCGATCAAACTTCGGCGATCATTTCAAGGCCACAAAACATGACTACATAGACATAGCACCAACGTATTCATAACTTGTAATACTCACAAAGTACACCCACACCCCCATCATAATATCCCACCCCCACCCTAACCTATAGAAACCTTGAGATCAGTTACGGTCTGAGTTGACAATGGGACACATCTCCCGAAACGGCCATCCTCAACAAATATAAGTAAGTGCTCTTTCTTTATAAATCATTTAATGACATTCAAGTTTAAACATAAGTGTAAACATTAAGAAGCTGTCTTAAGTCTAGCCTAATTCAAAAATAAATGAATGGACAATATTAAACTATCATATGGTAAAAATATGAACCTAATGTTTTCAAAACATTTCATGAATAAAGTTACAGTCAGAATGTTATTGAGAGGTTTCATAATGATGCTGTTCAATTCTTTGATAAATGTGTTTCTAGTTTTCAAATCCTGTATGAAATTATAACTAATCTTGTTGTAGACCAAACATATGAAACCGTACAATTTTATATTTGCTGCATTATGGGATTGCCTATAAAAAGGCAGGCCATCGTTCCTTTCGACAATAAATATTATGGTCTTTTTCTGTGACAGCGTCAATTTCTTTTTTTGTTGACAAGGATAGTAAAAAAAATGTGATAAATAATTTTTCATTGGTCTTTTAAAGTAATCTATGGAATTATCTGATACAAATGGAATTGACTCTAAGATAGACAATTTTACATTTGATTAGAGGGATGATATAAATCATCCTCATGAATAGATTCCATAGGCATGCAAATTGTTGCAGAAGGTGATGGTGGAAAAGTATCCTGATTATGAAATCATTCTACTTATAACGGTTATTGACTGAAGACAAATTAACTGGAGTTTTTTTAATGTTAGTGTGTTAGAGTTGGAAATAATGATTTCAATGTGAATTTCAGTTTAAATAGATATTGAGTTTATGCAGAGAGCTAAAATTTCTTCTCCACCTTGAAATTATATATATTTCTCTTGCAGCTTTTGTATTGTACATCATGAGGATTTTCTATTATTACACTTTTGGTATTAACTTCGCAAAAAAACTACACTTACTGATATTTTTACATTTAATGCGCTGACCTAGTGCAAAACACGTCTGCTGAAAATTATAAGTGTAGTTTTTTTGCCAAGTTAATACCAAAAGTGTATATATATATATATATATATATATATATATATATATATATATATATATATATATATATATATATATATATTTCTATTTAACAACGTTTTTACATTTTAAAATACTTTGTTCCTACCAATAAAAAAAACCCATTTTGCATAATTTATTCTATTTTGTATAAATTTTGTTAGCTAAAAAACTCAAACAACTTTATCTCAGCATTTTATAGATCGTAACTTTCTGTCTAGGGTTTAAATTAGGGGACTGAAAGCCAATAAATTTATTATATTATTTAAAATATCTAAGATTATTTTAGGAGCTTTGGTTTAAAAAAAAATATACCTTAGAAATTAAACAATGTGCTGTTATATGTGTGATATGTCTCTACAGTTTCAATCAAGTTTTGTAACTAATCCAAAGAAAAAAAGTATGGCATATTAACATGAGTCTATATTAATATCTAATGTTTTCTAAATAATTAGTTTCAGGCATATCCTCAAACTAAGATTCAGTAAACAAATTTTGATTGAATGATATTCAACCCAATAACGTGACTTTCAGCGCTTAAGTTTGACACAAAGACAGAAATAATAATAATAAATTTCCCGAGGACCACACAGGTACATTTAAAAGAGGGCAGATCTGTGAGTTGCCATAAGATTATAATCTAACAAAGAGTTTATGCACAAAGTGGGAATATTGAGATTAACTAAAACACTAACCTACATGAAATAAATGTTCTTTGTAAGTGTAATCCATGATGCCTGGTATGCACACCACCTTTCCACTAGAAACTGTTCACTGAAACACTTTTAAGGAGACAATTTAAATGTTCACTATTCACTAATTTCAGACTTTCACTAATGAAAGTTTACTATGAGCTAACTATCACTTTTAGTTGAAAAACTTAAATATTAACAAATATCAACATGGCGTTAATAACTATTAGAGTTTATAAAATGAACAATGTTTGGTTTGAGATAATTCACAATATTCATTAGATGAATGGTTGCAAAGATAAAATCGTATGAAAACAACGTGCAAGAAGGAACCAAAATTAGCGAGGGAAGAACGAGGAAAAGAGACCTGAGGGCCTTGCCTGAGTGGATGCATAACACTCTATTGAAAAATTGGTGAGATTATTGTGCAATAGAGCATGCGCCGTAGATCACGTGCAACAGGTTCTGACAGAAAACCAAGCTATATGAATTTCAAGAACTGTACGAAAAATACCGCCCACCAAATCTAGTAGTTATTAATGTAGGTAAAAAGAGAGAAGGAGAAGACGGCAGAGGGGGCAGATGACCAGAGAGAGAGTGTGATGAGGGAAAACGAAAAAGAAGAAGAAAGCTGTCCTTAGCAAGTAGAGTTCTTCGGAGAGTAGAAGAGGTGAGTAGACTTCATGGAGAGTAGAGATGATGCCAAAGAGGAAGCGTTAGTGAAGAAGAGTGTGAAGAGAGATGATGCAGTACCTCTGGGCCATCAATAGAAAAAGGTCCAGAATGATGAGAAAGTTGATGAAAGTAGTCTTTTCCAAGGTTGAATTGATGGTACTCCTTGGATACAACCAGAAAATAGTTAATACTATGGTAGAGAGCAGAGTGGGGGAACCTGCTGCCCTCCCTTAGAGGACTTAGCTTGCAATGCAACAGAGGCTGAAGAGAATTTTAAGGTTGCTTACGGTGAGGAGAAAAAATAGAGTTAACAAGAGATTTTGATAGAAGAGTATTTTGAAGCAACGCTATTTGAAAAACAATTAGATTTCCTGGCTCAAAAGCCTGATGACTCAAAAACATTTTTATCTGAGGTAGAGATAGACAGTGATGGTTATCCAGTGTGTGGTGACCCTGCAAAAGAATTTCAAGTCTGAGGTGATCCAGTGAGACAGTTTTAAGTGAAATTATGAGATAGCCCATTAAGAGAATTTTTGGTTTGAGGTGATCCAGAATGGATTTGTCCAGTAGTCAAGAGAGATTGACGGGTTTTTTTTAGACTTGAATGGTGTTGAGATGGAAAATGTCATTGAGATTAAGAAGGAGGCCCTTCTTCATGTAGCAGCACTTCTGTTTACACTGATGGCATGATTTAGTTGAACCACATTTAGCTTATGTGTATTTAAGCAGTTGAAGCAGCGTTTGTGTTGTTCTACCTGGCAGAGACGTTCAGGAATAAAGAGACTGTTGAGAATTTTGCAGTGAAATATGTTATGAATGCCAGAGCAGAAGAAACAAGTGACAGTGGGGATGCCAGAGTCAGAGCTTGAAGAAGAAGTTGCATGTGAAGGTGTGTTTAAATTTGTTATTTGTTGGTTCCATCTTCACGTGAGCTACTAATTTCCACCAAACAATTGTAAATATTTACAAACTTGCCTATAGTAGCACTTATTTATATTGGTTGTGGACGGCCGTTTCAGGAGATGTGTCCCATTATCAACTCCGACCGTAACTGATCTCAAGGTTTTTGTAGATTAGGGTGGGGGTGGGCTATTATGGTGATGTGGGTGTATTTTGTGAGTAATAGGAGTTATCTCAATATCCTAATATCTCTAATATCCTAACCTACGAAAACCTTGAGATCAGTTACGGTCTGAGTTGACAACGAGACACATCTCCCGAAATGGCCATCCTCAATAAATATAAGTAAGTGCTACTATAGGCAAGTTTGTAAATATTTACAAGTGTTTAATAAATTTAATGAATACCAATAATAAAATAAATAATATGCATGAAAAAGGTGGTGTTCATAAATTAGAATGTGAAAACTGCAATAAAACTTATGTAGGTCAACCAGAAAAAATTCAAGGGGAAGGTACAAAGAACATTTAAATGCTTATAGCAAACCAGAAATATACAAATCAAATTTTACAAATCATTGTATTATTAACCACCAATTACCAAATATAGAAAAGATAAAACTTGCAAAAGTAAATAATAAAGGATTAAGAATAAACTTATACAAAACATTCGAGATTTATAAATATTGTAAAATTAAAAAATTAATAGATAAACAGTAACATTCTAAATTTGATACTATATTCTATGTCTATAAAGCTACGACAACAAGATAGACTTGGCAAATTATGATAAATTTGGCAACAGTGCTGATTCTAATTTAACATTTGTTATATCTCTTTCATATTTTATTATTATTCCTGATTATGTTGGTACTGTTTACCGATGTAAAAATTCGAAAAAAATTGATAAATAACTTTTATATTTAAAAAACCTTAGTTGTTATATATATATATATATATATATATATATATATATATATATACATATCTTGAATTTTGTAGTCCATAGTTCGGTGAAACCTAATTATTAACTTTACATTACTTTTGTTGATTCAATCTTAAGGGTCTGAGTTGACAAAGGGACACATCTCCCGAAACGGCCGTCCTCAAAAAGCAAAGTAAGTGCTACTATAGGCAAGTTCAAAACATTTAAAAGTGTTACATTACTAATGTAAAGTTATATATATGTAAGAAAAATAATAAATATAATTTTCTTGTTTTGAATTTTGCCGCGTTGTGAGAAACAGCTGTTTGTTATTTATAGAAAGATTTTCAGCTGTTGGTAATTTAGCATTTTTTGTTTGTTGTCAGAAAAATTGAAATATGGTTGTTACGTGAAATATTGATTTATTAAAAACAATAAATAACATAAAATGAACGCTGTTGCGACACAATAATATAAACTAAAGTAATTAGGAACATTAAATGTCGTTTCTCCGTTCGCAGGTATTTATATTATAAGTTATACAACATACAAATTTGTGGAACATGATAGTTAGAATAAACATACATACTTGTACAGAGAAATTCAGTTGTGTTCTTTTTTTTAATTGCTGTTGTAAATAATAAAATGCCATTATATATATATATATATATATATCGAAATCTTGTTGCTGTTCATGACGAGCTGGTTGTTAATTACTTATTACACTATTGATATTAGTCTAGTCGCAAGTAATATCAAAAGTGTAATAAGTGTATATATATATATATATATATATATATATATATATATATATATATATATATATATATGCCCGCACGTGTGTTATTGTAGATGATGATTTCCATGTAAAATAATCATTTATAAATGTACATATTATTCACCAACAAAATAATTTAAAAACAATATGTTCTAAGCTTTTCAATAATGTAATATATATATATTCATTTATTTACGAGCTGGAAGAATATTGTTTTATAACAATATACAAAATTCTTATAAATATACGAAAATTGATGAAATGTTACATACACATATATAATGTCGTATCAGTGTATACAATACCTAAACATATACTATTATATCAAAGCTATATACCTTTGTTATTGTATTTTTTCAACATGAAATTACATGGCCACTGAAAGTGTTATCTATGCGGTTTTGGTCTTGTATTTACTAGTGGCAATGGGATTTCGGCAGCACTTTGCTTGGAAGCTGTTGGAAGGATGAATTGAATTGTTTGCATGTAGAATTTTTTGGGTTAATATTACTTTAATTTGCATTCTTATACTTGGCCTGGTAATTGGAGACAGAATTTTGTTTGAAAGTAAGTAAATATAATAACATTTTGTTAAAATCATAGTCAGTTATAAATAACTAATTCTTTATTTTTCAGAATTTTACAACTGAACTTGAGATTGAAAATAAATGTGGTAACCAGAGAAAAAAAATTAATAAAAACTAATCTGTTTAGTAACATTTATTTTCTGAAGTAGATAAGCAAATTAAATGTTTTAATATATAAGTTTAAAATGCAATATTCTTTCATTTCCTAAATTTTCAGTGATAAGTAGTTAATTTTATACCAATCCCTATAAGGTTATGTACAACTTATTTCAAAAGGAATTTTGGAAAACAAAACTGATATACAAAACATTGAAACTGTGATTGAAAACACACTTAGTTACAGTTAATATTACTACATCATGACCAATTTTTATAAATTGTTATATACAGAAAACCTGATTTTTTTAATCAGTTTTTTTATCCTATGTATGTTTAGGATAGTAAAAAGTAACAAGTTACACCAGCTTTAATTTGTGTATAGAAGACAACCTAAAATAGGTTACAATAGATTTTCTTATTAGAGAATATATATTATAATGGAATTCATAAATATGTAAAAAGTATCGTACAGCCGAATAACAAATATGAATAGCTGAATATGTAGTGCTGAATAATAAATATCTATTGTTGAGGTTACTATAGGACAAAGGTATGTACATTATTATTTATTAAAATAACTTCCATGTCTATTGAGAATTAATAAAACACTTATTATTATAGAAAAATCGTATACTATAATTTCAAGTACAATGTTGATGATTCAAAAACTGTATTGGGGATAACAAAGACTGAGTTTGTACATGGGTCATTGCTCTAACTTCATAAACAAGAGAATCTGATTGTTTTGTTGTTTTGAAAAGCTGATGTTTTGATTACCTGTATACTTTAACCCATCTAGTTACATTTTTTTAATATTTATTGGGTATCCATGTGTCAGTGATATAATTAGTGATGACATAGGCTACTCTCCAATTTTTTAAATGCTAGGTGCTCAAAAATGAATTCTCAACATAAAACATTTTATTATAATTTTATGTTTGTCATTATAAATGATGTTTAACAAATAATATCTTAAACTGAAGGATTTTTTCAAAAAAATTAGCAAATTATTTCATCTGACAATAACTTAATTGGTATGCAAATGATTTAATATTGATTGAGCTACTAAATGTTTAAAATGTTAAACCCCTTTTCAAGTATTATATGCACTTGTTCAGAAATAAATTGCTACAAGAACTATGAATTAATTTTTTTAATAAAATTTGTTTATTCTGTAATTTGAAAATCAGTGTTTCTTTGAAATTTATAATCTTGAGGTGCTGTATGAGGTAGTTTGTATAAATTCTGAAGAAATAAAGCATTATGAATTTATTAATATTTATTAAATGAGTGACTATAGTCATTACAACAAATGAATTATTTTAGTTCTAACAACTTAAAGCAATAAAGTTGCTTGATGTAATCATCTTGAATTCACTGATTAAACTACAATTAAAAAATACTCAACTGAGTGAATACATAGGGCTTACTTGCTGATGCATTTCGAAACAATCATTTCCTTCACGAAGCAAAGTCTCTACTGGCGGCATACATGTTAGGTACAAAGGATGTCGGGATGGATTTATGACTGGAAGGGGTGGGTTATTTTGGTTGTGCGCTATGTAATGGAGAAGGGAGTTGGCCTCAAAATGTGTGTGATCGTTTAATATGTTTTCTTAATCTGTTGCGCAGAGTTTGTATATCTGATATTTTTCTAAAGTTGTTGTTAGTTTATTACTTTGTTTTAATATGTAGAGTATGTTTAAATTAGTATGTATGTCCGTGTGTGTGTTGTGTGTTTTTGTTACACCGCCTAATCAATATACCCATGTTACAGAAAATACATTGCTCAACAAAAAGGCTACCAACACATAATCTTAGACAACATACTCATGAAAATTAAACACAAACATCAACAAACAGCCACGCAGATAAACCACACAAAAAAGAACAAATTCATATGCCTCACCTACCACATCAAAAACACACAAAATAGCCTCCACATTCAAAAAACTCACTACCAAATATCTTACAAAACAACAAACACTTTAAGACAGCATATACAACCCTTTCAAAAACAAACAGACAAATACAAACTATTCTGTATTTACAAATTAACATGTAATGATTGTCCCAGCTATTATATCGGCCAAACCGGTATGTCTTTTTATACATTCTTTGAAGAACACATTGCCCAAAGAAACAAACCCAAAATCCAGCTACACAACACATACATACTAATTTAAACATACTCGACACATTAAACAAAGTAAAAAACTAACAACTTTAGAAAAATATGAAATATACAAACATTACGCAACAGATAAAGAAAACATTAAATGGCGACACATATTTTGAAACCAACACCCTGTTCCATTACATAGCACAAAACCAACTTGATCCACCCCTTACACAGTCATAACTCTATCCCGACATACTTTGTACCTAACGCTTATGCCGCCAATAGAGGTTTTGCTTTGTAAAAGGAACAATGGTTTCAAAACGCGTCAGCAAGTAAGCCCTATGTATTCACTTAGTTAAGATTTTTTTATTTATAGTTTAAAGCAATAGTGGCACAATTTTCATTAAATTTATAAAGACTCCTAACATCAAATAAACCTTTTTTTTGACAGATTTTTGTGACAGATTCCTCTGAAGATAATTGGAATTGTACAATTGAAATGTGCATTAGGATTTACCTAAATAAGAAACATATTTTGTGTTATGAGGTTTTATTTATTTAATAATTTAATATACTTCAGTTTTGATTTAATAAATGTAAATAATTACACCAGTAGTGTTACATGCTAGGTTTAAAATAAAATTGACTAGATTAACTAATAGTTTGTATTTAAAAAAAAAAAACAGACTGCTTCTTTTGGCTTCTAGACTCCCCTTCCTTCCAGGCGATGGCTTGTAGCCTCCCTTCTTTCTAGGTGATAAATGGCAGTGAATCCTTCCCTATTCTCAGTTGGTCTCAGGCAAATAGTAAGGATAACTTTCTAATTACCCCTTTTGGCTCTCCAAGGATTATATAATAAACACTGACTATAATGTTTCAACTATTGACAAGTTTTTTAATTACATTTAAACACCAGACTTTGAGCATCTGTTCACACTCTAGCTAGTTGAAACATTTTCCATTGCTAAATTATAATTCTTTTTATACAAACTTTCTTTAGCTACATCTACTTTCTCATAAAGGTACTACAATTTTTAATAATTTCAAAACACCCTTTGGTACCAGATGGTCAGTTGTCACCACTCTAGCATCATTTTATGTTATAAGCAGTTGCAACATGTTATTATAAAATATGCATTATAAATAGTAGTGGCTGTTACATGTTATACATACCTGTTTGATAAAGAGTGCAGTAGACTAATGTTTTGCTAAGAAATAACAAGACAATATACTGTACAATTTTTGTGTTGTAATTCTTTTACAATATAATTTTGAATAAGATAATGTATTCTTATTACTATCAAATTACTTCTGCTTAGGCTGAATAACAAGTTTGTACCTTATATTGTTACAGAATACAATTGTTGACTTCAATTGCTATACAGGTGATTCAATAAAAAAAAAGATATAATTCCTGAAAACTATATTATAAAATGTTTTTGGCCCATGTGTATTGCTACTAAATGCAGAGGTAAATCCAGGGGCATACGCCCCCTTCAAACCAATTAATTTTAGGAGAAAAACATTACCCCATAAAACAGCGCTAGGTTTTTAGCGAAACAACTTTTAGACAACCCAACAATTTTAAAATATGATTTTGTAGAGATAAAAATGTCCAAAATTTCCCCGGGAGGGCTCCACCCTCTGACCCTCTGGGTCGTGCCCCCCCCCCCCAAACATCGTTGTGTTCTGTTCTTTATTTTGACGGCTTGTTATAAAAGCATTAATAGAATTATTAAGGATCTAATATTTGACTCTTTAAAGATGTGCATGAATGGTGTTAATAAAATTCACATTACTTTATTCCATCTTCGTGTGAATTACTAGTTTTTAATAAAATTGTTGTTTAGAAATATACACATTAAAATTTATTTTAAAAAAAGTAACAATAAAATGCAAAGTTGATAGTATAAAACTGTTGCCTTGTTGTAATAAAATTACTTCAATTTTCATTGTTTGGAAACCAACATGTCAGTTAAAATTGTTCACTCAAACTGAAACTAAAATTGTTTAATGTTGTTAATTGATAATCCCGAGTATTTTTAAAATTTTCATTTCAAACTATAGCGCATAATACATATTTTGTACATAAAAAAACATCTATAAGCTACTATTGAAGCAAAAAATATGCGATTTCTCTAAATCACTGCCCAGTGTTGTGCTGAGAAAAATCTCAAAGTAATTTTCTATTGCAAGCTAGAAGTTAACAATGCTGTGATATTTGTTATCACTCTTAACACTGTCAACAGCAAACACCATGAACTACTTAGTTATAGCCTATTATTTAAATGCATCTAAAGCAATGAATTTAAGCATTCATTGTGTCTATATGCATTTATAAACTTTTTAATGTTGTAGTAAAATAATTGTCTATGAAAAAGTAATAACAGCATTTTAAGATGAGTTATTTTTGTTTCTATAATGGTTTATATTATAAACTGTTTATTACAGAAGTTTGTAATGCAATTATAATTAAATAAATTGTTATTTATTAATAATTAGTAACAAACATTAATATTCTCATTTAAGATATAACAAGGTTTAACACACTAAGACTCATGAAACGATACAAATTTTTTTTTTTTCTGTAAAACAAAATATTATGCTACAGTAAATGTAGGGATTCAAATAATGTAATCAAATAAATATAATACATATTTTATGATGTAGCAACAGCTATCCAGTTTTAATAGGTTAAAAAATCAGACTTTGTTAGCGATAACATTAAATAAATGAAATAGTTTCTTGATCTTATGAAAATATAATTTTTTTTTCATAATCAAATCTATCCTAATGATGTATGTTCTTGATATTTTCATATTGTTGTGTAAAAAGATAATGTGAGAGTAAAAGGCATAAGTTTTTTATGCAAAAAGCTATGTATTTGAGGGATAGTTATAGAAAGTAAAGAAATATAAATATTAAAAGAACATGTAAAACTTTACAATCAGTGATAATATGATATCATATAATTATTTTCATGTAATTTCATATCCGTCTAAGAGTAACTAAAAGTGTATAAGAATTATAAAAATGGAATCATTTCAAATATCTACTGGTATTTAATCAGTAAAATATTTACATATTTTATCATCATCTTCAATATGAAAGTAATATGTATAGAACTAAAATAATGAAATATTATAAATTGTTCTACTGTATAAGAAATGATGTGAGGAAAACAGTTGTATATACAAAATTCCTTCTGTATATACGGCAATGTATAGATTCAATCTTTATTGACCAATCACTAAGGTTGATACTAATAATTAACTCATTTCACCATAGGTAAATCCTAAAGGAGTGTACTCAAAAACCCCACTAAAGACTAGTTTATTTACACAGACTAGTTTCAATGACCATATGTTACTCTCTTAGGCTAACACTTGGATATTTTAATCAATATCAATTAACGATAAACCTTGTCTCATAGAATTTTTCAAGAAACAAATGAGATAAAAAAATAAAATATTCAGACAACAATACAATCTTAATTTATAGTCTTAAATTTTGTAGTCCATTACGTTCGTTGAAACAAAAACTCCTCACCCAGAAGAATTTTCAATTTTACATTATTATTTTCCCTGTATTATTTGTCTTACAAGTTAAAACAGTTTTTTAAAAACATTTTTATAAATGGGCTTTATATTCACCTATATAAAAAAAATTAAATTATATAAGCACATAATCTCAATCATGACTATAATACAAAAAGGTTGCCAGGAAACCCACAACGACAGACACTTATCCACAACACCTCAAACCACCCTATCTAACACAAACATGGAGCATGTTCAGAACCACGCTCCATAGACTTAAAAAAGTTCCAATGACCACAAAAAAACATAAACAAAGAACTAGACACCATTAAATATTTTGCATACATAAATGGATACAACACCACAATAATAGACAAACTATGGTACAATATAAAAAAAAAACACTAAAATTAATACTACAGACAGGGAAAACAAATGCATCACAATACCATACATAAACAAAACATTAAACAAAATAGCCCGCAAATTTCAAAAAACAGAATACAAAATAGCATACAAAACTAATAACAATTTAAAATACAAAATTCAACACAACAACGAAGATAAACTACAAGCACCAGGCATATACAAACTAAACTGCAACAAATTCTACATTGGGCAAACAGGTCGCAGCTTTAAACAAAGAGTTGAAGAACACCAACTCAGCATTTTACAATCATATAAGAGAAACAGGACACAAATACACAGACATTTACCATAACCTAGAAATCTTACACATCAACAAAAAAAGACCACATCTCAACACACTAGAACACACAAAGTACAAACATATTAAACGAACAAACACAATACAAATCACAGGTGATTTGAAACCTGCCTTTACCACCGTCACCGCTTAACCCAACATCTCCAAGCAGAAGACACTGATGAAGATTGCCACATAGCGGTCGAAAACGTTCTGTCTCAGTAAGTTTTCACAAATTTACAAAATTTAAAGTTTGGATAGGCATAAACTAATTAAAGTGATTAATTAAGATTCACCGAACGTAATTGACTACAAAATTCAAGAGTTGCAATTTTTGTGTTGTACATCTAGAGGCTTTTTGTATAAATTACACTTTTTATAATAACTTGGCAAAAAAACCACTACTTACTGATTTATTCAGCAGACACGTTTTTCACAAATTTACAAAATTTAAAGTTTGGATAGTCATAAACTAAGTTAAAGTGATTAATTAAGATTCACCGAACGTAATTGACTACAAAATTCAAGAGTTGCAAATTTTGTGTTGTACATCTTGAGGCTTTTTGTATAAATTACACTTTTTATAATAACTTGGCAAAAAAACCACTACTTACTGATTTATTCAGCAGACACGTTTCACAGCAATGCAGAATAATGTGCTGACCTAGCACGAAACGTGCCTGCTGAATAAATCAGTAAGTAGTGGTGTTTTTGCCAAGTTAATATAAAAAGTGTAATTCAAAGTACATAATTTTAGTAAAGCAAAGAAATAACACAAACACTACCATAAAAAATAAGAAAACTATTGATAAAACTGTGTATGTCTAACAAAACAACACTGATTATGGGAAAGGAAAAGACGGATTTTGGACAAGACCTGACTTATTGTTGATTATGAGATCACTGAATTAGTTTATAAACTAGGTCTCCAAAGCATCAAGAGTGTTGTACCTACAACTTTGGATAGTCAGACCTAATGAAATGTCCGCTGTCCAAGTAATATTTGTCCATATAATTTCAGATAAGGTGTGTCTAAAGTGAGCAAAATACTCCTATGGGTTTGACCAATATTTACTCCATCACACACCTCACATTTTGTGGTGTAAATCCTTGATTTTTCACATTTATCTGTGAAATCCTTAGGAGATCCAAGAATGCCGCCTAAACTCGTTTGTTTCAAATTCATTTTCTTAATGTAAATTAATAGTATTTCTGTGTGATTGTGAAGTGATAATATGTTTATATGATATGGTTTTATTTGATGGTTGACATTTTAACTGCTATTTATGGAATTTAAATTTACTTTATTATTTTTCGAATGTATTATTTAATACATATGAATAGAATAAATTTAATGACGATTGAGGAATAGTAGACTTTTACCAAATGACTAAATTCTTACATCAACCAACCATGTCTAAGATTTATGCCCAACCAATGATTTAATTTATTAAAGAACTTGATTAAAGAAATGATCTGAAAAGAATTAGAATTAGTTGCGCCTTTTCTTTAACAGTTGATAATTAATATAAGCATTATACGTTAGTGTTTTTATTTTTTTATTGAAAGCAATAAAATTCATCTGGGGTATTTTCTGCACATGGATTTTATATTGATACAAAAAATTTTTACACCTTTGATGTTTGTAAATCTGCAGACATTGTTTCTTCTAGCGTTTGTTGCCATCAGTGTTGGTCAAACCATCAACAACTGTACAATAAGTGCATGACCCTATAGAAAAAAGTATTTTACATTTGAGTTATATAAGCAATGGTAGCCATGAGCAACGACCTTTAAATCATGCAGCCAGCATTTATTAGAGTTCTCATCTGTTTTTGCATAGGTTTTACATTATGCATTAGAGTTTTGATTTTCGAAGTTCTTATGCGCATTTTTAAACCTGTTGTTTTCTTTTAGTGCTATTTGTCACTATAAAAAAATCGTGGTGTTAAAAACATTATGAAGGTTAAATTTATCCTAAATTTTCTGCTGTACATAGTTACCTTTTGATTTAATGTAACATGACAAAAATTGACCGATGCAAGACAAATATTATCCCCTAGTGCCAATTGGTAGATTGTTATTTTATCTATTTAGATACCCTTTGAAACGGAATATATTAGAGTTCTACAGAAACTTAATGTTAAAGAAAATTGTTTTACCAAAAATCACTTTAATAACTGTTGAATGATTTTTTTTATTTACAGACTTTAAATTAAACAACAACAAAAATTTGTAAATATTTTACAACTTGTCTATAGTTACACTTTACTTATATGAAATATTTTTAATTTATTAACTATATTACAAGAAAACATATCACCATATTTAATATATATATATATATATATATATATATATATATATATATATATATATATATTTAAATTTTACTATTGTAAAACCATTGATATTTTCAATTTAGAAGTTAATTCCAAAAGCAATTTTTCTCTGTTTAAAAACAGTTAAATAAAATTATTTGTTATAGCAATTACCCAATTAATCCTTTAACTGATTAATGTATTTAAAAACAGCAATGAAATTAAAAAACAAAAACAATATAACCCTTTAAGTTAAACACTCATTTCTTTTAATTTATATAATAATGAATAAGCAAATTTTCTCTACTCAAGAACAATATAAAATAATTTGTTATAGCAATTACTTATTTAATCCTATAACTAATTAATACATTTAAAAACAGCATCGAAATTAAAAAACAAAAACAATATAACCCTTTACGTTAAACACTTATTACTTTTCGTAAAACAAATTAATTCAATATACAATTTTACTACATTTAGTTTGATAGCGATTTTGAATACTTATTTTCCAACAATAAAAAATAAATATTTTTGCTTATGTAACTAATTTAACTAAAACCTTACATTTTATTTGAAATTCTTAACGTAATAAATTATTCACTAGACTCACAATTTTACAACCCTTTAATCCCTCTATGATTTAACTAAACTCTGAAATAATTTTAATTAATTTTCATTTATACTGATATCTGAATTTCTTTATATAAAAACCAAAAACACAAAAAAATTTTCTTATCGTAGAACAATTTTAATTTTATTTAATATAAGTAATCTTGGTTGGAAAAGGGGCCTCATGTTATAGAGGGGATTCCCCACCCAACACTACTCCCTCTCAGTTACTTTTTAAACAAAGCCATTGTCTGAAATTCTTTAACTCCAAATAGAAATTTTATTTGAACTTGAATTATTTAAAATGTTAACTTTCCTTAAAAATTGTTCAATATAAAATTTTTAATTATATGAAAACGAGAGAAATTAACCTCTGACTTTAAACGCAGGATCACTCCTGAATCCAGGTAGATTTTTCTTTCTTCTCCCTCGAGATCGTTTGTTTCTGGGGTGGCCATCTTGGTATGCAAGCGTCCCCGATCTTGACTGTTTGCATCCCTGCTGCGAAGTCTTTGTCTCCACTCCCAGTACGTCCCTTCTGCGTTGTCGTAGTAGAATTTTATATCCCGATTTTGAAATTTATAAAAGTTTGCTCTCCTGCTTTCAGTTTTTCAATGTCTATTGTTCAATTTAATATTTAATTAATCACTGTTCATATATAAGAGTTTGATTTAGAAATTTAAATTTAATTTTAATCTGTATTTTTTACTGTTCACTGTTTTATATAAATTTTGTAGCACTCTCCTTTATTAATTACTTTACTGACTCTAATAATTTTTTTCATATTGTTCACCTCTAACACACACAAACTTCTTGAGAACGCCGCCACATCGATGTTTGGAGACCACTTTTGGAGAAGTTACCTCCTCCAAAAGGGTTCCAAAACACATGCAACTACATTTTAGCGACGACCAGTCTCGCCTTTAGCCCTTCATATTTGTGTTTTAATTATCGAATTACAAATTTACACACAAAGATTTGTAACCCGGAGTGACCGGACTGACATGTCCTCCACCTTTGAAGTCTCGAGTAACACTGACGATTTTACCCCAGCTGGGTTTTCGCTTTCCCACAAGACTTGTATCTTACCATGTTTGTCAACCAATGGGGTGGCTTTTAAAATCTACGTCACAACATCAGGCGACTTTTACCAATGCTTCTGTTTACTTTCCCACACAAAACAGGCTTACTCCAAAATGATCAAAATCTTGTCTGTTTCTTTAATTTTGGTTTAACTCCTTTATTCGGCATTTTCGCGAATTTCGGTACAGGGCATCTCCTTTTCCTTTTGAAAAATCACATCTCCTCGAATGTCGATGGTGGTTGTAGGTGTATTTTGAGGTTTCTCTCCTTTCCATGTAATTTACCTGTTTTTTAAAATATACAAAACCCCTTATCCCTTCTAATGGCTTAGCTTTCTCATTTTATAATTACGAAATTTTAATAGCATTGTGACGGTATTTGCTATTCCCAATTCTGCCCGTCGCAGTACATCAGTTGGGTTAAAAAACGATAATAATATCTGAAGTGAAAAAAAAAACAGAGTGTTTCCAGGAACATGGAGAAAGGTATTTAGAAACTCTCAGATTAACTTTCCGGGTAAAAAACCTACTAGTGTATACACACAACCTTTTCTCTTATGAATTATAGTGCTTGCAGTATTTCCTTCACATTCGTTGTTAATTGTCTTTTTGTAATAAATAATAATTAAATAAATATTTGTTTGGGCATCTATAAATCTTTTTCATTTTATCAGCTTAATCCCATTCCATATAGGTTTCTGGCAATTATAGTTACAAAACTGGTACTTTTTTGTTTTAGCATAAAAAAAACAAAATCTACTACCATCTTTCTATCTGCAGAAATATATTGAAAAGATGGTCCTGCAAGTAAGATGGTGTTAGGCTTCTAAGTATTCAACAAAAAATCCTTCTTTATAAAATGGAAAAAAACTTTTTTGAAAGAATTGTGTAGATTGATTAAATTTTGATATTTTAGAAATAGTCCTAGAACATTGCTTTATTATGTATAATTGAAATGAATAAAACTTCAAATTACAAATAACTTTTTCATTTATGTAATTCCTTATGTACATTTCAATTGCATAGCAATCATCCTCAGAGGTGTTGAATAACTGAAAAAGTTATTTGTGGTATAGAGGTTTTTTCCATTTAAATTAAACACTACCCTACAGTTGATTTATACAGTTATATTACTATATATAGCTTAAAAAATTGCCAATCGCCAAACGAAATGATTTCTTGTAGTTAAATAATATTAAAATATATGTATACATATAATAATGCAATAAAAAAATAAGATTAAGAAAAAAGTCAAGGAATAAAAATTAGTGTTAATAATATAGGAAATATTTAGTTTGCTATTTCGGTAGTAGTAGTAGATTCTAAATATGAATTAGTGTATTTAGTGTGCAAATGAGTTTTTGTGTCACCTTCATCTAGCAAGCCTGTTAGTAATCTTAATGCGAGGAACACATTCAGAAATGATTTCTCTAAATCTGAAACTAATTATTTCCTAATCAGAATATAGTGAAAGAAACAAGTATGTGAGTATGCAAGAAATGTATTAAAACAAATAATATTAAAAAAAATTAAGAACATTCCTACAGAGGTCAAGAAAAAAATATTGTATCATCGTTTGCTTATTTCCAGTTTGTTGTTTATTTTATTCGTTTCATTCATTTTTAACCTTACAGCACTATTTATATTTTGTGGTAACCATGCCAACAGTTTAAGGTTGTACAATGGAGGTTTCGACGACAACCAGATGAGGGAAAAAATTCAAATTCGTCTTTGAGAATTTCATTTCTTCGTATGGAAAGTTGGCACAGTGCCAAAGCACGCTAGACATTAACCATGAAGATTCAAAGTTCAAATCCAGATAAACCCTCAAATTTTTATAATGTAGTTACTGAATAAATATTTGAAAAAATGTTATTAATATCAATTGTCATCTACTACAGGTTTAAAAAAATGTATTTGAGCTTAATTCGATGAATAAAATCATATTTTATTAAGGATTGGAAATTTGTACAAGGTATATATCAGGAGATTATGAACTAATAGAGGGAATTTAAATAAAACAGACACAAACCAAGAATTATCCAGTAATAAAGTGTTTGTCATTTAATTTCCTTTTTAACGGATTTCAAAAACAAATTGCTTGTGTGTATTATATTTTGTGGACATCTTGGGGAATATGAAATATATACATTTGCAATGACTACATTAGTTTGAAACTCTGACTTGCACCACACTAATTGGAGAATTGTCATTTACAATCTAAACAAAAAAACAGGACCAATTTATAACCCTTGCCAACAAGTTGATTAAGTATTATATAATGCAATGAAGATAGTTATAAAATTAACATTTCTAACAACAAATTATTTTATAGATTAATGTGTATAGTATATATCTAGCTTAGCTCCTTATGATTTTTTTTGTAAATCGAAAAGTTGAAATGGTTGATATAGATAGAGCTATATTCTAGAGAGGACTAGAAAGAATTTTATTAGAAACATGGACTGTCGTGGGCCATACAGAAAACAATTTCTGAATAAGAACATGTTTTTAGTGGTAAAATGGATGGAACTGATGTATGTGTAAGGGAGGTTCTTTAATTGAAATTGTGACAAATAAGTGAAAAGTAACTAAAAATATTACTCAATTAACCTCAAATATTTTCTTTGAGTATTTAGTCCATAATTATTCTCGACTTCTAATATCTTTGATTAAAATCTTTCTCATGGTGGATAAATGATATAAATGTAACAGCTTGTCTTTCTTTAGACATAAATAAAAGTAGAGTTTATTTGCAAAGTTAAAGTAAAACTTCCGTTTGTCTTCAATGTGTATGGCTTTTTGCTAATAAATTAAATATATGAAATTAAATGTTACTTGAATTTGTGCCAAAAGAACCCATATCTAAAAAGTAAAAAATAATTTTCCAAAACAAAAACATAATTTATCATTAGCTCATTCCCAAAAATTTTCAAGTAGACGCCAAATTTCGTACTTGTACTCATATTCAACATACTGAACTTGACAAATTAAAGGTTTTTACATGATGTTTGAGCACCTTTGCATATAGATTAACAGATATAAACACAGGCTAAATAATTTCTTCCATAGACTTATTTTATAGATATAAGAAATTTATAATTATGATTCAAAAGGTTTAAGGAAATATTATCTCTTATTTATAAGCATGTACAGTAATCTCATTTTCCATGTAAATCATTCAAAGAAGGTTGAATTATCTGCAGTTTGTATATCTGAATGAAAAATATGCAATCACATATTTTTATTGGACAAAATCTGATATTGTACAGTTTATCCTGAGAACAAAGATCAATAATAGCCCTGCATACTCTCATATTATCGAAGATATGAAATTTTTATCTCATGAGAAGTAAATTTTTTCTATCGCAATAATAAAAAAAAAAATAATCAAAAAACTTTTGACTTGTAAATGGATATTTATTAAGAGTTTTATAATTTGTTGATTTTTATTATGTTTTATATAAAGTTATGTATTTTATAAATAGTAAGTCATGTTGTATAATTGTTTAATTAAAATTGAGCTCTTGAAAAAAAATTTAGAAAGAAATTCAAAACATTGAGGGTTTTAAAAAAACAAAATTGTCTGTGATCTGTCATTAGCCTATATAAAAAAAAAAAAATTGAAAATGTGTTTACATAATGGTACAAAGCAGCCTTGTTGAAGAGAAACTAACTATTCAAAAACATATCTGAAAAGAAATTATATAGTATAGGCAGAAGAGAAAAATTTTGTTAGTAAACATTTGCAAAAATAGAAAGTAGAAATATTGAGTCACACCAAAGAAGCACTAGTTTCAGAAGACGTTTGATTAGAAATTTGGTTTTTTAATAATATTTAGTTTGAGTTTTAGTTCACCTAAACCTGACAAGAATTCAAAATAATATTTTTTACAAACTGCGTGTTTGTACATTTTTTTATATAATTAATTTGAAAGATCTAACCATTCAATTGAAGGAGCTGGAATTATATAATTACATTAGAACCTCACTTAACAGTCTTTTTCAAACCCGACTTGTAAGTTGCATCTTCCAGTCAGATAAACTGTGCCACAAAGCCTGGCCAGTGTGACACCTACATCGCTTAGTTTTACCTTCTGTTAAGTGGCATTCTCTCCAAAAGTGATGTAAAAGAACTGTAATTAGTGTAAACTTATCAAGGGTTAACAAATATATTGTAAACAAATATACACCCTGCCTTAACCAAAGGGTCACTGGCTTGAAACCTGACCTCTGTTCTTTAAAACAAAGTCAAAATCTGATGACTTCTTAATTAAAAGTAAGACAAAAATTTATTAGCACTGTCATTGAATTCTATGTTACAGCAGGCACAGTGCCTATGATAACTTATTTTTAATTGCTATAAATAAAACAGGCATTTTTTTAATACATTTTATTTCTTTTTATTAACCTTTTACAGTTTTTTTCTGAGTTTCATTTGTATTTTATCCACTTTAAATTAACTTTTTGCTTTAAAACATATAACTCTTAGTTAAATTAGTCCAATGTAATATGCTGTACTGTGACTGTACAAACAGGGATAGTAATGGAGTTTCAACAGTATCCAGTAGCCATCATAATAGAAAAACATTTTAGAACAGTAATAATTTCGCACCAAGGATAAGCAAACATTTTGCTTAGTCTTTATTATGAGTAGTTAGTCAGAATATCAATTAACTGCTTCCTTTTGTATCCAAGCAGTATTAATAACATCTTCTCAATGGGCAAAGAAATCATTTTACCATAATTAATTTGTGCTGTTTGTATGCATTGCCCTATGAAAATACAATAATTAAATGCAAATATTCATTGCAGACCTATGCAATAAAATGGACTATAAAATCGCTTTTGGATAAAAGTGATATTCTTCTTCCAGTGCATGACATTAGTCATCATTCAATATAACTTGTCAGAATCATATTATTTAAAAATGAAACAAATTTTGTAATTAAAATATAGTTCATTTTAGGTAAATAAATTTAAGTCCACATGCTCCAGCTCAAAGTTAATTTTAGAGACATTGTTCACTATATTCAAAACTTTTTTTTTTATTCTTAGCCAGGTACTTTTCGTGTATGTTTGTTAAAACGTCCTCACACCTGTGGTTAAAATAAGTTGTTCTAATTATATCTAATACTACCCCTCTAGTTCATTCATTTTTTGCAGTATTACTTGCCGTTTAAGATAGTTCTAGTATGTATCAGTAGTGGTTTTAATAATAAATACACAAAAACCTCTTAACCACAAACTTTCTTTAATTTACCCTAATGTACATTTCAGTTACAAAGTAACCATCCTTAGAGGGATAACATACAAAGACTGAGAGAGTCTTTGTATGTTATCCCTCTAAGGATGGTTACTTTGTAACTGAAATGTACATTAGGGTAAATTAAAGAAAGTTTGTGGTTAAGAGGTTTTTGTGTATTTATTATTAAATTCAACCACAGTATATTCCTAATAAATATTAGTAGTGGTTTTCTTTATCACAAACTGTTAATCGTACAAAATGTCCTACCTTTGTATGAAGCAATATGTACATGTTTTTGAGCCATTTTAAAATCAGTTACTTTAATAAATAAAAATTTAAGATTTATTAGAACATGTTATTCTTGGAAAGTGTAAACATATGTTAAAGATTGTAATATCAGATGTAATAACATAGTTAAACATATTGTTTATTACACTTTTGCTATTACTTGCGACCAGACATTTTGTTAACTAAAGGTTGTTAAATTGTTAACTTACACTTGGAGGAAACGTTTTCCTCTTACGACTTCTTCAGCCTCGTACTTTTGCCGCTAGGAATGCTGCAGTTGTGCTTCCTCGGTAGCTGTTTGGCTTTTATTTGTTGTTCTGTAAGCTACATTGTTTCCTGTTTTTTTGAATTGGTGTGCTATTTTATTTGTGGTTAACAGATTTTAATTGAGGCTATCAGACACAGCATTAATACCAATACCAACACATACAATAACTCAGTAGTATACAAACTAAAATGCAACGACTGCAATAAGTTCTATATTGGACAAACAGGCAGATCTTTCGCCGAAAGATATAAAGAGCATAAAAGCGCACTGCACACTACTATTGAATCCACCTTCGCAAATTACCTCATGGACACTAAACACTCATGCAAAATTATGGAAAATAGCATGAGCATCCTCCACCATGCAACAAAGGCCATAAATTAAACAGACTATAACAGTATGAATTATTTAGACATAGCAACGCTCATAAAAATGACATTCTAAATGAACAAACACGACACAGATCAAACATACTCTTCTATCACATCACTTCTAATTTTAAAAAAATGGTACCAAGGAAGCACAACTGCAGCATTCCTAGCGACAAAAATACGAGGCTGAAGAAGTCGTAAGACAAAAATGTTTCCTCCAAGTGTAAGTTAACAATTTAACAACCTTTAGTTAACAAAAAGTCTGGTCGCAAGTAATAGCAAAAGTGTAATAAGTAATTAACAACCAGCTTGTCATGAACAGTAACAAGATTTCGAAACATATTGTGTTATATACTAGCAGAGTACCCGTCATTCATACGGGGTCGATGTATAATTTGCATCTTTTTTGGGTTGAAGTTAATGTACTGAAATTAAATCGCAATAAATATATCAAACTATAGTTTATAAACTTGCCGATTATTTTCTTTCAAGAGAAAGAAAAACTTCTGCTTGTAACATGAAATTTGTAAAGTATAACTAACCTTGAATGACGACTAACAACAAACAATTACTATCAGCTGTTTAATTGTATATAAAAAATAACTTTTATAGATAATTACAAACATATTTACTATCAACTGATTAAACCAAGTATATAATGGAATATAGATAATAGAGTATTAAAGGAGTTTTCAAGTAAGTGGGGCAGTGCCCTGATGGAATTTTTATAAATAGGCTGATGTATTAACCAGGACACCCTAAGAATGTCCTTGTAAAATTTCAGCTTAATAGGTCCAGTAGTTTTTACATGATTGAGTAATACACAAACATAGACAGACACCATTAGACTTTTATATAATAGTATAGATAATTTTGTTTTGTTTTGTTATAAACTGGAGATTAGAATAATAAAATAAAACTTGATTATATCTTGGGTTTCTTTTTTTCCATTTAAACAAAAAAGGAAATTTGTTTCACTTCAATTGTTTATAGTTTTCCCTAATATTGAATGATTTTAATATGAAATATAAATATTAATACTTCATAAATTACCTTTTTTATTAGGTTATTCTTCAGTAAAACAAGTATAAGGAGTTTGTAGATACCTGTTGAAACAAAAACGCTTTTATAAACAGTTTTCCCTAATATTGAATGATTTTAATATGAAATATAAATAATAATACTTCATAAATTACCTTTTTTATTAGGTTATTCTTCAGTAAAACAAGTATAAGGAGTTTGTAGATACCTGTTGAAACAAAAACGCTTTTATAAACAGTTTTCCCTAATATTGAATGATTTTGATATGAAATATAAATAATAATACTTCATAAATTACCTTTTTTATTAGGTTATTCTTCAGTAAAACAAGTATAAGGAGTTTGTAGATACCTGTTGAAACAAAAACGCTTTTATAAACAGTTTTCCCTAATATTGAATGATTTTAATATGAAATATAAATAATAATACTTCATAAATTACCTTTTTTATTAGGTTATTCTTCAGTAAAACAAGTATAAGGAGTTTGTAGATACCTGTTGAAACAAAAACGCTTTTATAAAGTTTTCCCTAATATTGAATGATTTTAATATGAAATATAAATAATAATACTTCATAAATTACCTTTTTTATTAGGTTATTCTTCAGTAAAACAAGTATAAGGAGTTTGTTGATACTTGTTGAAACAAAAACGCTTTTATAAACAGTTTTCCCTAATATTGAATGATTTTAATATGAAATATAAATAATAATACTTCATAAATTACCTTTTTTATTAGGTTATTCTTCAGTAAAACAAGTATAAGGAGTTTGTAGATACCTGTTGAAACAAAAACGCTTTTATAAACAGTTTTCCCTAATATTGAATGATTTTAATATGAAATATAAATAATAATACTTCATAAATTACCTTTTTTATTAGGTTATTCTTCAGTAAAACAAGTATAAGGAGTTTGTAGATACCTGTTGAAACAAAAACGCTTTTATAAACAAACACCTGTTTTAATCTTTAAACTGCAATTATTCAAGAGGTTTAAAGCCCTTTAATAAACAAGGAAAATTCATAGATAAAAGACAAAATTTCAGAACAACTTGTTTGTGATGTTTTAATACTATTGTATAAAGTAATTGCAAGGAATTTGGGAGAGAATTATGTACAATAAACCGCTATGGGATTGGAACTTTAAAATATAAATTTGAATACAATTGTGTGAAAAAATTAGACGGGATAAAAGCCCCCAGTGAAAAGGAAAATTCTGCATGAAACTCCAATAAACAAATTTATTTGTTAAAAAAACTTGTAAAATATTATCAATGTATTTTAAATTAGGTTTTCATTTTTAAAAAAAATCAACACTGTATTTCAACTTTGTAGTGCATGACACTGATACCGGAATAAAAGTTATATGACATCATTACAGATTACTGATAAGAAAGAAATTGTTCTTATTACTCTTACAATGAATTGTAATTTCTGGTTTATTCTGAATCTAGACAATATTTTTATCAAAAAGTTGTTTCATTTTTGATAGCGTTTTTGTTTCACGTCAAAGTTAGAAGGCCCCAATAGTATGAAAATAGTATAATTTTTTTCTATTTAATTAGGAGCTTAGATAAGACATAGTTGTTTGTTAATAGCTTTTAATAGATCTTTTAATTAAAGCATTTCTTATTAACGTGTCTCTTTTTGTACAGGATGAAAAATTAACTTTGGTATACATTTTGAAAAGACGTATGACAGATGTATAGTGATATAAGTTTATCCTAAAATTCTAAAAAACTCTTGTTTAAGACTTTTCTGCTTTAGTTTTAAACTTGTCGATACTGTTTTGTTGAAAATTTGATTCGTTTTACTAGTGACATATTATTTTTGTATAAAAATTGCTTTTAATCAATTTATGTGTAATAAAGAATTGAAACATGCATAGACCATGGACACATTCTCTTTAAGGTGAATTTATTAGAACTTTTTTAAAATAAACATGAATTGCATGTCATAAGAAAATGAAATCTATAAAAGCATGGAAAGTTATACTTTGTTAATAATTTGAACTTTCTACTAATAATTGCTTGGAATAATCTACTATGGTTTAATAATAATAAGTAATACATAAATAACACTTTTGCTTATACTTGCGACCAGACATTTGTTAACTAAAAGTTGTTAATTAACTTACACTTGGAGGAAACGTTTTCGTCTTACGACTTCACCAGCCTCGTATTTTTGCCGCTAGGAATGCTGCTGTTGTGTGTTTCCTCGGTACTATTTTTTTGAAAGTTAGAAGTGATGTGATCGAAGAGTATGTGTGATCTGTGCTGTGTTTGTTCATTTAAGATGTCATTTTTATGTGTGTTGCTATGTCTCTATATTTCAAACTGTTCTAGTGTGTTTAATTTACGGCCTTTGTTGCATGTGTGGAGGATGGTCATGTTATTTTCCATACTTTTGCATAAGTGTTTAGTGTCCATGAGGTGATTTGCGGAGGTGGATTCAATAGTAGTGTGCAGTGCCCTTTTGTGTTCTTTATATCTTTCGGCGAAAGATCTGCCTGTTTGTCCAATACAGAACTTATTGTAGTCATAATGAACTAAACCAGCTCGTCATAAACAGCAACAAGATTTCGATAAGTAATACACATAACCTCTAACTACAAATATGTTTTTATTCTAGTCTTGTGTACGTTTCCGTTACAAAATAACCATTCTCAGAGACATGATAGTATGTATTCTCATGTCTCTGAGGATGGTTACTTTGTAACCGAAATGTACATAAGACTAGAGTAAAAACATATTTGTAGTAAGAGGTTGTGTGTATTATTTATTAATTTGAACTTTATTAATAATTTATTAGCAAAACTTTACATAGAAATTCTTACAAGTGAGGTGAATTATTGCTAGAAAAAGTAGGAAAATAAATATGAAGATTAGGAAGGATGTTACAAATATGGGAAATTTCAAATACCTGAGATAAATATTAAGTAATAAATTCATCTGTAATCTTGAAATGAAATGATTGTAGACAATGTTAAAAAATGTGTTGTTAAAAAAAAAGTACTAAAGAAGATTGAGGCTTGTTAAAAATAAATGAGATGAAAAATAAAGCAATGTGCAGTAAATGAAGAACAAAAACAATAATGAAACTATCAAAGAATAGGAATATACATGTCTATTAAGAAGTTTTCTGCTGAAGATTGAATTTGTTGTAATGTAAAGTCAAAGAATAAAAGAAATCAGATGGTTTATGGCGTAAAGAGAATGGACCCTATTTTAACATAAAAATTGCAACATGATGATGAAAAAATGCATTTAAAAAGAAAATAAGTGTGCTAAAAATGGAAATCTTTGGTTTACAGTTTCTTAGTTGACTTTAGACAACTATGAAAGGGAGATAGATAACAACCCCTCAAATCCAAAGGAATTGGAGCAGAATCTTGTTCAGATTTGGCAAAAAAACTTTGACATTTAACTTAACTATTTGTTACAAGCTCCACAATGATAAAAATATTGTAGTCAAGCTGTAAACAGCATACTAAATTACATCGGATCTATTTGATATTTCTATCATGTTCACTGTAGCTTGATGTACTATGTATGCTTTATTTGATGACTTCAACATCAGAACTCCATTCTCTTGCTACATAATTGTTTATCATTGCAGAGCAAAATTGGTGTAGAAAAATAAAACTTAATTTCAAGTTTATAATGTTGCACAAGGACTTCCTATTTATTCTTTTGTCACTGACAATACTCAACTACAAGGTTGTAGTTTGGCACATAACTTTATCTTACAAAGCTGCAAGCTGCAGTGTATCATATTAGGTTAAGGTCAATAAGAATTACACTCATTTGAAGTTGGTAAAGAGCAATTAGGTTCATCCAAACGATAAATGATATCATTGTTATCATAGAATATTCATTTGTTATTACTGTAAATTCAATGGTTTCCAAATCTCTTTTGTATTCTTCCTTCATATGACAATTTTTGTGACATTTCCCTCATTTCATTGCAATGAACAGCTTCTTACACCATACGTCTGAAGTTAACTTTAAACTTGTTCAGATAAATTACATTCAAATTTTGCATATTTACTTTCCAAGGATTTTTGTTTAAGTATTAGGAAAAATCCTAATTCATGTTTATTCCGTGGTGCTTTCTGATGCTGTCCTTTCTCATGATCCTCAAATGCTGCATAACTGTTTCTATTTGTCTGTAAAAAAATTCAGTGCAAAAAACTTTTTTTCTTCCTCCCTCCCTCTCTCCCCTCCTTTTATTCTCTCCCTTCCTTTATCCCTGCCTCCCCCTCTCTCTTTCTATGTGTGTATGTGTGTGTGTGTGTGTGTGTGTATGTTTATAAGCAAATATACATTAATACTAAAAATATTTATAACAATATTTTTCATCAATTTAATAAATGGAAATTATCAAGGGCCTCATTCATAATCAACTAGTCAACAGCTAAAACAAGACTTATCTACAATCCCATATAGGGCAAATGTAGGTCAATCTTGTTTTAGTTGTTGACTGTGAATGAAGCTTTTGATATTAGCATTATATTAAATTGATAATAGGCTCAACCTATTTTTAAACAACCCTTTTAAGAGCTTTGAGCAATTTTAAAAACTGTTGTAGGACAGTATTCTTATGCATTATATTTAATTTGTGATAACCAATTTCTTGTTACATGGCAGGAATTTATATTCACAATATTGTTGAGCATACTTTTATAAAGACAGAGTAGGTCAAGTTTTCTTGTTATTTATAAATCAATTAGGAATGAAAACAAACAATAAAAACAAGATTACAAAAAATTGTGTAGATATCTTATGTGTGATTGTGAGTGTATGGTCTGTGCATTGTGTGGAGAACCTATATATATGAAAGATGCTATTCAGCTCATTTATGTATTCATAATAAAATAAAAGGATTTCTTTTTTTCCTATACTGACTCAAAAAATATATAATTATTCACTTCATATGTAGTAGAAGTGTAATTTATTGACATAGGATTAAAAGTGTTCTCTAATTATATTTTAAGAGGTTGGTGTTTGAATTTAGGAATTTTACTATTTTCTCGTAGGAGTTTCTTTAGCACTAATTATTTTATAAGCACAACAATTATCACATTTTTCTTATTAATACTTCATTATTTAAACCTTATTCTTAACAATAGTTATATAAATAAATAACCAATTTATAAAATAAACTATTAATCTGCAATTGTAATTACTGGAAAAGCTGTATTCTTGAATTCAAATTTAATATGTAAATAATTAAAGTGTTGTTTTACTATAATATGTGTGTGTTTTAAGTTGTTCTCAACTTTCAGAAAACAAAGTGTTTATCTAGACTTAATTGAAATTTGGATTGTATGCATTTACAAATAAGTGCCCTTGAATATATCTTTGTATAGGAAAATTGACTTCTTTGTACATGAACATAAAATTCAAAGAAGGATATTTGTGAGGAGTTATAAAGAAGTTTTTGCAATAAATTGATTTCTTCTGCTGCATAAAATATAATGCAATAATTGTCTTCTATATAGATTACTCCTATTACACATCAATCCTAGTGTTTCTTATCTTTTAATTTAACCATAAATTTTTCTCACACTGTTTTTAATGAGGTCTAAAGAGTGTGTTGGTGGGTAAGGTCAATTATTAATTATTAACTCTTGATCTCTGACATCACTTGTCTTTTACAAAAACAGATAGAATTTATAGTCTCCCAAGATAATGAATGCATTTTAAATTGATTCTATTTTGGTTTACCTACAAATAATACACGCTTATTTTATCAACACAGAACACAGAATGCATTTTTCCACTCAATTTCTGAAATTAATAAAAATTTACCTCTGTTGCCTGGACACCCAGAGAAGTCCTTCGGCTTAGAATAAATAATTCTAGAAGGCAACATTCTCACACACTCGATCGGTCTTACTTTGCAGATCCTGCAACACCTTCTGGGGATTCTCAACTATAAGATGACCACCATGGTCTCTCACACAGCTCTAGTCATCAGTGCATAAGAGTTAACATGCTGAGGACTTGCTGCAATACATCTGATGACATGCTGTTGATATTGCCTGAAAAAAACATATTTTAATATTTTTCTCAAGGTACCTTAGGTTTTGGATAAAAAGATGAATAAACATTGATGTACTATTATCCTGTCATATGTGCCCAGCGGGGTTTTTTTTAAATCCACGTTTTGTTGTTTTGGCATATAATTCAATAACTAATATGTAAAATTGCAATTTAAAGGCATCTAAAAGTTCAGCAGACATTCATGAACAATATCAACAACAAATGGTACATTTTAACCACTATTCTTACCAATAATGTAGAGAGAGTCATACAGGATCCAGCATGCTGATATCCAGGTAGTGCAAAATGGAGGGGGAGCCTAGCAACTATGTTGAATTGTTGCTCCCAACTTTACTCTATGTGCTAAAATTGCAAAGACACTAACATTGTGGTCTAGAGAGAGTTATACAGGATTCAGCATGCTGATATCCAGGTATTGCAAAATGGAGGGGGAGCCTAGCAACTATGTTGAATTGTTGCTCCCAACTTTACTCTATGTGCTAAAATTGCAAAGACACTAACATTGTGGTCTAGAGAGAGTCATACAGGATCCAGCATGCTGATATCCAGGTATTGCAAAATGGAGGGGGAGCCTAGCAACTATGTTGAATTGTTGCTCCCAACTTTACTCTATGTGCTAAAATTGCAAAGACACTAACATTGTGGTCTATGGAATTTTTTGTTTCAAGTAGGTTGCTAACACCTCGCTGGGTATAAAGAGTATAAGATTATTGGTGTTATACGGTTTTGTATTAAAACTCTCAGATTCAATGAACAATTTGCAGACACACTTGTTTTCATACAGTGTAGCAAGTTCCTACAAATTGTTGTCATTAGCCACTAAATAGTGTCTTGAGCAAGACAAAGACCGTATCATTCCTACTTGTAAATTTAAATGTTTCTCTAATTACAGTTATGGCTAAAATTTGTAATTTTATTAAGTTATTACTTATAAAAGTTTTGTAATGGTTTAAAACATGATATTGTACTATATTCCCCCAGTTACTGTTGGCTAACTGCTAATCCTATATCTGGCAGATTGATTCACTAGAAAGTCCCTTATCTGATAGTGTTTTTTCACTTCTCGTTGTACGTGAATTAATAATAAGTGCTAAATAGTTTATTTACTTTTTATGTAAAGTGTAAATATGTGTATATTTTGTTCCAGAAAGCTACATAGAGTACCATAATATTTATTATAATAAGCATATATATATATATATATATATATATATATATATAACTTGGCAAAAAAAAATTTTGTGTGGTTAGCAAATGAGCATCAATGATCGCTAATCAATTGAAAATGAATTAAATAAATAGTACAGTAATAGTATTTTTTACAGTAATGGGAATTTTGTGGGTGATATAGTTTAGTGTAAGACTAAATCGTTTTGAAAATACTAAAATAAATAAACAAAAAATATGTTTATAAAATTATATTTCTTCCATTAAAATTACAAAAAAACTATTCCTAAACAAAAAGCAAAATTTTAATGCATGAAGTATAGTGTTTAGGTATATTTTTGTGTAGGAAAATGAATAAACAATTAAAAAATATATAATTTTTATACTTTTTGCTAATGCAAAAGATAAAAAATAACAAAATAATTACAAATTTTTATTTTTAGTAAAAACAGTCTTTAAATATTCTGTGAAGTCCACTGCATGAAAATATATATATCAAAATAAACTAACTAAACACAATAAAACACATAGCCCATAAAAACGAATACAAACATACCTTGATAGACAATATAATGTGCAAAAAACAACTTACACATAACACAACAAAAAACAATAACACCTAAACACAAAAATATTTAACACTTGCACATCACGACAACACATCACAAAAAATAGCTCCCCCGTTCCACAAACTTAAATAAAAGTAGCATTCATAACATCCAACACAATTAAAAAACACCTACACAGTTCAAAAACGCACCAGGATAAACGCGACAGGGCAGGCGTATACAAGATGACATGCAACAACTGTCCCGCCTTTTACATAGTACAAATAGGGAGGACATTTACCACAAAATACGAAGAACATGTAAAACAGATTAGAAAGACACAACCCAAATCAAATTTCGCCATACACTTACAAAACACACTACACTCACAGACCGACAGATACCAATCAAAAAATCCTACGTTACATCAATCAAAGCAAAAAACTTAACACAGTAGAAAGCTATGAGATTTATAATCACCATAAATACTATCCATAACACATTCTAAATGACAAAACATGCTCCCAATCAAACACTATATTTGAGCACATAATTAACAACTACTCTATGAACGTAACACACCACAGAACAAAAATACACCACAGACTCACACCAACACAACACACCTGAGCAACAGTCTTGTCAGTAATTTACAGCATTGAAAAATGCGCTGACCTAGCGCGAAACGCGTCTGCCGAATAAATTAGTAAGTAATGGTTTTTTTGCCAAGATAATACAAACAAGTGTAAGAGAAACTTTGTTCCTCAGGGGAAAATCATGAAAAAACTTTACAAAGATAGTAAATGTTATGTATATTTGTTTAAAATCTTGAAACGATTTGTAATAGCTATGATTTATAATTTCAGATGAATCAGGGAAGCTCTTTACTTAGAAACCGAGGTGGGGAGGAACAAGTACTTCTGAATGAGATTGTGCCTCGTAATGGAGTTATAATAAGTCCTATTATACAAAAAGGTATAATATATTGTTAAAGTTTGAAGACATCATTTAAATTTTATAGAAATATTACTGATATTATTAAAAGTTACAGAGTAGTTACATACATTGTAGATTATGACTTTTTTAAGTATTTTGAATTGAATTTTATAGCTCATTACGTTTGGTGAATCTTAATTAATCACTTAAACAATAGTTTATAACCATCCGAACTTTAAATTTTGTAAATTTGTTGAAACTTACTGAGACAGAACGTTTTCGGTCTCTATGTGGCTATCTTCATCTGTGTCTTCTGCTTGGAGATCTCGAGTCAAGTGGTGACGGTTTTAGAGGCAGGTTTTCGATAGTATCAAAGAGTATGTGTGATTGGTATTGTGTTAGTCTACATTGGACAAGCAGGTCGCAGCTATAAACAAAGAGTCGAGGAACACAAACAGAACACCAACTCAGCATTTTACAATCACATAAAAGAAACAGGATACAAATACACAGACATTTACCATGACCTAGAAATCGTATACATCAACAAAAAAGGATCACATCTCAACACACTAGAACAATATAAAATTTACAGACATACAAAAACACAAAATACAAACATATTAAATGAACAAACACAATACAAATCACACATACTCTTTGATACTATCGAAAACCACCCTCTAAAACTGTCACCGCTTGACCCGACATCTCCAAGCAGAAGACACTGATGAAGATCATCACATAGCGACCGAAAACGTTCTATCTCAGTAAGTTTTAACAAATTTTACAAAATTTAAAGTTTGGATAGTCATAAACTATTTTTAAAGTGATTAATTAAGTTTCACCGAACGTAATGGACTACAAAATTCAAGAATTCTTTAAATATTCAAAAAGTCTACTTTAAGACAGTGTCCTCTATTTCATTAAAAAAAAACAAAAACTAAAAATTTTTGTACAAAAAGTTTTAAAATGAGAAGGGCTTTTCTAAATCTTAAAGAGTATTAACTAGAAAGGTATAACAAACTAGCTTTAAAATAATGTAGGAATTACTGAAGTAAAGTATTTAGAAAAAAAATTATTGAAGAACATCAAATTATAATTACTGTATTTGTAAATCTAATCCGCATTCTTACCTAAAATGGTTTAAAAAACTTCATAGTTTACCAGGACATATGTAACGAGGTAAATTAATCAATATTGCGGCCATTTGCAAGTTTTTTTACTGTCATCAAGACTATAACAGTTATTGTCACATATTTTAGTCATGAGAATGACTTTAACAAATCTGTAAATGGTTGAAATATTTAACTAAATTAACTGGCTGTATATTTAGTATTTGCGTCAGGGTAATGATTGTTTATTACTACACAAGATGTCAGATTCATTTATTATAATAATAGTTCCTAATTTGTGGTTTAAAAATATTTTAATTTTTAAATTGTTTTTCTATAAATCATATGTTAAAATATATTCCTTCCAGTTTAAAATTACAATTGAGCATTAAAAAGTGGTATTTTATTTCAATTGCTATATTATTCCATAACTTGACTTATATTTGATTTTAGCAATTTATAGTTTTTTTTTCACTAATTTATATTATGGTATTTTGAATGCCTAAGAAATACATGTATACATTATCTAGTAGTTAATTTAGTTTAAAGTGTTTTGTTTTATTGATATTGTTTTTATATTGATCTGCAATCAGGCATGTAGCCAGATTTTGGAAAGAAGGGGGGGGAGTCAGTCCAAATGTGACTCATGATAGATGCAGGTGTATATATGTTTTTATAGCATCAGTAGGGCCAATCAGTTAAATTTTATGATTTTAGGTTTTTTTAACCAATTACAATGCTTTACTCTTTTCATATTGAATAAAATATAACTATTGTTCCAAATATAACTGCATCACAAGAAATAAGAGCTTCCACAGGATTCTTTGGCAACCAAAGACAAAAAATAAATATTAGAAATTTAACAAAAAAAAGAAATAATAAACCCCAAATAAATATAAAAAGAATTTTTCCCACCATATTATCTGATAAAAATATTCAGGGAAGGGGGCAGAATCTCCTCTAGTTATGTCCCTGGTGTAATATCGGTGTGTTAAAACAGATTGATGATTGTTGAGCTGGCTTGTCTGTGCATTTGAAAAATAATTTATGTTGTAGAATATTCAATGTAAATATTTCTCCCAGGAAGAATAATTATATAATACAAGCAGATTGCTTACACTATAATTAAATAATACCTAACAAAGTGAATACATAAGCGCTTACTTGCAGACGCATTTCGAAACAACCATTACTTTTACGAAGCAAAGTAACTAATAATGTACTCAGTTATAGATTTTGAAAATCTTTAACTCAAGATAGTAGTAGAATAACATTATAGCACAATAGTAATCATCTAGCATCTAGTCTTTGCCCTTACAAGTTCACCTTGTCAATGTTTTGATTTCTGCCCAACTCTGATAACATTTTTTCATTGTAAATAAAAGTTAAATATTATCAGTTGAAGGAGAATGTGGTATTGAACTGTTAGTTTTCAGCTGTGTTCATTAACAGAAATAAGAAGAAATGTTTTCAAGAAGCTATTTGTTAAATCACTGGTATTTGAGTGGGATTACTTTAGGTAACACACTAATTATTCTGTACTTTTAGCGATTCAAGAGTCACCAAAATATAGAAAAAAATAAATCTTTCCCACATAATATACATTAAATTATTATTTATTGAAATTCATTACATGTAAAATATTAAATATAAATAATAATTGTATAAAAATAGTATAATCACGATCCTTTCAAAGTAGTCACTAAACAAACTCTAAGAGACTTTAGTATTGGAAATTAATTTACCTAGCTACTCTAATATCATTTCTGTTTACAACTATTATATATATTCAATTATATATGTTATATAATTTGTTAACAATATTCATGTTTATCACTATTGTAATTAATTCATATATTTATACTAAACACTTGTAAATATTTACAAACTTGCCTATAGTAGCACTTACTTATATTTGTTGAGGACGAGCGTTTTCGGAGACGTGTGCCATTGTCAACTCATAGACCATAATTGATCTCAAGGTTTTTATATTTTAGGATCCTAAGGCGAGGGTGGGATATTATAGTGGGGGTGTGGGTATACTTTATGTGTATTAGGAGTTATGATGTCAAAAAGTGTGTGTGAGTTATAATGTAATTGTGTGTTGAGTATGTGTGTAGGGTGTAGTTTGAAATGTCTGTATATTTTATATTGTTCAGTTGTGTAACGTTGGTTATTTCTGTGTTGTTTATGAAAGACCTTTCTACACACGCTACCAAGAACATATAAACGCATTAACAAACAATAATCACCAATGGAACTTCGACGATCATCTCAAGTTCACAAAACATTACTACATAGACATAACATCCAACCTACAAATTCTCCATAAACAACACAGAAATAACCAACATTACAAAACTGAACAATACAAAATATACAGACATTTCAAACTACACCCTACACACATACTCAACACACAATTGCATTGTAACTCACACACACTTTTTGACATCATAACTCCTAATACACATAAAGTACACCCACCCCACCATAATATACCACTCCTGCCTTAGGACCCTAACCTACGAAAACCTTGAGATCAGTTATTGTCTGAGTTAACAATGGGACACATCTTCCGAAGTGGTCGTCCTCAACAAATATAAGTAAGTGCTACTATAGACAAGTTTGTAATATATTTGCAAGTGTTTTAGTGAAAACTAGTACCTCACGTGAAGATGGAATCAACAAATATCATGTATTTATGAAAAAGTATGAATCACACAGTGCTCAAAACATAACCTGTCTGTTAGTATTATAGTTTTAGACATTTGCATTTAGCATTACTTAAATAATAAAACATAGATAACTTGAAAATATTTTTTATTGGATAAAGAGTAAAATACAATAATTTTGGAGTAAGTGTTTAAAGAAACTCCAGTTGTCCTTGATAATGTGTCCTCTTTTACCGTTCGCTACTTATACTGTTTGATTACCGTTCCTGTACATGTACATAAAATTGTGTAATGGCTTATGAGATACACATGTTAAGGATGATACAATCTACGATGAAAAGTATTGCAATTGATTTGAAGGAATAGTATTTAGATTTTTATGTAAATGAAGATTAAGATGAGGACAAAAGTAGCTAGGCTAGTAATTGTGACTACAGTACTTTGTGATTTGATCATTAATTTCTTATCAAAATAATATTTTTGGGGAGTTTAGATAAGTTTTTGCATACATACATTTTTTTGCAGAAAAATAATATGTATAATATTGTCAGAATAATTCTTGTAGTAATAATATTGCTATTTAAATCGACATGGTTTTTCAAAATAATTACTATTTATGCTTATACCAGTTGTGGCCAGAATGAAGTTTTCGTAGATTGTTTTTCAAAGGTACTTCTTACATTTTGTATTATGTATTTACATACATGCTCTGTTATATAATTTTAAAATTTACAACCATTACTTATGTTAGGTTAAGTTAAATATTACAAAATTCCTAAGTACCATATATTGATTTCAAGTAGAATTCAAAATGTATGAATTGTTTGTTTAACCAGAGGATTTAAATTGAAAATTATTTTAAAAACTTTAGAAACACTGAAATTTTAATAGAGCATAACCTAAAAAACACTGCAAATAAAATATATTAAAATTTTATTGTCTCAGGATGAATTTAAATTACATTGAGCTGTGAATTTAAAATGAAGTATGTATTTTCAGACAATGTGTACTTTAAAAAATGCACATTTCCTGAAAAATAGTACTTACTTTTTTGTTGTATAAGATGTTTAAGAAATGTGTTAAATTTTCATTTAACTAATTTTAAGAAAATGTATATCTTTAAAAGTGCATAATTAGTAGCTTAATTTTAAAATTGAAATAAGTTTACCTTTTTTCTAAATTAACATCTGCTAATCAATTTACGTTTAAAAAAACTATTAATATATGTTAATTTAAAATGATATTTATAGAACAAAGAATAATTTCCCCCATTAATTTCAACAATTTTCTGGACATTTAAATACGTTAAAACATTACTATTCTTGCTATTAAAAAAGAAAAATTGAACATGAATAATATTAGGAAAACCAACTGTTCTCATTCTTGTTCATTTACCCTCAGCTTTTTTTCTCAAATTCTGAAAACAAAATAAAAATTTTGTTTTGGGTGATTCCCAATTTTTTTTTAACTACATATCTAAGTGATATCGACTTGACTCTAAATTGTTAAAGAGGACTATTTTGTGTTGATCGTGCAGACAAGTTTTACAAATCTATATATAAGTGAAAGGCAATGCCCTGACTGGCTTACTAATAGATCAATGCACAGACAAAACTTTAAGAGCTGAGGCTAGATGCTTAGAGGGTACCTTAGGTATGTGTTATCATACTAAGAAAAGGATTTTGTTTGAATGAGGTAGTAATCATGAAATATATTTCCTATAAGAAATGCACAGAGTGTATGATTTTTTCTAAGTGTTCACAGATGAAGCATTAATTTGTAAGTAATCAATGCATATGTATATATTTCCTGATAGCTCGTTTCATTCCCTTTACAACAATGTATATTTTTTTTTAAATATGGAATTTATTGTAAGTCAGGAATTTTTTATATTTTACCTAAAAACCTCCAGGCAGATAGAAACGAGGCTAGGCCTACTACTAAGGGGCTAGGCTTCAATACTGGCAATACTGGTTGTTTTAATTGTGTAATTACGTAATATAGGTCTGAAGACAATAACATAGCCGTTATTGAAACATTGCTTGTTTAAATAAATAGTTGTACCTGACTCGCTTATCAACTGCATTTATTTAAACATTACATTTAATATTCACTCTCTTATTAAGTGTTGCTACTTAAAACTACTAAAAATGCCTCAATAATAGCCTATAAGAATAATTGTTTATTCCGTTAATCATCTATTCATATGAACAGGAAATGCTTTATTATTTTAAGACTTTAAACAAATTGTGATGGAGTATTTAGTGTTTTAAATATAATTATATTTTATATAATTATATAGGATACATAAAATTATCATTTCTTTGGGGTCAAATTATGGACACTTTACAATTTAAATTAGATGCTTTATAAAGTAATTCTTTCAATTTTGGCACAAATTTGAAAAAATCTGCTAAATGAATAACACTCTGTGATCATTGTACACTGCACTCTGGAGTTTTGGTTTAGTAACATTAATTACATGAAAAAAAAATTAAAATTATTGAATAATTTACTTGATAATAAATTGAAGATTATTTGTACTTTACAAATGAGACATTCATTGTAATATGAATAAGAGATCATTCTTTAACTAAGTTTCAGTAGATTTAGTAAATTAAAACGGTTTCAATTTATATTTTTTAATTTCTTTTATTACATAAGAAAAATATGAAGCAATGGTAATGCCATTAATAAATAAAAGGAGTTTGGGATATGATGATAAGCACTAAAATTAGTTTAATTATAAACATTCACTAAGCAACTTGTGTAATAACAACTTGTTGCAAAAAAAAATAAAATAAAAGTACATAAGCAAGCTACAAAAGTTTGAGAATTATTATTGAATACCAATTAAATGTTTATATCTTAATGTAATCATAATATTTTAAAAGAAAATACACATTTAAATATGAAGACTTCTACATCCAATAACATAAGGAAATAGAAGCTTAGCCTCTACATAGCCCTTCCAAGCCATCACCAAATTAGTACCCTATTTTAAGAATGCAATGCTACTTGGCACTTGTATTGAAACATAGAAGTTGAGGTTTGCTCATAGACATCAAAGTTGGCCCGTTGTAACAGTGCTTTAATATTTTATTTATTTGAAAAATAAATTAGATATGATTACTTCTCCTTATAGAGAATTACCTTTATACATATAAAACGGTATAAATAAAAAAAAATGAATATCATAAAAGTAAAATATAATATTTTAAGGATTTTGAGAAATAGAGATGTATAATATAGTGCCCTGTGCGAGTGTGTGTGTGTGTGTGTGTTTCAATATAGCGACTAGTCTCTTTATTTTTTTAAAATATTATTAGTAATCATAAGTTTGTAAAAAAAAATGTAACATACAAATAACTTATTTTTAAATAAATAAAACCTCTAAACCACAAATCACATTTATTTAAACCTTATGTACATTTCAATTGCCCAACAATCATCTTCAGAAGTATTTAAAAAATAAGTATTTAAAAAATACAGTAGTTGTATTTTTTAAATACTTCTGAAGATGATTGCTGGGCAATTGAAATGTGCCCTGTGCGAGTGTGTGTGTGTGTGTGTGTGTGTGTGTGTGTGTGTGTGTGTGTGTGCGTGCGTGCGTGTGTGTTTCAATATAGCGACTAGTCTCTTTATTTTTTAAAAATATTATTAGTAATCATAAGTTTGTAAAAAAAATGTAACATACAAATAACTTATTTTTAAATAAATAAAACCTCTAAACCACAAATAACATTTATTTAAACCTTATGTACATTTCAATTGCCCAGCAATCATCTTCAAAAGTATTTAAAAAATACAGTAGTTTTATTTTTTAAATACTTCTGAAGATGATTGCTGGGCAATTGAAATGTACATAAGGTTTAAATAAATGTTATTTGTGGTTTAGAGGTTTTATTTATTTAAAAATAAACATTACGCCACAATTGCTTCGTACAGTAAATAACTTGCTCAATAGTCATATATAAACTATTTAGAATACTATAGTCTAACACAAATATTTTAAAATTGTTTCAGAAGCTTAGTATTGGTATGTTTTTATGTATTTATACTGTTTACATCCATTTTCCATTTCAGGTTTTTAGGATTTTACATTCTTACAACATAAAACTTGTAGAATTAATTGCAAATCTTGTTGGAATGCTTTGAAAGTCATATTATTTTAAGCAGTAAGTTGTATAAAAAGGACAATCTAAAATCAGTGCCTGAAAATTTGAAAAATTAATTTAAAACCAAATTATTTTCTTTAAATATAAATGGGATATGCTAAAGATAAGATTTACCGATTTATTAAAATTTATGAATGATTAATCACTTTAACATTCACATCATTAAGTTTCAATAAATGCATTGGACTACAAAATTCAAGAGTTATGAATGATGTTAACAAATGAGTTATTCATTTTTTGTATACTATAACTTTGTTGTTGAAGCAACAGTAACAATTGGAACAGTTTTGCCAGACTTTTAGATGATATATTCACTTGATTGTTTTTATGTGCCTTTTTCAAAAATAAGGGATTGGTCGATTCTGATACTCGATTCTCCATTGATCAAAGTGCCGATCCTGATTCTTGTTATTTTAACTGTTCAAATATGTGGGGTATTCTTTATTGGGAAAGAATTAATTATTAACTATGTCATATTTATGTATTACTTGTTTTGAATGAATTAAACGATTAAAGCAAATGGCGATTTGAGATAACAAAAATATTATTATTATTTATGACACTAACAAAGATGATCGGAAGTATTTATGGTCTGTTTGTTTATCACCACTCTTCTTGCTCTGCTGTCTCACTCTAATTAGGGCGGGCTTGACTCTCTCTCCCCCTCTCCCTCCCTCCATCCCTTTCTCTCTAACTCTCTACCTCCCTCCCTCTCTTTCTCTCCTTCCTGCCTCCCTTTCTTTCTAACTCTCCCTCCCTTCCTTTTCCCTAACCCTCCCTCTCTCTTTCCTTCTTCCTCTCTCCCTCCCTCCCTGTCTATGACTGCCACTACTTTGAAAGCACTTGATACATGTCAAAACAAAACACAAAGGAAAGGTAGTTCTGATTTCTCCAGTTATAAAAACTGAAATGGCTACAACTGAAGTGATATCGTAATTGTGAACTGAAGTTAATATTTGTAATTTTAAATAAATCATTAATTTTATCCGTTATGTTTGTCATGCTTTCAGAAATTCCTATTCATAAATCAAGGTTAAACATTTTGTATAGCCTATTACATTTAAACAAAACTTTTAAAAGGCTTCGCCATATGACCAAGATGTTAACTCAATTCATTATTAGAGAATGTAACATAAAATAATCAAGAATCGAAAAAAATTTGAGAATCAAAATTGTAAATTTTAGGTATCGGCCCAACCCTATTCAAAACTGTTGTAAATAGGATGGATATAGGGCATTCATATTGCCAAACCCAATAACTAGTAGATAGAAGAATTGTTAATTATTATGGGACTTGTAATAATGCTTTGGTAATGCTTTATAATACATTGAAATTGTCATAAAACAGTCTTTGCAATATAGTTTAGAGAATCCATATACTCATGAGACCAAGATATATTTAGGTTTTGTTTTGTTCAGTGCTGGTACTAATTAACTGGCCACTTTAGTTGTAGTTTTGTGCCCACCACACTGTAATTAAAATATTGAAATATGTAGTTTAATGGACTGTCACTTTTATTAATTTTACAATCCTAAAAATAATTGCACCCTAATCTAGAAAGAAAAATACCAACTACATTAAAGGTTTTTAATTTTATGTGAGGTCTGTGCAATAAATATGTAAATTTATCCAGTATGGCAGCTATAATGCGATATACATCCTTGCCCAATAGCTCACATGTAGCCTGAAAGTCAATGAACCCAGTATTCGCCTGAATGTCGAGTTGTGTTTGTAATTACTGTTCATCGAAATGGAGATTGACAAAATGACTGAGCGAGGATATCTTTTAAAAAGTTAACAATGGAGGAAATGGAGTAAAGTCTAGTACAGTAAAAGCTCTTATATCCGGTACCCTCTGGGTACTCAACCTATATAGCCTAGTCATAGAGCGTTGTGGATAGAATGCACTATAAAAAAGCTTTTCCTATATATTGTATTAATCATGTGTAAGGTGCCCCGAAAAACATCAACTGAAAATAGTTTTTTGGACAGTGCTTACTTTGATATGATGTTTCATTTACAACACATTCTTTTACACACTTTATAAACTCCTACTGAGGTTGTCACTATCACTCTATATTCCTTCTTTACTCATCAGGTTGACAGTCATTGCTTTCCAGGATGTAGGAAAGCCCTTTTTGGCTTTAACTATTTATTTGGTCGCAATTCATCTATTTAACTTGTCATAGTAGTTTATTTTATGCCAGTTGTTTTTAGATTAGCTGTATTAATTACTTTTTTATATTGTTACTTTCAGATAAGGAATTAAATATTGTTAAATTACTGGAAAAAATGTATAATATTTAAAGAAAAATTAGGATTTTGTTTGATTTATTGTCACCTCAATCATTAACATTTAATGTCAGTTTAGTCATTTGACATTTTATGAGATTTTGCTTTTTCTTAATTGAATAATGTTGCTTCTTAATATTAAACAACTGGTCTTGTAAACAGCATGTGATTAACTAAGTCAAAGATTAATTCAGTCTCTATTCTGTGTAAAATGTTTTATCTTTAAGGATAAATAACTCTATATGGTAATGTGTAGCTGTGATTATTTCAAAGTGATTTGACACAAACAATAGTTTTAACAAAAATAAAATTATATTTTCTGTGTAGGAAATGCTGGTGACTTTGAGAGGCAACCTTTCCTACCTGCTGAGCCTGTTAGGCTTACTCCTGCATGGGAAGAAAATAATCTACCCAATGACGAACTTAATTTTAGAGGTGTTACTATGGAACAGGCCAACCTAGAAATAAATCCACCTGTTGATAGGTAGGCATATGTGTAAAGATTTTGTTTTATGCATATTCCTTAAGCGATTGTTTAATTTTTTATTCTGTGTTTGATCAGTGCCTGACATTACTATTTATATTTTAGTAATTTGTTTGTTATTAATTGCTTTCATTGTTATTCACTCATACACACAAATATTTGGAGTACAAGTTATGGTAAATGTGACCTCGTTTACTGGGGTTACTTAATTTCACCCTTAATAATAAATTGGAAGTTGGATTTATTCTGCCATCGTGGTGCCGAGGATAGTCTTTGGCTCAATTGTCTGGTATGACAGGGCACAGAAGGAAACAAGTAGTAGAGTGCTGGACCGCGTGCAGGAGCTGTTCCTTAGAGGCATAACAACCACAAGGAGGGGCACACCATGTGCTGCCATAAAGGTTATGCTGGGTTTTCTATCCTTTAGTGTACAAATTAGGATGGAGGCAATGAAAACTGCATACTGGCTAATTGTAACTGGTTTTGGAAGACAAATAGCAAACGATATAAACAGCTATTTGGTGATGCCCTGAAGGAGCTTTGGATAGAACCTCAGGATGAGAAACTGCATCTTTTAAGTGGGAAAAAAGGAATTACAAAATCCATATTTCTGAAAGATAGGCATGTTCAATGTATAGACCCAAACATGGTGAAATCTGGTTCACTGATGGGTCCAAGATGAAGGAAGGAGTGGGAATCGGCTTTAGTGGATCGAGACATCAAGACAGATTCTGTCTTCGGCCGGAGGATTACATCCCTGTTTTCCAGGCAGAGGTGCTCATGATCAAACTATGTGTCGAGGAAATAATAGAGTCTGGCAAGAGGGGCAAAGCCATCTGGATTTGCTCAGATAGTCAGGCAGCTCTGAAGGTTTTGAGTAGGGCTAGTGCCAACTCTAAGCTGGTGGCTAGGACTATAGCTTCTCTGGCAGAATTGGGTAAGTATAATTCGCTCAACTTAACCTGGATTCCAGGACATTCTGGCTTAATAGGAAATGAAAGAGCAGATGCATTAGCATATCAAGGGTGTATAACTCAAGGACCGTTGCTGAGGGGAGTGGGCATGCCGCCTCAGGAGGGGTGCAAGATGATCATATCACATATAGCAGGTTGTGCAGGAAAGAATGAAATTTGACTTTGGGGCACAACAAAGAACTACTCTCCTCAAGTAGATCTCAATTCAGAGCTACTGTAGAGCTGGTCACAGGTCATGGAAATCTGAGGGGATTCCAATACAACATTGGAATATCTAAGTCCCCTGTGTGAAAGAGTTGGGACAAGGACCAAGAGAAAAGCCCAATTGACGTGCTCTGTGAATTGCCTGTATTGGGAGCTGCAAGAAGAAAATGCTCTACCCTAAAAAGGTCCCTCCAAGTTTCTAAAAAAAAAACTTTGTAAGAAGTAAAATGTAATACAAAATCTCGATATACTTTTTTTAAAGCACTTTTTACTAATACATTGTTATGAAATTTTGTTTGTGCAATACAATATACTTTAAAAAATATATTTTATTACAAGTTTGAAAAAATAATTTATGCATTTTCCTAAAACGTTTTGCATTTGAATAAAATTATTTCTACTTGAGTTATAAGCTATAAATATTTTTATTTCAAAAATGAAACAAAGGTATTATAAACAGTAGATCCTTGCTATTCGTAGGTTCAGTATTCGCGGTTTTGCTTATTTGCGGTTGGTAAACTTGCAGGATAATCCGCTAATATGTATCCAGTAAATAAATGTAATAATAAAAATAATATAACCCACTAAAAAAAAAAAAACAGTCTAGTTACATTGCAGGTTGTAGGATAATGTATTCTCTTCATATTTATTTTGTACAGTACTGTAGCTATTTATCACAACGAAATTTGATTATTCTCCAAACATCGGCTTTAATTACTCTACTACTCAAAAAACAGGCATTCCTTATTTATAATAAGTGATGTTATCGTCACTGACAAACAACGATGAGTCGATCCGGCGCTCGCATCCAACTCCATGCGAAAGTTTAGCATCACTTCTGTTTACTTACTGTTAATTTAATAATTTTAGGAATCCAAACATTGATAATCGTATCTGAAGGCCATAACTAACTCTGATTTTTTTTTCCCATCAGTTATTAAACAGGTGTTACGTTCGGTTGTCGTGTCTGCTAGTTTTGAAAACATCGTGTCTACTTATAAAAGTGTTTAGTTCAGATTGAAGGAAAATGTAAATAAACAATAAAAATATGTAGTCTATCTAATAATTTAGTACACAAATATACTTTATTGTATTAAGTGTACAGTATAGCTGTAATTGATGTTGAAATTTTGTATGTGGAACCCTCCACTTTCAATATACAGTTGGTTTCAGTATTTGCGGTAAGTTCAGGAAACGTAACTCCCGCAAATAACGGGAGATCACTTCTTTTATATGTAAGTTTTGTTTTTTTTTCCAGATTGAACCTAGTGTACCTGATTTTATGTTTACATGGCATTGGTATCTTAATATCATGGAACATGTTCATCACTGCCAAATCAGTATGTATGTTTTGAGTGGCATCTTTTTGATTTTAATAATATATATAATTTAATTATAACATATTTATGTAATTTGCTTTAAAAAAATTATAGGATGTACTAAATACGTAATGAAAACAGTTAGCTATAATATCTCTTAATAAGGGCTTGACTTGCTTGATTAGTAGGCACCATTTGTTCCTAGGATTTGCTATTACTACCCAAGCTCTTGAGCCTAGGATTTGCTATTACTACCCAAGCTCTTGAGCCTAGGATTTGCTATTATTACCCAAGCTCTTAAGCACTGTATTATATTTTCAAATCCCAAAATTTTAAAATATTTTAGAACACAAATTTTAAAAATATCGTAAATAGGATTTCAGTCATTTAATTATTCAATTCATTTATTTATTTGATTAAAATTCAATATTTTAAACTAAAAATTTGTGTTTGAGATTTTTCATCAATTTAAGAAAAGGAAATATTCAGAATTTTAATTTGTAATACATGACTTGACAGGTTTTAAATGTTGAAAAGAAAGGGTTAAAATAATTAACACTTGTATGTAACTAAAACAAGGTATTTTCTTTGTTGAGTGCAAAAACATAGTTTTGGAGACATGTTGCCATATTTTATTTACTGTCAGATTAAAGTAACTTTTTTGTAGGCTGATATGTCCTTAAAAAACAGGGGCAATAAAGGTGACAAGGTTTTGTAACTGTTGGAGAAAGAATGTAGGTGATGTGACTTAAAATGGTAAAGGTATTAGATTCCTACAAGCTTAAAATAGAAATTATTAAACCTGTATATAAGCGTTCAAAATGGAAATCAAAGATCAATGCGCGTAAGATAAATAGTATAAAAAAAAACTAACTTTTGTTCCTACTTGGCAATGATCTTTGCAAGTGATTTGTTCCTGTTGAAATGTAGCGGTAGATTCAAGGGAGAGGGGATATTGCACATTTGATGCGATAGCAAGTTACTTATAAAATACAGAAGTAATGTTTAGTCAAGTTTTTGTACAATTTTATTTTAATATGAGTGCCCAAAGTAATCTTTCTTATTTCTGTATTAATTAATTAATTTCATCTCTAAAGCAGTATTCAGGCCGATCAAAACAGGAATATGGCAGGATGAACAAGCAAAAATTATCAACTTTACATAAAATTTTCAGATAAGTGATACAATTATTCGTTACAATCTTCTTTCTTCAAATACCTCTTCTTTCTTTATGTAATTAGCAGTAAAATCTTTAATGTTTTGTGTAACTTTTAAAGTGTTTTAAATGAGTGATTAAGCCATGTGATGTTAAAATTCTATGTTTCAAATAGCAATTCATAGTATGTCTAATGCCTAAAATTATTGAAACAATCTTGGGAGAGGACTTTTCATGTCTACACCACAATTTAATTAATTGCCTAATTGTTCTAATTTGTTAACTTCCTAGCCAAAGAGATAAAACATTTTAACATGAGTGTAATTAGATGATAATGTTCATTTGTTTAATTTTTCTTTATTCTGCAATTCATAACTAATTAAATTCTTGATTTGTATTATTTCATAATACATACTAGTCTTTCTTTGAAACTTACCTCTTATTAGTTCAATGAGAATGCACATAACTTTTGCAGGTTATTATAAATTATGTAACATTTAATTGCAATATTCAACATCTATTATAAATAGTGTTACATAAATAGCACAACTCTGCTATTTAAATTGAATTAGTAAGATTAGTATAGTTAGTAAAATTTGTACTTATTACAATTTGAAATTACTTGGCGACCAGACATTCCATTACATTAATAGAATGTCTGTTCGCAAGTAATTTCAAATCCTAATAAGTGATTAACAACCAACTCGTCATGAACAATGACAAAATTTAAAATTTGTAATTGGAAATATCATAATTTTGTGGCATGTCTGAGCATAAAGAAAGGAGCGGTACTATATCAGTCGGTACGGCACATGAAATGCGTTGTTTTCAGTATATGCAGTCCTTTACTTTTACGGTGAAATATAAATGCACTTAATTTTAATGTGTAAGATTATTTTAATTATTCAAGTAATAAACAGGTTTGTTTTGGGAATGCTGGCCGATATTTTTTTTGAATAAAATAATGCGTTTAAAAGTAGATAAGATGGTATCAAATTGTGAAGTGTTGTTTGATTTTAGATTGTACAACAAATTAACCTACACTTTAGGAAAGTATTTGGAACTATTCATAACCACAGATGGATTAAAATTAGAGAAATTATTAAACCTTATCAGAGTTCTAAATAAACTAAAAATAGAAGCAAAAGTTTCACATAAATTAATTCTAATATAACTTAGTATGACATTTGCTAGAGGTTGATTATTAGATAATTATTAATGGCCATAGAAAACAATGTAATGTGAAAAGCTTTTCACCAAGATCTCATACAAATTTTTATACCAATAAATTTGAGGGGAAAATTTTAAAAGAATTTAGTTAAAAGACCGCAAGGTACCTGTCAACCTTTACCCGTTTACATTAAATCATTAAAAGAAAATAGTCAGCTGTTTTTGTGTGAATACTCAGAAAGTGAGTTGGTAGAAATAATTAAACTGGGAATTAATCCTGATACCAAAAATAAATTAATATTTGTTAATAATTCAACATGTGTTAAACGACTTCATTGGCATGTCCATAAAAATGCCAAATGTACCTTACAATGATCATGTACATTGTACGTAAAAAAAATACGAAACATCAGGTTAGGGCATTCCAAAATCCAAATACATATAGGCATTTCAATAATAATGAAAAACAAAATAAATATAAAAATTATTTTAATCTGCGGACAAAATGTTTTAAATATGGAAGGTTAGGCACACAAAGCAAATGTATGCAGAACTAATTCATAAAACTAATAAAGAGGGAGGTCTTTAATAGGGATACTTCCCAAATCAACAAACGAGCAACATTTTATAATAATGAAAAAAAATTTCTTCTTTATTCATTCTAAAAACATTCTTTGAAACTACCTCTTATTAAGTCAATGAGAATGCAAAAACTTTTGCAGGTTAATTATAAACTATGTAACATTTAACTGCAATATTCAACATCTATTATTGTGTTACAACACACATACACAGAAACTTCAATATTATATACAATTTTGTACATATTTATACTAATATATTCAGTTAATTAAGGTTTTGCACTGATGAGAACCTTTGTGTGTTGGGAGTACTGAAAAAACCAGAGCTTGACAAACTCAGTTCCAAGATGCTGCTGCGAGCTGCTGAAGACGTGAGGGTGGTTACTAGTCCACCTGCAGTGTACATGTGTCAGAGCCAGACCACAGTATTACGAATTCTCCATTGATGCTTTTATAGTTGAAGACTAAGGAGAAAACTGTAGACCTCAGAGTACTGGGGGTTAGAAATGATGGAAAGTAATTCATGGTTCTACCTAGACGACTTTTGTATATATGTGGTTAAAGTTAACAACTGCGGAAAGGTCCCTTCAATTAATAATCAACAGATTACAAAAATGGTTTAATTTTAAAGGTTTCAAGTATTAGCTACAAAGCCCAGCGTATAGCGCTTAGTTAGTCATTTATGGTATGGGGCTTTAAACCACGGTTGATGTTAGATTTTTGGGTTTTTCATCTGAAAAACTTTTATGGATCCCACATGTATTAGTAGAATCGTTACGATGTATGTCAATGTCCGACTGTTCCCCTCGATTTAAAAGCATTGCACAATCTTAATCTACAACTACCACCTATATTCAAACCAACATTGTACTACATTCCTCCATGGAAAATAAAAATACCAAATTTTGATTTCTCAAAGTTTAAATATCTAAAACATAATCCTCCTGGTGTTTTTTTTTATCATGAACCTACCAAGACTATCTCATTATTTTGACACGTTGTTTGAAATGACAATCGGATAGGATACATCTACATCTTTGTATTGCCCTCTGCATTTAATGCGTTTAAGCAGAGTTGTTTGCCAAGCTTTAACAACTATTCTATCTGCAACATTCAATATCTTGTGTATTCTGATCCCAGAAGTGCTCTCCAGGCAATTCAGGAATTGCACTCTAAGAACCTTTTAGTTGGAGACATTCTGTGCTCATTACAGAAGCTCCAGTTACGGGGAGCTGGGATACCATTCTGCTGGATGCCTGGTCACCGCAGATTACTCATAATCAAAAGCAAATGAGGAGGCAAAATTGGCAACAAGTATGATGCAATCAACACAACGTGTCATGGCATCCGACTTTGTGAGTAAGCAAAGCATTAACTATTCCTCTCCTGGGATGAAGAATGGAAATCTGTAAATGAAAATAAGCTGAAGGAAATCAAGAAGTGTCGAATGGAGATCTTCAATTTGATTAAATCATAGAAAAGATGTGATGGCTACATATTTTCGCATCGGCCACTCTTTTTTAACATATGGATGGTTGATTCAACACGAGGATCCACCATTATGTCAGTTAGTTGAGTTATCATCACAGTCAACCATAATCTCATTGAACATGATTAATGGACTAAGATTCATCAACGTTACGATCTTCAAGGGAATTTAAGAGTATTAAGGGACGATGCCACAGTTATGGCCATGTCATCACCTTCCTACGTCACTTACTTTATTCAGTACATTTTAGTATTCTTTTGTTAAGTTTAGTTTTAGTTAGTTAATTATAATTTTTGGATTTTAATGTTAGCATTTATCTCTTACTTTAAGTAATTTAGGTCGTGTTGAGTTCTAAATTTGTAGTAGTAGTTAAATTTGAAAGGTATTAATATTTGGTTCATTAAAATTTGTGGCAGCAATAGAAACCTCATTGGTTAAAAAAAATAATAAATAAATAATAATAATATATACAGATTTGTCTATAGTTGCACTTATTTTGCCCATCTGAAGATGACTGTTTAAAGATGATTTTAAAACATTAAACCTTCAACTCAAATTAAATGCCATTCCTAAACTTTATAAGGAATGTATTGCACTACAGTACTTATTTAAACATACCATCCTATCTCATAGGTAAATTCCTAGACAAAGCTGTCTGAGTTGCACATACTTTTTGCTCATCTGAAGATGAATGTTTAAAGATGATTTTAAAACATTAAACCTTCAACTCAAATTAAATGCCATGCCTAAACTTTATAAGGAATGTATTGCACTACAGTACTTATTTAAACATACCATCCTATCTCGTAGGTAAATTCCTAGTCAAAGCTATCTGAAACTACATGAATCAAAATCTATATCAATAAGAATGGCTTAAATTTACTTAGAAAAATTAAAGATTCCCAAATAACTGTACATTTGTTTCCTTTGACCATGCAATAACATTCTTATTCAAGAAACCATCAAGAGCCTCCAAAAAAATGCTCCAACGCTCTACTCACACGTTATTGAAATCGTCAATTTAACTAAATTAATCAATTCAACAAATTATTCTATATACAGGTGCAAATTCTACACCCAGAATGTGGACTTTCACATTGATAGCATCTAAGCAGAAATATTCGTCCACCATATTGAGAAAAACCACATTTAAAAAAATAACAAGCACCTAAACATCATATCCTGGAACTCTTGTTAACTCATCTTCACTTCTGTTAGCAATATTTGTATAGATTTAAGTAGAATTATCTGCCTTTCCCAAGATCACAATATTTTACTGCATATATAGCTTACTATACCTATTAAGAGAGAACAAATAAAAACATACACAAAACTCACAAATTAAATTGTGTATGTTTTTATTTGTTTTAACATGACCTCACAAACTAAACTCAAAGAATAGTTGTACTATTAAGAGAGGTTTGATCCATCAAACATGACTTTATTAAAAACACTTACCTTCCTGCTCTTTACTTTCAAAACAACCAAAAAAACCTCCACTATGCTCTAACAAACACTTAATTACAACACTGTTTTCACACCATCACACATTTTATCTACATTTATGGAAATTTGACTGATCGGGGCTATAGAGCATTTGGAGAGATGGTTGACTTATAATTAACTTATGTGTAAAACCAAATCTCAAAATTAGTTTTAGGTAAGAGGCATTGTCTGGTTTACCTGTAAAATCTAAATCTAATGATACTGATAATAACCTGTTACTGGCAATAAAATATACTTCTGTAGTCCTTTGCTTCTTTCTGAAGGCATGCCTCCCTTCACGAAGTAATACAAACAACTTATTTCCGTAACAATTTTACTAGAATTATAAAATATTTATTATAACAATATGTGTAACAGTACAGACCCCACATTTCTAACCTTTTTCTTCTTTGTTTTTAAAGTATTTTGTGGAGTACAAATTGAGTAAGAACTATACTGGCGTTGAGTCAGACTACGTGACAAACTTCATGCCTTATATAGAGATTGCCTCACAAATCCCCAATTTACTATTCAACTGGCTCAATATCTTTGTTCATTTAGGGTAAGTTTAAAACAATTAATAGTTAAAAAAACTGGTAATTATGAATTACAAAAATGGACACGTTGGAGAATAACCACAGTGTGTTGTAAATATACATTCTAAAGGGAAAATTTAGAATTAATTTTATTATAAAAAAACTATTTAAAAGAATTTTAAATTAATATGATAATCAGTTGCCAATGATCAGTGTGTACCCATTCTAAACATTTCCAAAGTGCATATTGTCTATAAGTCCTTGTCATATGATAAATACTATTAAAAAGTGCTGTTGTAGTTTACAATAAATATGCTGATGTCAGGAGAATATTGTTTGGACATAACCGTCCAACGGTCCACTAATAACCAAAATAAAGGGTCTAACTAAACATTAAATGGTATCTAAATTAAGTTATATTATGCGTTTTTATTATTCTAAATATTCAGTTTAGTTGTTTTTCACATTTTCAAGTGTCAGATCATACACCTCATACAAGTTTGTAAGACAGATTCCAACCTAATTACTCAAATAACCTTTGTAATATAATGGCTTTAGAGATCATTGTGCAATATGCAAGTTGTTATTGCCTGATTTTGTATGTTTTAAGGCGAAAAGCACATATAAGCAATCATCGCCTGATATAAATTCTTCGCCCTCCATGGGAATAGCACTAGTGTCCCTTGGTGACAACTACACCAACTGGATCGCCTGAACTTGAAGCACCTTAACGAATGAGTAAGCCTGTCAAATTTTTGATTAAGATAATCTAAACGAAAACCTAATCTTTTTAGAACGATGTTTACAAATCATAATTATAATTCTGCTTATAAGATAATAGCATATATACACATAAATAAATCCCCAATTGTTTATATAAAACTTAATATATTGTTTTTTAAATACTAGTTCTACAAATGAATTTGAAATAATTCTTGACCATTTTAATGAAATAAGAATACAAGATGTAATATAAAAATATTGAAATATATAATACGATATTACGCAAGATGTTAAAATTGAACAAATATTAAACTATCAAACTGCTATAAAAGAATTAAAGAAACCGGATTATTAAACTACTATATTAAAATAAATAAACAGAAATTGCAACTGTTCATCATTAAATGTATCAAAAATTTATATTTTTTGTTGGATGTTGAAAAAGGGAGATTAAAACTTTGGGTTACTCTTGCATTATTTGGTAATTGGAAATTTCCTCCTCCAGGCAAAAGCACTTGTAATTTGCATACATGGTACAAAACTTTGGCGTTTTGGGTCCCTGGGTGTAAACTACACAGCAAGGTGCACTTGTGGGTGTGATATCATTGTTCTGAGACATCATTTTAATAAACTGAAAATAGTACGATTAAGAACAACTGGAATGAATTGACGCAAATATTTACATGTTTGTATTGTGCACAAAAATAAAGTGGAAGCTCGTTTTTTCAGAGTTGACTCGATTATAAAATTGAGACATTTAAGACTCAGAAAATAATTTTAAAGCAATCTTGTCAGTGAAACTCCATCACTCTGTATAACTATGCCTGAACGATCTGGAATATCTAACCATCAGTTGTGTTAAACTGTTTCCTTATGTTAATTTATTTGTGTGTGATGTTTATAAATAAAATTCTAAAGCTCTATCATGTTTTTATGTTTGCTACCAAGTTTGGTGTATATTACTTCTTTCTTAGATTTCTACTAAATTTAAATTTAAAAAATAAGTATAATTTTGGTTAAGCGAGAATTATAATGCTAGTATATAAATAGTAAACAATTTATGCTATTTTTCCAGATTTATAAAATAATGTATATAGTAACGTATTTATACCAATCTAATACATCACCAATATTACAAAAATATCAAAACCTGGTGCTTGTGCCCTAAAATTGAAAATTATGTAAACAACAGAGAAAAAAGTGTAGCATAATAATGTACTAAATTATTTTATATTTATAAATTATCTGGTTAGGATAGATTTGCTTGTACAGGGTGTCTAGTGACAGGGAAAACCGGGAAAACCTGGAAAAGTCAGGGAATTTTAAGATTCTGGAAAATTCAGGGAAAAGTCAGGGAAAATTTTAAAAAATCGGGAAAATATTTATTTTGATTAGAAACAAAACTAGTGGCCATTGCTCTCGAATATTTGGTATTGTAAGCCAGCGGTTTAGGGGCAGGGCAGTCAGGAAATAACACTTCTTTATTTAGATGCCCATTATTTATTTGATAAGCTCGTTGCTATGACCTCAGGACTTATGTCAATAAATATTAAACGTGTCGAGTTGGTACAGCTAGGAAGTTTTAGCCTGGACCATGGCCTTGGGGTGCGCAGTGGTTCTGTTATCATATGGACAGGTGGGGATAACAGATAACTCAGTCTGTTTCTGACCACACAGAACGCTGTGTAAACATTCGTAGCCAGCTATTTGTCTAGACTCGTGATAGTATTTGTTTTATTTGACGGTGATTATTTTTACACTGTTTATTTCAACATGGAAGGTTCCGGTTTTCATTGCCGTAGCGGGCAATCACGTCATGCAGATGTCGTCATTACTCCCTCCTTCCTTAGGATAAATATAAACTGAAAGATGAAGTGACAGAAGCAGAGATTATATGGTGCGTGAATTTAGTAATGCAACACTTCTTTACGCAATGCAGAAGGTAGTGTGTGCCTCTTTCCAAGGATGTTCCCTGATAGCACCATTGCACAGAACATAAGATTGCGGAAAGATAAAATTTCCTATAGTGTTGTATTCGGTTTATCAAATTATTTTAAATTCAAATTCTAACTATGTAATTGGCTTTGATGAAAGTTTAAACAAAATATCACAAAGAGCCCAAATGGATTTGAGTGTTAGGTATTGGGATGCAGAGACGGATGAAATGAAAGCTCGATATTTTGGTTCTGTGTTCCTTACAGACACAAAAGCAAAAGAGTTACTCAATTAGTTCTTAAAAGGTGTTCAAAGTCTGGATTTATCCAAGATCCTTCAGATATCAATGGATGGGCCCAATGTAAACTGGGCTTTCTATAGACAGAAAATGACCGAGAAAGATAGAAGAGCAGCTGAGAAGAGGAAAAATAATATTCAGTTGAAGGAACTGGAAGCTAAAAAAGCAAAAGTGATGTCAGTTGCTACAAAAGAAATAGAACTTATATCTGAAGAGATTGAAAAACTAAAGCAAAAAAGCTAAGACAAGACAGTTGTATAAATTTGTTTATATTCTAAGTGTTATAAATATAGTGTAAATACAATTTAGAAAAGTCAGGGAAAACTCAGGGAATTTCTTCAAGCTATTTTACTAGACACCCTGGAAAACTCAGGGAATTTCTTCAAGCTATTTTACTAGACACCCTGTTGTAAAAAAAAAGTTTCATAATGTATGCTATTATGTTATAAAGGAGTTGAATATTACAGCACACAAGATGGAGGCTATCTTTCTCTTCATGCATAAACAGGTTAGCGCATGTTAATAAACGGTAATATGCTTTTATATCCAAATCTATCATAGCTCTTTTTTTTTAACTTGGGAGCGGGTTTAAACTGCCCGAAGCACCACTACCTTAAGGTATACTGTACTTACCTCCCTGATCTAGTCAAATAGCCCCTTCCCTCTTATCAGGTTTAGGTGTTTCCTGACTAGTGTTTTACCTTCAGCATCCACCAGAGCTGTACTATCACCAAAGAGGTTGAAGCGCCTCTTGGCAAGTGCTTAACATCTATAAATGATGTGTGTGGCAGTCTCCAGTTCTTGCCCGCATAATCTGCACACTGGTTGATCTTTGTAGATACCCATTTTATGCAAATGTTTCCTTAGTCCACAGTGTCCCATGAGTAGACCTGTGGCTATCCTCAATTCCTGCCTAGACCGATAGATGAGACTCTTCTGCAGCCCCAAGGAAGGTTTCCTAAGGGTTAGCTTACTGTGTCTCATCCCTTCAGCCCTGATCCAGTGCTCACAGTGTCTTTCAGCCATCCACCTTCGCACTGCAATCTTGACCTTGGATTTGGAAATACCTACCGCCGGCTCCGGTCCAATCAGGGGAGTCGAAGACCCCTCTCTGGCCAGCGCATCTGCGGCTTCATTTCCAAATATTCCCCTATGCCCTGGCACCCAACCAATTTTGATTTGATCTCTGGCCAGCGCATCTGCGGCTTCATTTCCAAATATTCCTCTATGCCCTGGCACCCAACCAATCTTGATTTGATTGTACCTTGCCAAGGCTTCTAGGATATTTAGACACTCCCTGACTATGGCTGAGGTGACCACATGTCCGTTTAGTGCCTTAATTGCTGCCTGACTGTCAGAGAAAATAGCAATCCGGGTCCCGTGTATTCCCCTTCTCGCTATCTCCCAGACAGGCATTTATAGCATATATTTCGGCCTGAAAGACAGAGGTATGCCTCCCCAAGGAAAAAACTAGTTTTACTCTTGGGTTTTTACAATACACCCCCGCTCCAGTGCCGAAGTCCATCTTGGAGCCATCTGTGTACCAGATCTGAGCTCCCGATGTTACTGACCCTGACCATTTCATCATAGTTTGGTGGGCCTGGTCAGGTGCAAACGTTCGAGTAATGTGGTCACTGCCCATTTCCAAGACGAGTTCTTTGACCACGCACTCGATACTCATATGTCCCGAAACATCTGGGAGATTAGCCCAGTTGTTCGAGTCACGCAATCTCCATGCTGCCAGCCTCGCCTCTCCCCTAAGGACAAGCTCAAGGGGGGGGGGAGGTTAAGCATTACTTCCATTGCTGCACCAGGTGTAGTTGACATCGCTCCCAGTGTGCACAGACAGGCCAATCTCTGGATAGAGCTCAGTTGAGCTCTTGTCTGTGCCTGGTTGGCCTTTGTCCACCACACCAGAGCTAATCATAGGTCTTATCACCCTCAGATACATCCAGTGCATCATTGATGGCTTCAGTGCCCTTTTGGCCCTGTTAACTGTCCTCTCAAGATGTGGGTTCCAGGTGAGTTTCCTGTCCAGAGTAACTCCCAGGTACTTCACCTCCCCCACAAACTCAAGGTATTCACCAAAGAAGCGAGGTATCCTGGTCGTCAGATCTTTTTGCTGTCTGGTAAAGTTAATAAGAGCAGTCTTTTTCGGATTTACCCTAAGGTTCTCCTTATTACACCACTCTTCAATCAGTCGTAGAGGATTTCTGATTACCTCAAGGACTGTATCAGGGAATCTGCCCAGGGTCAGAACAACTATGTCGTCCTCATATCCCAGACTGAAGTACCCCTGTTCATTCAGGATTTCAATAAGGTTGTCAACCACTAGGCACCACAACAGAGGAGAGAGAACCCCGCCCCCCCCTTGTGCACAGCCCAGACTTGTCTCCGCCCTTCTGACCTCCCCTGCTACCTCTACAGAAATGCTTCTGTTTGTTAACATGGAACTTATCCAGCCACAAGTGGTCGCATCCACTCCATGACGTCTTGCACCATTTACCATCGTCTCCACTGAGGGATTATTGAAAGCCCCTTCAATGTCGAGGAAGGCACCAATGGCACAACCTTTCTTAGAGATCATTTGCTCTATCCTACCAACCACTTGATGGAGAGCTCCCTCGCAGGATTTCCCCAGTTGATAAGCATACTGGTTCCAATGCAGTGGTTTTATGGCCAAAGCACCCCCCCCCCTAATATGCCTATCAACCAGTTTTTCAAGTCCCTTAAGAACAAAGGACATGAAAGTAATAGGTCTGTATCCTTTCCCTTCCAATTGGTTACCGGTGGGCTTAGGTATAAAGACCACCTTACTAGATTTCCAGGCTGCCGGCACATGCCCTAGAGCAATGCTTAACCTGTATAATTTAGTAAGTACCAGCACCAGCATATCCATTCCCTGCTGCAGCAGCACAGGATAGATCCCATCTGGACCTGAAGATTTGTAGGGTTTAAATGTGCCTATAGCCCATCTTACCCTTTGTGGAGTTACTATCCTCCTTGCCACTTCCCAGTCCTCCCTCTTACCACGTCTTGTGGAGAGTTTGGCAACTGGTTCAGTGTCTGCTCCCCCAAGTTTCCTCAGAGTACTGCAAGGGAAATGTGTTCTGATTAATTCTTCCACAGTTTCCCCTGCAGTTTTTGTTATAATTCCCAATAGGGTTCTTAGCATCCCCACCGGGTTAACTGGGTCCTTAGAGAGCACTTTATGCAGTCATGCCCCTTCCCGAGTTTTGTCAATCTTTTGACAAAATTCCTTCCAGGACTTCCTGCGTGCTTCTCTAATTGCCCTGTTGTATTCAGTTAGTGTTTTCCTATACTGGTCCCACTCCCCGTTCTTTTTTGCTCTATTAAAGAGTCTCCTGGTGGTCTTCCGAAGTTTGGCTAGCTTCTTATTCCACCATAACGGATCCCCTACTTTTCTCCCCTCACTGAGAGGACAGTTATTAGTAAAGGATTCTACTATAGCCTCGCCAACCAATGTGGCAGAGTCTTCTAGCTCTCTCCTCCCACCATACTCCAATCCAGCCTCCTCAATCCGAACACCCAGGTCCCTCCTGTAGGAGTCCCAGTCTGTTCTTCTTGGATTCCTGGTTGGCCGAAGCATGGCTGGATTGAGGGAGATATCATACCTAATATGTCTGTGGTCAGAAGAAGATGGTTCATCCGACACATGCCAATTTAGTACATAACTAGCCATCTGGTTCGATGCCACCGTAATGTCCAGGACCTCCCGTCTGGCCCTAGTAACAAACGTCGGCTCTTCCCCCTGATTTAAGACTAGTAAATTCTTAGAGCTAAGATAAGCTAAAAGTTCCTCACCTCTAGTGTTGGTACCTGTACTTCCCCATGAAGTGTGATGGGAGTTAGCATTCATCCCCACCAACAGCTCCTCATCCACAGCCCCGCAGTGCTCGACCAGCCTCCTCAGCTCTTGTGTTGGTAGAGCCCCCGCATAGTCAAAGGGAAGATATGCCGTGGCCAGGTTCGTCCTCCTCATCCTCCCCTCCGCCCGCAGCTCCACCATCACTGCTATCAAGTCCCTGCAGCAGAAGTCCGTTAGTACAAAAGCACTCAACCCCCTCCTGACCAGGATACACGTCCTGGGAACACCGGAGTCCTTATCGTACAACAACGTACCTCCAGATGTCGCCAGCCCGCATATTCGTACTCCAGAAATCCATGGCTCCTGGATGAGCACCAAGTCCACCTCTCCCCTGTCCAGCATCCTACACACGACAGCACTAGCCGCCCTGCTGTGCTGTAGGTTCACTTGGAGGAACTTTATCATCGTTCTGCTTACTTAGCAGTTGCCTGGGTCCACGAAGCAGCCCCAGGACTAGAGAGCACCTTGAACATGGCCTGTCTCAGCCCCACATTCACCCTCAGGTTGTTGTTCTGCAGTGCCCTGAGGGAGCCCTCTCCTATATACAGGATAAGGGTAAGACCTGCATCCTCCATTTTCCTAACAATCACCTTCCAAGTATCCTGAACTATCCCAGGGTTCTGGGTTTTGACCACCTTCAGGATCTCTTCCGGCTCCTTGTCACTGTAGGGTTTGGGCACCCACATTGAAACTTTTGCAATGCAAATGATCTCCTTAGGTGGTCCTGCCCTCAACTTTACCCCCTCACTCAGGGTGAAGCTTGGCAGGACCCGAAGGACCCACTCCAGGCTCTCCCGTGAGGAGTATACAACGTTTAGAGCCCCCTCTCTAAGTATGCTATCCTGAACCCTCTATCCCCACTCTCCGTCTCAGCGAACAGCAGTTCTGAGAAGAACAGCTCCTCCAGCTCCAACGCCATCTCTTCCGAGAGTTGTCTCTCTGGGTAACTGACTGGGACAATGGCTAGCTTTTGCCAAAGGGTATCGCCGTATGTGCCCGAAGACCCTGCAGCATCCCCCCCCCCTTGTCCCAGCTTCTTTCTTCTTTCCTCCCTCCACTGGAGAGGGATTGGACGTCGAACTCCTAGGCCTTTTGGGCGTGCTGGTATTTGGTGCTCTTGGTTGATTGCTTCCCTGTTGCACCTCCCTCCTCACAACATCCAAGTCCTGGACTTTGACAAGCTCGGCTCGGTTTTGGCCTCCCCTTCATTTTGTATTCAGGGTTATTGGCCCTCCCGCTGCTCTCGTCTAATCTCTTCGGAGCCGCTTTTTGGCCGCTCCACTCATACGCTTTCTCCGTAAAGACAGCGTGCTCAACTCTACAGCCATTTCACTGGTTTCTGCAGTATGCAGCTTGGTAGCCGCCCCACACCCCCAGTGGTGGTTGCCGTTGACACATCTGCTACAGACTCACGGTTTGCCGTCTCATTGGCTCCCGCTGTCGGTGCAGTCTCAAAATCAATTTTTCTACTACTTTGGTCCATTAACTTCCCACGAGTATGGGGGAAATAACGGTCAACCAGAGCAGAGCCCCCACTGCCCTGGCAAGACAACATACAATGAGGTTTTGTTCCTCATGGGGATCATGTGCGACTGCATTTTATACCCTGCAGCCATTCATCCATCGTGCCGATGCCTTCCACCTTGAGGATTGGCTATTCAGTCGCTGACCTTGAAGCCTACCCCAAGTTCAGGACATTATTAACTGTTTCTCTTGGAGCGAACCGCCTGCTTTACTCTCTTTTGTTACAACTGTGTCGTTAGGGTAGTTTCCTGCCCATACTTCACTGCCGCATAAGTGTGTAAAAAGTTGAGCCAAAATAGAATGAAAATATATAGTATAGAGTATATAAAACAGCATTATATTTTATGCCAAATCCGTCCCATATTGAATAATTCAATTTTAAAAGTATTTTAGCCTTATAACACTATACATTTAAACATTGTTTAGGGCAAGTCATTGTTACCTTTTAAAACTAAAAAGTAGTATAAATTTTGTATGAAACTCATTTAATTTACTTTCATTATCATAATAATTTTATAGCTGTTTCCTTTTTTTATTTCCAAATTTAGGAAATTACATTTTTTTGCAAAATTTGTCATATATAATGACCAATGTGTTTGAAAATAGGGAAGAGCTTATGAAAATTTTATTATTTTTTTTAGGTATATTTTTAGTATTTTATTTAGGCTCTCTATAAAAATCAATAATTAATTGTATTTAAAAATTGAAATACAGTATTAAAATATTTTATTTCAATTTTTGAGTAAAATTATTCTACCGTATTATTATTTTAGGGGAAATTTAACAACAAGAATTGTATGGAGCATTTTAGTAGAAGTTTTGGCCTTTGTGGTGACTGTGGTCTTAGCAATGATTGACACTTCTAGTTGGCCAGAAATATTTTTTTGGGTTACTATTGCTTCTCTGATAGTAATTAACAGTAAGTAATATTTTTTTAAATTTCTTGTCTTTGATTTTTTATTGTATTTTATGTTACATATATTTTTTGCTAAAACGAGTTGGAGTTTTACCTTTTGTCTTTAATTTTAAATTGAAAATGTTTGGATACATTTGTGGAAATTGTTGAGAATATGTTACTGAATTTAAACAAGTCATCTGAAATGAATTCTTTTAAAGTCTTTATCTTTTACTTCTGCTTTGGTAATTTCTCTTTAATTTTTTATATTTTAAAAACTACTTAACAAAAATTCTTTTAAATAACCTATGACTTTAAAATCATAATGGTGATCAGCTTTTGTCAAAACAATATGGAATGGTTTCACGATTGAATTTTCTTGAATGTGGAAAGACATATGGTTGTAACTGGTTTTACAATAGTTGTACTCATTTCATATGAAGGCATTTTTAAGCAAATAAGGAAGATTTTTACAAAATTCTTTAAAAAGTGTTAAAACCAACTATTTTATATTTTGAAATATAACCTAGACGTCAGTCAGTTGTAGGTAATACAATTTTATTCCACAATAACTTTTGAAATCTATTTTTATATTTGTATTATATATTAACAAAGTTACAATTGCATAAATATAATACATTTAATTATAGTAACCTTATATTGTCATATTTGACTAAAATATAGTCTTTAAACTAAGACATTCCTTTATAATAATTGAACTAATTAAATACTGTATTCAAATTTTCAGTTTAAGACTACATTTTCTGAAGCAAAACTGGTTATTTCTATTTTAGGTTTAACAGGAAAAGGATTTTGTCTATGTATGTTCTACACTTTAATTTTGTTTTACCTTTATATTACTTTACTTTATCCAATGCCATATCTAGGCATTTCTGCCAACCTCCTCCTAGCCTCCCAGTACAGACAATGCTGACTTCGGTCTTCCACATCTTGCAATGCTGTACAATTCCATCTTTTGACAGTTGCACAGAGAGTACCATATCTGAGGCTGGTAATCCTATTTTATTTAGGTGGGCTTGCAGATAGTCATGGCTCATTTCTTTTTGGCTTTCCCTTGTTTTTCCATTGATTGTAGATTCAATCAGGCTTCTTGCTGTCAATAGAGATATAGGATTGTCAGGCTGTGGCAAGGTATTATCTTTCTTCGCTAGCTGGTCTGCGCATTCATTTCCTTCAATGCCGTCCTGGCAATGTACCACCCTTCTTCATTCATCCCTGCCAGGGCTTTTCGTCCATTCATTGTTTGCACACAGTCGGTGGAGGTATTACTAGTTAGTGCTATTATAGCAGACTGTGAATCCATGAAGAACACGACTCTTGCCGACTTTCCGGAGATCAAACAAAATTTTTTAGCAGCTTGTACTATAGCTATAATCTCACCGTCAAAGTTGTTGGAATTAATTCCAACTGGGCTGCAGCCCTCCAAGTGGTCGTTGTAAAAGCCAGCACCAAAGGCAGACTAGAGGGGTTTCGCAACCCTCTTGATACCCTAGTCTAACATAATCACTACTAACAACATTCACTTCACTACTACACACACAACATTAACAACACATCAATACTTACGTCTTCTCCTAGAGATTTTTGACTGATCATTTAACGTTAGGAGTGCTGAAAGGGTTAGAGCTTAAGAAACTCTGATTTGGGAGGCTACTGTGAGCTTGCTCTGTCGAAGATGTATGTGCGGTTGCTGTTCTGCCAACTGCTTCGACCTTTGTCAGGGAGTGTCCGTGGCTCAGAGGCATCGAAAGCTGAGCACAATATTAAGAGTGCACCAAGGCTGTGCACAGTATTAGGAGTGCACCAAGGCTGTGCACAGTATTAGGAGTTCACCGAGGCTGGGCACAGTAATAGAAGTGCACCAAGGCTGTGCATAGTATGAGGAGTGCACCAAGGCTGTGCACAGTATTAGGAGTGCAACAAGGTTGTGCACAGTATTAGGAGTGCACCGAGGCTGTGCACAGTATTAGGAGTGCACTAAAGCTGTGCATAGTATTAGCAGTGTACCAAGACTGTGCACAGTATTAGGAGTGCACTAAGGCGGTGCTCAGTATTAGGAGTGCACTAAGGCTGTGCATAGTATTAGCAGTGCACCAAGGTTGTGCACAGTATTAGGAGTGCACCGAGGCTGTGCACAGTATTAGCAGTGCACTAAGGCTGTGCATAGTATTAGCAGTGCACCAAGGCAGTGCACAGTACAAGGAGTGCACTAAGGCTGTGCATAGTATTAGCAGTGCACCAAGGCTGTGCACAGTATTAGGAGTGCACTAAGGCTGTGCATAGTATTAGCAGTGCACCGAGGCAGTGCACAGTACAAGGAGTGCAATAAGGCTGTGCATAGTATTAGCAGTGCACCAAGGCTGTGCACAGTATTAGGAGTGCACTAAGGCGGTGCACAGTATTATAAGTGCACTAAGGCTGTGCATAGTATTAGCAGTGCACCAAGGTTGTGCACAGTATTAGGAGTGCACCGAGGCTGTGCACAGTATTAGGAGTGCACTAAGGCGGTGCACAGTATTAGCAGTGCACTGAGGCTGTGCACAGTCCTAGGAGTGCACTAAGGCTGTGCATAGTATTAGCAGTGCACTAAGGCGGTGCACAGTATTAGCAGTGCACCGAGGCTGTGCACAGTATTAGGAGTGCATTAAGGCTCTGCATAGTATTAGCAGTGCACCAAGGCTGTGCACAGTATTAGGAGTGCTCCAAGGTTGTGCACAGTATTAGCAGTGCACCAAGGCTGTGCACAGTATTAGGAGTGCACTAAGGCTGTGCATAGTATTAGGAGTGCACTAAGGCTGTGCATGGTATTAAGAGTGCACTGAGGCTGTCCATAGTATTAGCAGTGCACCGAGGCTGTGCACAGTATTAGGAGTGCACCAAGGTTGTGCACGGTATGAGCAGTGCACCGAGGCTGTGCACTAAGCCTGTGATAGTATTAGCAGTGCACCAAGGCTGTGCACAGTATTAGGAGTGCACCAAGGCTGTGCACAGTATTAGGAGTGCACTAAGGCTGTGCATAGTATTAGGAGTACTCGACTGATGCCCACCAAGGAAGGAAACTATAGCCTGCTATAACGTATGAGATCCATGGGTGTACCCGTTCCTACAGTCTCACCTGTAACGCTTGACACGATTGGCTTTAACAAATTCATGGAAACTAAGAATACACTAAACATAGTTGGTTTAGAGGGGCAACATCATGATTCACCTGGGAAGCTTAGGGTTGAAGATTGGGCTAAGAAGTTGATTGTGGGGGAGACATTTACAACACACGTAAATAACCTTCAACAGTGACGAATGGATTTATAATGTTGACAGCTGTAGCCTGCCAACAGATACCGGTACACAGCATGCTTACACTGATTGCCGACTGCAGCGCTATGAAGGTAGAATTTCAAAATGGTACTTTAATAACGCACCTCGTATTATAGTGTAGGTTGTGTGCTGAAATTTTGTAAATTTAGATGTGAAACGACTCTTCCAGGGATTGTAGATCTGGTCCCTCTATTACTTTACCTATTTATATACTTTATCCATTTTTGTAATTTTGCTCCTCTCCCCGGGTTTGATGAATTTGTGTGTGTCATTTTATAGTATGCAACAAAAAAGAATGCTTCTCATAATAAATTTTTTAAATTCCTCTATAGTTTTCTAAATGCACATTATGTAGTATAAAGTTTTAGATTTAATAAATACAGATGTATAATTGTTAAACAATAATTTGTTATTATTTTGATGTTAATTTGTTTACAGTGGCCAATGGCATCTATCAGAGTACTGTGTATGGAATGGCTGCTAAATTGCCTTTTAAATATACTGGAGCTATTGTCCTAGGATCGGTAAGATGCTATTAGAAAGAATTTTTTTAAATAATCGGTAAAGTACTGTGAAGGGAAAATGGAATCACAATTGATGAAATTCCAAAGTAACGATTTTAGAGGAACTGATGAGTATTGGAAAACAATGATTGTAGGATATTTTTAGTATAGGTAAAATCTTATAAGTTGGCACTAGGAGGCTGCAGGCCTTGGCAAAAGGCCGAGGATGAGAGGAGAGTGAATGAGTCGCAGGTCATTTTCAAAATGTTTAAGGGTTAGGACGGGCAGAGGGAGATTTATGGCCTCGATGAGGGATGATGACAGTGCCTGATGTTTTCTAGATGAGGAATACACAATTTCTGTTTAAGAGCCAAATGTCACCATATAAAATTTGACCTATACATGAAATATTATTTTTTTTTGGACGTGACAAATATACAAGTGTTCTGAAAAGAAACTGAAAAACTATCAGGGCTTGATCATCAGGTGAAGTTGATGAAAAAAAAGTTCCTATAAACATATCTTTGGAAACGCTTTGTTAACATGTTACGGCTGGCAAAATATTTGGCAGCTGTTTCTCCATTACAATGAACCATACTAAAATTTATGGGGTGTCAGTTGAGAGATAAGCATTAGTGGATTCCAGCTGAAATGGTTAGACAATTTGAATAATTCAGGTTTCAGGCCTGTAATTACAGTAATGTTTAAGATAGCTGACAAAATGACCAAAACACGGTTTTCAAAAAAAGTTCAGGTTTCAAGTACATTGCATTTAGGTGCATTACCTTTTGTTATATAATTACCAAGTACGTACAATTTGTAAACAAAACTTCTAGAGAATTTAAATCTGAAGAGAATGTTGTAAAATAGGCCAATTGTGGACATAAAATTTTATGAAAATTAATTTTTAAAGTGAATTCGTATAACGAACTAGATGATTTGTTAGGTGTTCAACAGAAAATGTTCATGTTGGAAATGACCCATTCATCATGACCATAAGAACATCAAGTAATTCAGCATAAACATTGTAGCCCATGCACAAGTCGAGGATAATACGTATTAGACCAGTTTGTCATGAAATAACGTGTTTGTTTATTATTGACCTGTTTTACATCATTCTCTTCAAATTAAATTCTCTACAAGTTTTGTTCACAAATTGTACATATTTGTTAATCCTGTAACAAAGTTAATTAACTTCAACCTAAACGCGACATACTTTTTGAAACAGTGGTTTGTGTATTTCATTATATACCTTGAACATTACTATATTTATAGGCCTGGGGTACGTTTTTTTTCAATTTATCAGTTAATTTTACAAAACATCCAATTAAATTTATACCTCAACGCCATACAAGTTTTACTACAGTTTTTTGTTAGAAAGAAACTGAAATCCGTACAAAATCTTTCACGAGTGGAACAAGCGTTGAACGTTTTCCTCTTTCTTCTCGAAATACCCTGTATAACAACATATTTTTGTTATTAAATGACATAAATACGTATATTACTTAAATATATGAATGCATTGGCTGTCAGGACATTAATCCTAAATAAAGTAGAATATTTTTAAAAAATCTTGAGAAGGTAACGGCTAAAGGAAGATGTCACTACCAATTATATGGTAGGAAAAATCACACTTTCCATAGATTAGATGCTACACTTCATTTCAAAACCTACCATTTCTAGCTAAACTTCTAGACCTCACATTGAATTGTGTACAGTAATACCATGTACTTACGCGATAGGTGGGACCGAGCAAAAGCCTTGTGTCGAATTCGCGTAAGTTGGAGTATAATTTTACATACAATCACATAGGAATCATGTTTATTTGGAACCAAAGACTGAATAAGTTAATAATTTAGAAGAAAAATGTATAGCCTATGTATTAAAATCTTAAATATATAATACAACAAATAAATATTTTATATACATACATATTGCAAAGAAGTAAGTAAAAAGAAATTATTTTGACATAGAAGACTTATAAAAAATCAGTTGAGTTTCAGTGGTGAAAAAAAATACACTCGCCTTTTTCCAAACGACATTCATAGTTTTTTGTGAAATTTCATTCCTAGATTGGCCAGCGATTCTCAAAGCATCTAAAACATTGAATTCTTTCCAAAAATCTTCAACAGAGAGCTCGTTGTTCTGACTCATAGCTTCATGTAGAGCGCAAATGATCTTCTTGTGTAATAAGCTCTAAATATTTTGATAACTCCCTGATCCATCGGATGAGGCAAACTAGTTGCGTTGGTAGCAAAAATATCCCATTCACGCGTGTGTCGAAATTAGTTAGAGTAGTAGGAGGATGACCAGGTTTATTGTCAATTAATAGGAATTACTTTAAAAGGAATTTGTTTAGACCGACAATAATGTTCAACTTGAGACATAAAATGATGAACCCGTCCTTAAAAAATAAGCTGTCACCCAACCTTCCGATTCGACTTTCAAAATCACGAGCAAGATAGCTTTAGAAATATTTTTTAATCCCTTTAAATTTTCTGAGCAATAAACTATGAGAGGTTGTAACTTACAGTTGTATTTGCGCCAACCATCACTGTCAACTGGTTTTTGGTGACCTTAAAACCTGGAAATATTTTCTCTTTATCTGCTATAAAAGTTCTTTTAGGCATTTTCTTCCAGAACAAGCCAGTTTCTGCATAACTCGGACAACATGATTTAAAACCGTGTAACTTGGGAATCGCATAAGACGGGGTAGCGTAAGTCGAGGTATTACTGTATTTAATAATTTGTAGTGACTTCGAAATATATTTTACCTGTTAAGATAAATTTTTATTATTTGTTTCTGAAATCTCAGTTCTCACATAACTTGGTATCTTCTTTATTTGTTATGTAAATTTCATAAAACACATATGTTGGGTCCTTTTGTCCTGAGTTTTACATGAAATAAAGACTATAGAGGGCTAACATTTATCACTTAGCCACACTTATTACTTGATTTAGTTAATATCAATACATTATACCCCTAAAGATCTTATAAAGTGTATTTTGACTCATAGAGAAACAGATTGATACACAGCTATTTATTTTTTACAATAACTGATATACTTTAATTAGCATAGTTAAAAGTTGTGTCAATTTGTTTTTAACAAATTAATTTGGTCTAGCTCTAATTTATCGGTAAGCAACAAAACTCTTCCTCTTGCGTTTTCCTTGGTGTTTCCATACAGGTTTTCATTCCCTCTTTAATATCATTGGCTACATTGTGCTATATTTTTTTTTGCTAATCAGAACTTTGCTTTCTTAGGTTTCTCTTTAGTTTGGGTGGTAATTTTTGGAAATTTAACATGCTACAGGTGTTGGGTATTAGTGCTGCTCTGCATATTTGAGATTTTTCTTCATAAATCTATGTGATTCCCTTGATGTCTAAATATCTCTCCTCTACAGTGATCGAGTCACATATTGCAATAACACAGCCTTTCGAGGTGTATTATAATTCATGGTAGCCCAGATGGCGTGCAGTAATCTTTGCAGAAGGATTTGCAATCAAGTGCCTTTTGATATTTAGCAACAGTTTGCTTCGTTCTCATAGAGTTTCAAGTTTTTACAAATATTTCTTCTAATTAAGGAATTATGTTATAATACTTAATTTAAATAAATGAAACCTCTAAACCACAAATAACGTTTTCCTTTATTTAAAACTTTATGTACATTTCAATTGCATAGCAATCATCCTCAGAGGTAATTTACAACAAAATTTTCCTTCGTTTAAAACCTTATATACATTTCAATTGTATGGCAATCATCATAGCAAATTTTTATTTTAAATTACCTCTGAGGATAATTGCTATGCAATTGAAATATACATAAGGTTTTGAATAAAGGAAAAAGTTATTTGTGGTGTACAGCTTTTATTTATTTAAATTAAACATTATGCCACAGTTGTTTTATAGAGTTGTAATACTTGTTTAGTCATTATACTTGATACTTATTAGTCAATATATAACCCTATACAAATTCTTTTTAACAATGGGAAGAATTTTAGATATTGACATCTAAAAAGTATATTTTGTAATAAATGTATCATTGATTAGTTAAATAAACTTTCTTTAAGTTTGTAAAGTTTTAAAATTAATTTGTTACCAACATAAAAAACAAATTTCACATTTACAAACAATTATTTAGCAAGAACTAAACATGACTTTCCATTACTCTACAGCTTTCTATATAAATAACAACAGGTAATGATGTAGTAATCTCCAATAGTATTGTTTATTATAATAGTTCTAAAATGTCGGTTTTTTCTTATCCTGCAAAATTCATAATTTTCCACTGTAAGCAGCAAACAAATTAACTTTTTAAAGTTTATTGTTTCAGAATGTTAGTGGGACCTTTACTGCTATAATAAACATAGCCTCGTCAGCAGCAGCGCCCAATGTTCGAATTGCTGCTATCTACTATTTTATAACTGCTCTCTTTGTACTTTTAGCCTGTTTTGACACATACTTTGCTTTACCACTCAATGTAAGTACCCTTTGTTGAGAAAAACAATGCTATTCCTTAAAAAAAACATTAAAATTACATTTGGTTTCAAGATTAAATTTAATATTATATCAGTGTCCAAATAGGTCAGCAGTGTCTTTTATGTTAACATTTTTCATACAAGGCGAAGTGAAATTATTTTTGAAAATTTTTTTGTGATAAATATTTAGCTTGAATTTATTATAAAATGTAAAATCAACTTATTACATATCAAATTTTATTATATAATTTATTTTACCTTTTTGTTTAAACAAAAAATAATTTTACTATTGTATGATAAATTAATTATTTATTATAACAAATGACATTAGTTGTCATGTCAATATTATAATAAGCAATATTTCTTAGTCAAACTTTACTTTTCCTGTAATTTCTAAATATAAAACCTCTTTTGTTATTTACTGTATACCCTTATTTTTTGCTTGGTCATTAATATTTGTGTATAGTTATCAGCTTACCTTGTGTTCAAATATGTTTCAACCTTCTTTTAATGTTTTCACCTTTAACTTTGTTTCATTCTTGCAAAACATTTTCTTTATTGCAAAATGATTAATTTATTTTGATGTAAAATTAAAGCGGTTGATTCGCAAGTCAGGTACAACTATTTATTTATACAGGCAACGTTTCAATAACAGTTACTTTGTCGTCTTCAACCAAACTACTTGCTTCCACCAAGAATGCCAGCGGTACTAATTTTAACAAAGCGTAACTACACTTTGCGGTTAAAAGCAAGAAGTACCAAACTACTTACCCCTACCCAATACGCTGTGAGCACAAAACGTCTGTGGGGGGTGATAAGTAGTTTTGTACTTGTTGCCTTTATTCTGAAAGCATGGTTGCTGCAGATGAGTGGAGGCAAGTAGTTTGGTTGATCATAAGTAAGGTAATTGTGTAGAGTTAACTAGTAGGTAATGTCATGTCTCTGATGACAGTTGATTGGTAACAAAAATGTACATCAGAATAGAAAAAAATATTTGTAGCTAGGCATGTGAAAGCGAAGTGCACAAAGTAGGTGAGAGGAAGTGCGACAGCCTAGTTATTGTTAGTGTCAGTGCATTAGATATTTATTGTACTATATTGCTTGATCTTTAATATATATAACCTTGACTAATATTGATTTAATTATTTGTTTCTTTTTTTCACTGACAGTCATTAATGATTATGATTATTCCATTTTTTTGTCATAAATAAATCATGAAACTTGAAAAGTAGGTTTTGTATATAATTTAACACATATAATTTAACTTGTAAATATTACACACTTCAGCAAACAAGTTCCTGTTTTATTTCATTTTAAACTTGAATTCCGGCTAACTCAACACTATGAAACTCCATACTCTTTATCTTCATAATATGTCGAGTTTTCGAGACGCTACTGTATCTAAAAATAATTGTTTTCTTAGCAACGAACAATGGTGTTTCAGACAAGGAAGTTCATAAGTTGACAAATTGGCTTCGTTTGAGTCAGCTACCAAAAATGCCTGTCTCTAGCGTCAAACCCTCATTGCTGCTTTCTTCAACCTTAAGAAGGCATATTATATGGTATGGAGATGATGGTATGGAGTATGAGATGAGTAATTACAAACACTTAGAAATCATGGAGTATACAAGCAATATTTTTGCATTTAACATACATTTCTAAAAAACAGTTTTTTTTGTATGGACATCTTTGTGGCACAATGTCTATTCACTATAAACTAAAGAACGGGTTTTATCAGAATTGTGTGCTGAGCATAGTGCTATTTCCTGTTGGAATTAACAGTAGCCTTATTTGAAATGACAATTGAAAATCGACTCTTCAAATAGTAATTTTATGGAATGTTAAAAAACTACAGGTTTGACTTTTTCTACTTCGAAGACCCAGTATTTAGTTGTTAGCAGATCAGTTGTATATATAATATTTCTTAGATTACTTGGAACCTGGTTGAGTTGGGGATAGCTGTCAATATATTCATCTTATTCGAATGTCATTATCAGATTTATAATTAAGTTACATATGAAGATGGTATAGCAAGAATATTGAGATGTGTAGGTGTTGATGTTGTAATTATAGTAATAATAGTATTACTTGAATTTTTTATTTTTATTTGTGTTCTGGTAATATTTTCCACATGAGTTCTGTTTATTATTTTGTACGTATATAATAATGTCTATTGTGGTCATTTTTAGAGATTTTATAGATATCATGAGATGCTTAACCAAAGAGATGCTGTGCTAAAGAAAGCAAACAATCAAGGTGTTGAAGAAAGAATTCCTTTCTGGAACATTTTTAAAAAATGTGCCCCTCAGTGCTTTAACGTATTTTTTGTCTTCTTTGTAACGCTGGCTATTTTCCCAGCAGTTCAGTCAGGTAATCTGCCATTTCATATTCACTAACTCAATTGTGTAACTAATAAAAAAAGTATAAATAAGAGCTTACTTGCTGACACTATTCGAAACAATCATTCCTAGAGGCTTGCTTTGAAAAAGGAATGATCGTTTGGAAACTTGTCAGCAAGTAAGCTCTCAAGTATTCACTTAGTTATGTATTAATTAATTATAGTTTAATCAAGATGATTACAACAAGCAACTTTAATAAAAAAAAATATTGTGGTGAGACAAAATAAGACACTTAGAATTATTATTAAATAATTATTACTTAAAACTAAATCATCCCTATGACTATAACTGCCGGTTTATATTAAAATAAAGAACTTATAATTAACTATGTTGAAATATTGTAAAAATAAAATACTATGACCTATTTGGAATGAAATAAGTTATAAAACAAACCCTCTATATCAGGGATCGTCAACTTCTTAACTCAAAAGGACCACTTCAATATTTTTAGTGAAGACAAGGACCACAAAACTAGTTCCACACATACATCAGTAAGCCAAATGAAATTAATACGTGTATAGTATGCATCATATATAAAATAATATGAATCTATAAACGTTATGCAAAAATTTTCATATAGATTTAATATTAAGCTCAAACGATCAAAATAGGTATAATATTTAATCAAGTTATTTAGGCTTATCAAAACACAGTATTAGAAAACATTCTAATTAGTTTAAAATTTAATAAAATCATCCATAAGTATGTAGGCCTACCTACTTCACCTAATAAAAACATTATGGACGGCCACAATCGTCCAACAGTCCATCATAATCAATCTGAATTGAAGTGGTTGCAATCTTTAGCAGACCTTGAAGATAGTTGTATAGTCTGTTGCAGTGAGTTGATTTTATAAATTTCATTGTTGAAAAGGTGTGCGCTCATAAAGGTATGTGTTTCCAAACAGTATTCCAAAAAGTATTTTCCTACCAAAGTCACATAATTTGGGATATTTCTCCTCACGCACTTCACTTCAAAATACAGTACCAGTTTCTGACCTTGTCTGAAACAATGGGTCACTTTGCAAGTCACAAAGCTCTTATTCGGGTTAAGAGCTGTGTTCAACCTATATCATATAACCTATTCCGACCTATATTTTTATGTTTTACATTTATTAATAAATTAAGAATCTAATGTTTTTAATATTCGTCTGGAGCCTTATAAAGCCAGGTCGTGGGCTGGCTCATCCAAGTTGGTCATCCCTGGCCTATATGATACATTCCCAGTAATCTCAAATAAGTTTTGAACTCTACTATAACTTACTTCTTATGATAAAAGCTGTATAACATTTTATATTATCACCATTTTCCAGATCAAATTTCGTCTATGTGGCATCTAAGATGCAGAATCATCTCATCCTGTTACTCAGTATGATTTCTTCATTTAAGTTCTCTCTCCTCTGCTTCCTTCTCACCCTTTCTACAACCTTGATGGAAAGTATAGTCACCTAATTACCTTATACATGTATTTTAGAGAAGGAACCCTACATATGAGCGCAATGATTTACCATCTTTCTATATCCCTCACTTGTGATGATTGAGATACTGACAAAAATCTCTCAAGCACACACTCTCCAAGCCCCATTTATCTTTTCTTCTACTTTCCCACCAAAGTACTAAATAAATGTGTATGCAGTGTGCGCCTAAATTGTTTAACTTCTTTTGTTTGAAAAATCCTTTTAAAAAAATATAGAGATTTGAGATTACAGTAAAACATGCATTAGCCTTTTTTTAATGATCCGTTTACAGTAAATCTTCTTGATAATATACAAGGTAAATTATACTTTTTTGGGCAAAAAAAAACCACTACCTACTGATTTATACACTAGGTCAGCGTATTAATCATTGCTGTGAGTCACTGACAAGACTGCCCAGGTGTCTTGTGTTGGTTTGAGTCCAAGGTAATTTGTGATGGTATATTTTTCTATAGTAAAGAAGCCATCTACCTACCTTAATCACATTTTGGAAAACTTATTTGATCCCAATTTATCTTACTATTTTTTTTCTGTTTCTAACTTGTGATTGTATATTTTTCTATAGTAAAGAAGCCATCTACCTACCCTAATCACATTTTGGAAAACTTATTTGATCCCAATTTATCTTACTATTTTTTTTCTGTTTCTAACTTGTGATTGTATATTTTTCTATAGTAAAGAAGCCATCTACCTACCCTAATCACATTTTGGAAAACTTATTTGATCCCAATTTATCTTACTATTTTTTTTCTGTTTCTAACTTCCAGTCAACTTGTCCAGATATTTGCAGATATGGTTAACCTTTAGCACTCGGATTTTTGTAGCATGCTTTGCTTCCCCACTTGCAATTAAATTGAGACAAATTCCTCACTTGCAGATTGCATTATTGTTTATGGAAAACTTTGTTTTCTCTTACATGATTTTAGTAAACTAAGCTATTTTTATTCACTAATACTGTATGTACATGATTTTATTATCTTATTTGTAGTTTTGCAGAGTATGATATCTTTGAAAACAGTCTTCTGGATGAAGTCCTGGTTTTCTGCCGCATGTTTTGTAGTGAAAAACTGTTTTCCTTCTACCTCCTTTTATCGTCCTGTTACTGCAAACTGCACAATCCTTAGAACTACTTGTATCATTGGAAAAGATTAAATGTAAATTCCCATTCAGTCTTTCTTCTTTGTCAGTAGTTGATGACCCTTCTTACTATACGGGTTATTCCTGATATCACCAATTCCCTCACCAAGTCTTGGCGAAACTATTTTTGATTAGCAGGATTTTCTCTCATTTCCTTTTTTTTGTTATTATAGATAATAAAACTATTTACTACAGCTACATCTAATAGCCACAAAAACATTTTTCTCCACCATTTATTTGTTCGTCTCGTAAAACTGCACGGTTCATTATATTGAACGGCTAAATCTACACCACCCATAAACTGGTTATATTTACAAATACCTATTGGTTGAATTATTTTGTTTATGAAACTGAACTACATTCTAATAAATCAGGATCAAGTAAAAGATCAGGAATTTCAGAATCACCGGTTGCATGTGAAGCCATGGCAAACTACGAGTAAACAAATAACCGGCAAAACTGTAACCTACTTGCAGCTTGAAACGTAGCGGCAAACTAGATTTTGTGATGACTCACATATTCAACCTAGGCATTTTCAACTTAGTTCAAATGATTCTCAATAGAGTGTAGCACCAAACGGTAAAAGATTGAATGTCGTGGGCTTCGCCGCAGACGAGTTATAGGCATTTGAAAATCGTGTCGGGTGACCCCCGACATACGAGTTAACTGCAATATACGCTTGGCGGGGCTCCCCCGACAGTCAAGTGCTAAGGGTTAACAACACAGAGATGATTTTATTTAAAGGAAGCTTGGAATTGTGTCACTTATTTAGTACTGTATTTCTAAACAATATAGTTGGAGTTATTTATTTAGGTTAAACAATATGGATGAGTATAATAAATGAATGTTGACATTTCTGACAGCTATAAAATCTCCCTACCAAATCGTCTAATCCACTTGAATGCATTATGAAATATTTCTTCTCATAGAACCTTTTTTTCATCTTCAAAGGATTTTTTAAATTTGTTGTTTTACTATAATTATACTATAAACAAAAATGAAGTGGTCATTCTAATGTTTCCATATCATTTATGTTATTGACCCGAAAATTTGCAATTTGCTGGGGAGCTAAATTTGCTAATTGTTTACAACTTTTAAAATATTTTTTTCTGTTGTTTTTGTTAGTAGTAACAATTAATTACTCTACAGTAGACCCTCACCATTTGCAGTTGGCAAAATTACAGGATATTCTACTAATATATATCGTATTTTAAAACAAAGACAAGAAAGACAACTGTGCAGGTTGTAGGATAATGTGTTTTCGATTTATTTATTTTGTACAGTACTGTAGTTATTTATCACAAAGAAATCTGATTATTCTCTAATTATCCGTTATACTGTACACTACTGGGCCTTCTACTCAAAAGATTGGCATTCTCTATTTATAACAAGTGATGTTATTGTCACTGACAAATAACGAGGAGTCAATCCAGCGCATTCAACTCCTTATATAAATTTAGCATAACTTTTGTTTACTTACTGCTAATTTAATTATTTTCGAAATCCAAACATCGATAATCATATCCGGCGGCTGTAACTAACTCTAATTTTGTGTTTCCCGTTACCAAACATGTGTCGCATTCGCTTGTCATACCTGCTAGTTTTGAAAGTGTCGTGTCTACTTGTGGAATTGTTTATCCAAGGCATAATGTCATCAAACTCTAGTAGGGACAAGGAAAGGCAAAAAATGTTATGCTGTTGATAAAATGAAAATGTGGTGAAAGCATAACATTTATCACAAAGCGTTTTAGAATTAACGAGCCAACAGTGTGTTACATAAAAAAATGAAGAAAATATAAAGAGGGGTGTCAGAGAAGGGTGTCAATCGGCAAAAGTTACCTCTGTGTGTTGCCACGTAAACATCAAAAAAATGGAAAAAGCTTTGAGTGTGTGATTAGAAGATTAATCACAAAAGAGGATGCTTCTGATTTCAATTTTTATTGTGAAAAAGCTAGGCGTTTGTATGGACATTTTGTTCAAAACTTACGTACCAACCAGTCAATCATTTTCAGCTAATAAAGGCTGGTTTCATAAGTTCAAGAGACTGTTTTCTTTTCACAATGTGAACATTGGCTATGAGTCAGCATCAGTTGACCACGAAGCCGCCAATTCATTTCCAACGCATTTTAAAAATCTTTTTTTGGAGAAAGGCTACATAGTTGATCAAGGTTTAGACTGGACTGTTTTGGAAAAGAATGCCTTCACAAACTTTCTTATCTTAGGAGGATAAATCGGCTCAGGGTTTAGACCTTAAAAGATAATTTGACTGTTCTACTGTGCTGTAATGCTAACGGACTGAAATTGTCTCAATAGCACATGGAATTAACGGTGAAGGATTTTAAGACAACAGTGAAGATAGCGACAATCTTTTGAAAAGTGCAAACCAAGATTCGATGGAATAACTAATTACTGAACCTGTACCTCTCTCTGGTAATGAAGACAAGGAAGTCTTAAGAAATTTATTGCCGAAGTTGACATTAAAATCTGTTGATGAAATGTATGTTTAGGGAAACAGTTAATTGCACCCATTACTGAAAATTATCCCTCTTTAGAATGGGTATTAAAATATAATTGAGAGCTTTTAGAAGCACTCTAAAGAAGTGTATAAAAAACTATAAAAAAATCATGCACAAAGTAAAATAAGTTTTTAAAAAATCAAATTAACAGTGTTTAAAAGATTTTTTGTCTAAAATTAGGTGTTTAAAAATTTAGTGGATAGTGTTTAACAATAAAGAATAAATATTTATTAGAAATTTTGGATTGATGGAAAACGTAATTAACAATGAAAATATGTATGTAATTGTCTAGTACATAAATATACTGTATTATAAGTCACTTACACTATAATGTACTTAAGCAAGAATCTTACTTGGTATAAATGCGAGTTAACTTTTGAAGACTAATTATGGTGTTTTTATTATCGAGAATCAACTGTAACCTATTCTGATAATTAAGACACCATAATTAGTCTTCGAAAGTCAACTCGCGTTTATACCAAGTAAGATTCTTGCTTAATTAAGTACATTGTATTATAAGTGATAATTAAATACAAGAAAACAGTGTTGCAAAGTTAAAAATATCTATTGCAAGTGTACAGTATAGCTGTAATTAATGCTAACATTTTTGATGTGGAACGTAACCCCTGCCAATAATGGGGGATCTCTGTATTTATTTATATATTATTGTATTTAATCACTTAAACAATAGTTTATGACTATCCGAACTTTAAATTTTGTAAATTTGTTAAAACTTACTGAGACAGAACGTTCAAACAAACACAATACAAATCACACTCTTTGATACTATCGAAAACCTGCCTTTAAAACCGTCACCGCTTGACGCGACATCTCCAAGCAGAAGACACTGATGCAGATCGCCACATAGCAATCGAAAACGTTCTCTTTCAGTAAGTTTTGACAAATTTACAAAATTTAATATTCAGATAGTCATAAACTATTGTTTAAGTGATTAATTAAGATTCACGGAATGTAATGGACTACAAAATTCAATATTATTGTAGTCATAAATGTTTATTCTTTTAGGATAAAACTAAAGTAAGAAAATGCCACTTTTGATAATTTTTATACTAATATCTTTGTAAGCTTTGAGGCTGACCATATTTGGTCAAGTTGGGAGAGTATTTATACGTTCAGTGATTCTGTGGCTAATACTGGATTAGTATAGGAACATGATAGTTGGCAGGATCTATATTCATGATTAAAAACTAATTTTAAACTTCTCCTCTTTAAATCTGTTATTAATTTTGAAGACAAATATCACACTTTCTTCATCTGATTCATGTTTATGCAGGCATATCAAGTTGTGCTGTTCTTAAAAGTGTATTATTTGTTAGGGCTATTAACAAATTTTGTTTTAAAGTGTTTTATTTATTGTTTTTATAAAAATTATTAATGATATATAATAGATTCTTATATACTAAATTTATGTGAAAATTGATAGCTTGTCACTACGTACTCCTATATGCTCTTCCAATCTGTAAAATTTCTATGAATCCTTTTCAAACTCAGACTAACAAAATGTAAACCTTTGGAATTTTATTTTCTCAAGAAACATAAAGTGAAATTATTTGCTTATTTAGACTTTTTTACAGATGTTCGCAGAGCAGATCCTAATTTCTTTGTTGGAGAGAAATACTTTGTGGATATTACATGTTTCTTAACATTTAACATCTGTGCTATGCTTGGAAGTCTTTTGTCTGCTGTTGGATCATGGGTAAATAAATTGAATCACGATTTTGTAAGTAAGGTTTGACAAACTTTTGATTAAGACTTACAATGCCCTGCTTACTAGATTTGAAAATTCATCAAACCAAGGTTAAAATATTTGTGACAAGGTTAAGGTTACCAACAAGGTTAGAAAGTACGGTTAGTAAAATAATAAATATTTAGACATGTCTTTTTTTAAATGAAAATTAATTTTTTATATTGCAGTTCATATTTTGAACCATAAAATTACAAAGCTACCTTATTAACATGTGTATAAATTTAGCATTCAGTTATTATTATAGGTATTAGTCAAATATATTTTACTAGAATGTCGGTCATCTTGAGAATATTCATATCTACAGCACCTGAATGTCTGTTACTGTAATGCCTTCAAATTAAGGATAAAGCTGGAGGATACGGCCAGTGAAAAAGATCAGAGCATCCCTTTTATATGAATACTAAGGATTGGCCTATTCCTCTGGATAATGAAGAGGATAGGGGTGTCTCCTGTATATGAATACAGCATGCTTCCATTGGAGAGAAACAGATTTCCTGTTCCATTCATGTCACTGGATCTGAGTAGAAGATATTGTGAGGATCAGAGTTTTGTAAAGGAAGGAGACACTTGATGATTGTTATGACTCAAAGGCCTATTTCACATTCATCTGGCAAGGACAACAGGGGTTCATCTAATCAGGAAATTGTCAAGTGACAAAGGAAAAGGACTTGTTAGGATCAGATAAGAGATTGAAAATATGTCAACTATTGAGGACAGCTTCATTTCTAGCGAAGTTTTTCATTGGCGAGAGTGGTGTTATCAATAGTATGTCGCAAAAGGAGTTTGTTGAACTTCATGACAACTTTGTGATGAAGTAAGGGTTCGATGGTGGGTTGAGGTGCCAAATGATCTGCTGATGGTAAGCTCGTGGTAGATGCCGTGTTTGAAGGAATTGAGAAATATAAGATTTTAATAGGTTGGTTGTGCCAATAAAGTTGGTGCTTTTGTCAGAATGCACACGGGTAGGAAGCTCCAGTTGTAGTAGAGATCGTAGCAAGGCAATCCAATAACATTTGAGGATGAATGCCTGTAGTACAAGGACCAGTGTGTAAAGGAGACAGATTATAGTAATTGCACATAAAGTTGGTATTAATAATGTGTATAGGTAGTATTAATGGATACATGATGTTGAAGTTTAGTGATTACTGTTGTAACTGGTTATCCATCCTAAGGGAATTGGTGTTAGAGTGCAAAGTGTATTGGTAATAGGTTTGTTGTGTTTAAATGATAAATTTTGTCTACAAAGGCAGAGTCTTGTTGACAATGTTACATGTATGTGCTGAGCAAAGGATATTTCATGAACTAATGGAAGTTGAGGAAGGGGAGAAGGAGGTAGTTGGATTTGAGAGTGGGTGATGATCTTGAAAGATATTGACATGAAGATTTATCTTCCTCGGCAGTTGTTGATAAACTGAAATACTTAGATGTAGACACGCTGGAGATTAATAGTGTTCCAGCAAATATATAGTTCTAGAAGCAGTGAGGAGTATGTTGATGTTGGGTTTGACTTATGTGGAGTCTAAAAGATGGCCATCAGGACAGGGGAAAACCCAACTGGAGGACTATTGAAGGTGCCATTCAGGACCACGCCACCATAGAGGGTGTAAAGACAAAGAAGTGGGTACTCACTGAATGGTAAGATATTGATAAACACATGCAGTTGAGTGACTTGTCGGGCATCCGAGTGAGTAGGCTCACCTTTTCTGTTGCCTTTTTGTGATGGCAGATATCTGTCTACATAGAGCAGTTAAAACTGAAGCCATTAATCATTGGTAAGTATTTAAAACTTAGTTGTTTTAAAAACGTGAATTCTCTTCTATGTACTTATCATGAAAAACAAACAGGCTTGCACATAAAAACCTACTTTCAAGAAATAGTTGGTGCAGTTGGGCAAGAAAATTAACAACAAAAAATATGATCTGTTAAAGTTACAGGACACTTTTGCTTTGGAAAATTCTACTGAAACTAGATTTGAGTATTGACAATAAAATTAACTTGAAAAAAGCATGAGACATAGTTACCTCTTCGTGGTGGTTGATAAAATATTCAAGAACAGTAAATTGGAAGAAAAAATTAATTAAATGTAAAAAGAACGGCATCAACTTCTACATCACCTGTCAGTAACAGATAGCAGTGAAAGTAGAGATGAAGAAACTTCTGAATAGAAGGTAACATTTGTGGAAATAAATATTTTTTCTGTTGAACAATTAATTTTGTTAAACAAAACCATAAAAAAATAGCAGTAAAAAATAACTGACTTTCTTGAAAATAAACCTTTAACTTAATTTCATATTTTACATTTTTTAATTTTTTTTTATTGTAGTCTTTATGGCATTTTTACTATACTATACTTTACTACAAAATAGTATCTACGGTATCAAAGTCCACTCCTAAACAAAACTAAATTACAAATGCTGTTAAAGAAGGTAAATTCAGTTTATGTTCAACCATTCTACTTGAACAATATTGACTTCTAAAAATTTTAAAAAGTAAGAATGAACTTATTTCATGGATTATGTATTAGCTTACATTTTGTTATAATGAAATACAGTTTATCAAAATGTTTTTTGTGGTTCTGACAATTTTGTTATAATGGGATTTGACCTATATTAACGTAAACAAAATATTTCAACCACATTATTAGTAAGTTTTACTTAGTTAATATAGATACGAGGTTTTATAAAAAAATAAGGTGAATGAATTTTTATAGTGGCAACTGTTGATGCTACATTCAATTATGTACTTTGCCTAATAGCATGATCTTTTGAGACAGGCAGCAACAAGTTTTAACATGTTGGAGCTTGTCAGTCAATTCCAAGAACTGTTAGAGTGAGGTATTGTTTATTGTGTCTGTCGCGGATCATAGATTTCAAACAATGCATTAACATTAAATTTTGTTTCAAGTGGCCAAAGAAGCTAACAACATGTTAAAATCCATGTATGGAGATAATGTTGAAACTCTGAAGACTGTATAAAAGTGGTATGACCGATTTCAAAGTAGAAATGAGTCGGTTGAGGATAAGCAGGGTCAGGACGTCCACTAACATCAAACACAGATGCAATGTGCAAAAAAGTAGAAAAAATGGTTTATTCAAACAGGTGAATGACTATTCGAGAGCTATCGGAAGATCTTAACATCTCGTACGATTCCGCTCAAAGCATTTTAACTGATAATTTGCAAATGAGACGAGTGAGTGCAAAATTTGTTCCTAGACTTTTGAGTGATGAACAGAAGGAAAACGTATATCAATCTTCACAGAGTTGAAGGTTCATCTACAAGCAGATTGAAACTTCATGGCCAAAATTGTATATAACTGAAGATGAAAGTTGGGTCTATAGATATGACCCTGAGACCAAAATGCAGAGTTCCCAATGGAAATCCAGTATATCTCCTCTTGCATGTCAGTTAAAATCATACATCAAGGTCATGATTATTGTTTTTTCGATAGTGAGGGCATAGTGAGATCAAAATTCGTTCCAAGGGGAATAACTGTGAACTCTGAATTTTATAAGGGTGTACTGCAATGTTTTCAAAACGACAGACAAAAAAAGAGACCAGAAAAAATGGCGAATGGCTTTCTTCTTCATCAGGACTATGCGCTATGTCACATCTCGTTTCTCATTAATGAGTGTTTGATGTAAAAAAGTGTTCCTGTCTGTCCACATTCGCCATACTCACCCAATTTAGCACCATGTGACTTATGGCTCTTCCCAAAATTTATCTTTATAAGAAACATTTTAATTGCCATAATTATTGTTGATAAATACTAATAATATTAGTATTATAAATACTATAATAGCATAAAATGTTACAAAATAGTCTTTAAAAAAAAATCTTTTACTTCTCCCAATTTCTAATATTATGTTGTTTTGAAATTATAGATTACTTATCAAACCTTTTATTTATTATTTACAATATACATATAATCATTAACGTAATATTTATTTATTTATAATAATAGGACAGTAGAAAATTGCATTCAGTGACAAAAAACAACCAGTAGAACTTAATACCAGTAAAACAACAATACAGTAGAATTACATAACGGTGTAATTTAGGGATTGCAACTGCAGAAAAATCTGTCTTTTTTTTTTTTTAACTTGGGAGCGGGTTTGAATTGCCCGAAGCACTGCTACCTTAAGGTATATTGTACTTACCTCCCTGATCTAGTCAAATAGCCCCTTCCCTCTTACCAGGTTTAGGAGTTTCCTGACTAGAGTTTTACCTTCAGCATCCACCAAAGCCGTTCCATCACCAAAGAGGTTGAAGCGCCTCTCAGCAAGTACTTCACATCTGTAAATAATGTGTGTGGCAGTCTCCAGTTCCTGCCCGCATAATCTGCACACTGGTCCATCTTTGTAGATACCCATTTTATGCAAATGTTTCCTTAGTCCACAGTGTCCCGTGAGTAGACCTGTGGCTATCCTCAATTCCTGCCTAGACAGATAGATGAGACTCTTCTGCAGCCCCAAGGAAGGTTTCCTAAGGGTTAGCTTACTGTGTCTCATCCCTTCGGCCCTGATCCAGTGCTCACAGTGTCTTTCAGCCATCCACCTTCGCACTGCCATCTTGACCATGGATTTGGAAATACCTACCGGAGTCGAAGACCCCTCCCTGGCCAGTGCATCTGCGGCTTCATTTCCAAGTATTCCCCTATGCCCTGGCACCCAACCTATCATGATTTGATTGTGCCTTGCCAGAGCTTGTAGGTTAATTAGGCACTCCCTGACTATGGCCGAGGTGACCACGTGTCCGTTTAGTGCCTTAATTGCTGCCTGACTGTCGGAGAAAATAGCAATCCGGGTCCCGTGTGTTTCCCTTCTCGCTATCTCTCCCAGACAGGCATTTATAGCATATACTTCGGCCTGAAATACAGAGGTATGCCTCCCCAAGGAAAAAACTAGTTCTACCCTTGGGTTTTTACAATACACCCCCGCTCCAGTGCCGAAGTCCATCCTGGAGCCATCTGTGTACCAGATCTGAGCTCCCGATGTTAGTGTCCCTGACCATTCCATCATAGTTTGGTGGACCTGGTCAGGTGCAAACATTCGAGTAATGTGGTCGCTGCCCATTTCCAAGACGGGTTCTTTGACCACGCACTCGATGCTCATATGTCCCGAGACATCTGGGAGGTTAGCCCAGTTGCTCGAGTTGCGCAATCTCCATGCCGCCAGCCTCGCCTCTCCCCTAAGGACAAGCTCAAGGGGAGGGAGGTTAAGCATTACTTCCATTGCTGCACCTGGTGTAGTTGACATCGCTCCCAGTGTGCACAGACAGGCCAATCTCTGGATAGAGCTCAGTTTAGCTCTTGTCTGTGCCTGGTTGGCCTTTGTCCACCACACCAGAGCTCCATAGGTAATCATAGGTCTTATCACCCTCAGATACATCCAGTGCATCATTGATGGCTTCAGTCCCCATTTCTTACCCACCATTCTTCTCACAGTCATCAGTGCCCTTTTGGCCTTGTTAACTGTCCTCTCAAGATGTGGGTTCCAGGTGAGTTTCCTGTCCAGAGTAACTCCCAGGTACTTCACCTCCCCCACAAACTCAAGGTATTCACCAAACAAGCAGGGCATCCTGGTCGTCAGATCTTTTCGCTGTCTGGTGAAGTTAATGAGAGCAGTCTTTTTTGGATTTACCCTAAGGTTCTCCTTTTTACACCACTCTTCAATTAGTCGTAGAGGATTTCTGATTACCTCAAGGACTGTATCAGGGAATCTGCCCAGGATCAAAACAACTATGTCGTCCGCATATCCTAGACAGAAGTACCCCTGTTCATTCAGGAGTTCAATAAGGTTGTCAACCACTAGGCACCACAACAGAGGAGAGAGAACCCCCCCCCCCCCCTGTGCACAGCCCAGACTTGTCTCCGCCCTTCTGACCTCCCCTGCCACCTCTACAGAAATGCTTCTGTTTGTTAACATGGAACTTATCTGTCTTAACTCTTCATCAATAAATTTCGCAATAAATATTTTGTTTGGACCAAGTACAAAATCCCTATCTTAGATCACATGCCTTCCTGTTATAGATTTAACCCTCAGTGACTTCTTTTGGTTTGAGTATGTTGAAACAACAAAAAGCCAAACTAATAATGACGTTACATTACTTTGTAAAGTAGAATATTCACATTTAGGGTATAGATCAAGGAGGAGAATATATTCAATGAGATAATACAAAATTTGTAAATAATAAATAAAACTTTGTTTAAACTCAGATCAATTTATTGCAACTACCCAGTGTATTGATGCAGCTTTTTTCTTATTTGCAAATTATGTTTTGTTTTTCAGCCTAGTCCTAAGAGGCTAGTGTTTCCTGTTCTGCTTCGGGCACTCTTCATTCCATTGTTTCTGGTTTTAAACTATCAACCTAATAATTTAGTAAGAGTCTTTCCTGTTCTAATTGCTAATGATTGGGTCTACTGGATAGCTGGTATTGCACTAGGACTTTCTAGTGGCTACTTCAGTTCTATTGGAATGATGTACTGTCCAAGGTAAAGTTAATTTTAATTTTGTTGTTTTCTTAATCTATATCATAATAAAAGTATCTATGAATTTTAAAATTAAAATTTTCACTTATAAGATTTAAAAATTTAATAAAACACATATGTTATTACATATTTGAAGAAAAATCTTTTAAAATGTTAAAAATAATAAGATTTTTGAAACTTGCAGTTTTTGTGTTGTACATTTTGAGGTTTTTATAGAAATTACACAAACAAGTGTAACATTTTTGAAATTTTCTTATGGGATATGTTTTTACAAAAATATTGGTATATTTTAACTCTTTGATTAGCTACATGTGTCTGCCCTGATATGCCCCTGGGAGCAATATATCCTTGAAAGATTTTTACACCTTTTCTTTTTTCTAATTTTTTCTCAATTTTCCTCTATTTTTTAAAATTATAGTATTATATGTACTTATTTTCTCGTGTCAACGCTACTTTACCTCACGTTTACTGACAATTTCTTTACTGTTAAATTATCTGTTAATTTTTTTTTGCAACGTACTTATTGATTGTAAAATATCGCACACAAACTTTGAAACAATCTGTAAATACATGAGAAAACCCATAGAATTTGGACAAAAAAGAATTTCTGCATTATTCAATTGCCTATTCATTGTAAAATGCAGCACAAAATTAAAAACTATCTGTAAATACACGGGAAAACCCATAGAATTTGGACACAAAAAAAATTTCTTTAGTATTCAATTGCCTATTCATTGTAAAATACAGCACAAACTTCAAAATGATCTGTAAATAGTGAGAAATCCCATAGACTTTAGACACAAAAAAATTGATACTATCAGGCCTAATTAAAACAGTGTTTGAAAAATTCTTATAGTGTTAAGTGTCCAAGTAATAGCAGCTATAGAAGAGTGTAAATTAATAAATAGTTATTTAATTTAGTCTAAAATTGCCTTATAATTTATTGAACGGCTGTAACAGTAATGCTACTGTATTGAATGTAACAGTATTGTTATTATACTACCTAGAATTGTTGTCGATCTGATCATTTCCGAGTGTCTACATCCTGTTATTGTAATAAATCTAACATCTAGGCTTCCTTAGCTTTTGTGTTACTTGTCATCTACAATAGTGTGTTCAAATTAATTTGGAGCCCTTTATTACTTATCTAAAAAATAAAACATATATTGACTAAAACAAACAACTCACCGAAATTAATGTCATCTGTCAGCTGGCACATAGAAAAAACAAACTTTCTTTTCTGCAGCAAGATGGCAAACTAGGAAACCTAATTTGTGTAATACAATATGTGCTGGGAATACACTTACAATATCTATTGGGATATTATGAGAAATCAGTGTATTGTATCAATTAAATAGTACTTTGAGGAAAGCTTGTGGTTGTGTATTAACTACAGTGCGGAAATTACAAACCTAACTTGATTGAATCTATATTAATGGGTTAAACCCTAGAAATATGTTTCTACGTATTGTATGAAGCTATGATCATCCAAAATCGGGTCCACCCCTATATTTCTGATAAACGATGTTTGTAATTATAAAAATACACACACTGGTCCAAATTATCTGAGATGTTAGTTTTACGACTACAAATACTGCTGGTCATCGTAAGGGAATCCAGATCCAACTATGGACAGTATCCTATTTTTGGGGTCTTTTATTTGATAAAAGACTATCATGGATTCCACATGTGCATGATTTTAAGGTGAGATGCTGCTAGATATTAGAAATTCCAGGTGTCGTAGGGATAAGAATTGGAGAACGGACAGAACATCAATCCTACGATTCTGCTCTGCGGCCATTAGATCCTGCATAGATTATGGTTGTTTAGCATATTTCTCTGCATGACCTACAGTTCTGAAAACTAGATATAGTCCACCACTCTGGACTTGACTTGTTACTGGTACTTTTAGATCTAGACCCATCTTTAATCTTCTTTCCAAGGTTGGGGAACCTGGCCTTTCAAAATGACGTCAGATGCTATGAATTTCCTACATTTCTGGTCTTCAAAGCAAACCTAAACATCTGGCATTCAACTTGTTTTTAATAACACTCATGGACAGTATTATGAAGCACATCAACGTTCAACTTCTCTTTGCGGCATAAGAAAATTGTGGTTAATGGATAACTTTGATTTAGAACTTTATACTATGTTTGAATGATCAATGTACTGTCTACCGCAATAGATAATGAAAACACCACATTTCGATATCTCACTCTCCAGTTATAATAAACACAATAATCCTGGTATAGTTTACCAACAGGAGTTTTTGTTTATTTTCCAGATCGTACAAACACAGTGAAATTACTTTTACTGATAGGTCTAAAGTGGACAATGATGTTGAATGTGCGTCTTATGCATCGGGACTAACCTGTGTGTACAATACACAAACTTCAATTAGGGGGTTTTGGAGTAACATTCTGTTGAATTCCTGGTCACTGTGGGATTTCTGGTAGTACAAAGTGGATGGTGCGGGAAAAATTGGTTTGGATATGTTGCCAATTGCTTATGGTGTTATGGCATCTGATTATGTATGTTATATGAAACGTTTATTGCTTGCTGGTTGGAATGATAAATGGCAATGTGTGAATCACAATAAGCTGAGGGAAATTAAGGATACCGTCCCTCCATGGAGGTCTTCTATTCGTTCAAAACATAGAGAGGAAGTGGTGGCTACCCGTCTTCATGTAGGTCGTTCTTGTCTAGCTCCTGGTTATCTAATCCATTGTGAGGATCAGCCATTGTGTCAGTTATGTGGTAACCATCACAATCCATCATATACTTGATGTTTGTGGTAGTTTTAAGCATATTTGTGACAGTTTTAACTTACAAGGGAGTTTAAAGATGGTGTTGAGGGGCGATGCCACAGCCATTGACAGAGTTATCGTTTTCTTGCGCCACCTAAATATATTACTTATTATTTTAAAAAATTTTAAATAAACATGATTTACATTTTTAATAATTATAGTATATCTATTTATGTTTGTGTGTGTGTGTGTATATATATTTATTTAGTGTTTAAACCTATTTTTATTATTGTTAATTATGATCGCTATTTATTAAGTTTTAAACTTTATTGTTATAGAATCAATGATATATATATTTATTGTTATGTTTTAAAACTATTTATTTATAGTTATTTTATTTGTTTGTTGCTCTTTATTTATTTATGTTTTTGTAATTTTTTATTTATTTAATATTTTTTATTTAAAACTTTTTGCCTTAGTTACTACCCAAGATTGGCGAGGATAACCAAGATTGGTTTTTCGCCAGGAATTTTAAAAAAAATTCTAAACTTTGTAAAACCAATTTGTTTAGGACGGTGGACTCACAGCATGCACCAATTGCAGGGATGTTTGGAGCTGCTTCACTGATCAGTGGAATATGTACTGGGATTGTTTTCTCTATATCTTTGCCGTGGTTTGTTTCAAATATCAGTTTACCACTCTAGGATAAATGCTGAATAGTATAGCTTTGTTATTTATATTCAGTCAAAGGTAATTGCTTTTTGTTACCATAGTCATTACCATGATTGGTAAACAATTTAAAAATCATGATGTTGCCTAAAATCTTTATTGTAGTTAGGTTTTCATTTGAATTCTCATTAATATTAGTTTTAATTTTTTTTAATGTAGATAGATAATTTTATTTCATTTGCATTGTATCTACAGGCATCCCATATTTAAGCAAAATTCATACAATTTAAGACACATTTGTTAATAATGCATATTTATAAAATATATATTTCTTGGCCGTTTTTACATAGGCCAGACAAGGTCATTTTACACACGCTACCAAGAACATATAAACGCACTAACAAACAATAACTACCAATCAAACTTCGCCGAATATCTCATATCCACAAAACATGAACACATAAACTTAACATCCAACCTACAAATTCATCATAAACAATACAAAAATAACCAATGTTACACAACCGAACAATATACAAACATTTTAAACTACACCCTACACACATACTCAAGGCCCAATCATGTTATAACTCACATACTTTTCAACATCATAATTCCCAATGCTCACCAAGTACACCCCCACCCCCACCATAACCTACAAAAACCTTGAGATTAGTTACGGTCTGAGTTGACAATGGGACACATTTCTCGAAACGGCCGTTCTCAACAAATATAAGCAAGTGCAATTATAGGCAAGTTGCAAAATATTTACAAGTGTTTTAGTGAAAACTAGTAGCTCACATGAAGATGGAATCAACTAATATATATGTATTATTCTGTTGTGTTTTTCAAGATAGTGTTTGTAATATGATTTCAAAAATTGTCACCGCAAAACCAACTAATTGGTTTTTGGTTCTGTAATTTATATAGAAACTATGACTATAAATTTAAACTTTTTAAAATATTAAAATGAATAAGTATGAATACTTTACTTATAAATATGCAAATTTTATTGCCTAAATATTATTCTCAGTTGCAATTTTTTTAGAAATAAATTAAATATATAATGGTTTTTATTTTCAGTTCATCTGGAAAAATCGAGACATTTTTAAAATTTTACCAGATATTTTACAATTTTTTAATTTTTAGATGGCTAGTTTTAACTTCTGTATAATTTAACTTTAATTTTCTTGATCATAAATCTTCTAAGTGTTCAAGAAAATCTATAAATATTTTACATTTAAGGTTAGTTTAAAAATGTTAACATAAAATGTTGTTTTGCCCATTTACTTAAAATCATGATTTCTTACAAAATTACTACGAACTAATTCTTTTATTTTTAAGTTTTACAGTGCAGTGTTAATCAATTTATCATTTCATTGTTAGTTTAGTTCACTGCTGAGGAAAAATGCTAAAAAATGGACTAATACATTTGAATCCTGATTTTTCCTTTTGTTCATTTTAATGCATTCAGTGAATTACTGTTTTTCAAAGAATAAAATAGCTAAATGTTCCATTTTTATTATATCAGCTCCTACGTGGTATATTTTAGAGTAGACTTAATTTATTTTTTGACCTAGTAGGTATATTTATATGATCAATACGTCTGTTCAATTTGAGACACCGTCCACCCAAGATCTCAGGGGAAGATACCAAATACTTTTATAAAAGTGTGTAAATTCTAGAGATGCCTGTAGTCATTTTCATACTTCCCAAATTCATTTTATTCATTTATTTACTGATATTTTATGTTAAATGGGAACAATATTATTTTTTATGTTTAAAAAATATTTTACATTTTTAAGCCATGAATATTATATAAATTATTACAAATAAGGTGGTATGTGGTATTAATTAGTAGGGAAACTGTTGTACCTTGAGCATAGTGAACCTTGAAACATTGATAATAACTCTAACATGTGCTGTTCTCTTTCGGATGTTTTCGCAGTTACATGTCCACAAACAGAATGGCGATGAGTCAGTATAGCTTCAATCACCTAGTGAGCTCTGTACTTAGTAATTTAATGTTTTCGCAGTTACAGGTCCACAAACAGTATGGCGAGGAGTCAGTATAGCTCCAATCACCTAGTGAGCTCTGTACTCAGTAATTTAATGTTTTCGCAGTTACATGTCCACAAACAGAATGGCGATGAGTCAGTATAGCTCCAATCACCTAGTGAGCTTTGTACTCAGTAATTTAATGTTTTCGCAGTTACATGTCCACAAACAGTATGGTGATGAGTCAGTATAGCTCCAATCACCTAGTGAGCTCTGTACTCATTATTTTAATAATCACACATAAAAAGTCATTTTCTTTTTTTTTTTTAATTCATTTTGTTAGTTCAAAATCTCTCTAATATATATTGTACAAATTTTCAATTTTTAATAAAATACATTTTTATTCATCCAATCAAGTTCAAAAAAAAATTTTAAACCTATAGTGGATGAAAATTGATGTTAATGCAGTTTTAAAAAATATTTATTTAATAATTTAATTATAACATTTGTAGGGTCCAGCCGGATTTTAACTGAGAATCTTCTTGTTCGAGGTCTAGTACTCACTGAGACAACTTTCCAATACCCCATCATGGGGTATATGAATTTTTCCCCCCATCTAGTTGTCGTGGAGACCTCCACTGCACAACCTTAAACTGTTGCCATGGTTACAACACAATATCACAAATAGTACTCTAGGGTAACTAAAATAAAATGTTTCTTTATTAACCTAAGTAGAGATTTACTTAAAATTTTTTTATATGACTTGTTTGTCTAGCATCTCAGGTTCTCAAGATAAATCAACTATTTTTTTATCCATTCATCCTAAAACCTTACTCATCATTGTAATCAGTTCACATTAATCTCAGATAGCATCCACGAGAAGTGAACATTGTGATTCCAAAATGGAGCTGCATAATGTACAGTCTGTCAAAGTTTTGTAAGCGTAGTTTGCGCATGTAGGAGAAGTGAGTGGGGAGTACGGCCGGCTGTAGAAGGGATGACTCACGTTAGATGCTTACGTTTGCACATGCGTGCTTTGGCTCGTTCCACTCCAGCTGACGTAAAGAAGGGATAGTAGCTATTACGGTCGACTATTTTATTATCTATGGTCGGTCGGTGGACATTAATGAAAAGCCCCCAAGGATATGTCTACCCTTCCACTCTGTTGGAGGTCGCTCTTTTAGGTAAAAGAGGCTCCCATAGGCCTAGACCATATAAACCTTTGGTACAGAGAAACCAGAAAATTCACTTAATATATTTTGGTTACAGTATTGGCTACAATGGTTTAATACATGACTTGTAACTCATAATTTTATTTATAATGGTAGAATGTCCTCTGCGTCAGACTTTTCACTGCCACTCTCAGGTTTTCCATCACTGCTACTGTCACTGTCATTTGTAATTATTATACTTTCTAACTTTATATCCAAAGCTCTGTCTGTCTCGTAATATTCATTCATTTTCTATTTTTAATACATGATCGCAACTTTTTTTCCAAAAATCCGTACCATTTCGCTTAACTTCTATTCAACCATTGTTTTCACATTACGAATGTCATTTGTAACGTTCTCTATAGCAATCTCATTTTTTATTTTCCCCCAAATTAATTCCATGGGATTCAAGTCTGGGTGGTAAGGTGGCAGTCTCAATACTTTATGACTTTCACTTTCCAATAAGCAATCGAAATAATACTCCTTCGGGGCGTGACTTGTTCATTTTAACCTACTCATACAGTTCACATTTCAACATTGCTTCAGAACATGGAATGTTTCTTTCTTTTAACCATGTCATCAATATTGACTTTCTGCTGTTTGAATTTGGAGTAACAGCCGCTAATTTATTATGATAAGGAGCGTTATCTACCACAAGAATAGATTTGTTTTGGGAGATTTCTGATTAGCTGATTTTCAATCCATTTCTCATAGTTTTCCGCATTCATGTCGTTGTGATAGTCTCCTATTTTCTGGCCTGCTATAAAGACCAAAAGAGCATTTTCCACACCTCTTGTTTCACTGCCAGCGTGGACTATGATTAGTCTTGATCCCTTTAAAATATTTTTTTTGTAGCCGTTAACAGATTCATTAGTCCATGCTAAATTCGTGGTATGCGTCGAATGAATATAAGACTCATCTGCAAATATTATATGCCTATTTTCCGTCGAAATATATACTATACTGTCAAATTTTATTTAAATAGCATACTCTTTTAAAGCGGATGTCATGTTTTTCGATCATAACCCTTCTTTTATTTTCAGTTTTTTTCCATTTAAATCCCATGGATCTTAAAACTTTGCGTAAAGTTTCATGAGTGAAATTAAATTCTAACTCCGGATATTCAAGCTTTAAAACTCTTAGCACATTCTTCAATGTTGGGAGAGCGTGAAGAGTCGTATGAAAATTAAGAACTATTTTTCGTAATGCACGTTTTTGAAAATCATCGATGTTCACTTTTTTAATTTTTCTTGGACGAATTTTACCTGGTGTACTGAATGTTTCGTTTTCTCCTAGTCGTTTTTCTTCCGTCAATAATTTCCTTAATCTCTGAACAGATATTCCACAAAGGTTTGCTACGCGGTCTTGAATTACCGAGCAAGACATGTTGGGATTTTCAGAAGATATGTTGTTAAATACATTAATAATAATGCATTTATTTGGCTTCTGAGCGCCACTCCTTTGCCGAACAGACTTGTTGTCTTTGATTGAGGCATATTTAGTATTGAAAAATACTGTTTTGGTTGGTATACTAAACATAAACATTGTCTCATAAACTAAAACGATAACGGTACTATTTGCTGTGTTGTGCATTCCAGCGAGTCGGCTGTAAAATACCCCTCCACTACTATTTCTCCCCACCATCGTATCTACCAAATCCGTCTCTGCGCACCACGCTAACATAACTTTTTAGACCTGTACCTTGAAACAAAATGGGTCTTGTTCCTCGTAAGAGATTCAGACTCAGAGAAATGGCATTTTGAGAATCCTGATAAAACCTTCAATATGTATAATGTTGCCCATTGTGTGGGGTATTCTCACCCATAAGAAACAAATGAAAAGAATGATTGTTATAACCAGAATCCCCAGTGACACACTGTAAAAATATGGAGGAAGCCAAGAATAAGAATATCAAAATGCAACAACAGATAAAGTTTGACTCTATAAAGAAGAGAATTGCATCTTTGTGTCAAGATAAGAGTGATCTAGAAAGAAAACTTTAGTGATTATGGACTCCAGTCTCCCTATAACGTGAAAATTGACGTTTATCTTCTTATCAAGGTAACTGGCAAGAAGTCAATAGGCTATTATGTGGGTTGCATGGGTCGTCTAGGACTGAAAGGATCAAAGATTTCAAAATGTGTAATTTTCCTTTATATAAATATAATGTTCATTAAAATTAAATTTTCCCCTCTTCATATTTTCTTCATTGTTTAATTTTTTTTCTATGATTATAATGTTTATCAAAATTAAAAATCTCCCATTTAGTTTTTCTTTCTGAGATTAAAATTTAGTTCATTAAAAAGAAAATTTCCCCCTTTTGGTACTTTATCACATACAATTTACCTACTTTAGGCGAATACTAGCAAAAAAAATTTGTTTCTTTTTTTAATTAGTCTCAATTTTATACTGAAAATTGATGTAACATTAATAAAATTAATTATTTTTCAATAAAATGCTATGAATTCAAAAGTGTACACTCCAATTTGTTTCAAGGCACACTAGGAATGTTGTACCTTGAAACAAAAAATGAATTTTGAAATTAACATTTTGGCACCATCCAAATTTACTTGCAATAAATATATCACAACAGTAATGTAGTTTTCATAAAAAATACCAAAAACATAAAAAGCATTTTATGCCTTACGAAAATCATTATGCAAAAAAGTGTACCGAGGTACAACGGTCTCCTACACATGTTTTCCATTTTGTTATCTTAACCTTTTAAACTAAAGTTATAATAGTAACTTTTTTTAGATTTTCTTATTCTAATGATTAGCCTTGACTAAAAATTTGTCTTGTAATTTATTTATGACTATTAATTTTAAATAAGTATTTCTCTTTAAAAGTGATAATTGTACATGTTATTAATGGAAACAATGTACTACACACAGGCAATAATAATTAGCTATAATTTGGTAAAATGGTTTTAAATATTTAAAGTTGCATTTATTACAACTGGCCATATAACCAGTTTTTAGTGAAATGGAAAAGTAGTTTTATTTTTGAAGGTTGTTTTAATCTTTTAAGATGTGTTCATTTTTTATTTTTATAAATATATATTTAATCTGTAAGTATATCCATAATAAAAACACAAATAGGAAATGCTAATCACGTATTTTATAAAATGGACACATTGTTCCCATCACAGACAGAAGCAAACACTGCTAAATTTAAAACATACACTATATACAGTAGATTCTCGATAATTCGAGGTAGATGAGACCGAGAACCCCTCGGATTATCGAAAACTTGGATTACACGGAAATACATTCTTGTGCATTAGAAAGATTAGGAGTTTTAATTAACCTTTATAATATAGATAATTAAAAATGCAGTAAATAAGTTTATAGAACTTCATATGAACATTTCTTGGAAGCCCGATTCATTGCCTTAGTACACTGTATTGATATAAACATTTCTTGAAAGCTTGATTCATTTCCTTTACTTACAGTATTGATATAAACATTTCTTGGAAGCCCAACCCATTTCATTTGCATACCGTATGACAATAAACATTTCTTAGAAGCCTGATTCATTTCATTTGCATACCGTATGACAATAAACATTTCTTAGAAGCCTGATTCATTTCATTTGCATACCTTATGACTATAAACATTTCTTGGAAGCTCGATTCATTTCCTTAGCACACCATATTGATATAAGCATTTCTTGGAAGCCCGTCTCATTTTATTTGCATACCATTTGACTATAATCATTTCTTGGAAGCCCAACCCATTTCATTTGCATACCGTATGACAATAAACATTTCTTAGAAGCCTGATTCATTTCATTTGCACATCTTATGACTATAAACATTTCTTGGAAGCTCGATTCATTTCCTTAGCACACCATATTGATATAAACATTTCTTGGAAGCCCGTCTCATTTTATTTGCATACCATATGACTATAAACATTTCTTGGAAGCTCAATTCATCATTTTCTTTCAAAATGATAAAATAGGCTCGAATTCAACAGAAGCTCGAAATATCAGGACTCGAATTATCGACACTACTGTATATGTATATATTATATATATATATATATATATATATATATATATGTGTGTGTGTGTGTGTATATAAATTGTGTTTATGTGTGCACGTGTGTGCATGCACACATGCCTACACAGCATATACACTTTAACTGTAGCCTTATAATAAAATTTTTAGACAGTAAACTGAATAAAATATTCTTTAATAGCTTGAGAGTTAAAACTTATTTATTTACTCTTATTTATTTATAAACATTTTGTTCTTAATAATTAGCAATTAGTAGTCGTTCAATGATTGTATAGTAATAAATTGAAATGTTTAACTATCATGTACACTTGACATAAAATATTCTTATCTTGATTATTTCTGTAATAATTTTGTGTTAACATTTGAAATTCAGTTAACAAGATGACCCTAAACATTGTAACTTTGACCTAATAGTATAAAAATTATATTTAGTACAGTAATTTTGTCGGAGCTTATAATAGGTCAATGTTTCTTTTATTAGGAAATAGATGAAGATTTTATTGAAAAGTTTTTTTAGTGAGAAATTTATGAAGAATGAAAATATTATATTATTTGAGGCTAGTAAACATATCTAATATCATACAAATTAATCATTTGTATGAAAGGTTTAGTTTCTTGTCTCTTTTAGATGATAAATAGTTTACCTATACAGTAAAGGTGGATAAAATAAATTTTCATCTCTTAACAATCCCAAACTAGATCCCAGTTTCATTAATTTATTTTGCAAAATATTTTTTAAAATTTTCTTCTGCAGGGATATTAATTTTTATATTTATTATACAATATCAAGAGCACCTCTTGGTACAATATACGAGGGTGGTCCACAAAATAACCTCCGTTTTGAAATAAAAAATAAACCAGTTGAGATACAAACATTTTATTATATACATGTTAAAACTACAGCTTTTCTCTACTTTTCTACATATTCACTATACAAATTCAAGCACTTATCATATCTTTAAACAGTTTTTGAAATTCCGCCTTTAAAAAAATCTGCCGCCTGAGAACGTAACCAGCCTGTCACAGCATTTTGAAGCTCTTCATCACTCGCAAGCCACCGCTTCATGTTGTTTTGTTTCGGCATTCACATAGGCTACCCAAGTCTTACTCCTGTAACGATCCTGTTCAAAAATGTTTCTCCTTCAACATCATACCGAGTAAGAAAGTCTATGGCAGAACTCATTCTTTTCATTTTGTGATCATCGGTGAGCACTTTTGGAATCCAACGAGCACAAAATTTGTGATAGCCTAGTTTTTCTGTCACTATCTCATGCTCAAGACTTCGAGAAATTTCAGGAAAATGATCTGAACATTCCGAGATTGTGAAGCGACGGTTCTCGCGAATTTTCTCATCCACTTTGTTCACCAAGTCATCACTGACGAGTGATGGCCTACCACTCCGGTCTTCATCGTGAACGTTCGTTCTTCCATTTTTAAAAAAACGAACCCATTGACGGACTACACCTTCGCTCATAATGTTTGGGCCATACACCGCACTCAATTCACGATGAATTTCAGCTGCTGTGTAACTTTCCGACCACAGAAATCTTATTACACCTCGCACTTCACACTTGGCGGGATTTTCTATCGCGGCGCTCATGTTTTTACGTTATAACAAAAAACGCGCGATCGTACGATACTCTCCCTTGCACAGCTAGAAGCATACTGAACAACTGCGCACACCGATGTGAGAATGGCGGCGCTACCCCCACTACTTATCGCGCCACGCCCAAACGGCGGTTACTTTGTGGACCACCCTCGTATTATAATGAAAATATTTGCAACACCCCTATACCACAAAAATAATAAAACATAATTAATAGTACAAGTTATCGAAATACAGCCGAAATGTACATAAGGGTTTAATCTTAGGCGGGGGTTTTGCCAATATTTGTATTGTTTTTATATTAAATCTTGCTGCCAAAATATATCATTTTGGGAACTTTACAATTAACATTTCAAAAATAAGAGGGATGTCTGGTATATATTAACCTAGCATAGTAAAAATTAGGGATGGGCCGATACCTAAAATTTTTTATTTCGATTCTCAATTTTTTTTTTCGATTCTTGATTCTTTCAAGTTATATAGGCATACATAATATTCTGTAATAATGAATTTAGTTAACATCTCGGCCATATGGTGAAGCCTTTTAAAAGCTCCGTTTTAATGTAAAAGGCTACCCAAAAGGTTCAGCCTGGATTTATGAATACAAATTTCTGGAAGCATGACAAACATATTGGATAAAAGTAATGATTAATTTAAAATTACAAATATGAACTTCAGTTCAAAATTACAATATAACTTCAGTAATAGCCATTTCGCTAGAGAGCTGGAACTGTATAACTGGAGAAATTGGAACTACTTTATCTTTAAGTTTTGTTTGGACATGTATGAATTATTGGGAGTAAGGGCGGCCAGGAAAGGGAAGAGAGAGAGAGAGAGAGACAGAGTGCCGTGGCCTTCTGAGTGAGACAACAGAGCAAGAAGAGCGATGACAAACTGACCAGGAATGCTTCCGATCGTCTTTGTTGTTGCGTCATAAATAATATTTTCTTGATCACAAATATACATTTGCTTTAATCACTTAATTCTTTAAAAGCAACTAATACTTGAATAAGACATGGTTGATAATCATTTTATTTCCTATAAATTGCACTACATATGTATTTTAACAGTTAAAAACACAAGAATCGGAATCGAATTTTAATAAATGGGGAATCGACGAATCCTTGATACCATTAGAATCGACTGTTCCTGGAATCGGAATTTGCTCATCCCTAGTAAAAATACAAGTTGTTGAAGTATAAATTTAATCCACTTGCGAATTTAAAATGTATTGTTTCACATTAAAATCAGTACTTTATTTAATCTGTTTGAGACAAGTAACTACTCCCCCAAAACTTAAATCAATTCTGGACTAAAATGTTTTAGTTTAGTGTTTTCTTGTTTAAAGGTTATAATCAGGTGTTTCTTATAAAAAAATAAACTTCTTGCATATTCATTGAGAGTAGTTATTGTGGCCATTAGAACGCTTGGGGCCAGATTTGTGGTAATTGTATTTACAGAAATCAATGAAGCTATCATCACACCTGCTGAAAATTTATATCCTGACTGAATTTCAAATATATTTTAAAAAATTTATGGTTATTGGATATTATTTCTAAAATGTCTTATGAAGGCATTTTCATGTTGCCCATAATACACCAATGCATTTTATTTTATCTGGTAAGGGAAAATGTGATGTTAGGTTTTAACAAAACAAAAACATATTACAAATGATTAAAGAAATGAAACTATATATATATATATATTAAATCATTGGATATTTATAGAACATTTTAATAATCAAAAGAAGCCCCAGGCTATTCAAAAATATATTGGTTGTGGCCGTTATTTAATAGAGGGCAATAAAAAAATTATATGTATAGACACGATGAATAGCACAAGGTAAAAGTTGAATGACTAGTACATTTTTATTTTAAACACAGTTTCAACCATTTATGGGATAGCCTATGGTCATTATCAAGAGTAATGTAAACATATTGCTATTACTTTGATATGTAAAATAAAGAAAAATTATGAAAATCAAATATAACTATAGATTTTACTATTGTTTATAGAAGCTTACTGTGAAAGTGCGTGCGAGAATAATGTTAACCTATTTATAGCGAAACTTTAAGAATTTCATTAATAGTATTAATGGTATAAGCATAAATTGAGAAATTGAATTTTAACTCAAAGTATATACCTATCACTATTATACCTTTGCAACTATGCAAAGTGCAACAACTTTAGAAGAAAGCACAAAGTAACACATAATATTTTAATTGTACATATTACTTCTACAACTGTAAATATAAAATTTTACTATTTCAGCAAAGTCCTCTTTGACAATACATTTATCTAAGTTTAAATAATAAGTCATATATTTTAAAACAAACAAAAATACAAAGGGGACCTCCAGCTGATCTATGGTACTTGGTTTTGGAACTGGTGTAGCCACAGAAAGCACACAACTAGTAAGAAACTGTTAAAGTAGATTATTACATTAAACATTATAAAGATAGTCTGTTTACTCTTTGATCTAATTTCTTACGATATTCTTTTATAGTAAGAAACATTCTCATCCAAAAGGTTTCATTTTGTTCAGGTCTGTGTATCCTTAGAACCATAAATTTGCTGAACTATTTCTATTTATTGAACTTGCTCCTGCCTATTTTACAATAAATACTGAATAATCCACTGCCTTTGCTTACAAATTCAAATCCATTTACAACACCTCTGGACAAGCAGCTGCAGTACGCATTTCTCTTTCGATTCTGCTATTCTTTTCAGGTGTGTATTTTGCAGAGGATTAATGAAATATACCTGTGTTCAAAATACTAGGAGTTTAAAATTTTTGATTTTTGTGCCAGTGTCCAACTTCAAGATTTTGACTTATGCTCAAACTGCTTCTCAAGTAGAATAAGGTAGATTTTCAACTTACCAGGAGTTTGTGACATTTTGTTCAAGACGTATACTGTTCTGAAATTACTATAGTCATCCTTTACATTAAAAAATATTTAGCTGCTTCTAATGATCTTTTATTCATTGGACCAGTGTTAGCATTTTTATGAGCGATGTATTTTATTGTATTGTGTTCTTTGTCATGGATATATTGATTAGGCGGTGTAGCATATGGTTGAACACGCTGCATTTAACCATATGGCTGCAACAAAGTGGCTACCAAAATACACTTATAACAAGATAATCAAGAAAATTAAACATAAACAACATCACCAAGCAGTCATACCGACAAACCATACAAAAAAAAAACAATAAATACATATCCCTCACATACCACAACAAACACACTCAAAATTGCTTCCACTTCCAGAAAACTCAATTACCAATTATGATACAAAACAACAAATACTATAAAACAACACATACAACTCTTTCAACAACAAACATACAAATAAAATCTATCCAGTATATACAAAATAACATGTAACAACTGTCCCAGCTTCTATGTAAGCCAAACCTGATCATTTATCACATGCTTCAAAGAACACATGAACGACTTAAAAAACATAAATAAAAAATCGAACTATGCGGCACATTTACAAAACATGCAACACACATACACATACATACATACTAAGTTAAACATTCTCCACATATTAAACCACAGTAAAAAAAAAAAAAAACTAAAGGAAGACAAAAGATAAAGAAAATATCTTAAACTATCAAACACTTTGAGTCCAACACCCTTTTCAACAACATATTAAACAACCAACTTAACCTACCCCCACTATACTCATTAAAACTTATACCAACAACCTTTTACCTTGTACAAAGCCGCTAGTAGAGGCTTGACTTTGTAAATAAAATGATTGTTTCGAAACATGTCAGCAAGTAAGCTCTAAAGTATTCACTCAGTTATGCAATAATTACTTATAGTACAATCAGTGAATTCATGATGATTGCAACAAACAGCTTTAATAATCAGGAACTCTTGTGTATTATGAATTATATCTTAGAAAAGATAAATTTTCCAGCTACTAGCACACATGGCTAACATTAACACTTCCCAGGACCAAGACAAGACAAAGGCCAGAGTCGGCTTTAACTTGAGAAATAATCTATATATATATATATATATATATATATATATATATATATATATATATATATATAATACCAGTGGTACACCAAGTCCAGAGAATCCCCTAACCTCAATATCAGATAAATCCATTCACTTTTTCCTCTAATAGCCTCACCAGACGTCTCCAATCTCTTTTCCCCTGACAGACTTATATAAACTATAATCACTCATATGTTCATGGAAATAATACATATATCTTTAAACTGTGACATCTGATTTCTACACAATCTGTGATTACAACTTTTACTTTATTTTATTTCATTCTCTCATATTTTGTGTGTGTTTCCTCTTTGATTGACAAAGACCACTGTGGTTGAAATATTTCATTGGTTAAGTGCTTTTATGTGTTTCTATTTCAAGACTACAGAGTGGACTCTTACCAAGGTAAGTCTGTCAGTCTCCTAATCTAAAAAATCTATATATATATGAAATTATAATTATATTATTATATTATATATTGTAAATAATTTTTTCTACCACTAAGTGCAAAAATATTACCTTATGTGATGGGGCACCTTTTTCAAAAAATAATTCAGTGATTCGACAATGGTCAAGTGACCGAAAGGTGCCTCATCACACAAGGTAACATTATTGCACTTAGTGGTAATAAAATTATTTACAAGTAATAATAATAACTTCATATATATATATATATATAGAGAGAGAGAGAGAGAGAGAGAGAGAGAGAGAGAAATTTTTAGACTAGATAGGAGACTGACAGACTTACCTAATGGCAATAGTCCAAAACTGCAATCTCTTGGAAATAAATAAATAGACACATATAAATACTAACACACTATTGAAATATTTCGATCTAAAATGATCTTTGTCAATCAAAAAGAAAAGCTAGCGTATAATAAAAGGAAAAGAAAGCGTGTATATATATATATATATATGAGGTGTGGCTAGAAAAAAACCGAACTGATACTATAAAAAAATGTTATGTTATCTCCTTCAATGTACCCTCCTCCTCGGTCTATAAACCGCTCCATACGAATTTTCCAATGTTCATAGCAATGCTGCAGATCATTTTCGGTAAGTCCATACATTACTTCCGTCGCTTTTTCTTTTACTGCTTCAACACTCTCAAATCTAGTTCCTTTCAAAGCTGACGACTTTAGGGAAAAGAAAAAATCACAGGGGGCCAAATCAGGTGAGTAGGGTGGATGGTCTAAGATGGAAATGTTGTGATTGGCTAAAAACGTCTTCACTGACAACGCATTGTGAGCTGGGGCATTGTCTTGGTGCAGGATCCATGTCTTTTTTTTCCACAAATCGTTCTGTTTTCTCCGTACTCGCTCACGTAGGGTAGTCAGGATGCTAATGTAGTAATGCTGATTCACTGTTTGTCCCTCTGGTACCCAATCACTGTGTACAATCCCTTTGACATCAAAAAAAACAATCATCATTACCTTGAATTTCGATTTTGACATTCATGCTTTTTTTGTCGTGGAGAATCAGGAGATTTCCAATGCATCGATTGGCGTTTGGTTTTGGGATCGTAAGTGAAAAACCACGATTCATCATAAGTAATAATATTTTGTAAAAAGGTGGGATCACTTTCAATGTTTTCTAGGATGTCAGAACAAATCATTCTTCGGCGTTCCTTCTGTTCAATTGTGAGACACTTTGGAACCATTTTTGCACACACTTTGTTCATGTTGAAACTTTCATGAAGAATCTGCCTAACACTTTCCTTGTCAATTCCTGTCAACTCAGACATTGCTCTGATTGTTAAACGGCGATCTTCTCGAACAAGTTTACCGATTTTTTCAATGTTTGCATCAGTTTTTGCTGACAATGGCTGCCAGTGCGAGCGTCATCACTTGTGTCTTCGCGGCCATCTTTAAATCGTTTAAACCACTCAATTCTTGTGTTCGTGATAAACAATCATCGCCGTACACTTGTTGCAACATTACAAACGTTTCACTTGCAGATTTTCCAAGTTTGAAAAGAAATTTGATGTTAACACGCTGTTCTTTCTGTACACTCAACATTTTTCGATGCACAGACAAAACATCAACTACTTAGAACAGACGCCACGGGCAGACTGAGTGCAGGAGGCAGATGAAACTCGAGTAGTAGGCGGAGCAAGAGTCACGTGACAGGCCAGGCGACTTTCAGCCTTATTGCATTCGTTTTATTGTTTCACCTGTGCTAGTTCGGTTTTTTTCTAGCCTCACCTCGTATATATATATATATATATATATATATATATATATATATATATATATATATATATATATATATATATATATATATATTGTAAAATTTAGATGAATTATTTTTCTTGTTGAATATGTATGGTGACATAAAATAATTTTCATAAACAAGAATATACGAATATTACTTCATTTTATTGTTCATTGAAGCTTTTCGCTAATTTACATTATTAGCATTTTCAAAATATATGAATCACTGTCCAGTTATGTGACCAGAGTAAGACTCATATTAAGTCTTACTCTGGTCACATAACTGGACAGTGATTCATATATTTTGAAAATGCTAATAATGTAAATTAGCGAAAAGCTTCAATGAACAATAAAATGAAGTAATATTCGTATATTCTTGTTTATGAAAATTATTTTATGTCACCATATATATATATATATATATATATATATATATATATATATATTTAGTAGTTAAGTATACTAAGCTAAGCTACAAACTATACACGCATAAGTTTTTACTAGGACGTAAAATTGTTATGTACCTTTGTATTTCAGATAGTAGTTGTATTTCTATATTATGGGACCAAACCCATTTAGGTACTAGCCTAATACGTTATTTCTTCAACTATGCTCTGCTACCATTAGACACTCAATCATTCTGGCAAGTTTAAAATTAAATAGAATATAAAATAAAATTAGAGTCTGATAAACGTCTTCTTAGAACTAATACATTAACTTGTAATACCGATTTTCTACAAAGAAGTCAACGAAAATCTTGTGCAAGTAATAATAACTAGCTTTAATCCTGAATTATATCAGATTATCTCTTAAGTAGTTGAAATGTCAATTAAAATAAATTAGTTATTCAACTTTGGTCTTGTGTTACAGTTTTTTTTTAAATTTTAGTCATTTTTATTTATTATAATGTAAAAGATGTTATAGTTATATTAATAAAATTAATTATGAATGTAAAATAAAATTGGGTTAAATAAATTTACTTGTTCTTTCATTGTCCTTCAGTTTCTCATTCAGATTTATCTGTTTATTGAGAAGTAAAGTTTGTTTGTTGTAGGTGCAGTTTGTCATTTGGTATTTAAATTCCATCTTGAAGATCCATAGTTTGGAGGTTTGTTTTTTAACTCTGGATTCATAGTCTATGTTTCTTGATTACACTAATCATAATCATTCGTCTGTGAGACTACCTGGTAAAAAAATTAATGTATATACATATTTTTTGAAAATTATTTAATTCAATGTAATATTAACCAAGTAATAAGTAGTTAAAGAGTAGAAATTTACATTTTTATCATTTATGAACACTGTATAGAACTTTTTTCTTTGATGTTCAAGACAGTAATACTTTTTTTGCAGCTGAAGCAGGTGAATCTAGTCATCCTCCTTTTTCTAGATGAACAAAATGCACATATTTTCCTTCCAGCATGTTCTTGTGGTTAAGGGACATTTAGTATTGTCTCCTCCTTGTATCTCTTCTATTTTAACATTTAGATTCTTCCGTAGCATTGTACTTGTATTCTCTTCTGTAGGTGTGGTTTTGGTAGCTGTTCGCACTGGTTGGGCGAATTCCCTTCGGCAGAAAGATTTTTTTTACTTCCATAACCATATTGTGAACACATATCACCTAGGAATTCCCTAGTGTACTGTTTACAATACCGTAAAAAAAATACAGAGATGCCATCTCTGTGTCTTTCAGCTACATGACATATTGGAAGACATCTCGTTAAAAGCTTCAATTGCCCCTTTAGTTGAGTTATAGAACTCAATAATTTCTGCTTTCCCTGTAGGTTCTGCTGTGTCATATTAATGTGTAGTGCAGACCAGCTATGGTTTAGTATGAAACTTAGCCTTTTTGGTTTAGTATGAAACTAATATAAATTCGTTGTCGTAGGCAAACAAAACTGAATCCGTCTTCCTTGTTTTCAGATCCTTTATTTCCTTAGGGATTTCTTTTTTATCACTTCATAGAGTACCTACATTAATTGGTGGTTTCTCAACAAAGCTTTAGTTAATGGGACGAATGTAAACCAATTATCCATGGTTACATTTCTATTTGTGCCTTGGGTAGATTTTGTCAATTCTATTGTAAGGGCACCCAATGACAGGCCAGATGTGTTCAAAGACCTCCCAAAATATGGCATACCTTCAATTAGATACTTTGTTTTACGTCACACAGCATAACTGGGAAAAACACACTCCCGCTATTCATAAACACTCGTCTCTCAGACGACTATGCAAAGAAAAAGTAACATAATCTCATAAATAACATTTACACTTCAAATGCCTGCATGGGATGATAGTGACCAGAAGGTTGACGGAGGAGAGACATCCCTCCCACTATCCTCCATCATATCAAAGTACGAATTCTTGGAATCTTGCGTCATCTAACTGACAAATGTTTATGAATCTAGGGTTAAAAATGTTGGACATTATCTGTTTCCTATCTATCTGCCTATAGAATTGGTTCTTATTTATCACTCTAGATACTGCCATTGGTGATCATTATAAATATTGTTTTCTTAAATAAGTATGAAGGCCAGGTTTTGTATTTTTGTATCTGGCTTGTTTGTGTATGTGTGAATAGAGTGAATTCAATAATATCTGTGAAGGTAAGGCAGCCAATTATTAGGTTTATTCTATTATCAGCCTCATGAACTTATTCTAACCTCATTTTCCCTCCCTCTGTGTTCTCTTTGCCTGACAGATTACTTTTTTATTATATTACTGAAAAATATGAGTCCAACTTATCTCGACTTTGTTTTTATGGATTTTCCTGATTTTGTTAAAATTTCACCTCTAAATTTTAGTTAATGATATTCTTTTTCAGTTATTTAGAACGTTTTGTTGTTGTTGAAGGATCAGTTATTTTAAAGGTATGTACTGTCCGTCAGCTCAGGAGAACCGAGGCTATGTATGAGAGGTGTGGGGAGGTATTCTTGGAAAATCCAATTTACCAAACATTCCCTCCCTCCCCACAGCATTCACCTGAGCTGTTTAGTTGATATTATGGCTGTGTCAGTTAACTGTGTTGTGTTGAGAGAGAGTAATAATATTATATCATAAGAAGTCATGTTAAATTAGGCACATAAGAAATATATGTAAATAAAGATTCTGAATTTAGTAAATTTTACAGGAACCTATTTAAAAAATTATATTATTATTATGACAATAAATACAAAAGTAGTAAATTATGATAAAAACTACTTTTTTGTTGTTTATGACCCCTATAAGAGGTCAATATACATAAATATAAAAAATTTAATTAAAATCGGATCAGTAGTTTTTGCTGTAGTTCGGGATATGGACACAGACAGATATTTTGTAAAAACCACTTGTTTGGGTTCAGTAGGCATCAAAATGGATATTTCCACTAACATTTCATGATGGAAATATTTTAGCGATCACAATACATTCTTTATACTATAGTATATGTGAGAAAGTACAGCCTATGGTTGAAACTTTTATCAAGATTAGTATGTGATATAATCTTTTAGACAATTTAATTAGGTTCAAGATAAATTAATTGACAGTGTCACTGCACGGTCTAACAATGAGCAGGCGGGAGGGGTGATGTTTTTACAATTCTGCAGAGGGTAATACACTAACAGCTGGGCCAATGAGGAGGTTCTTCACCGCATCCCTTCCATTGGCAAATTTTTGTTGATAATTTCCTTAAGACCTATTGAGAATAATTTAGGGAACTCTCAAAGATAATGAGAATTGTCCATTGGAGGATTCACAATAGAGTATGCACGAAGAGCATGGGACAAGCAATCATTCTAAATTGAGAAATTCCTCAGATTCCACTCCTGAGCAGGTGGATTTTGAATCTAAAGATTTTAGGCATGATATTTCTGTTGAACTCTCAGGAAATCCTAAAGCTTCAATGTCAATCAGGCATTCTAAATATAAAATCATTTTGTCACTTAGTACACATCATTGATACAATGAGCCACATAGGGAATCTAAAAGTAATGGTGTGAGATATGTTTCCAATGATCTTATATCTTTAAAAGACTTCTCCATGATTCATTAAATTTCCTTGCAAAGGTGTATTCAGTTTTTAGATCGGATTTTTTTTAAAAGATTGAGTTAGAGGTGGCTTAGGCATTCTAGAACATGACTATATCGATGCTGTTTCTTTTAACTTAATAACTCCCTCACAACCAGTAGCCATTTAAACAGCTGAACCGTATAGCTTTACAATTTGTTGTCTATACATGCCATTGGTTACCAACCTACAACAAAGTAATTTAGTGAATTTAATGTACCATTTACCACCTCCTTTCCTATTATTGGGTAATATCACTTTCCCTCTTAGAACTAGTTACAACTTCCAAGGACAACAAACAGATAGTAATGGATCGGAAGTGTGTATGTGCGGTAGATGATGACTCTCCATAGTAATAGATTGGAAGTGTGTTATGTCTGATAGATGACGACTCTCTATAGTAATAGATTGGAAGTGTGTTATGTCTGATAGACGACTGTCCATAGTAATAGATTGGAAGTGTGTTATGTCTGATAGGTGACAACTCTCCATAGTAATAGATTTGAAGTGTGTTATGTCTGATAGATGATGAGTGTCCTACGCATTTAGTGGAATGGATAGCTGTTGATCTTTCGATCTGCTTTCCTCTTTTGACTACCTAATAAGGGATCCAGAATTTGCATTGTAGCAACAGTATACCTGTTACAAAGATCAGTTTGTGTGAGTCCTCACTCTGTGTTGCATTTAAAATCCCAATTACTTACTTCTTCGTACCTATACCGCAGTGTATATACAAATTTCCAGAAATATAAAGTATAGTAAAATCCAATATTTTCACTGTTTAGTGGTCTGGAGACTCTCCTTTGTATACTCAATTTTTTATGCAAAACAATAGTGATCTCCATTGTCAACGAAGGATTTTGCAACAGGTTCTTAATGCATTGTATACTCCGTGTTTAAACATCTACCATCATCGACAAAACTAATTCTCCTTCGAATATAAAATCATTTACTCAGGGCAACGTGTTTTCCCGATGCTTGGTTGGAAGCAATCCTTTTTAAACCAGCTCAAGATGAACCAATCCTAGTAGTTGTAAGCCAATTTCTCTCTAAAGTGCTTTGTACAAACTACTGAAGGAGATTGGTAACTGCCATCTTGTCTGTTATCTAAAACCCAACCAGCTTCCTAGCAAACTACCTCCTTTTTGACAAGGCCATGGTATCTCTAGCTTCTAATAGATTTTTGAACTTCTCAGAGAGGTCATCACTACCAGTGTAACCTCTAATGAGAGGCTAACTCGTTCTCTTCTGAAAACAATATCCTTTTTAGACAAGGCCATGGTATCTGTGGCTTCTAATAGATCCTTGATCTTCTCAGAGGGGTCATCATTTGCAGTGTAACCTGTAATGAGAAGCAAACTCGGTCTCTTCTGAAAACAACCTCCTTTTTTGAGAAGGCCATGGTATCGGTGGCTTCTAATAGATCCTTGAAATTTTCAGAGGAGTCATCACTTGCAGGAATTTAATGCATGTTTCTATACACAAAATAAAACCGTCTTCCCAGTCGATTACTGATATAATATCTATAATGAGATTTGACAAAGGCGAGAAGGTTGCAACATCTTCTTTTATTTTAATTTTTGGTAAACCGGAGACACCCGAAAACATACTTGCTGGTTACCAAAGGCTCTTAGTGAGACCATATGTAGCTAATCCCAGGTGATGCTTAAAGTGTCATTAATGTGGTCACATTAGTTCTTCTTGTTCGAAGTAGGTTGCATGCGGTTAGTGTAGCGCCAAAGACCATGATGAAAAGGATTGCATTACTGCTCTAAAGTGCACGATTTGTGGTGGTGATCACCCAGCGTGATTATTTAACTGTCCTACCTTTAAGAACAAGAAAGCAATCCCTAGAATTAAGACTAAGGAGACAATTTCTTTTTCTGAGGTTAGGAAAACCCATAGATCAACTCTACCAGAGGTCAATGGTAAGACCTATGCCGCTACGAAGTCCTGTGTGAACTGTGCCGACCTGACGAAAAAAATAGAAATTCTCAATGAACAAGTTAATCACCTGCTGTTGCTAGTTACAAATGTGCAACCTGAGAACACCTCACGCCATTTGCTTCCTCTACCATTCTCTTTCTCAGGAGGGCTTGATGGACGAAGCAAGTCTTTCACTGACAATAGAAGTTCTCACTGAACAAGTTAATCGCTTGCTGTTGCTAGTTACAAATGTGCAACCTGAGAACACCTCACGCCATTTGCTTCCTCTACCATTCTCTTTCTCGGGAGGGCTTGATGGACGAAGCAAGTCTTTCACTGACAATAGAAGTTCTCACTGAACAAGTTAATCGCTTGCTGTTGCTAGTTACAAATGTGCAACCTGAGAACACCTCACGCCATTTGCTTCCTCTACCATTCTCTTTCTCGGGAGGGCTTAATGGACGAAGCAAGTCCTTAACTGACAATAGAAGTTCTCACTGAACAAGTTAATCGCCTGCTGTTCATCACATATGTGCAACCTGAGAACACCTCACGCCATTTTCTTCCTCTACCATTTTCTTTCTCGGGAGGGCTTGATGGACGAAGCAAGTCCTTCATTGACAATAGAAGTTCTCACTGAACAAGTTAATCGCCTGCTGTTGCTAGTTACAAATGTGCAACCTGAGAACACCTCACGCCATTTGCTTCCTCTACCATTCTCTTTCTCGGGAGGGCTTGATGGACGAAGCAAGTCCTTAACTGACAATAGAAGTTCTCACTGAACAAGTTAATCGCCTGCTGTTCGTCACATATGTGCAACCTGAGAACACCTTACGCCATTTTCTTCCTCTACCATTTTCTTCTTCGAGAGGGCTTGATAGAAGAAGCAAGTCCTTCACTGACCATAGAAGTTCGACGCAGAAGAAATTGTCGTCTCGTATTAAGGCCTTTGCGGCGAAGGTGATAATGCGCATGGATGAAAAACCAGTTGATCAAACTAAATCGGCAACAAATCTATCAGGTGTAAAAAAAAAAAAACAATAAATAACGGGGGTAATGGTAAAGCCACTCCTCTTAAATAAAAATTTCCTCTGATTCCATACCTCAACAGGTAGAAATGGAATTTGAGGATTCTACGGCTGAGGCTACTGTGAACGTCCCAGGCAAACGAGAGAGTAGAAAAGGGCATCTGCAATTAGCAAGTCAGTGATACAATGAATGTCAAATAGAAGATATTGAGCTACTCGTGCGAGATGTGTATTCAATGTTTGTATGTCTATAGAACACATCTCCACGAATCGCATAATTTCCATTTAAAGGAGTATTCAGAGCAGACTTCGTTACAAAAGATCGAGCTAGAGGTGGCGTAGCCATACTAGCCCGAGACTGTATCGATGTTGTTTCTCTAAACTTTATAATGCCTTTAAAATCAGTAGAAATTCAAGGTATAGTGACAACTACAAAACGAATTATGTTTGTTTCACAAAACATTTATTGCTCGCTGCTCGGAATGACGAATGGCATAGTGCGGCCTAAATGACAATAAGCTGAGGGAAATTAAGATTACTTCCGTCCATGGAGATCCTCTATTCGTTCGAATCGTAAGGAGGAAGTGGTGGTTACCCGTCTTTGCATCTAACTCATGGTTATTTGATGGGTCGTGAGGATCTGTCATTATGTCAGTTCTGTGGAAATACCATCAGTCAGTCATATACTGGTTGATTGTAGTGGTTTGTGACAGTTTTAATTTACAAGGGAATCTGAAAGTGGTGTTGACGGTCGATGCCGCGGCGATTGACCTTACCATTGCTTTCCTACACCATCTAAACATATTATTTAAAATATAATGTTTAAAATTTCTTATGTAATTAATTCTATGTTTATTAATTTTAATATATACATATATTTGTTTGTGTTTTAGTATAGATATATTTAATTAATGTTAAATTTATTGTTAAATACCTTTTTATTTTTCAGTTATTTGTTCTTTATTTCTGTTATTTATTTTTCATACAGAATACTTATAGCATTCGTATATTTTAGTTATTTTTATGCTTTTACTCTTGGTTATTTTGTTATTTATTATTATTGTTTTTATTATATTCATTGTTACGTTTTTGTTTTAGATTATATTGTTGTTTGTTTTAATATATTTCTTTGCTAATAGTTTTATTAATTGTTATCGAATAATGATAGGTGCGGAGAAAAACTCCGCCTGCGCCCTTTCGAAGGTTAACAAATAATGATAGGTGCGGAGAAAAACTCCGCATGCGCCCTTTTGAAGGTTAACAAATAATGATAGGTGCGGAGAAAAACTCCGCCTGCGCCCTTTCGAAGGTTAACAAATAATGATAGGTGCGGAGAAAAACTCCGCATGCGCCCTTTCGAAGGTTAACAAATAATGATAGGTGCGGAGAAAAACTCAGCCTGCGCCCTTTTGAAGGTTAACAAATACTGATAGGTGTGGAGAAAAACTCCGCATGCGCCCTTTCGAAGGTTATCAAATAATGATAGGTGCGGAGAAAAACTCCGCCTGCGCCCTTTTGAAGGTTAACAAATACTGATAGGTGCGGAGAAAAACTCCGCATGCGCCCTTTCGAAGGTTAACAAATAATGATAGGTGTGGAGAAAAACTCCGCATGCGCCCTTTCGAAGGTTAACAAATAATGATAGGTGCGGAGAAAAACTCCGCCTGCGCCCTTTCGAAGGTTAACAAATAATGATAGGTGCGGAGAAAAACTCCGCCTGCGCCCTTTCGAAGGTTAACAAATAATGATAGGTGCGGAGAAAAACTCCGCATGCGCCCTTTCGAAGGTTAACAAATAATGATAGGTGCGGAGAAAAACTCCGCCTGCGCCCTTTTGAAGGTTAACAAATACTGATAGGTGTGGAGAAAAACTCCGCATGCGCCCTTTCGAAGGTTAACAAATAATGATAGGTGCGGAGAAAAACTTCGCCTGCGCCCTTTTGAAGGTTAACAAATACTGATAGGTGTGGAGAAAAACTCCGCATGCGCCCTTTCGAAGGTTAACAAATAATGATAGGTGCGGAGAAAAACTCCGCCTGCGCCCTTTCGAAGGTTAACAAATAATGATAGGTGCGGAGAAAAACTCCGCATGCGCCCTTTCGAAGGTTAACAAATAATGATAGGTGCGGAGAAAAACTCCGCCTGCGCCCTTTCGAAGGTTAACAAATAATGATAGGTGCGGAGAAAAACTCCGCCTGCGCCCTTTTGAAGGTTAACAAATACTGATAGGTGTGGAGAAAAACTCCGCATGCGCCCTTTCGAAGGTTAACAAATAATGATAGGTGCGGAGAAAAACTCCGCCTGCGCCTTTTTGAAGGTTAACAAATACTGATAGGTGTGGAGAAAAACTCCGCATGCGCCCTTTCGAAGGTTAACAAATAATGATAGGTGCGGAGAAAAACTCCGCCTGCGCCCTTTTGAAGGTTAACAAATACTGATAGGTGTGGAGAAAAACTCCGCCTGCGCCCTTTCGAAGGTTAACAAATAATGATAGGTGTGGCGAAAAACTCCGCCTGCGCCCTTTTGAAGGTTAACAAATACTGATAGGTGCAGAGAAAAACTCCGCATGCGCCCTTTCGAAAGTTAATTAAATTTAGTTGTTATCTCGTTATTTTATTTGGCGATAATAATCAACATTGGTTTTTCACCAGGGAGGAAAAGGTTTACACTTCTAAAAAATTAAAATTTAATATGGCGTATTTAAGTGTTATTAACGGTTCTGTAGAACATTTTACAGTTTATAATCTGGCTTTTTAGCCTTGAAATCTCCCACCTTTAACCTAATTAAATGCTACACATTATTTGTTTGAATTTTGCCAATTTTAAGGACCGAAATCCCTAAAAAAAGGCTTGGGACACTCACAGTCAAATATTTCTGCCACCACCAGCATGCACTAAGCTTCCTAAGTTAAATATTAACCCTTTTAAAACATTAAAAGCAGAACGTCATCGTACACCGACCTTCCTCGAATCCCCGCTAACTCCCAGTTTCTTTCTCCATGGCTTCATCCCTCTACACTCCCCACTCAGATGTTGTCTTCTCGTCCAATCACAGGGCTGGTACTGGATGATGCAACCTCGTATGATATCTTCCCCTAGAAATCCTGTCATGTGACTACACGGCTTCCTGTTTTTAAAAAGTTTATAACTCGTTACGCAATTTTAGTACAAAATTTATATTTGGTTATAACTTTTAAAATTCTGGTATTAGGCGATTTCATTATTCTTTATTTTCCTCATAATTTTCCTTTCTGCACATTTTCCAATGCCAGTGACTTTTCTTCTATTTCTCCTGGAGGGTTTCTATTGTCTTCAAATCAATACAAAATCTCCCCCCTTTAAAAACGGCTTTACTTTACTTGATTGTTTTTTAAAAACCCTACCTATGGCACTGTATTACTGTTATATTTATGGCCTCTCATCCAAATTAAAATTTTATATTTCCAAATTTAAAATTTCCATTGCAACGCTTAAATTCTCAATTTAAGACATTTGTAGTGTGTGTGTGTGTGTGTGTGAGTGAGTGCTTGCGCGTGCGTCCGTGTGTGTGTGCACGCGCGCGTGCGTGCATTTTTGAGTGTGCGCGTGTGTGTGTGTATGCGTGCGCGCGCGCGCGCGTGTATGTGTGTGTACGCGTGCGCGTATGTATGTGTGTGTGTGTGTTGTGAAGTTGTTTTTGTTATTTAAAAAAATTAATATTTTTGCATCAGCAATTTTTAAGCACTAAGGTTTTTGAGCTTACATTTTTTTCGAGTCTCTGAAAATATTTTGCTTTCCAGGTACAATTTTCTTCCAATATCGATTATGCGTGGAATGGCGATAATTAAAAGGAAAACAAGTAAGTTTGTTTTAGCCTATTTCGTAAGTCACTTTACTGAAACAACTGACAAATAGATCCACTAAGAAATCTATTATACTAAATTAAAAAAAAAAAACAAATTAATTGTAATTGTTACTTTAAAAATTGACCATATTGTTATAGGTTATTCACTAAACCTATTTAATGATACCACTGATAAGTAGACCTACTAGCTATGTCATAGTAAATTTTAAAAAATCCATTGTACTATAAAAATAGGGTATATTGTTATAATTCTTAATATACTCATCTTCATTTCTGTTAGGGCTATTTCTATATGTTTGCGTACATTTTTCTCCCATTCCTAACTTTTCAATATTCTCCTCTGTTGACGCGTTTTTGATTAACCCCGTTTTCAAAACTTCAATCGTACTTATTGAGTACGGTTGAAGTTTTGAAAATGGTGTTAATCCGAAACGCTTCAACAGAGGAGAACATTGAAAAGTTTGGAATGGCAGAAAAGTGTACTCAAATATATAGTATTGTTATAGGCTAAATAAAACCATTATCAAATACTAAACTACTAAATAATAGTAGACCAGTGCTAAAAATTATAATAAACAATAACCATTATTTCATAAAATGAAAAACATTATAACAGAGAAAATAGAAAGCAATATTGTTAATGGCTCTTCGGCAAGAGTGTTCAATATAATTAATTACTCACAAATAACTTACTTATTCGTCCTAATAATAATGAAACGAAACGAATAATGGTTGAATACAGCGAAAATAATTTTCTTTAAACTGAGACAAAGGTTTTCAAATTTCCATACAAGCAGTGCCCTTGCCTCTTGAAGTCTGTCATTACGAGCTATTATAATGGCCGCTGTACGTGACCGCAACTCGCACTGTAACCAGTTCAAACAGCTAAAACATTATTTCCTTCAAAGAAGAATAAAGGCTTTCATTAACGTTTTACTATCTGCATTAATAGACGTCTATAATCTTTTATACTTCAAATTTTGTTGCAAAATTCATCGCTTCACGAATACGAAATCTTAAAAACGAAAACTACCCTAAAACCTACCTCTAATATTCTTGCTCTTCGAATAAATTTTATTCTTAAAATTTTCATAGTTTATATGAAAAGCCTAGAACTATAAGCCTAGTTTATATAGCCTAGAAGAAGCTTTTTTTAATTGTTTTTGTCCGAAAATTTATTAAGGTGAACATCTGCAGCACAAAATCGTGTACTAGCTAATATTAAATAATACCCACGATCTGAAAACAACTACTAAAAACGTCTACTAAACACTGAACCTAGAGGACATAAACCATGGGCGCACCCAGGATTTTATCAAGGGGGGCCAGAACTACAACAGAGCGGGGGTTTCGGTTTGTTCACCCCCTGTAAGAAATATTGAATTTCACCACTAAAACTTATGTTTTAAGCATATGCAGCATAAAAAAAACTCAAATTGAGACTAAATCTGTGTTTTATGTCATAGTATAGTAGGTTGTTCGACGAGTAGGCCTACTTCGGGCGTTTTTCCATTTTGATTTCTGTACCATTGACTTTCATTGAAGTCGTCTTGTTTCTTTTTTGCTACTCACAAAATGATAATACTCAAAGAACATTTTCGAATCACGGTCTAAAATCTAAGACCATGGACAGCAAAAACAAATCAACCTTTAACAAATGTATGGGATATTTATTGTTATAAGTTAATTTGGTTTTATAAAATGATCTATAAAAAAATGTTCCTAAAACTCTTTGTCTGCTCCTCTTGTCATCTCGGAAACGTGTTTCAAACTAACGGGCCTAATTAAACCTTGACAATCTTCAAAATTATTATTTATATGTTATGGCCTATTTATGGTTTTTGTTAAGCCTCCTATTTATTAAGCAGTTATTCTTTAACTAACGATCCTACCATAGCGATGCCCTCTGGCGATTGCAGGGAGACGTTAATAGCCTCGGAAACGACCATAGAGGACAACGACTATTGTTATGTTTGTACGAACGGAAGTTTAATAACTGTTCAATCATTAAGCAATCCCGTGATTTTAATATTTCCCCATAAATATCAATTGTCAAATAACTTCAATACTTATTTTGTTATACCTTAAGGTGCCCTCAAAAACTGCGTATTTTACCGCAAAGCGAAATGTTTAGATTTTTTAAAATTAATGATACATTAAAAAATTGCTAACATTTTAATGCTACTTAAAGCCTAGTAAGGGTCTTCAAACAGGACACATCAGACATCTACTCATGTTCCCTTGTACTCCGCAGTAACCAAGCACACCAACGCGGAATTTTGAACACTTTAAGGTCATGGGGTATACAAGGAAATATACTTACTAATTTTACTTTATCCAATGCCAGATCTTGGCATTTCTGCCATTCTCCTCTTAGCCTCCCAGTACATACGATGATGGCTTCGGTCTTCCACATCTTACAATGCTGTGCAATTACAAAGATGATGGGCATCCATCTTTTGATAGTTGCACAAAGGGCAATTATTTGAAGCTGCTAATCCTATTTTATATAGGTGGGCTTGCAGTCATGGCCCGTAAGCATTCTGAATCTGGCAATCGCTTCCACTCTAGGTAGGCTATGCGGTATTAGCAGTGTGTGCGCCAGGCCCCTCCATATCAGTAGAGACGGGTGTACTTTATGCCTCCAATGAGAGAGCAGTATTTGTTACCGTCTGATGCGGTGGTAGCATGACTGTAACCAACAAGCAGACTTTTGCGATGACTCATTTAAATTGTGAAATTTAAAAATGATAACACTGATAATGTTCGGCAACCACAGCCAGTTCTTTGACAACTTATTTACCTTCGTTGTCGACGAAGGCATGAAACTCAATCACTGCTTGCATGTTTCTTGTACAAAACAACTTTTTCGTACAAACTGTCTGCCTCGGGGAGCGTACTGGACACGAACTCGTCCGTGGCTAGACACTCAATGATGTATGACCCTAGTTGTGGTTCATTATAAAACACTTCGCTGATCCGTTGGTTTACGAGCGGCATGGTATCCATTAATAAATTCCATTCTGGTAGGCCCATGTTACCCTGTGTTTTCCATCAAACAAGACGATATAACGTTTACCGAAGATAGTCTTTATTGTGATATCACCGTTAGTTAGTGTAAACTTACGTTGTTCTCCATCAGGCAGCGGCAGTCGTGTCTTGAAATCATTAAAGTCGTTATATGTGAAAAAAAACAAATTTTCTACCAGCCTGTATAAGGACGCCTAGGTCGTAGACGATGTGCTGAAAAAGCCCTGTCGCAACAAACTTCGTATACTGGTAATTCAGAAAATATACAGACTTTAGAAATATGCCCAACGGCCGAGCAGTACGGTCTACATTCATTACATCCATGACGTCAACTGAAACTAAATGCACACAACTTGGGTAATATATCGCAGGACGTCGTCACAGATTACGTAATTTTTTAACAACATCTGTTAGCAGGTTATAGACAACATGCGAATCGTGAATAATCAAGCAGTAACCGGAAGTATTAGATGGAATATTATCAGACGCCTCGATTTCAAGTCTCACATCTACAGGCTCTGATTTTATCGTATCGTTTTGTTTCGAACAATCGATTACAAAACACGGTGATTTCTCTTTAAAGGTAGGCAACTCTATACATGGTGATGGTTCGCGTGAATAATAGGACTGTTGAAATCTAACGTACATGTCATACAGAATGGCAGTATCGCCGAGAATATTATCGTAGGGAAAGTACTGAGAGTTGAGGTACAATTTTACATCCGTTACCTTGCAGCTATCAAACTCTGAAGCATTCGCTCTCATCTTGTTTTTGTGATCGGTTTGCAACGCGAAAAAAAACGTAACGAGGTTTTTCCAGTTGCGAAGATGTCTTTACAGTCCAAGAGAGTTGTTTCGTAGCCGGTAAACCAGGATATTTTATTAGTTCCCATTTCCGGTGTGGTACGTGAACGGTGAGGTCGCGTTCAATCATTTTCAAAAGTTTAAATTTTCTTGGATCAGCTACGGTATGTGGAACTCGCCAGTAGATAGTATTTATTTTCAGATCAATATTTGTCCCAGCAGTGCTAATTATTGCGTTTAAATTTGAAGAGGAACGCAAAAGGACAAGCTCTTGATTCACACTGAAAACAATCCTATTGTAATCCTCGAAAAAACCCATCAACATACGCAACAGTATAGCTATGTTAAACTTTGCAATCGTTATTTGTTTTACACATTCCTAGCCAACCGTAATTTCCGACTTGATTTTTTTCGTGTTCGCGCAACGAAAGCACGTTCTTAATGGTGGTCGTTATACCGATATTCCTGGTCCTGTTTATTTCTTTGCCTCCAATTTCGTATCTGATATCATCGAAAAGAAAATCTATAGCATTATTTACCAAAGACACTTCAGTGGCCGCTCCTCCATTTTTTGTCGCTGTGGACGTACCTTTTATATGCAGCATGCTCTGGAAAGGTATCGTAATGACATCTTGTTAATAAATGGGAATACGAATTTCATCGTCATTACCAAACGTAGTGGAGGAGTAAGGTCGATGAGTATGGTACTCCAGCGTTGAGGATGTTGTCGTACTCGGCGCTAGAGTCGATTGCCAAAAAGGTTTTCCATTGTTCACTTTAAAACCCAAAGATCTGAGGAACCTAACGTTTCGCATTGTTAACTGTGTCGTCGTTGGACGTAAACTGCCGCCCTTCTTATAGAAGCACTCGTTAAATATTAGACCCATCTTGGCGTCTACGTAAATGTAATCGCTTTTCAAATTGGGAACTGCATTTTGTCATGGAGTGGCAGTTACAGAAAATGGCGAGGTTGGAACAATTTTCATTCGGGTAATCGACCTTGAAGGTCGGGGCGTACACCCTACTTGAAAGTCGATTGCCCGTCATTATTTGGGGAATGCATTTTGTCGAATGTGGCAGTCATTGGTAAATAGTGTTGGTTGGAGCTATTTCCAAACTTGTAATGTGGGCATAATGATGACGGTTTCAACCTCGTATGAGGCACAGAGAACAAGTGTATAAGAATACGAGACATTTAAGATTTTCAGTCATCAGACATGGTTGGCGTTTACTTTTGTACCGATTCTCTTACAATTGAGAACCCGGCTTTTCAACGTCATTCACTTGCCAACAGCAGATTATGCTCTTTTCGTACTTGGAAGGGTGTGACAAGCGAAACAATGAATCCCTATATTCTAAGCTGGACCGCTTTCTTCTACACCGGGAAAGAAGACCAAACTGTATGTTTTAGTTGTGCGGGAGGTCTCAAAGATTGGCTACCTACAGATGACCCGTTAAAGGAACACGCTTTATGGTTTCCTAAATGTAAATATGTAGCGGCTGTAGAATCTAAAATAGAAGAAATGGAAATCGATATTGCAACTAATGTTGTTGATGATGATCATGACGCCGATGATCTAGTGATGAGAATGCTCGTTCGAAATGTAAGATTTGTTGTGTAGAAGATGTGCAATTAGCATTTGTACCACGTGAACATTTGTTTGCCTGTCTATTGTGTTTACTTAGCCTTGAAGTATGTAGCGTGCGCAGAACGCCCACATCCGCCACGATACGTGTTTATCTTTTATAGGCTTGGGAACTGATAAGTCTTGAGAACCAGACGTTGTGGTGGTGGGGAAAGGTCGTGAGACCAAGTTGGTGAACTCAGTAGCCTTGACGACGTCAGAAGGGGAACCAGCAGATCTCACAACCAGATGTTACGACCAACTGCGAGACCTTGATACCCCACCAAACGTTGGGGAGAAGATTATATATCAACATCACACTTGTAGATCTCTTAGTAGCCTAGTGATGATGCCTGCCCTCAATATTCAACGGTATATCGACGACAAACTGAGGGAGCTGGTCAAGTCTATCTTGCCAGGCTTGGCTGAAAATTTATTTAGGTAAGTGACAACGAATATTTCTATTTGTCATCTTTTATTTGAAAATACTTCATATGTTTACTTTTGATTATTTTTCATTTCAAACACATTGTTTTTTAAATTTTATTTGTCAACTTTTATTTGAAAATATTTTATATGTTTACTTACTTTTGAATATATTTCATTTCAAACACATTGCTTTTTTAAATTTTACCAATTATTATTTTATATTAGTTATATTTTCGTATTTTATTAATTTTAAGAGAGCTCAAACTATTAGATATGTTATGTTTTTACACATTCAGCACGGTGGCGATATTGGTGATCTCTCATCAAACTACTGTCTGTTTATCGTTAACTTCCACCTCTGACGGCAGTGGAACGCTATGCGGGTTTCATAGCTTGTCGTGGCGTTTAATTATCGAGCCCGTTGTTTTCGTCTCAATAATTTTATTTCTAACATATACAGGTTTATTGGGGACATCAGAACAGTGAATTAGATATTAAAATATTGTTTTATTTATCGGGTCACAATTAAAAAAATGAAATACAAATGATAAATTACTGTATTACAAATAATAAAACACAATAAAAAAAGACAGAGAAAAAAAAGATAATTTACATACAAAACTAAAGACCCTTCTACTAAAATAAGCACTCAACATTTAACTCGGAAATATTTGTTTCTCTTTGTGCCATGTGTTTCACAAAGCCATAGAGATCGATAATGTAAAGAGAGATATAGATAATACATATGTCACGTTCGAGACTATTTATAGCCGAGATTAGTTGACATTTGTTTACTACAATCTTATGTTGACACATTAGGTTTTCGGGCGTCGAAGCATTTTATCAATGACTCATATTTACAATAGTCTGTTCCCACCCCTAGTTGGCTCTTTCACTCTAATAGGGCAGTTATCGTTTATTCTTGCGTCAGTTTAGAAAGCTTAGTTAATTTTTATGATCGTTGTTTTCGCCGGATATCTTGCCGCGTTAAGTGGTTCAAACTTTCAAAAAAAAAAAAAAAAAATATATAAAAGTTTAACCAAATAAAATCTTCATAGAACTCCCTGAAGCATTGTTTCAGTTGAAGCATCAAAAGTTAACTTCGGATGGTCTGATTTAAAAACGACTCAGACACAATGTTCTCCAAACCTTTCTGAAGCACTGATGTAAAAATCAAACCTTTATACAAACACGTGTCGACACTAGAGAAATTTTCATTTAGCCTGGGAGTGAGCGTGCCGGTGAGCTCGCCGTTTTCTAAGAAAGTAAGGTGGGAGTGCACCGGCACGCTCTTTTTGACTCGTAAGGGAACCCAGAGCTTGCCGATACGCTCGCCGTGCTGAACGTGTTCATATATCGAATAAGTAATTTTTGATAAAATAGTATAAGGTAGCTGTTTGTTCTTTTTCAGCATTTCGTTTTATTACAACAGTAGATTTTGTTTTGTATAACCTATTTTGGCCTATATTTTCATAAACATTGTATTTATTTATTCATTAAATTGACCTTATTTTAAAATTAAACTGTGAATTAGTGTTTTAGCTTCACAGAGCTATTTTATAGTACTCCATGTCTTTCGTGATTTTCATATTACTAAAGTGTGTTGTCGATATTTCAGACAAATGCTGAGACTTAGGGGGGAGGCTACGTCGGCGGGGTACCCATTAGTCACATTGAATATTTTGTCGGGGTATCATATCTCCCCTGCACTACTGATGGCAGAATAATCATCAGCCAGTCACGGGATAGGTCTTTACTAAGGACATCTCAGCCAACCGACGTCCAGCAATCATCCCAGGAACCAGCGCTGGGCAGGGCATCGGTGACCCTGACGACATCCCTGCCGCCTGAACAACCACCTCAGCCAGCAACCCAGCCACCTCAACCACTACCGTCCACCTCGAGTACAGCGCCAGATGAGGTGGTTCCTCAGGGCCTGGATTTCATGGATTACATAATATCCGAAAAACGGAACCAAATGGCATCTGAGAAACCACCTCAGCTGTCTCCTGAGCAGCTGCCAGTCACGCTCGAGGACCTGGACAGAATCGATGTCATCGATTTATTGACGACATCGGACGAAGAAATGTGGAGTTCAGAGGAATACACTCCTCGCAAAGAGGTAAGATTGAATATTGTTTTCATGTGAATATGATATTAGTGATCAGTATTTTAAGCCTTTCAGAGACACTTGTTTTAAAATATTACTTCCTACATTCATCTTCACGTAAAACCGATATTGTTTCTTATTTGGTGAGGTGTATATTCCATATATACCCGCATTTTTTGTGCATGGGGGTGGTATATTGTAATGGAATGACCACTACAGAAGGCAGCGATGGAAGAAGCTGCCTTCCGTAGCCTATAAAGCAGCTAATGAAGATATTTTACGCACTCATTAAGCCAAGGATACATGCGAATGCCGGCCTTGCGTGGTAATTAATTGGATATACAATAATTACGGTTTGGAACTAAGAGCAAAGTCATCAAAGAATCACTACTAGAATTGACCTACATAGTAGTTCAATTCTGATAGTGAGTAATTGCTGATGTTGCTGAGATCCCAATCGTAATTATTTTATTTCACTTTAATTACCAGCTACTTACTGTGTGCGTATAATATTTTCTTGTGTGTGTGTTCGTGTGTGTGTGTGTGCGTGTGTGTGTGTGTGTGTGTGTGTGTGTGTGTGTGTGTGTGTGTGTGAATGTATTTGTTTATTTCTATTTTACATTGGGGTGATATGTTGTATTGGAATGGCCACCACTGAAGAGCAGCGATGGCTGGAGCTGTCTTCCCTAGCTTTAGAAAATATTTTACGCACAGTAAGCTAAGGATACATGCGAATGCTGGTTTTGCGTAACTTTAAAATTAGGTGTGTAATATTTATACGCTGACACACACAGCAACATCACAACTATGCACTCTCTTAATCGACCCACCCCATCAAAGACTCATTACTAGAATTGACCTACATTGTAGTTCAATTCTGATAGGGAGTAATTAATGGTGTAGTTCGATTGTGCTAGTGCATAGCTGTGATTTTGCTGTGATGTCAACTACAATTAATTCACTGAATTTTAAAGCCACGCGAACTCAATATTCGCTAACCTACTTACTGTGTGCGTATTAAATTTCCTAAAAATTATTTTTGTGTGACTGTTAGTGTGCGTGTTTATCTCTAGTCTTTAATTCTTATTTTCATTATGTTATTGTTTTATTTAAATTATTATTAGATTTTTATTTATATTATATTTGAATTATGTGTTAATTTAGTATACTCTTGTCAATATATTCCTATTTATATTCATATGTTTTATTTTTAATTTTTATTTCAATTTTACATTGGGTGTGGTATGTTGTAATGGAATGACCAACACTGAGGCAGCGATGGTTGGAGCTGTCTTCCCTAGCTTTAGAAAATATTTTACGCACAGTAAGCCAAGGATACATGCGAATGCTGGTTTTGCGTGACTTTAAAATTAGGTGTGTAATATTTGTACGCTGACACACACAGCAACATCACAACTATACACTATCGCAATCGACCCACACCATCAAATACTCATTAATAGAATTAACTACATTGTAGTTCAATTCTGATAGGGAGTAATTAATGGTGTAGTTCGACTGTGCTAGTGCATAGCCGTGATTTTGCTGTGATGTCAACTACAAACATTACACTGAATTTTAAAGTCACGCGAACCCAATATTCGCTAATCTACTTACTGTGTGCGTATTATATTTTCTAAACATTATTTTTGTGGGACTGTTAGTGTGCGTGTTTAATTATTGTTAGATTATTATTTATATTATATTTGAATTATGTGTTAATTATGTATAACAAATACTGCTTGTTTTTTCATTGATTGTAGATTCAATCAGGCTTCTTGCTGTCAATAGATATAGGATTGTCAAGCTGTGGCAATGTGTTACCTTTCTTTGCTAGCTGGTCTACACGTTCATTTCCTTCAATGCCGACAAAGCTAGGGAGCCATCGCAGCACAATGTACCACCCTTCTTTAATCATCCCTGCCAGGGCCTTTCGTCCATTCATTGTTTGTACAAAGTCGGTGGAGGTATTACTTGCTAGTGAAATTATAGCAGCCTGTGAATCCACGAAGAATACAACTCTTGCCGACTTTCCGGAGATCGAACAACGTTTTTCGGCAGCTTGTACTATAGCCGCAATGTCACCGTAGAAACTGTTGGCATTAATTCCAACTGGGCTGCGGTCCTCAAAGTGGTTGCTGTAAAAGTCAGCACCAGAAGCATGCTTTTCCGCTGACCCATCGGTGTATACATGGATCCAGTTATCTTTACTGCGCAGATCCGCAATCGTTTCCAAAGCAGCGGCCTTCAGGATGTGGGGATCACTAATAGCCTAGGAGTCTTTGTGATTTAGAAGCGACAGTTTTCTCTCTGGTAATGAAGGAAAACCGTATGACAGGTTGGGAATTTAGATGTTTGCCCCAGTTTCAGGTTGTATTCAATTACAAGTTTCTCTGCATAAATGAGTGGTGATATTTGTGTCTTGGGTCGCGACGTCGCAGGTTTATACGTATTTCTGTGTCTGTAGTCGATTCTCTTTGCCCTCTCCCAGAACTTGAGTACTGATTTCTCCTTGCGGCTTTGGAGTGGCTCCACCTCCGCTTGCAATATACAAGGAAATATCCTAGCATCCATTGGTAACTCTATGTCAAACAGGTATTTCCGCCCAAGGGAGGGGCCCGGGCCCCCTCTTAGCATGAGACAAAATAAAAATTTATAAATAAATTAAAAATGACAAGAAAAATATTATATGTTTAACTATAATTTAGGTATAGGGTAATACGAAATACAATAGAAAATAATATTTAGCCTACTTGTAAATTGGATTCTCTGAGCCAAAATTACCTCTGGTGAACGGACTGTAATAGCCTATATTTATTCTAAACGCGCCATCCTCCGTTTACATGCGTTTATTACTTTTATTTGTGTCTGAAGTATCCAGTTTTAAGAGCTTTATTTAAGTAGCATTAAAATGTTAGCATTTTTTTAATGTATCATTAATTTTAAAAAATCTTGACGTTACGCTTTGCGGTAAAATACCCAGTTTTTGAGTTGGCACCTTAAGGTATATCAAAATAAGCATTGAAGTTACTTGACAATTGATAATTATGGGGAAATATTAAAATTGTCGAAAAGTAATAAACAACCTACTTTGCTATGACATAAAAACACAGATTTAGTCTCAATTTGAGTCTTTTTTATGCTGCATATTGCTTAAAACATAAGTTTTAGAGTGGTAAAAATTCAATATTTTCTACGGGGGTGAACAAACCGAAATACAACCCCCCCTTGACAAAATCCTGGGTGCGCCCCTGTTTCCGCGTTCGTTTTGGAGGCACATTAGTATCAGTTATAAACAGGAGAATGGTGTTCCGCAGGGTATCGTGCCTAGCGTCACGCTGTTTGCCGTTGCTATTAATTATTACAACTAATATACGATCCCCGGTACACTGTTCTATCTTTGTAGATGATTTCTGTATTTATATGCCTGCTCGATGTAAGACAATTGCGGGAAAATCTTTGCAGTTAGTAATAAACAGAATTAAGGAATGGTTAAATAAGACAGGCTTTAAATTATCTGCTTCGAAGACACAATGTTAACAGTTAGTTAAATTTAGAACTTAGTTTTTAATTATTTATATTATTTTGTTTAGCTTTAGTTTCTTAAATTTAGAATTATTTTAAACAATTTAATGCAATTAATATTTATAATTTATTTTAGCGGTGTAGATAGTTGCTTGGGTTCTAATAGTAATTTAGACCGTTAGGAAGCTATACTAATTGTTTTCGGTGATGCTAAACTTATTTGCTTTTCGCAAAATAAAATAGTTATTTTAGTATATAGTTGATAAATGATTCATAAAGTGTGCTTGAATGTAATTTTGTTATTAAGGATATAGAGAGACTAATGAGTTTAGTAAATGGCTAAGACTACTTTGTGGGATTGCTAATTAATCACTAAGTGGGGCAAGCCACTCTTGGATAGATATTCTTACCGAGATCTAATAAAATGCTTTTAAAAGCTTTGATAAATCCTCGGCTTTCTGGCGTGCGAGAGGCTATTAACTAAAAAATTTACTTTCAAGATTGTAGTTTTAAATAATAGACTAGGGTAGCGTTATAGAATAGAAAAAAGGTAGCCTATATTCTTTAAAATTACTTTAAAAATGTAACGCTTCACGACAGTTTATTAGTGATTTTTAGGTAATTGGATTTCCCTTTTCTCAGAAGTATTGTGTCTTCCCAAACACTTCTAAACAAATCTATATTAAACTTAGCTTAACTCTTAGCTACCTCATGGTTATCTGATGCATCGTGACGAACCGCCAATATGTCAGTTTTGTGGAAATACTATCAGTCAGTCGTGTACCGGTCGATTGTGATGTTTCGAAACAAAAAGAGGAAATAGTGGCTACCCGCCTTCGCATCGGCCACTCTTCTCTACCTCATGGTTATCTGATGCGTCGTGAGGACCCGCCATTATGTCAGTTCTGAAGAAATACCATCAGTCAGTCATATATCGGTCGATTGTGATGGTTCGAAAGGTAGAGAGGAATTAGTGGATACGCACCTTCACATCGGCCACTCTTATCTAAATCATGGTATTCTGATGCGTCTTGAGGACCCGCCATTATGTCGGTTTTGTGGAAATACCATCAGTCAGTCATATACCGAGCGATTGTGATATTTCGATACGTATAGAGGAAGTAGTGGCTACTCGCCTTCGCATCGGCCACTCTTATCTACCTCATGGACATCTAATGCGTCGTGAGGACCCGCCATTATGTCAGTTCTGTGCAAATGCCATCAGTCAGTCATATAACGGTCGATTGTGATTTTTCAAAACGTAGAGAGGACGTATAGGCAACGTACCTTTGCATCGGCACTCTTAGCTAGCTCATGGTTATCTGATGCGTCGTGACGAACCGCCAATATGTCAGATTTGTGGAAATACCATCAGTCAGTCAAATACCGGTCGATTGTGATGGTTCGAAACATAGAGAGGAAATAGTGGCTACCCGCTTTGGATCGGCCACTCTTATCTAACTCATTGTTATCTGATGCGTCGTGACTACTCGCCGTTATGTCAGTTCTGTGGAAATACCATCAGTCAGTCATATACCGAGCGTTTGAGATAGTTCGTTACGTATAGAGGAAGTAGTGGCTACCCGCCTTCGCATCGGCACTCTTAGCTAGCTCATGCTTATCTGATGCGTCGTGACGAACCGCCAATATGTCAGTTTTGTGGAAATACTATCAGTCAGTCATATATCGGTCGATTGTGATTTTTCGAAAAGTACAGAGGAAGTATTATCTACGCACTTTTGCATCGGCTACTCTTATCTAACTGAATGTTATCCGATACGTCATGAGGAACCGCCATTGTGTCAGTTTTGTGGAAATACCATCAGTCAGTCAAATACCGGTCGATTGTGATGGTGCGATACGTAGAAATAAAGTAATGGCTACGCACCTTCACATCGGCCACTCTTATCTTACTCATTGTTATCTAATCCGTCGCGAGGACCTGCCATTATGTTAGTTCTGTGAAAATACCATCAGTCAATCATATAACGGTCGATTGTGTCGGTTCGAAACTTAAAAAAGGAAGTATTGGCTACGCACCTTCGCATCGGCCACTGTTATCCGAAAGAACGTTATCTGTAAGTTATGAGGATCCGCCATTATGTCAGTTCTGTGGAAATACTATCAGTCAGTCATGTACCGGTCGATTTGATGGTGCGAAACGTAGAAATAAAGTAATGGCTACGCACCTTCACATCGGCCACTCTTATCTACCTCACGGTCATCTAATGCGTTGTGAGGACCCGCCATTATGTCAGTTCTATAAAAATGCCATCAGTCAGTCATATATCGTTCGATTGTGATTTACGAAACGTAGAGAGGACGTATTCGCTACGCACCTTTGCACCGGTCACTCTTATCTAACTTATTTTTATCTGATACGTCATGAGGACCTGCCATTATGTCAGTTCTATGGAAATGCCATCAGTCAGTCATATAACGGTCGATTGTGATGATGCGAAACGTAGAGAGGACGTATTCGCTACGCACCTTTGCACCAGTCACTCTTATCTAACTTATTTTTATCTGATACGTCATGAGGACCTGCCATTATGTCAGTTCTATGGAAATGCCATCAGTCAGTCATATAACGGTCGATTGTGATGATGCGAAACGTAGAGAGGACGTATTCGCTACGCACCTTTGCACCGGTCACTCTTATCTAACTTATTTTTATCTGATACGTCATGAGGACCTGCCATCATGTCAGTTCTATGGAAATGCCATCAGTCAGTCATATAACGGTCGATTGTGATGATGCGAAACGTAGAGAGGACGTATTCGCTACGCACCTTTGCACCGGTCACTCTTATCTAACTTATTTTTATCTGATACGTCATGAGGACCTGCCATTATGTCAGTTCTGAAGAAATACAATCGTTCAGTCATATATCGGTCGATTGTGATGGTTCGACTCGTAGAGAAGAAGTAGTAGCTACGCGCCTTTGCATCGGCCACTCTTATCTAACTCATAGTTATCTGATGCGTCGTTAGGAGCTGCCATTATATCAGTTCTGTGAAAATGCCGGTCATATACCAGTTCTGACAGTCATATACCGGTTGATTGTGATGGTGCGAAACGTAGAGAAAAATTTGTGGCTACGCACCTTTACATCGGCCACTCTTGTCTAACTCATGCCTATGTGATGCGTCTTGAGGACCCGTCATTATGTGAGATCTTAAGAAATACCATCAGTCAGTCTTATACCGTTCGATTGTGATGGTTCAAAACATATAGACGAAATAGTGACTACCCGCTTTCGCATCGGAAACTCTTATCTAACTCATGATTATGTTATACCTCATGAGGACTCGTTATTATGACAGTTCTGTGGAAAAACCATCAGTAATATATATATCGGTAGATTGTGATGGTTCGAAACGTAGAGAGGAAGTAGGGGCTAAGCGCAATCGCATCGGAAACTCTTATCTAACTCATGGTTATGTGATACCTCATGAGGACTCGTTATTATGACAGTTCTGTGGAAATACCATCAGTAATATATATATATATATATATATATATATATATATATATATATATATCGGTAGATTGTGATGGTTCGAAACGTAGTGATTAACTATTGGCTACGTACTTTTGCATCGGCCACTGTTATCTAACTCGTGGTTATCTGATGAGTCGTGAGGACCCGCCATTAGGTCTGTTCTGAAGAAATAATATCAGTCAGTCATATACCGGTCGATTGTGATGTTTCGAAACGTAGAGAGGAAGTAGTGGCTAAGCGCAATCGCATCGGAAACTCTTATCTAACTCATGGTTATCTAATAAAATGCATCTATTTAAATTTTAATATTTGACATCTGTTATGTTCATATTTTTTAATTATAGTACAGATATTCATGTTTGTTTTTGTGTGTGTTTGGATTTTTAATTTATGTTAACAACCATATTTTATCTATATATTTTCTACATTTGGCGTTATTCTTTATTGTTATAGATTTATTGTTTCGTTATTAATGTTTTAATTTATTTTCATTGTTATATTTTTATTGTTTTTAATTATTGTTACATATTTATTTTTATTTTATTGTTACATTTGTTGATTCCATCTTCACGTGAGCTACTAGTTTTCACTAAAACACTTGGAAATATTTTACAACTTGCCTATAGTAGCACTTACTTACGCCCGAGGACGGGCGTTTCGATAGATGTGCCCCATTGTCAACTCAGACCGTAACTGATCCCAAGGATTTCGTGGGTTAAGGGTATTAGGGTGCGGGTTTGATATTATGGTGGTGTGGGTGTATTTTGTGAGTATTAGGAGTTATGATGTGGAAAAGTGTGTGTGAGTTGTAATGTAATTGTGTATTGAGTATGTGTGTAGGGTGTAGTTTGAAGTGCCTATATATTTCGTATTGTTCGGTTGTGTAGCGTTGTATATTTCTGTGTAGTTTATGAAGAAGTTGTAGGTTGGATGTTATGTGGATGGAGTCATGTTTTGTGGAGTTGAGATGATCGGCGACGTTTAATTGGTAATTATTGTTTGTTAGTGCGTCTATATGTTCTTGGTGGCGTGTGTAAAAAGACCTCTCTGATATTATTGTTGTTTTAATTCTTTTTTTATTGTTTATTTTAGTTTTGTTATTTTATATTTATTAGTTGTAGTTTGTATTTTTGTTTTATTTTTTTAAAATTGTTTTTGTTTTACTTAAAATATTTTGCCTTAGTCATAACCGTTGATTGGTGATGATAACATTGATGTTTCATCAGGAAAGAAATAATAACATTTTAATCATGTGAATGAGTATTCTTTCAAAATGAACATGATATTCCATGAACTTTGCTCCAATTAATTTTTCAATTTATATTTCGTTTATATTTTGGGAAAATATGAAGCGAATCGTTCTGAACAACAAAATGTACGGACATGTTCTCGTAATAGAAAATGTCTGCCGATGTGTTGTTAGTAGTAGTCACACAATTATAGAACAACTCCTTAGAGTTACACGGTATAGATTGTCAGATCGTATGAGTACGGGTATTTTGAACGAAATTGACTCTAAGTGTTTCAGTCATCTCAAGACAGAGATACGACAGAAAGAGAGAGAGAGAGAGCGAGAGAGAGAGAGAGAGAAAGTGGTTCCGTCCACTGAGATACTCTTTAAAAGCTTTGATAAGAAGTCCATGTAACCACCTACATCCTCAAAGGAATGTTAATAGAAATGATGAAATGACAACGGCTATCAGCAAAATGGCCGACACTCTGAAATTAAAACATGAGATAAACAGCTGACGTAAATTATTGGCCACTTAGAACTAGTACACAATGGAAGAACATGCTAGGTGCTAAAGTTTATTGTCCAGCCCGATAATAGAATCAGCGTCAGTTTCATTAAGGAATTTAATTTCTATAAAACCTAAAGTGATAGCCATTTATTTATTTACTTATAAGAATTGTGTTCTTTGGGAAACGTCAAGTTTGTTTACATCAAATTAAACAGAGTACATCTAACAATCTCGTTTTGATACTCCGGAAGTAAGTTTGTTTATATCAAAATAAACTGAGTACATGTAACTATTTCGTGTTGATACTCTGGAAGTAAGTTTGTTTATGTCAAATTAAACTGGGTACATGTAACTATTTCGTGCTGATACTCTGGAAGTAAGTTTGTTTATATCAAAATATACTGAGTACATGTAACTATTTCGTGTTGATACTCTGGAAGTAAGTTTGTTTATGTCAAATTAAACTGAGTAAATCTAACAATTTCGTTTTGATACTCTGGAAGTAAGTTTGTTTATATCAAAATAAACTGAGTACATGTAACTATTTCGTGTTGATACTCTGGAAGTAAGTTTTTTTATGTCAAATTAAACTTACTACATCTAACTATTTCGTGTTGATCCTCTGGAAGTAAGTTTGTTTATGTCAAATTAAACTGAGTAAATATAACTATTTCGTGTTGATACTCTGGAAGTAAGTTTGTTTATATCAAGTTAAAATTAGTACATCTAACAATTTCGTGTTAATACTAAAGAAATAAGTTTGTTTATTATATCAAATTAAACTGAACACATCTAACTATTTCGTGTTGATACTCCGGAAGTAATTATGTTTTTTCAAATCAAACTAAGTACATCTAACTATTTTGTGTTGATACACCAGAAATGAGTACATCTAACTATTTTGTGTTGATACTCCGGAAATAAGTTTGATTATATCAGATTAAAGTAAAAACATCTAACTATTTCGTGTTGACACTCCGGAAGTATGTTTCTTCATATCAAATTAATCTAAGTACATCTAACTATTTCGTATTGATACTCTGGAAGTGAGTTTGATTATATAAATTAAAGTGAGTATATCTAACTATTTTGTGTTGATACTCTGTTTATAACAAAATAAAATGAGTAAATCTAATTATTTCGTGTTGATACTTTGGAAGTAAGGTTGTTTATGTCAAAATAAACTGAGTTGGCCTACATCTAACTATTTCGTGTTAAATCTCTGGAAGTATTTTGTTTATGTCAAAAAAATGAGTACATCTAACTTTTGCTTGTTGATATTCTGGAAGTAAGTTTGTTTATATGAAATCAAACTTAGTACATCCAACTATTTCGTGTTGATACCCTGGAATTAGGTTTTTTTATATCAAATTAAACTGAGTACATCTAACTATTTCGTGTTGATACTCTGGAAGTAAGTTTGTTTATATGAAATTAAACTGAGTACATCAACATATTTGGTGTTGATACATTGGCAGTAAGTTTATTTATGTCAAATTAATCTGAGTACATCGAACTATTTCGTGTTGATACTCTGGAAGTAAGTTTGTTCATGTCAAATATACTGAGTAGATCTAACTATTTCTTGTTGATAATCAGGAATTAAGTTTGTTTATTACTTTAAACTGAGTACATCCAACTATTTCGTGTTGATACTATGGAAGTAAATTTTTTTATATCTAATTAAACTGAGTACATCTAATAATTTCGTGATGATACTCTAGAAGTAAGTTTGATTATGTAAAATTAAAGTGAGTACATCTATCTATTTTGTGTTGATACACTGGAAGTAAATTTGTTTATATCAAATTAAACTGAGTATATCCAACTATTTTGTGTTGATACTCAGGAAGTAAGTTAGTTTATATCAAATTAAACTGAGTACATCAACATATTTGGTGTTGATACACTGGCAGTAAGTTTATCTATGTCAAATTAATCTCAGTACATCGAACTATTTCGTGTTGATGTTCTGGAAGTAGATTTGTTCATGTCAAATATACTGAGTAGATCTAACTATTTCGTGATGATAATCAGGAATTAAGTTTTTTTATTACAAATTAAACTGAGTACATCTAACTATTTCGTGTTGATACTCTGGAAGTAAGTGTGTTTATGTCAAATAAACTGAGTGCATCTAAAAATTATGTATTAATACTGAGGAAATACGTTTGTTTATATCAACTTAAACTGAGTTCATCTAACTATTTCGTGTTGATATTTAGGAAGTAAGTTTGTTTATATCAAATTAAACTGAGTACATCAACATATTTGGTGTTGGTACATTGGCAGTAAGTTTATTTATGTCAAATTAATCTGAGTACATCGAACTATTTCGTGTTGATACTGTGGAAGTAAGTTTGTTCATGTCAAATATACTGAGTAGATCTAACTATTTCGTGTTGATAATCAGGAATTAAGTTTGTTTATTACAAATTAAACTGAGTACATCTAACTATTTCGTGTTGATACTTTGGAAGTATTTTTTTTAAAGTCAAATTAAACTGAGTTTATGTAACGTTTTCGTGTTGATAATATGGAAGTAAGTTGGTATGTGTCAAATTAAACTGAGTACATTTTACTATTGCGTGTTGATGCTCTGGAAGTAAGTTTGTTTACATCAAATTAAACTGAGTGCATCTAACAATTTCGTGTTGATACTCTAGAAGTAAGTTTGATTATGTAAAATTAAAGTGAGTACATCTATCTATTTTGTGTTGATACTCTGGAAGTAAATTTGTTTATATCTAATTAAACTGAGTATATCCAACTATTTTGTGTTGATACTCAGGAAGTAAGTTTGTTTCTATCAAAATAAACTGAATACATCTAAATATGTCGTGTTGATACTCTGTTTATGTTAAAATAAAATGAGTAAATCTAATTATTTCGTGTTGATACTTTGGAAGTAAGTTTGTTTATGTTAAAATAAACTGAGTTGGCCTACATCTAACTATTTCGTGTTGATACTCTGCAAGTATTTTGTTTATGTCAAAATAAACTGAGTACATATAACTATTTCTTGTTGATATTCTGAAAGTAAGTTTGTTTATATTAAATCAAACTTAGTACATCCAACTATTTCGTGTTGATAATCTGAAATTGAATTTTTTTATATCAAATTAAACGGAGCACATCTAACTATTTTGTGTTGATACTCCGGAAGTAATTATGTTTTTATCAAATTAAACTAAGTAAATCTAACTATTTCGTGTTGATACTCTGGAAGTAGTTTGTTTATATCGAATTAAACTGAGTACATCTAATTATTTCGTGTTGATACTTTGAAAGTAAGTTTGTTTATGTCAAATTAACCTGAGTGCATCTAACTATTCGTGTTGATACTCAGGAGGTAAGTTTGTTTATATCAAATTAAACTGAGTACATGAAACTATTTCGTGTTGTCCGCAAGTATTTATGTTTTTATCAAAATAAACTAAGTACTTCTAACCATTTCGTGTTGATACTCCGGAACTAAGTTTTTTTTATGTCAAATTAAACTGAGTACATCTAACTATTTGTGTTGATACTCCGGAGGTAAGTTTGTTTATATCAAATTAATTTGAGTACATCTAACTATTTCGTGTTGATACTCAGGAAGTAAGTTTGTTTATATAAAATAAACTGAGTACATCTTACTATTTCGTGTTGATACTCTGAAATTATTTTTGTTTATGTCAAATTAAACTGAGTACATGTAACTATTTCGTGTTGATACTCTGGAAGTAAGTTGTCTATACTAAATTATACAGAGTGCATCTAACTATTTCGTGTTGATACTGTGGAAATGATTATATTTTAGTTTAAAATCAAGTATTTTTTACCATACTTGAATATATTCAGATTGTAAATCAAAACAATAAATATCAAGCCGAAAATGTTACTGAAAATACACAAAGCAGCGTTCGCGTGTCTGGCATTGATAGATTAAGTCTGTGTTACTTCTAGCCAACACCATGTATTTTGTCATTGATATAAAATATTCCAGACCAATTCAACCTCCCGATCAATCCACGAAAAACATTGGCATAAAAGCAATCAGGGATGTGGAATCCGCTTTCTGTTTATAAAAAATGCATCACCTATGTGAACGGCTTTTAGGGGTAAACATGGCACATGGCTAGCGGTTTGTGTAAAGTGACCATTGTAGAATCCCTATATGTTAAAGATTAATATTGCAGATGGTACTTTTCACAAGTAAGTGATATTAATTTAAACCTCGTGATGCATAAAAGGTTGAAATGAGTACGCCTGCGCATCATTTCAAGTTAGTATACTACGTTAAAGCATTCAATCAAATGCCGGAAAAATACTAGTAGGTTTATTTATATTGAAAAACTTTATATTGTGTAATTGTTATGATTATTGAGAGATATGTTTAACTAATTGCACGCGTACTTTCTAGTTCGGACAATCGATTATTAGAAACATGGTTAAAATTTACACTTTTGTAGCTCATAGTACTAAGATTTCACTTATAAAAACATGAAAATTTCGCTGGTGGTTTGGTAGGAGGGATGAGAAACGTTTTGCTTGGTGGTATCTTAACGTGGTGAAAAAACATATTCTACAATATCTATTGTATATTCGCCTGTGGGTGTTGGCCTCCGTATAAAGCGAAAATATAATGCTTTGTTCTGTCCTGGGCAGTAGTGTATTTTTTAACTGAAAGTGTAATGTACTATATAAAATATAGTGTATTCTACTACGTATTGAAATAGAGTTCATATAGAAAGTAGTAAGTTTGGTTCTACTGACCAACACAGGCTGGGCCATGGAGGTAAAGTTATTCCGAGAAGCTCAGTTTGCACAATCAACCTTCACTTATACACAACTTTGAGCTGACAAATTATGTAGGACTTTTTATACAAGGCTTTGGTGCGGCACTTTGCCAGTACCGCATTTCATTTATTTACAATCAACTAAGAAAAAAGGAGAATATTGATTTTCGCAACAGTTTTTAATAAATTGTTTTATTATAATAGTTATTTTGAAATTTTAGAATTTTAATAGCATCTTGTGAAAAATACATATGCAGTAAATCTTTACATTATATAAGATAATTGAGAAAGCGGTTTTCCTTTTCTATCTCAGTTGTTATGATTCCTAAAAACAAAGTGGCACTCGATAAAGAGAGCATTCTACGGTCGGCTCACTTTATTTCCATTTTACAACTAGAATAGTTAAAGTCCATGAAACATCTTGTTATTATGGTAAACATTATTCAACTAGGTCTACTTGCTCCACAAAGGGAGCTAATAAAGTAAATCCATTTAGATTCATATTACGTATGCCATATTGTCACATTGTTATAGTAGTTGTGAATGAAAACGTCGTAGCAGCTGTGTATAAACACATTAGTGAGTAACAATTTATCGAATAAAACACTTTCCCTCTTCCTCCACCCTCCCCTAACCAGTTAAAGGGGCTTCTGCACAGCATCATCCCTTGTCTCCCACTCCATCCGAGATATCTTGTTCAGGGCCATAGAAATATAATCTAATACAATGATTTTATCCTGGTTTGCAACCAGTACTTCAGTACTTCGGCGCTTAGCACAGTTCATTTTAAAGACAATAATTTTAAAATACAAATCATCGCAATAAATATAGATCACAGCAGCCTATAATATAAACAATAAAAAAAACTTTCATGTACATTTCACTAAAAAAATTAGCATTATCAGATGCATTAAACTGAAATGAACTTTGAGTACAGTGTAATTTTCTGGTGTAGCCCCTCTACAGCAGAAATGTAAATAAAGGATTTGTAAAGTTTTTATTAGGCCTAATACTAGAGCATGTTAGTAAGATATATTAAATAAACAACGAAAAACAAAACCTTCATGTACATTTCACTAAAAAAATTAGCATTATCAGATGCATTAAACTGAAATGAACTTTGAGTACAGTGTAATTTTCTGGTGTAGCCCCTCTACAGCAGAAATGTAAATAAAGGATTTGTAAAGTTTTTATTAGGCCTAATACTAGAGCATGTTAGTAAGATATATTAAATAAACAACGAAAAACAAAACCTTCATGTACATTTCACTAAAAAAATTAGCATTATCAGATGCATTAAACTGAAATGAACTTTGAGTACAGTGTAATTTTCTGGTGTAGCCCCTCTACAGCAGAAATGTAAATAAAGGATTTGTAAAGTTTTTATTAGGCCTAATACTAGAGCATGTTAGTAAGATATATTAAATAAACAACGAAAAACAAAACCTTCATGTACATTTCACTAAAACAATTAGCATTATCAGATGCATTAAACTGAAATGAACTTTGAGTACAGTGTAATTTTCTGGTGTAGCCCCTCTACAGCAGAAATATAAATGAAGGATTTGTAAAGTTCTGTTGATTTATTAATACTAGAGCGTATTAGTAAGGTATATGATAAAAACAATAACGAAACCAAACCTTTATGTACATTCAAGGGCGGCTCCAGATAGACTTACGAGGGGGCAGGAAAACGTAGGGGTTTGGGGAGGAAAACCTTAAAAAACAAAACCCTACAAATGAAGTTTTAGGCTATTGTTGTACTTGAAAAATCACAGGAAATTTGGCTTTTTTTCATCATAACATCTATTTTACCTAAATTTACATAGATACCAAAATTATTATTTTATACATAACACAAAATATTGTTTAACTTTCATCAAACGGCCAGTCAAAAGTACCAGTTTGCACTTTGATATATATTACAAGGGCAGCTCCAGGATAGACTTTCGGGGGGAGCACAATGGTAGGAAAAGATGGGGTGGTTTGGGGCGGAAAACTTTAAAAAATAAATCCCTAAAAATGAAATTTTAAGCTATTGTTGTACTTAAAAAGACACAAGAAATTTGGCATTTTTCATCTAAACGTGCACTTTACCTGAATTTACATAGATACCAAAATTAATATTGTTTAACTTCCATCGTTTCATCAAACGGTTCGGTCTGACGAGGACGACGCGGAGTCGTAGTTCACAGACTGTTAGATAGCCGAGCTACGGAGCTAGTGCGCGACTTGTAACATGCAAGTGTTGTTTATGCTGGGTGGAACTACCAATGTTATCAGATGAATTTATACATATTGCATTATATAAATGTAAAAACAATATACATTGCAATAAAATAAAAGTCAAATAAAAAATACATTTTATAAGTAAACTGGGATAATTTAAATGTTTTCGGAATATGAAAAATATTTCTAAAAAAATAATACCCAAATTCTCGTCGGAGGGGTGCCCCTACTACCCCTCCTCTGGAGCCGCCCTTGCGAACATTTCGCTAAACTAAGTAGCATCATCTGAAACTGAAATGGATTACCTGATTACGGATTAAACTGAAATGAACTCTGAGTACAGTTTAAACTTGTGCTGGGGCCTTAGTATTGTATGTAAAAGTCTTATAACAGCGATTACTTAAGGACATTTTATTGTTAATAATAACACTTTACTATACAACAAAGGTAACTTTTCAAGGCTCTCGTGGTGCTCTCCCAACATTCACATGGCAGGCCTCAAGATATCATTCCCAGCAACCAGTTCGTTTTCAAAAACAGAGCAATAATCGCCAAACTGAAAGAATAGAGGAAAGGTAGACCTTGTTTTTATGTTGTTGCAATTACTGTCCACCATTACGCTATTACCTATCCAACATGGCCGCCGCAATTCTCGTTTCCAATTATTCAGCTGATTACTTCCTGTAGGCCTATATGTAGTTGCTTTAGTTTTTATTAGTGTGCTGAGCGACCAATAAACTGAGTTAGTTTTTTTTTAATAATAGATTCACGGAATATACGGCTATTAAAATGCTCTCTTTGAAACCGATGCTATAAATTTTATTGAATTTAATATTTTTATCAATACTAATTTTATTAGTGATTAAGTAAAATCATAACATATGTTGTATTTATGCTTCAACTATTTAAAAATTCATTACATTAATCGCACTTACGTCATCCAAAACGTTTTGGTAGTTCGTAACATTTAGAATCGTGTTTTACAAATTTCACAAGCTCAAACAGTGTAGTTAAAACATAAAATTAGAACACGTCAACCTAAAAAAACACATTTTAAAATTTTCTTAATGACGGTTAGTAACGGTTGATAAAGAGTCAATTATATATTTATTTTATCTAAATTAACGTTTCGGTTACTTGTTTATTGCCCTTGTCAGGCCTGAAACCTATTTATGGAACATTTTTTTTAATACGTCGTATTAAACTGTTACCGACACTCAAACTGTAACTAACAAAATAAATGCATATTTGTGAGTTAGTCAAGATCAAAATTAATAGAACCCACCAAAGTAGTGAGTCAGAAAATATACAAATTAAAAACTATAACATCATATAAAAACACAACAACCGGAACAATAGAATCAAAATTTACATTAAAAATTTTCTTAAGTATTGACTTAGTAATTTCTATATATATATATATATATATATATATATATATATATATATATCCCTTACACTATAAAGTACTTAGACAAGTATCTTACTTGGTATATATGGCAGTTAACTTTAGAAGATAATTACGGTATCTTTATTGTCAATCATCAGTTGATGCTCGACAGTGAAGATGGCGTAATCTTCGAAAGTTAACTCGCATATAGCTTATACCTAATAAAATTCTTGTTTAAGTACATTATAGTATAAATGATAAATGAATACAAGAAAAACAGTGTTGCAAATTTTATATATATATATGTGTGTGTGTGTGTGTGTGTGTGCGCGCGCGTGTGTGTGTACAGTCTTTAGATATATACATACACACACACACACATGTATATATATATATATATATATATATATATATATATATATATATATATAAGATACTGTCTAGATATGTATATATATATATATATATATATATATCTGGTCTGGAAGGCCGTCCAAATTGGGAAATTAATAATTTCCTATTTTTTTATTAACAATTTTAATATTTATATAATAAGGTTTATTTTTTATTTTATTTTTTTTCCGGCGAAAAACCTATCAAGGTTATCATCACCTAACTAAAGTTTTTATTTTAAATAAATATTGCAAATAAAACTAACCAAACTAAACGAAGTAAAATAAATGTTTAATACTAATTGTAACTAAAACTAGAAACTAAAATTATACATAATTTAAATATTATTAAATAGATTCAGGTGGCGTAAGAAAGCGATGACACGGTGAGATAGCCCTGACATCGTCCCTTAAAACCACCTTTAAACTACCTCGAAGGTCGTAACGTATATACAAATTTGTTAACTTTTCACAATCAAGCAAGATATGCTTGATTGTAATATTATTTCTACAAAACGGACATAGTGGTGGATCCTCATGTCGCATCAACCATCCATGCGTTAACAAAGAGTGGCCGATGCGAAGTCGAGTTACCACCACTTCCTCCCTACGATTCGAACGAACAGATGTCCTCCATGGTCGGACGGTATTTTTGATGTCCCTCAGCTTGTTTCTATTTACATTTTGCCATTCTTCATTCCAAACAGAGAATAGTGTAGTTTTAACTTTGCATACAAAATCTGATGCCATCACACGTTGTGTCGATGGCAACATACCTGTAGCTAATTTTGCACCTTCATCTTTTTAGTGTTTCCGAATATTCCACAGTGACCAGGCACCCAGAGAAATGACACCTCGTAATTGGAGCCTGTGTATAGAGCACAAGATGTCTCCAACTAAAGGGTTCTTAGTGTACATTTCCTGAATAGTCTGGAGAGCACTTTTGGAATCACAACACACAAGATATTTAGATTTTACAGACGGAATTGATCTTAAAGCTTGGAAAATTGCATAAAGTTCTGCAGTAAAAACGCTACAGGCTGAGGGCAATCCGTAAGTGAAAGTTTGTCCTTCCATATAAAATGCACAACCTATCCCATTGTCCAGTTTTGAACCGTCTGTGAATATAGTCACAGTATGTTGGTGAGTTTGTTGAATGCCGGATGTTTAGGTTTACTTCGAAGACCAGTGTGATATGAAATTTGTAGCATTTGACGTCGCATAGAGAGAGATAGTTCTCCAGCTTCAACTAGAAGGCTGGAGATTGGGCTTGATCTAAAAGCACCAGTAGAAAGTCTAAGGCCAGCGTGATGTATTGAATCCAGGAGTTTCAGAACCGTAGGTCGAGCAGATGAATAGGCTATACAGCCGTAATCTATGAGCGATCTTACAACGGCGCGATAGAAACGGAGCATACAGGTTCGGTCTGCTCCCCAATTTGTACCACTTAGAACTCTCAACATATCCAATATCTTGCTGCACCGGGTCCTCAAATCACGCACATGCGGATTCCATGAAAGTCTTTTATCCAATAAAAGACCCAAACATCTCACATTATCCGCGGTTGAAGCCGCGTACCATCAAGATAAAGAATAGGTTCCTGATGTTGCCGACGACTAAATGCTATACACTGGGTCTTCGAAGCCGAAAACTTGAAGCCCGTAGATTTGGTCCATTCTTGCAATTTATTAATTACTAATTGTAAGGATCTTTCCACTGTTGCCATACTTCTAGCAGCCATATAATAAGGTTTAAATTTACTGTAAAAATAAACATAGTAAAGAGTGAAGAAGTCAGTAAAATCTTAAATACTTAATATTAAGAAAAATTATAATAGCATGAAACTATAATAACTAACTAAATTTGACAAACGGGAGTGCAGTGAAAATTTTCTAAGTGCCGAAAAATGCTAACTTGAGAACTAGGTCACGTAGAACTATCACTGACATTTTGAAATGACCAGCAAGATCCAAAATGAACAATAGTGAAAACTAAATTTAAAAAACTTAAATAACAAAAACGTTACAGCCATTTTAAAATAATAGACATTTTTCAGTGTTCTAAAAACGATAACAAAATTATGCAGGTTGAATAGAATACGTTGTCCAACCCGCCTGTACAAGAAAAGAAGCACGGAGATAGCGACGAGCTTAGAGCAGGGGGGAAGGGTTACATAGCCGCAATAAATACAGGAACTTAGGGACCTGTAAGGCAATCTGTAAAAATTTTTAATACGAGGTGCTAACGGCCGTAATGTCGGATCGCGCCTAGAACCACTATAAGGCCAGATGGGACCAAACCATCACGCTTCCGCCGTCTAAGACAACCCATGGATAAGGGCTCCAGACTCAGCCTCCAGGACGCGGAAATGGAGAAAGACTTCCATCGACTGACCAGGGGTGGCAACTTCCGATGTCCAGGGACCAGGGAATCCAGACGAGAGGACTCTAGGACCGGCAGGGAAATCCTTGGCAAGTCATTTTCTCTATTATATACAAATTAACGTAAAATTTAGTTAGTTAAATTTATTAAATTCAAATTACCAATTAAACTTAAACAATGACTTCACTCTAGGTTGAAAAATTAAATAAATCTTAAAAGTAGTTAAATTAATTAGTATAACAAAAATGTTTAAATAATGAATAATAAATATTAAATTTACAAAGTGGTTTTGGCCATAAACCAATCATTTTCAAGAAGACCAGATTTATTGAATCATATAAACTTTAAAATATTTATAATAAAATGTGAATTTACCAATTCAATCTTGAAATGAGAAGATACAATTTTTTATTATGTTAAATTTGGAAATAATTTTGTTTAAAAATGTGTAAATGTAATTAATGAATTATATATGAGAGGTAGGATTTTAATATGTGAAAAAATAACGAGCTTTTAATTAATTATTTGTGAAGATAAAGAGAGAGTTAAATGTATTTTATTTGAAAAGATAATTATTTTAGTTTAAAATCAGTAATTAAATGGATCATAAAAACTTACAGTATTTGAATTTATCCTGTGTTGAAAAACCAATAAAAACTTTTAGTTTTTTTTCAACTGATAAATAATGATTATAATAAAATCGAAGTACAGTTTTAATTAAATTTCATTAATTAATAAATATATAAAATTCAGAACCTAATGTTTCTTCAAACGAGTTCTCTCCTGAGAACAATTTTATTGAGCTATTCTAAAAATTAGTTGTTTTTTTGCATTGAAGCCCAGAGATGATGTCTACTGGCAGATCATGTTTAAAGAACACAGGAGCCTTTTAAAAAAGTTATCTTAAATATGATCATATTTTGCACGTCCCCTTGCTGTGCCTGCAGATCTCATGAAGTGGTAAGATTCTTTGAAAATTTTGTGTGTTCATATAAATGTTGTTTCTTTCCAGCTGACTATTTTACTGACATGTGTCACTATATACAGACCCAACAAACTTGCCAACCATCTTAGGGGAGGTCATACAAACGTTAAGGTAGACGTCAGCGGGAATAGGCTTGCATTTAGGCGTGGTCCATTACGCGGGAACACAAGACAAGATTTACGGATCTTAAAACGGTACACAAAACGGTGTGAGCAGCAGATATATAAATATATAATAAATATGTAATTGTGCCAACAAATAAAAGCGGGGGGGACGTTGCAGTGTGTGTGTGTGTGTGTGTGTGTGTATATATATATATATATATATATATCTTTATACAGTAAATATGTTTATGTCCGTGTGTGTGTCACTGTACTCCTATGGTTGGACAGAATGCTATGAAATCTTATTTGGGAGATTAAGTTGACTCGAAAATGGTTTAGATTCACAAATTCATCCGTTAGGCAGCGCTGAGATCAAGAACGTGCGATCAGTCACTTAGATCTTTATTTATAAAAACGTTTTTGAGTACATAGTTTTTGTGTAACGATGGATGAGTAGGCCTACATATATTTTGTGTTAACGTAATTTTAAATGTAGTACAGACAGATTGACTACATTTTTTTAGAACAATAAAAATTAGGTTATTACTTAAAAATTATTAATTGATCTAATAAATTCAGGTTTTTGAGAGTGGGTTTGTGTTGTCAGTAAACTGCATGTTACACAAGATACAGATTACAATCAAGGTATAACCCTCAACGCCATCTATCGGTGAACGACGTCGCTGGTGCTACCTAATATATATATGTGTGTGTGTGTGTGTGTGTGTGTGTGTGTGTGTGTGTGTGTGTGTGTGTGTGTGTGCGTGCATGCGTGCGTGTGAGAGAGAGAGTCCTAATGTAATTACAGAAGTTGCAGAACTATATAGTACTAAGTAGGTTTTGAAAATGCTGTTGTTTATGAAAGTTTTTATTTAACCAAGTATATTTAACAAGAAAAAATAAATTCATCTAAGGATTACAATATATATAGTGTGTGTGTGTGAGAGAGAGAGTCCTAATGTAGTTACAGAAGTTGCAGAACTATATAGTACTAAGTAGGTTTTGAAAATGCTGTTGTTTATGAAAGTTTTTATTTAACCAAGTATATTTAACAAGAAAAAATAAATTCATCTAAGGATTACAATATATATATACACACACACACACACACATACACACTCACACACATTTATATATATAAATTCGATGGTTATATGTTTCTAGTTTTAGCTGTATTCATTAGTATATATTATATTTTTTTTGTTTCTATAGCATTATGCAGTGTATGTATGTATGTATGTATATATATATATATATATATATATATATATATATATATATATATATATATATATATATTATAACCTAAGTTATTTAACCTTTAAATTTTTCTTTTAGGTTATATATTTAATTACCTTAACACTCCTTTATTTCACCTCCAGGATTCTAATTAATTAACACCAATATCAATTTTAACATAAGTTGCATTTATTCTTGACACTTAATTAAAACACATTATACCTATTGTTCTTAATACTATTTGTGACAAGATTGATTCCTTACTAATATTACAATTACAAAACAACAAAGGTGAACTCTTGAGGCTTTAGGTTATTACAATAAAGTTTAAAATTACAGTGTTAGTTTCTCTTTCTCTGGTGTCGTTATTATGGATCTTTTTTATAAATTAGAACATGGTGAAAAAAACCTAATTATTATTTTATACTAAAGAATTTCAAATTGTTCTGAATTTACTGTTTTTAAAGTTCTGTTGGCTAATTTTAATGAAATAAAATAAAGAAAGTACTTATTGTTTGTCGATTCCTTGGATCTTGTCCGTTGATACTGCTTCGCTGCACTTCACATAACTTACTTGTTTTTCCTAATTCTTTATTAAAATATTTACGTCGCACTTTTACCTTTTAAATTATACAAATACAAAAATTCACATTTCCCTAAATTTTACTAACAAAATTTACCCCTTTTTTAACATTACGGACACTTTCCCCCCCCCCCAATACGTCTGCCCTCTTCTAAAGTTTCTCTTAGACTCTCCGACCACTACCTTTTTCAACCCCGCGTCATCTCTACCCCCTTACTTATTTTCAGTTAATTTGGTTATTCCCATAACCATCTACAAAGACCTTGCCGCAACGATACATTATTATAACCAAGGTAATTTGGAAAGTCCTATCTTCAAATAGTTGAACTCTTCTTTTGTTAAAGATTCCGCAGCCCCTTTATGACTACTTCGAAATAGAACAATGGTCAACCTTGTCCGTAATTTTAGGAAATATCTTTGTCGCGTAGGCTTAATATTTCTTCTGACTAATTTTCTTTTTGGATATTAGCTGAATTTATTCTTTAGCCTCAAATGTTATGTTATAAAGTCCCCAGAATTTTAAAATTAATTTTCTTTGATTCCTTGAACTTAAATTTTACAATGTTTACATACTATGACATAGAAGAACAATTTGTTTTAAAATTCTTACACTCAACCTTGAGTTTACTAATACATTTTATTCCTACCATAATTAATTACTTCTTATATCCTAAACCCATTTCACTTATCAACTAATACATAAGTACAAAATTACATCATACAAATTAATAATCTTTCTTTAAACTCAAGTTTGAAAATTTACAATGCATATTATCCTTCTCACTCAATTTATAACCGTTTACTTCGTCCTCTCTTCATTTAATTTCTTGTATACAATTATTTAATTAATTAATATTGGTTTGTGATACTTTTTCAACATTCTACAATTAAATTTACCCTTAACCCTACCATATTCTTTGGATGTGAGTTTGTAACTGGATTACCCAGTAATTTTTCTATTTCATATGGCCCTTCATAAATCTCAAAGATCTTGCTGTATTTTCCTTCTGCCAAATTTGATACATTCAGTGCTTTTACGAGCACTAAATCTCCAACTGTATAATTTGTGATTTGATGCTTTTGGTTAAATCCATCCACACTTTTGTCTCTTTTGTTCTTAATTTATAAATGTATTTCTGCTTCACTGGTTAATTTGGTGCGATTGCCTGGGGTTAACCTGATTACATTTTCCCAAATCCTATGGGATTTTCTTGCAAACTGGGCTTCATACGGTGTCATTTTGATAGTGTCTTGGTGTGTTTCGTTAGTGACGATCTCAATTTCCTCTAACTTCTTTTCCCATTCCCGGTGGTTATCCGTGAGTAACATCCTGAATAACTGACTCAGTTGACTCATTGTCCTCTCGGCGCGATTAGAATAAGGATTTCGGATAGAGGTGTGTATGGTTCGGATGTTCAAATTTGCTAATTCCCCTTCCCACTGTTTGGAAGTAAACTGGGTCCCGTTGTCCGTTATAATTGCTCTCGGTTGTCCATATTTAGTGAAATATTCCCTTAGTCTTTTTAAAGTGTTGCCTGTGGTTGGTCTATTTACCTATACAGTTGAATATATTTGATGAACACATCAATGACCACCAGAATAAATTTTGCTCCACTCCTAGCTCTTGGCAAGGGACCGTAGTAATCTAACGACACTAACTCGCCCTATTTCCTTGGTACTATGCATGTCATTTCACCTCTCCTTAATTTAATGTCATGTTTGCACTTCTGGCAAACTTCACAAGTCCTAATTAACTGTTTCATATTTTTAATCAAATTATCTGTCGCAAAATCTTCCTTAAAGTTCTCATAGACTTTGTTAATTCCTATGTGCCCAAAGTAATTATGTATTTCCCATATTAATTTATTTCTGAAGCTCTCTGGTATGTATAATTTAAATTTTCCGTTGTCTTGCCTATACAATCGTTCTTCCCATAATTTATAGAAATTGTGTAGTTTGCTGTTTGAGTCTCCCAATTCGTTTATTATAGATTTAGTTTTATTGTCTTCCTGTTATATTGTGTGTATTTCCCTTAATCTGTTTAATATGTCCTCATTGAATTTCCTTTGCATAACTGAGATTTGTATAAATGTGTCATGTTGGTCGCGTGTATAAGTGTCTTCTACTGGGTTCCTACTGAGAGTATCCGCGACAATAATGTCCTTACCATTACAGTGGATGATGTTTAAATTGTGCTCCTGAATAAGTAATAGCCATCTAGTCATTCATGAGTTCAACAGCTTACATCGATTTAAATATGTCAATGCAAGGGTGGTCAGTTATTATGGTCAAAGGATTTCCTAAAACAAAACGCCTAAATTTCTTTAAACTATGAACAATACTTAGGAGCTCCTTTTCTGTCGTCGAACAATTTATTTCGCCCCCTTTAAATGTCCTGCTGGTATATGCAATTACTCCCACATGTCCCTCATCATCGTATTGAAATAATTGTCCTCCGAAGGCGTAGTTACTGGCGTCACATTGTAAATAATATTTTCGATTGTGTATAGGATGCGATAAAATAACCTTATCTAAAAATTGCTATTTTACTGATGCAAATCCCCGCTCTTGTTCATCTCCCCATTTAAATTTCTTCCCCTTCTTTAACAATTCCTGTCATGGAGCTGTAATTGTAGCGTTATCCTTTAAAAAATATGTTATAAAAGTTTATGAGTCCTAAGAACGCTTTCAACTGTCTAGCATTCCTTGGCCTCGGAAATTGATTTATGGCTTCCACTTTTGCACAGCTTGGTTGCACTCCATCTACACTTAAGCTGTGTCCTAAGTATTCTTTTTCCCGTCTGCAGAATTGTGATTTGTCCAAGTTAATCGTTAAGTTAGCCCCTTTAAATATTTTAAAAAGTATTTCTAACTGTTGTAGGGGCTCTTCAAAATTTCTCGACAAACATAAACAGTTATCTACATAGATTATTAAAAACCTTTTTGCTTCCTCCGTGAGGACTGAGTCTAAACCTCGGGTTAAGCTAGCTAAACTCGTAGATAATCCAAACGGGGAACAGTCGTAAATCTATAACACAACCCATTGTGCAAGAAAGCTGTATAGTCACGGCACTCCTCCGCTAACGGTATCTGCCAAAAGCTACTGGTTAAGTCTATGCTGGACATAACTTTATAAACTCCACATCTTGCTAATAAGTCTTGGATTGGGAGATTACCCTCATAATCCGGCAGTGTCCTTTTGTTAATCATTCTTGCGTCTAAACATAGCCGAACTGAACCATCACGTTTAAATACAGGAACTATGGGATTAATGTATGGACTCTGAGCTCGTTCAATCACATTAAATTTTAGAATTCTATTAATTTCTGCGTTTACGGCTTCCCTATGTTTAAGCGCTTTAGGCCAAATACTTTGCTTATACGGTGTATGGTCTGTTACTGTGAATTTGTGCTTGTAAGAGCTTATGAGTCCCGGGTGTTCACTAAATATTTCCTGATATTTGTATATTAATTCAATTAAATCGTTCTGTTGCTGTTCACTGATGTTATCTAACTGCATTACACTATTCTTAAATTTGTTTAACCTTTCTGCAGGGCATTCACTTAACATGTGACAGTTAAATTTGACTCCATTATTATTAAACTTGAACATTTTAATCCCTTTAGCTACTTTAATTCCACTCATTATACTTAACTTAATAGTCCTTTCAATAAAATTTACAACTGCTTCATTTTTAATTAAAAAGTCAATGCCTAAGATGCATGTTTTAATTAAGTTAGGGACTACTATGAAGTGAGTTTCTAATTTAGTATTACCTATTTCTATTTGTGTCACGATTTGACGTTTAATAGCTTTAGATTTCTGACCCAACGCCCCAATTACCTTAACATTTGACATTCCCTCAATAGATGAATAATTAACTTTTTCCCTAATTTTATTATAAAAGTCTTCTGATAATGCATTTAACTGGCTCCCCGTATCGATTAATGCATTAACCTTAAAGTTTCCTATTTTAATTTCTAATTGTTCATCAATCCTTCCTTCATCACATAAAATTTCCCTGATCTCGGTAAAAGCTAAAGTGTATTGTTCAGGTCTAAGGAATGACAGTATTGGGTCAGAATACCTGTTTCATTGCGAACCTGACGCTTGTGGTCCATTATTTATATTTACAACTGGCTTGATAGGCCCCTTTACAAAACGACTATTTTCGTATCTTTGTCCATTTTCGTTTCTTTGGCTGAATTGGCCGGTCCTATTGTGTCCTGTTACCCGAAAGTCTTCTCTTTGCTGAAAGTGAAATTCTATAATTAGGTTGACGAACTCACTTTTAGTTTTTATCCCTCTAGTGATTAAAGCTATGGCAACATTCGTGTCAAAATGTTGTGCCAGTTTCCTAATTATAAATTCCTCTGGTATCTTTGGTGTTATATCTTAGAAATACAATAGATTTTGTTCCACGTACTCTATCATGTTGACATGTCCCCTATAATCATATTTACCAAACTGTAACTGGTCTCTAGCTCTACCTTGAATTATTTCACTCCAAAATTTTTCTTTGAATGCTTGTACAAAGTCCGTAAATTTCATAAAACTTCCAGAATAAAGTCTCCACCAAGTTAAAGCCTGCCCTTTTAGATGCATAGCTATCCAGTCTAAATCATTTCCCTGATAAAACTTATCAAAAAGCTTAGTTATGTCTTGAAGAAAAATTATAGGTGCACGATCTTCGCCGGTGAAAATTATGTTAGTTTCAACCGTACAATTGTGTTTCCCTTTTGATGTTCTACCGAGTTTAACTGTTTTTTGATTTGTTTAAGGTGTTCGTCTAACTCTTTTAACTTAGGGTTCTCAGTAATACGTTGTTCAATGTCATTTTTAAGTGTGTTTAAATCTCTCGTTTGTCTCTGATGTTGGTCCGAGCATTTTATTTCTATGTTTGCCAATTTAGTCTGTGTTGTTTGTTCCGATTCCGTGATTCTTTTTTCAATCGTCTCTTTTAAATTTTGTTCGGTTATATTGATTTTATTGTTTAATTCTAAGCTTTCACTCTTCCATTCTTCGCTCCCCTTAACAATTTTATCCTTCATTTATTTAATTTCTTTTTTAAACTCTTCATTATATTTATTTATTTTATTTATCTTGCCGTTAGTTTGATCTAATTTACAATTTAAATCTTGTGAAGTTTCATCTATCCTATCAATTAATGCTCGGTTAGTTTTCTTTAAATCTTGTGTACTTTGATCCAATAGCGCACTTAAGAATTGCATTAACTGTAGCATATCTATTCCGGTATTTACGCTAGTCCCTATATTCGTCTCTGTCCCTAAAACCAAATTTTGTTCATCCACTGGCGAATTTGTCCATACATCATCTATCTCTTACACTAAATCTTCTGTGTCCATTGTCTGCCCTAATTGTTCGATTTTACTATTATCATAGACCATTTTATTTAATTTTTCTAAAATTCTTCTACTTCGTCTTACAATAAAGTTACCAACTCTCTCAATTTGATTCATATACCTAATTATTTCTATGGTTTAAAACCAATTCACTACAGTCTTATTAATATTCAGTTTTTTTTTTAATTTACCTTAATTAACACTCTTAAGCCAACAGATTGATAAATTTGTTTAATAATTTATGATTTAAAAAAAAAAAATTATTTATTTATATTCTTCATTTTTATTTAACACTGGCTTACTAGTTGGGCGCCAAATTATTATAACCTATGTTATTTAACATTTAACGTTTCCTTTAGGTTATATATTTAATTACCTTAACACTCCTTTATTTCACTTCCAGGATTCTAATTAATTAACACCAATATCAATTTTAACATAACTTGCATTTATTCTTGACACTTAATTAATACCCATTGTTCTTAATACTATTTGTGACAAGATTGATTCCTTACTAATATTACAATTACAAAAAAATAATAAAGGTGGACTCTTGAGGCTTTAGGTTATTAGAATAAAGTTTAAAATGACAGTGTTAGTTTCTCTTTCTCTGGTGTCGTTATTATGGATCTTTTTTATAAATTAGAACATGGTGAAAAAAACCTAATTATTATTTTATACTAAAGAATTTCAAATTGTTCTGAATTTACTATTTTTAAAGTTCTGTTGGCTAATTTTAATGAAATAAAATAAAGAAAGTACTTATTGTTTGTCGATTCCTTGGATCTTGTCCGTTGATACTGCTTCGCTGCACTTCACATAACTTACTTGTTTTTCCTAATTCTTTATTAAAATATTTACGTCGCACTTTTACCTTTTAAATTATACAAATACAAAAATTCACATTTCCCTAAATTTTACTAACAAAATTTACCCCTTTTTTAACATTGCTGACACTTTCCCCCCCCCCAATACGTCTGCCCTCTTCTAAAGTTTCTCTTAGACTCTCCGATCACTACCTTTTTCAACCCCGCGTCATCTCTACCCCCTTACTTATTTTCAGTTAATTTGGTTATTCCCATAACCATCTACAAAGACCTTGCCGCAACGATACATTATTATAACCAAGGTAATTTGGAAAGTCCTATCTTCAAATAGTTGAACTCTTCTTTTGTTAAAGATTCCGCAGCCCCTTTATGACTACTTCGAAATAGAACAATGGTTAACCTTGTCCGTAATTTTAGGAACTATCTTTGTCGCTTTGGCTTAATATTTCTTCTGACTATTTTTCTTTTTGGAAATTAGCTGAATTTATTCTTTAGCCTCATACGTTATGCTATAATATATGTGTGTGTGTGTGTTTTCATTGTATTATATAATGAATATAGTTGAAAATAGGGGTTTTGTAAAAATCGTGATATGCATTGTTTGTGTTTGTACGTAATAGGGTAGGGCCTATTGTCTGTTGCAAAGTAGTCTTGAATGCCATGTATTAAGTAGGTTTTAAGCGATTTAATTTGATCGTATTTATTAGGGTTTATGCTCTTTGTTATCTTGTATTTTTGGGTGTTTATAGAAGGCTATAATTTTGTTTGTCGTATTTTGCAGCAGGGCCTATATGCATTAGGCTATTCATTGTTGCGTGTTTTTTTCTGTTTCTGCAGTAGTCTATTTCTGTATGGTATTTAATTACGTTGTATTTTTGGGGCATGAAGAAGAACACAGATTTTGAAATGAAGTGTGAAGTTTGTTTCGGATGGTTTTATAATGTATAAATAAAGATATATAGCGTTTGTTTTGCCGTGTTAGTTGGCTATGTCATTTAATCCAGCGAAAGTAGTTTGATGAAAAAGTTCTCACATAATTTAAAGTTTCATTTTTATGAATAAAGGATTTGAAATATAATATTTCATTTCATAAATAGCATATTTCGTTGTCATTTTATGAATAAGAACAGTGTACGTTATAATAAGATCAGCTGAACAGCGTTGTTTAACGTTTTTACATTTCCTATGCAATCTGTTAATATGCGATTCATCCGATGCGTTCTTGTTTCAGAACACTTATGAAAACACATCTCACAATAAATAATAAGTAAAGGAATTGTCCTTGCATGCAACTTATCACTTGTCAGGACTCGATAAACCTACATGTAATCCGTGTATAAAGCTCGACCAGTCGCGGAACAACTAATCCTTCGTTAATTTCCTCTGGTATTGTTTTGCCAAGTTCCCGAGGGGAAACAGGGCGAACGAGGGTGTTTTGTGTCTGTTTTTTTACACCAAGGGTGAAAAGTTACAGGCAATACTTCGAAGAGACCAAGACGGTCAATCAAATTATCTGATATCGAGTTAATATTTTCAATTGGTTGTTTGTGAAATCGGTGGGGCGTAGGGGTGAGGATTTGTATCAAGTGAATGCCAATCCCAAGGGATAAACGCTCCCTAGACATGCCCTATTCCCTTTTATCCCATTACAATGTCCATTCCGTATCAATTAGCAGTAAGTTCTCGACAGACAAATTATGCTTCGGAATTATTACAAAATGGGAATAACCGCTCCACTTTCTCTTGTCTTTTTTACTAATCCCAAATTAAGCAACGCGAACTTCATCCCAATACTTCCTGTCACTTTAAAATACAAATTAACAAGAAATGAATATTATTCCGATAATCCTGCTCATCACGGAAAGATTAACCTCTGTACACAATGAAACACCGCCTCGAACACGCGTTTTTACTAAAAAGTGAGTCTTCAATTGTTGGTTCGTGGACTTCTTTGCACTAAAGATTTTGTGAAAAATAAAATTTACAGAAATTTAATAAATTATTCTCAGTTGATTTAATATTTGTCTAACTCCATCTTCAACTTCTACCAGTTTACACTTTGATATATATTACAAGGGCGGCTCCAGGATAGACTTTCGGAGAGGGGGCACAATGGTAGGTAAACTTGGGCGGTTTTTGGCGGAAAACTTTCAAAAATAAAGGCCTAGAAATTAGAAGCTATTGTTATACTTAAAAAATCACAGGAAATTTCGAACTTTTCATCTAAACATGCATTTTACCTGAATTTACATAGATAACAAAATTAATATTGTTTAACCTCTTATCAAACGGTTCTGTCTGACGAGGACGACGCGTCGTAGTGCACAGACTGTTAATACAGCCGAGCTACAGAACTAGTGCGCGACTTGTAACATGCCAGTGTTGTTTATGCTCGGTGGAAGTACCAGATGAATTTCTACACCTAACATTACATAAATGTAAAAACAATATATTGCTCTAAAATAAAAGTCAAATGAAAAATACATTTTTATAAATAACTGGGATGATATATATGTGTTCGGAATATGAAAAATATATTTTTGAAAAACAGTATAGAAATTCTCAGCGGGTGCATTTGCCCTTTCTGCTCCTCCCCTGGAGCCGCCCTTGATATAAGTATTAGGCTAGTATGTCCCTCTTGCGTTTGGAAGCATTTGATTTTGGTTTTAAGAGGTCTCATTGTCTGTCAAATTCGGGCGTACAAATAAACATTCAATAAATATTACACACACACTCAGACGCGCACGCATGCGCTATTCGTATAATTCACTTACTCTGTCTCCACGTATGAAGTGGCAATCTGTTAAAAGTACAATCATTGATATGAAAAAGACTTATATAATGCCGTTTCTCTTTTGTAACAGTTTTATTAGACCAATATTTTTAAGAAGAAATTTGAAGAGGAAAAATAAATATCATACTTTGATAATATTAGACAAGGCAGTGCTATGCATTAGAAAAAAAAACATTTTAAAACCTAACGACTAATTATTAAAATTATTTCAAAGTATAGTGTTAACTTATAATAAAAAAAATTGAAGTAATGATTTTTCTCTAGCTAATTTTCAAAATAATTTGTTTCCATCTTGCATTAAAAAAATACCATTCTCACTCACAAAGCATTATGGAATTAAAATGATTATTTTACTGGAATAATTATTTTTAAAATATGCTAGATTCATTTCAGTTTTGTAATTTATTTGCACGGTCCATCACAATGTACATTTCTTAGTCGTTCTAATGTTCTACCTATTATTTCCTATCTGTCGTGTTACTAAACCTGGCTCATATAGACTTAAGAGCATGGGTTCCCAAACTGGGGAGCGATAGACCAGTTACAAAATAGTAAGATAAATTCTAATTTAGTTAAAATGTAAGTACACAATTTATCAAAATTTTAAACTTAATTTACACCTCAGATATTTTTTACATGGGTAATTTTTTTGACCATGATGCTCAGAAAATGCAATGAAATGTGTGCACTTATAAAAGAAATATAAGTGAAGGTTGTTTAAACTTTGTAAACTAGAAATTAAATCCACATGACGTCTTGAAAAGAATAATAGTAAAAAAGTGTCGCGAAACGAATGTTTGACGTTCAATGTGGCAACAGCGCCACAATGGACAAATCTTCATTTTGGATAAGTATCACAGGTCTTTATCTTCCTTTATACTTGCCTTTTTCAAGCACCTACCTGTGCGAAAAAACATTTTCAGCGCTTGTTTATTGCACTTGTTGCAATAAAAACAAAATATAGAAACAAACTTGATGTTGCTAATGACTTGCGTTGTGCCCTTACTAAAATACAACCTCAAATAGGTATGCGTGTAAATAAATTCAAGCCTATTCATCCCACTTACAGATTTTTCTCTTTTCAGTTAAAATTTACCTTGCGAATTAAAACTTGAAATGTAATATCATGTTTCTTGTGAAAGTATGTATAAATAAATGAATTATTTTCAATACACACACACGAGCGCAAGCGTCCACACGAACGAGCAGACATTCATTCATACACACTTAAAACTTTCATCAAACACCACAATTCTATACATTTTACACTAACATCTTCCCTTAGTAGTCTAAGCCGTGTTTAGACTAGTCAAAACCGTGGTGCGTTGGGAGTGTTAAAATACCAGAGCTAGACGACCTGGTATGGGATGCTGATGTCAGCTTCTTCTGCCGAAGCCTTATGCGCGGCCGCTGGTCTGCCAACCACTTACGAGTTCTCGACTGATGCCCATGCAGTCGAGCTAAGGAGGAAGCATGGGCCCCAGAGTTCTGTTTTTTGAAACGGTTTTGTGGACGATTTTTGTATATATGTGGCTACTAGAAAAATGGTAACAGCGAAAAGGTCCCTTCAGTTAGTCATTAATTGGAAGAATGGGCCAAATCCACGGGCTTCGAGTTTTCGGCTTCGAAGAACTTGTGTATAACATTTATTCGTCGCAGTCAACACCAAGAGCCTATCCTTTATGTTGATGGTTGAGCGGCTTCAGACCGCGGATAGCGTGAGACTTTTGGGTCTTTTGTTTGTTAAAAGACTCTCTTGGATCCCACAAGCTCGTGATTTGAGGAGTCCATGCAACAAGATATTGGATATGTTGAGAGTAGTTAGTGGTAATAACTGGGGAGCAGGTAGAACCTATTTGCTCCGTTTCTATCGCGCCGTCTTAAGATCGCGCATAGATTACGGTTCTATAGCTTACTCAACTGCTCGATCTGCAGTTCTGAAAATCCTTGATTCAGTCCGTCACTCTGGACTTAGACTTGCTACTGGTGTTTTTAGATCAAGCCCAATCTCCAGTCTTCTCGCCGAGGTTAGGGAATCATATCTTTCATTGCGACGTCAAATGCTTCAAATTTCATATTACACCGGTCTTCGAAGTAAACCACATCATCCGGCATTCAAAACAGTTTTCCATAACTACCTCAAAGATCGTAACGATTTGCGTCAACGTTCGACTGCTATCTTCTGCAAAGGACCGTTGCGCATTCTTAATAACCTAAATGTAGAACTTTTGATTTTGTACGCAAAGAGAAATATGAAATAATCCTCGCTTGGAATGATAATTGGCAAAATGTAAATGGAAACAGGCTGAGGGAAGTCAAGACTACCGTCGTCCATGGAGGTCTTCAGTTCATACGTCGAACATATACTGCTTGAGTGTGATGCGTTGACCGAGATCCAACATCATTAATCTGAGAGAAATTAAGAATACCGTCATCCATGGAGGTCTTCAGTTCGTACGTCTAGCATATTCTGCTTGAGTGTGATGCGTTGACCGAGATCCAACATCATTACGATCTGAGGGAAATCAAGAATACTGTCGTCCATGGAGGTCTTCAGTTCGTACGTCTAGCATATTCTGCCTGAGTGTGATGCGTTGACCTAGATCCAACATCGTTACGATCTGAGGGAAATCAAGAATACCGTCATCCATGGAGGTCTTCAGTTCTTACGTCGAACATATTCTGCTTGAGTGTGATGCGTTGACCTAGATCCAACATCGTTACGATCTGAGGGAAGTCAAGAATTCCGTCGTCCATAGAGGTCTTCAGTTCGTACGTCTAGCATATTCTGCTTGAGTGTGATGCGTTGACCGAGTTCCAACATCGTTACGATCTGAGGGAAATCAAGAATACCGTCATCCATGGAGGTCTTCAGTTCTTACGTCGAACATATTCTGCTTGAGTGTGATGCGTTGACCGAGATCCAACATCATTACGATCTGAAGGAAATCAAGAATACTGTCGTCCATGGAGGTCTTCAGTTCGTACGTCTAGCATATTCTGCTTGAGTGTGATGCGTTGACCGAGATCCAACATCATTACGATCTGAGGGAAATCAAGAATACTGTCGTCCATGGAGGTCTTCAGTTCGTACGTCTAGCATATTCTGCTTGAGTGTGATGCGTTGACCTAGATCCAACATCGTTACGATCTGAGGGAAATCAAGAATACCGTCATCCATGGAGGTCTTCAGTTCTTACGTCGAACATATTCTGCTTGAGTGTGATGCGTTGACCTAGATCCAACATCGTTACGATCTGAGGGAAGTCAAGAATTTCGTCGTCCATAGAGGTCTTCAGTTCGTACGTCTAGCATATTCTGCTTGAGTGTGATGCGTTGACCGAGTTCCAACATCGTTACGATCTGAGGGAAATCAAGAATACCGTCATCCATGGAGGTCTTCAGTTCTTACGTCGAACATATTCTGCTTGAGTGTGATGCGTTGACCGAGATCCAACATCATTACGATCTGAAGGAAATCAAGAATACTGTCGTCCATGGAGGTCTTCAGTTCGTACGTCTAGCATATTCTGCTTGAGTGTGATGCGTTGACCGAGATCCAACATCATTACGATCTGAGGGAAATCAAGAATACTGTCGTCCATGGAGGTCTTCAGTTCGTACGTCTAGCATATTCTGCCTGAGTGTGATGCGTTGACCTAGATCCAACATCGTTACGATCTGAGGGAAATCAAGAATACCGTCATCCATGGAGGTCTTCAGTTCTTACGTCGAACATATTCTGCTTGAGTGTGATGCGTTGACCGATATCCAACATCATTACGATCTGAGGGAAATCAAGAATACCGTCATCCATGGAGGTCTTCAGTTCGTACGTCTAGCATATTCTGCTTAAGTGTGATGCGTTGACCGAGATCCAACATCGTTACGATCTGAGGGAAATCAAGAATACCGTCATCCATGGAGGTCTTCAGTTCGTACGTCTAGCATATTCTGCCTGAGTGTGATGCGTTGACCTAGATCCAACATCGTTACGATCTGAGGGAAATCAAGAATACCGTCATCCATGGAGGTCTTCAGTTCTTACGTCGAACATATTCTGCTTGAGTGTGATGCGTTGACCTAGATCCAACATCGTTACGATCTGAGGGAAGTCAAGAATTTCGTCGTCCATAGAGGTCTTCAGTTCGTACGTCTAGCATATTCTGCTTGAGTGTGATGCGTTGACCGAGTTCCAACATCGTTACGATCTGAGGGAAATCAAGAATACCGTCATCCATGGAGGTCTTCAGTTCTTACGTCGAACATATTCTGCTTGAGTGTGATGCGTTGACCGAGATCCAACATCATTACGATCTGAAGGAAATCAAGAATACTGTCGTCCATGGAGGTCTTCAGTTCGTACGTCTAGCATATTCTGCTTGAGTGTGATGCGTTGACCGAGATCCAACATCATTACGATCTGAGGGAAATCAAGAATACTGTCGTCCATGGAGGTCTTCAGTTCGTACGTCTAGCATATTCTGCCTGAGTGTGATGCGTTGACCTAGATCCAACATCGTTACGATCTGAGGGAAATCAAGAATACCGTCATCCATGGAGGTCTTCAGTTCTTACGTCGAACATATTCTGCTTGAGTGTGATGCGTTGACCGATATCCAACATCATTACGATCTGAGGGAAATCAAGAATACCGTCATCCATGGAGGTCTTCAGTTCGTACGTCTAGCATATTCTGCTTAAGTGTGATGCGTTGACCGAGATCCAACATCGTTACGATCTGAGGGAAATCAAGAATACCGTCATCCATGGAGGTCTTCAGTTCGTACGTCTAGCATATTCTGCTTGAGTGTGATGCGTTGACCGAGATCCAACATCGTTACGATCTGAGGAAAATCATGAATACTGTCGCCCATGGAGGTCTTCAATTCGTACGTCAAGCATATGGTGCTTGAGTGTGATCCGTTGACCGAGATCCAACATCGTTACGATCTGAGGGAAATCAAGAATACCGTCATCCATGGAGGTCTTCAGATCTTACGTCGAACATATTCTGCTTGAGTGTGATGCGTTGACCGAGATCCAACATCATTACGATCTGAGGGAAATCAAGAATACTGCCGTCCATGGAGGTCTTCAGTTCGTACGTCTAGCATATTCTGCTTGGGTGTGATGCGTTGACCGAGTTCCAACATCGTTACGATCTGAGGGAAATCAAGAATACCGTCATCCATGGAGGTCTTCAGATCTTACGTCGAACATATTCTGCTTGAGTGTGATGCGTTGACCGAGATCCAACATCATTACGATCTGGGGGAAATCAAGAATACTGCCGTCCATGGAGGTCTTCAGTTCGTACGTCTAGCATATTCTGCTTGAGTGTGATGCGTTGACCGAGATCCAACATCATTACGATCTGAGGGAAATCAAGAATACTGTCGTCCATGGAGGTCTTCAGTTCGTACGTCTAGCATATTCTGCCTGAGTGTGATGCGTTGACCTAGATCCAACATCGTTACGATCTGAGGGAAATCAAGAATACCGTCATCCATGGAGGTCTTCAGTTCTTACGTCGAACATATTCTGCTTGAGTGTGATGCGTTGACCGAGATCCAACATCATTACGATCTGAGGGAAATCAAGAATACCGTTATCCATGGAGGTCTTCAGTTCGTACGTCTAGCATATTCTGCTTGAGTGTGGTGCTTTGACCGAGTTCCAACATCGTTACGATCTGAGGGAAATCAAGAATACCGTCGTCCATAGAGGTCTTCAGTTCGTACGTCTAGCATATTCTGCTTGAGTGTGATGCGTTGACCTAGATCCAACATCATTACGATCTGAGGGAAATCAAGAATACCGTCATCCATGGAGGTCTTCAGTTCTTACGTCGAACATATTCTGCTTGAGTGTGATGCGTTGACCGAGATCCAACATCATTACGATCTGAGGGAAATCAAGAATACTGCCGTCCATGGAGGTCTTCAGTTCGTACGTCTAGCATATTCTGCTTGAGTGTGATGCGTTGACCGAGATCCAACATCATTACGATCTGAGGGAAATCAAGAATACTGTCGTCCATGGAGGTCTTCAGTTCGTACGTCTAGCATATTCTGCTTGAGTGTGATGCGTTGACCGAGATCCAACATCATTACGATCTGAGGGAAATCAAGAATACCGTCGTACATGGAGGTCTTCAGTTCGTACGTCTAGCATATTCTGCTTGAGTGTGATGCGTTGACCGAGATCCAACATCGTTACGATCTGAGGGAAATCATGAATACTGTCGCCCATGGAGGTCTTCAATTCGTACGTCAAGCATATGGTGCTTGAGTGTGATCCGTTGACCGAGATCCAACATCGTTACGATCTGACGGAAATCAAGAATACCGTCATCCATGGAGGTGTTCAGTTCGTACGTCTAGCATATTCTGCTTGAGTGTGATGCGTTGACCGAGATCCAACATCGTTACGATCTGAGAGAAATCATGAATACTGTCGTCCATAGAGATCTTCAGTTCGTATGTCAAGCATATTCTGCTTGAGTGTGATGCGTTGACCGAGATCCAACATCGTTAAGATCTTGTTTGGAGTTTACAGGTGATGCTAAGGGCCGACACCATGACTATTGACCATGTAATATATTCTTACACCTCCTATATTTATTTCTTAAAATTTTATTTTATTTTGTTTCGTTTTAGTCACTATATATTGGAATTAGTTTAATTTAGTTGTTTAATTTTAATTCTATAATACATTTTTAAGATACATGCTTAGGTTGAACTAGATTTATATTTTCTTCTAATTTTATAGTAATAGCCTTGATAGAATAATTGAAATTTTTATATAAATGTTTTAATAATTTTTAAAGACAATGATAACCTTATTGGTTATTCGCAAAAAAAAATGATTTGTTAACACGTATATTATTATTATTGCTAACACGTATTTGCTATCACGTATTAGTTTTTTTATTTAAGTTTTTCTCGGTTAAGCGTAAAGTACTAAGTTTGTAATAGTTGTTTCAATTTTAGATAATAATAATATTTAGTTAGTTTTAGGAATTTTATATCCACGACGTTGGTTTTGTTGGTTTATCACAAAAAAAATACTGTGTACCCTATTTAGCAAAACTGAATAGGCCTATTCAGAACTGAAGGTTTTCACACCCGTACACGAAAGAATTTTGATACTTAGGTGCTGAAAATATTTTTGCAAAGTTCATGTACAACTTTAATTTCATATTAGTCTTGAAGTTTCGTACTGAGCTGCATTTTCATAGGTAGCCACATAAGATTTCGTCTTTGAGATTACGATTGTAGGAACTGGATATGTCTGCGATGGATTTGTGCCTTTTTAAATTAGCGAAACAACCCCCCGTGAGGAGGATAAAGTTTTTAAAATCTTTTATAGTCTAAAATATTATGGTAAAGTTACCAGTTTTATAAATAATCTCATATTAATTTCAGGTTTTAATTAGTACATTAAAATATAATCACTTCAGGTAGTTCATATGAAGGTTTTCAAACTAAAATCTGTAATAGACTTTGTCCGATGTCAGTAGCTTCGTTATAGCCAAATTTCTGCTATTAGTTTTAGAAAAGTGCTCAACCTGGTCAGCTCAAATTGCCTAAAGAAGCTAGACAAGGTTCAAAATAAGAACATGAGGCTCATACCTGGAGGAGCTAAATCGACTCCAATACTAGCTATGGAAATCCAAACAGGACTGGAACCCTTGGAAGTCAGAAGAGACAAATGTCTCCTAAAATTTTGGGAAAAAAATAAAAGAACAAATAGAAAGTTTTGAGAAACATATAAAGCTGGTATTTCCTGCCTCAGAACTCAGATTACTCCAGTAAGTAAAGCTCTACAGCTGGAACAAAAATATAACCTTTTCCTTCATGCAGAAGCTGCTCCATTAAATCAACACAATCAAGTCTTTGACAACCTACCTCCAGTTTTTCTAAACCTTGTTGACCAGGTGAAACCAAAGTCACAGGCTACGGATATTGAACTCAGGAAAGCAACATTAATGACCATCAACGAACGATTCCCTGAAAGTGACTGGCTTCATATTTACACAGTTGGATCTTCAAACCCTTCAAGTGGAGAAACATCAGGATATTTTTCAAAATTATTTCAAGGCTCGGTAGCTGTGGGCCTCTGCTGCAGCAATTTTGATGGTGAGGTTGTGGTCATAGGAGAAGCAGCATCATGCGTCATGCAACTTTCGCCGCGGCAGGTTGTATTCCTGATTGATTCACAATCAGCGATTTTGGCAGTTTCCTCTAATACACCAACTGACTGCACCTTGACAGTGTCGTGCAGAGAAAACATGCAACTATGCCAAGAAGCAGGCTTCAGAATTGCGCTCTAGTGGATTCCCAGACACGTTGGCACAACAGGGAACGAAAAAGCTGACAACCTCGCCAAGAGTGGGTGCCGCCTACCACAGCCACAAATCAAAATATCACTGGGCTCTGCTTACACTAGGATTCACGCAACAGCTAAGACGTACTTGAAAACATCACAAGAAAACCTGGCTGTTGGAAAGAGATGCCAAGAACTTTGCACCAACCCCATTCCAAAAGACCTGTCTCAACCTATCAGTGTTGCACTGTTCCGTCTAACCACGGGACACGACTACCATCAGGCGCACCTTCATCGCGTTGGGCTGGCGGACACGGATCGGTGCCCCTTGTGCCAAACAGGAAAGATGGATGGAGACCACCTTTCTGCCTGCCCTCAGCTCGAAGCATACAATAGCGACCCAAAAACCAGACTCTCCAAGCTCTAATGGTCTACACGATGCCAAATGGTCGAGTTACCAAGGGCAGGCGTTGGATAAAGTAAAGTAAGTAAGTAAGTTTAAGAAAATTATTTCTGAAGAGCGCTAAAATGAACTGGCTATGGGTACATCCATTAGCAAATCTCTTTATCAAAAGAACTTTCAGAAACCCCTCAGACTAAAAATATTTTTGTATAGCCTAACAGATTCGAAGATAATGTATAAAGTTTGCTGTCATAACTTACAATTTCCTGCAATTCTTCGATTTGTTTCCCCAAAAAAAATACAGCAACCTGCTTAGATTTAATGTTCATTGAGTGTTCTTTAAATTTGGATTGTTTTTAAATTAAGAAGAAATTCAATTGTCTTAATTTATCAACCTGTGTCTAATTTTAAGAATTTAGAATGGCGTAAAATGGCATTTAGTTTTTGAAATTTTGTTTTGGGATAAGTATTAGCTTCCAGTCTTGGTGGTTCCTATATTTTTACTAATAATGTTATTTTCTAATTAAAGTTTTGCCAAAAATAGGATTTCTAATTTAAAATTTCCAATGAAATAAAATAACTAATAAATATCTTTATTTATAATATAAAATTAAGTCAAAGTAATGGTAATAGCAATTAGGGTTAAATATTCCACAGTTCCATTTCCCTCCTTATACATTTAGTATTCGGATACAATAGACGTAATTATTGCATTCATAGTTTTCCACTTCTTTTTTGTTAAGCTTTAGTTTAACCGTACGTCTCCAACCCTGTTGTTTTTAAAGCTCCTTGACGAATGTATACATGTCTGGCTAGTTTTTTCCAACTACCAAATTAAATCTACTGTGCCACCCCTCGCTACAATTGTTTGTAGAAAAAAATATTTTAAAACGTTTTTGAAAAGGCATTCGAAAAAAAATATTAGAAAAATGCAATATTAGAAATTTATAATTAGAAAAATTGATCGGGAACGGCCAATAGCAAACAAAGGAGCACTACTCCCTTGGAATACTCGCAAGTTCTTGTTACCCTACAAATGTTCCTACCAGGGTGTAATTGTCTTAAATACTTCACTTTGTAAAATACACGAAATGAAGTGAAATTTTACAAAGTACCATAGTAAGAAAATAAACTATTTATTTAATCATAAAAGGTTGTTGAACTATAATTTAATTACAATTAGGCTCTCTATAATATTTTAACTAAAACTTCTAAATCAGGTTTAAAAAATAAACATTCGAAAATAAGCTTTGTTTTGTGGCGATTTAAAACTGTCTCCATTGCTCATTATTGTGTAATGTACTTTACCTCGGTTTTCCAATTTGGCCAAAAATATTACTGAGACAGTGTTTTTTTGCGAAGTTAAAATAATAAATATGTGGTTTTATTGTAACTGAAAAAGTTCCAGTATGGTTTCAATAAATATGGCGCAGATAGTGGTGTTCTAATACAATGGCTTCTAAAGAGAAGGTGTTCGTGCCCAATAGATACCCAAACCGTGTTAATTTCGAAGGATCGGATTTATTTCACAATGAGCTCAATTATTCGTTCACCTAGACCAGGGTTGCACATCCTTTTAGGAACGGTGAACAACTTAATTGCTCATTTTTCTCAAGACGGGCCGCAGAACTAATTTACCGACTTCAACAATTGGAATACGTTTACATTTTCAAATATATCCTTTATTTTATATTGCAATGTGCGTAAATACCATACATACACAGCCATTTTATAATATATAATAGCATACATGCCTGTAACAATGTATCTAGATGTCAATAATTCCCTATATTTATAATCTTGCATGTTGATATTACATCAAAAAAATATGTAATTATATTCAAACACATCGTACTATTAACAGTTTATTATAAATATAATTACTTGTATATTTTATTTCCAACATTTCAAGTAAAAACGTCTTTAGGAGTTCGAGCATTTTTTTAAACTCAAGTTAAATCGAATTCGATTACTAATTTTTTTAATTCAGTATTTCTTCTAAAATCAAGCAAACCTAATAACTGGATTTATCATTCAAGTTATTTTCTTTGTCCGGAAGTCACACGACTAAAGCATTTTTTAAGTATCTTAGCAAAAATAACATGTTTTAGCATTTCTAATAGTCACTAAAACGGTTAAATGTTGCATATAAAGTAATAATTATTTGCAAGCGTACAAACGTAGATATAGGGCAAAGCAGAAGTACTTGAGGAAATTTATTTTATGGTTAGGGTACCTGAAGACCCGGATTGTCTTAGATAAACAAGAACAACTGTATAAGTGTATCTGGTTTCGGTCGGGCTTGGCATTGGTTGTATACGCCTTGTTGGTAGGGGTTTACAAATGGTGATAAGGTAGTAACTCAGTTAGGGGCAGCTTTTATATTATTTTGTTTCGTTCTTCTGTATAGTTAGAGAGGGTGGAACAACAAAATAACACCCGAGAGGTTACCACCCGACCACCCTCTTTTAACAATCGCGCAGAATCTAGCTTGGATATGTTCACAGGCAGGCACGAAGTGTCCGTGAAACTTTCTTCACGTTAAAACACCTATTTTTAAAGACATTTCTTTTCATATGTTCTCTATAAGTTTATGTCACTTGATACTATTGCAATTTTATTGGTTTTTTGTAGATCGAAAACAATATATTACATTATATTAAATATATTTTTTAATTAAAAGTTGGTTTCTGTTATGAATATTTTTTTAAAATGATTAAATTAAAATTACTTCTCATTAAAGCCAGTCACAAAAATATGAATTAAAAAAAAGTTAATGTTTCTACCATCCGTATATCTATATCTATCTATCTATCTATCAATATATATATATATATATATATATATATATATATATATATATATATATAAAGAACTAAGTCAAAATACAAATACAAGAATTATAATTGTTATATATATATATATATATTGCTTTTATCAGGCTTGTGTATAGTTTGCTTCTAGCCTTATAGATATATAGTTTTATTCTACCAACCGTATAGCTACATACATTATTTCTACCACCCGTATTGCTATATAGTTTATTTCAACCAACCGTGTGTCTATATAGTTTGATTCTACCAACCATATTGCTATATACTTTATTTCTACCAACCGTATGTCTATATTGTTTACTGCTACCAACCTTATAGGAATATAGTTTGCTTCTACCAACCGTAAGTCTATATAGTTCGCTTCTACCAACCGTATGTCCACTTTATTGGATTCTACCGACCGTATGTCTTTATAGTTTACTTCTACTAACCGTAACTTATGTCTATATAATTTTCTTCTACCAACTGTAAGTCTATATAGTTCGCTTCTACCATCCGTATGTGTATATAGTTTGCTTCTAAAAACCGTATGTCTATTTAATTTGCTTCTACAAACTGTATGCCAATATAGGTTTATTCTACCAACCGTATTGCTCAATAGTTTGCTCCTACCAACCGCATGTCAATATAGTTTTCTTCTACCAACCGTATGTCAATATAGTTTGATTCTACCAACCGTATGTCTATATAGTTTGCTTCTACCAACCTTATGTTTATATAGTTTTACTTCTAACAACCGTACAGCTATATAGGTTGCATCTACCAACCTTATGTCTAAATAGTTTGCTTCTACCAACCGAATGGCTATATAGTTTATATATACAAACCGTATGTCTATATAGTTTGATTCTACCAACCGTATGTTTATATAGTTTTACTTCTAACAACCGTACAGCTATATAGGTTGCATCTACCAACCTTATGTCTAAATAGTTTGCTTCTACCAACCGAATGGCTATATAGTTTATATATACAAACCGTATGTCTATATAACTATAGCGAACTCGCTTCTACCAACCAATATTGTTACTGTTACCAGCCGTATGACCATATAGTTTGCTTCTACCAAAAATAAGTCTATATTTGTTGTTTCTAACCAACATATGTCAATATAGGTTGCTTCTACCATCCATATGGCTATATAGTTTGCTTCTACCAACATGATGCCCATTTTATTTTATTTTACCAACCGTATGTCTATATAGTTTGCTTCTACCAACCTTTTGGCTGTATAGTTGACTTCTACTAACCGTATGTCTAAATAGGTGTGTATTCTACCAACTGTTTGGCGACATAGTCTGCTTCTACTAACCGTATACCTATATAGTTTTCTTCTACCAACCGTATGCCTATCTAGTTTGCTTTTACCAACTGTATAGCTACATAGTTTGCTTCTACCTACCGTATGGCTATATAGTTGACTTCTATCAACCGTATGCCTATACTTATAGTTTGCTTCTACGAACCGTAGGTCTATATAGTTTGCTTTTATCAACTATATAGCTACATAGTTTGCTTCTACCTACCGTATGGCTATATAGTTTGCTTTTATCAACTATATAGCTACATAGTTTGCTTCTACCTACCGTATGGCTATATAGTTTGCTTTTATCAACTGTATAGCTACATAGTTTGCTTCTACCTACCGTATGGCAACATAGTTTGCTTTTATCAACTATATAGCTACATAGTTTGCTTCTACCTACCGTATGGCTATATAGTTTGCTTTTATCAACTATATAGCTACATAGTTTTCTTCTACCAACCGTATGGCTGTATAGTTTGCTTATACCAATCATATGCTTATATAGTTTGCTTCTACCAACCGTTTAATGTATAGTTGGCTTCTACTATCTCTATGCCTACATAGTTTTTTATTTTACAAACGGTATGTCTACATAGTATGCTTCTACCATCTGTATAGCTAAACGGTGTGATTCTACCAACCGTATGGCTAAATAAATTGCTTCTACCACCTGTATGTCCATATTATTGGCTTCTACCAACCGTAAGTCTATATAATTGGCTTCTATCAACCGTATGTCATTAGAATTGGCTTCTACTACCCGTATTGCTAAATACCTTACTTCTACCAACCGTATGTCTATATAGTCTTCTTCTACAAACCTTATGTCTATATAGTTTGCTTTTACAACTGTATAGCTACATAGTTTGCTTCTACCTACGGTATGGCGACATAGTTTGCTTCTACAAACCTTATGTCTATATAGTTTGCTTTTACAACTATATAGCTACATAGTTTGCTTCTACCTACGGTATGGCGACATAGTTTGCTTCTACAAACCTTATGTCTATATAGTTTGCTTTTACAACTGTATAGCTACATAGTTTGCTTCTACCTACGGTATGGCGACATAGTTTGCTTCTACAAACCTTATGTCTATATAGTTTGCTTTTACAACTATATAGCTACATAGTTTGCTTCTACCTACGGTATGGCGACATAGTTTGCTTCTACAAACCTTATGTCTATATAGTTTGCTTTTACAACTGTATAGCTACATAGTTTGCTTCTACCTACGGTATGGCGACATAGTTTGCTTCTACAAACCTTATGTCTATATAGTTTGCTTTTACAACTATATAGCTGCATAGTTTGCTTCTACCTACGGTATGGCGACATAGTTTGCTTCTATCTACGGTATGGCGACATAGTTTGCTTCTACAAACCTTATGTCTATATAGTTTGCTTTTACAACTATATAGCTACATAGTTTGCTTCTACCTACGGTATGGCGACATAGTTTGCTTCTACAAACCTTATGTCTATATAGTTTGCTTTTACAACTATATAGCTACATAGTTTGCTTCTACCTACGGTATGGCGACATAGTTTGCTTCTACCAACCGTATGTCTATATAGTTTACTTTTACCAACTGCATAGCTACAAAGTTTTTCTACTACCTGCCGTAAGGCAACATAGTTTGCCTCTACCAACCGTATGGATATAAAGTTTGCTTCTACCAACGATATATCTATATAGTTTGCTTCTACGAACCGCATTGCTATAACTCTTGCTTGTACCAACCGTATTACCTATAATGTTTGCTTGTACCAACCGTATATCTATAAATTTTGCTTTTATCAACCGTTTTGCTATAATCTATAGTTTGCTACTACCAACCGTATATTGCTGTAAAGCGTGCTCCTACCAACCGTATGTCAATATAATTTGCTCCAACCAACCGCATAGCTATATTGTTTGTTTCTTCCAAACGTATGTTTGGATATTAATTTTCTACCAACCATAAACAGTTTTCTTCGACGTACGGTATTGGTATATGATTTGCTTTTACAAACTGTATTGCTATATAGTTAGTTGCTACCAACTGTATGTTTATAAAGTTTGCTTTTACAATTCGAATGTTTGCTCCTAACACCGTATGGCAATATGGTTTTCGTCTATCAACTGCATGGCTAAATAGTTTGCTTCTACTAAACGTATGGCAATATCAAAACGTATGCTTCTATCAATCATATGGCTTTACACCGTTTTGCCGTTTCTAACAGTATGGCTATATAGTTTCCTTCTACCAACGGTATGATTATATAATTTCCGTCCACAAACCGTATGTCTATATAGTTTGCTTTTACAAACCAGATGTCTATAACGTTTGCTTCTACCAACCGTATAGCTGTAACGTTTGCTTCTACCAACCGCATGTCAATGTATTTTGCTTCAAAGAACCGGGTGGCTGTATTGTTTGCTTCTACCAACCGTATGCCTGGATAGTTGATTTCTACCAACCATATGGCTAAACAGTTGGCTTCAACATGCCGTATTGCTATATAGTCAGTTGGTACCAACCGTATGGCTATATAGGTAGCTTCTTTCAACCGTTTGGCTATATAGTTTCTTCTACCAACCGTATATGTATATAGTTTTTTACTACCAACCGTATGGCTGTATAGGTTCCTTTTACTTACCGTATGTCTATATAGTTTGCTTCTACCAACCGTATGGCTATATAGTTTGCTTCTAATAACCGTATGGTTATATAGTGAAATTGTAATAACCGTATAACTAAATCGTTTGCTTCTACCAACGGAATATCTAAATTGTGTGCTTCTACCAACCGAATATCTAAATTGTGTGCTTCTACCAACCGAATATCTAAATTTGTGTTCTTCTACCAACCGTAACATTAAATAGTTTTGTTCTGCCAACAGTATGGGGTTTTTTGCTTCTACCAACCGTATGGATATATTTTTTGCTTCTACCAACCGTATCGCTAAGTAGTTCGCTTCTACCTACCGTATGGCTATATAGTTTGCTTCTAGCAACCTTATGGCCATATAGTTTGCTTCTGCTAACAGTATGCCTATGTAGTTTAGTTTTACCATTCGTGTAGCTATATAGTTTGCAACCGTATTGCAATATGGTATGCTTATACCAACCGTATGGCAATATAGTATGCTTTTACCAACCTTATGTCTATACAGTTTGCTTCTACCAACCGTATAGGTATATAGTTTGCTTCTACCAACTGTTTGTCTATATAGTTTGCTTCTACCAACCATATGTCTGTATGGTTTGCTTCTAGCAACTGTATTGCTATATAGTGTATTTCAACCAACCGCATGATTATATAAATTGCTTCAATCGATATTATGGCAATTATGCTTGCCTCTGCCAAACGTATGGCATTATAGTTTATTTCTTCCAACCGTATGTCTATATACTTTGCTTCTACCAAATTGTATATATGTATAGTATGCTTTTACCAACCGTATCGCTATATTTTTGCTTCCATCAACCGTATTGATACATGGATTATTGCTACCAACCGTAAATCTATATAGTTTGCCTCTAAAAACCGTATGGATGTATTATTTGCTTCTACCAACCGTATGTCTATATAATTTTCTGCGACCAACCGTATGACTGTATAGTTTGCTTCTTCCAACTGTTTGTCTATATAGTTTGCTTCTACCAATCGTATGGCAATAAAATTTATTTCTACCATCCATATGGCTAAATAGTATGCTTATACAAACCTAATTGCTAAATAGTTTGTTTTCACCAACCGTAAGGCTATATAGTTGGTTTATAACAACTATATGTCCATATAGTTTGGTTCTACAAACAGTATGTCTGTTTAGTTTTCTTCTACCAACCGTATGGCTGTATAGTTTGCTTCCACCAACCGTATGGCTCTATAGTTAAACGCTACCAACCGTATGGCTATATAGTTTGTTTCTAGCAACCTTATGGTACATCCACTATCCCATACCAGAGCTTTTATGCCTTACCTTTGTCGTATTGATAATCTCAACCCTTCGCTATATTGTGTTGGCTATAACGATCATGCTAAGTAATCGCCTTATACTACCAAGAATCGAAAGCCATATACCGAAAGTTGATTCAGTATTTTAATTTTTAAGTTGTGTTTTATCTTTTTATAATAAGACAACATTAAACACAATAAAATATTTTACTTTTCCTGTCACTTTAAAATCTGTATTATAAAAGACGTCATCACACACACAGTCTTATGTTTTTCCTCTTTATATACATCTCCGTACTAGATTTGAAATCTTAAACTTTTATACGTCAGCTACCACTAGTTGTAAATTTTGAATGTAGTAATCTTTTCTAAAGGTACATATTAACCCTATAGGGTCAAGCTGTTGTAACCCTTTTTATCTTATTTATATTACCCGATATAAGTTTCAATTACGATTAGTTTTAAGGGTCTGTCACGCGTGTATAGACTAATTTACTTAGATTTGTAAAAACCATTTGGAAAATGCTCCTAATTTTTATCGAGATTTTATTCACTGAAATTAAAGTCTAAGAATTACTATTTGTCAATCATGGCGTACACCTGATACATATATTAGCGGAAAACGTTAGTTATTTTGCACAAAAGGTATTTAATTAAATTGAATACTGAACTCATTTGGTAAATGCTATTAATTTTCTATACCACCATTCAGTTACTCAAATTGAAGTCTATATATAAATTAATGACAAATTAGAAGAATTACTTGTTTTTTTTTATTTGCCCATATTTATATTCGTCTACTTTGTGTGTGTGTGTGTGTGTTTGTTTGTTTGTGTGTGTGTGTGTGTGTGCGCGCGCGCGTGTATGTGTTACTGTTTGCCGTCGCTTTAAACGTACAGCCACCGTACCACTTTTCTCTGTTTGTAGACGATTTTCTTGTACATGTGGCTGCTGGAAATATGGAAAAAGCAGAAAGGTCCCATTAACTAGATATTAATTCAGCAAGAATGGACCAAATCTACGGACTTCTAGTTTTCGGCTTCGAGGACCCAGTGTATAGCATTTATTCGTCGCAGACAACACCAGGAACCCGTCCCTCATCTTGATGGTACCTTATGCGGCTTCAGACCGAGGATAGCGGGAGATATTTTTGCCATGTATTAGGTAAAATGCTCTTATGGATTCCGCATGTGCGTGATTTGAGGACTCTTTGCAGCAAGATATTGAATATATTGAGAGTTCTGAGTTGTACTAACTGGGGAGCAGATAGAATCTCTATGCTCCCTCCCTATCGCGTTATAGATTAGGGTTGTATAGCCTAATCGTCTGCTCAACCTACAGTTCTGAAACTTCTCGATTCAGTGCATCACTCTGGTTTAGACTTGCTACTAGTGCTTTTACACCAAGCCCAATCTCCAGCCTTCTTTTTGAGGCTGAGAAACCAGGTGTTTCTTTGAGAAGTCGAGTATTTCAAATGTTATATTACACCTGTCTTCGAAGCAAACCTAACCATCCGACATTCAAGGTAGTTTGTGGTAATTCCCTCGAGGATAGTTACGCTGCGCGTCTACGTTTGACTGCTATCTTCGGAATAAGAACGTTGCTCATTCTTAATAGCATGCATTTAGAACTCCGCTTGTATTCTAACGAACTCTGTGCTACATAACTTTAGGGATGATAAAATTGCCTAATTTTGATTTCTCATTGTCCAGGTATTTAAAACACCGTCGGGAGTTTTCACAGGTGCATAGAAGCCACCAACACAGTGTGAAAGATATTCACAGATGGTTCAAAACTGGACAATGAAGTATAGTGTGCATTTAATGTATCAGGACGCACCTACACTTACGGATTTCCCTCAGCCTGCAGTGGCTTTACAAAAGATATTATGCAATTTACAGAGCTTTACCGTGCATTCCATCTGCCGCATCCCATTTATCTTGTGTGTTCCATTTCAAAAAGTGCTCTCCAGTGGGTCCAGGAAATGTATTCTGAGGATGCTTTAGTAGGAGACACCCTGGACTCCACAGGCTCCTATTAAGGGTGTCTTGGTAACATTTTCCTGGTGTCCTGGTGACTGCGAAATACTCGAAAAAACAAAAGCAGATGAAGGGCTAAAATTGGCTATAGGTATGGTGTCATCGACACAACGTGTATAGCATCTGACTTAGTATGCAAATGAAGTATGATTATTGATTGTCTGGAATAAGGAATGGCAAACTGTGACGGTAAACAAGCTGCAGGAAATCAAGAACTTCGTCCATGGAGGTCTTCAGTTCGTTCGAATCGTAGGGCGGAAGTTGTGGTTACTCGTCTTCGTCAACGCATCGACGCGCGACGGTTGATCCACCACTGTCAGTTTTGTAGGGTTACCATCACAGTCAAACATTTTCTGCTTTAATGTGGTTAATTGACCGAGATTAGTGACCGTTGTGCCCTGCAAGGATGTTTAAAAGTTGTTTTGGTGGATATCACTTCTATTGTTACCGTGTTATCGCCTTCTTACGCTACCTTGATTTATTTAATAAAATTTATTATAAGTTTTGTTTAGTTTCATTTAGCTTAGTTAGAAGTAAACTAATTTAATTATTCTGAAAAGTATCTTTCATTTTAGTTTATTAGATTTAACCATCTCGTTTAAGTGGAGAGTCCTCTAGTTTATAGCTGTAGTTTAGGCCATAGGTATTGACTATAATATATATATATATATATATATATATATATATATATATATATATATATATATATATATATAATGTAGACTGTGATAGCTTTTCTCCTGGAAAAAATCACCACAACAAGAATTACCATGTCTCTTACACAAATGATGGTATCACTGCATGGTACAACATACTTACATTGTTCAATATAGCTCAATATTTATTATTGTTATTAATTGTATATATTATAATGAGCATTATATTTAATCTCAGGATAGATTGAAATGTGCTCCCCATTCATGACACCATCGAGACAGAGTGGGCACGTATCGGATTCTGCTAGGCCAAAATGAAGGTGTGCCTGGAGATCCGTGGCCCGTCAGGAGTCGAAAGTTAGCCACGGCAGTTCCCCTATCGCTTGTGGCCACCAGAGGACAGCGACTGCTAAATGATGCCTGCTGTTTCCTTCTACTGGCTTCCTCGTGCCCTTGATTCATGGGGTGTTTCAGGGCTGTATCGATAAGGTGCTTGGCAGAGGTGAGGCTGGCTTCTGCGTAGGTTTGTCGCATCTGTACTCCATTTTTTGCTAGGTAGTCTGCTCTTTCGTTACCTATGAAGGCGTGACTTGGGATCCACTGAAGGCTAACTGACCATTCATTTTGCAAAAGATGCGAGATTGCTTCTCGGCAGTGGAATATGTTAGAACAGCCTGTTGAAGAGATTTCGGCTATTGCAATTATGGTGGCTTGGGAGTCTATAAAGAAAACAGCTCGTTGGTGGTTCGTTGTTGAGTGATGAGCAACAAGCGCTTCTGCGGCCATTCGCTCTGCCGTTACTTCTCCATCAAAATTACTTTGCCCCAACGCCCTGGCTGATTTCAAACAGCTTGCAGAAAACTCCAGCGCCAGCTCCTTATTTAAAGCTATTTTAATTAGCTATTAATTTGGTTCTACATTATGGTAAAGTAAATATGTCAATGCTATCGGTAAGTTTTGTTCTACTTCATTCCACAATAAATAATTAAAATGACAAACCAATCAATTATTTACCATCAAGCGTGAAGATTTTATACAAAAGAGTTAATATCAATAATTGGTGATTTACTGGAGAAGAATGTTAACCGCGTCTTATTTGCTAAAATAGAGTAGTCAGTGTTATTTGTATTTATTGTTATGTATAGATAGTTAATTTTATTGTTTATTTCTTCTTCCAAGGTGAATTTTATATTAGGCTGTAGGTTGTTCATTTCTTATAGGATGATATTATTATTTATTGCTTTATTTCGGAAGATGTAGGCCTATAATCCATCGTCAAAATTTCGTATCCAATACGTTGGGGGTCTTGTGTTTTATGGTTTTGTGTGATTATTTCGTGAAGGTTTTGGAGGTACATTTCTGATATACTTGAGAGAGGTGATCTATTTGCTAAGCCATCTATTTGTTTATTTATCTTATTCATTAATGGGAAATAGTTTTGGTTTAGTATGGTCTTTGGGGATTTGGTTATTTGGTTTGTGTATTTGGGGTTGGTTTTAAGGTCAGTTAATTTGTTTTTTATTATTTGAATGGTTTCGATTATTGGTATATTAGAGTACTTGTTTGTGATATCAAATGATATAAATTTAGTGTTTTTGTTTATGTTTATTGTTTTTATTTTGTCGCTTAAATTAATTGAGTTTTCTATAGTGTATTTATTATCTAGTTTAAGTTCGTGTCGTAGGTTATTGGTAATTACGTGTTAAATTTTATAGGAGGGTGAATTTTTGAAATTTATTAGAGGTCTTATGGGATTGTTGATTTTATGTATTGTGATGAGGGCTTTCATTTTAGGGGGATTTCGATTGTCTATTGTGTATCAGTAAGGGTTTTTATCGCTGAAAAATTGTTATTGTTTGTTGCTATTTGTTTGATTTTGTTTTGGTATTTGTGAGTGGGGACTTCGTTTAATTCTATGCAATTGTTGGACTTTATGAAACTTTCTGTTTTTTTATAGTATTTTGTTTTTGATATCATCACTGTAGCGTTTGTTTTGTCCGATGTTGCTGCTATTACTTCACTTGTATATAGATTTTGTTTCAATTTGTTTTTTTGTGTTTTATTTTTCTTGTGATTTTTTTGTGTGCTCTTCTTAATTGGTCGTCATAGATATAAAGTTGAGTATACTTGGAGATAAGGAAAGTCCTTAGAACACACAGAAAAAATAATAAAATCGATACAACCTCCCGATACGTAGGCCTGCCTACATGTAGGCAACTTTATAAATACAATATTTCCTTATAAGATAGAGTAATATCTTATACTACATTGCGATGTACAAAGTAATCGGTTATGAGAGATTTTGTTTTGAAGAAATAGGCTAACTTGTTGACAAGTGACGTCACTTCTATTTTGGTTTCGTTATTCCATCGCTGCACGGAAAGTTTACTAATAAAGAATTATTAAATTTTATTTTTTTTCAAACATGAGATCAATCTAAACCGTAAACTTTGTAGGTAGGTTAAATTGTTACAGTAATGTAGTATGGCTTGGTGCTTTAAAAAGGAAGACTTGGTTTTATAAAGTGTCTGATGCGTTTGAAAGTGAGGGTAAATATGTTTTTTCAAAACTTTTAATTTTTGAGGGCGTCAGCACTAAGTTTTATTATTTTTGTCAGTTTCGGAGGGGTTCCAAAACTGTAATGTTTTTGCAATATCGATGAGCTCTAAACAACTGACAGCCATTTCAGTCCTATTGAAGAATTTGTGTAATAAACGATAAAGAAATAATAACATTCAAGTTTCGGGAAATTATAACATTCTTAAAATACTGAATTACGTGAAAGTTTTCCTTTTACACCAAGCGCGCGCTGCCGGCACATCGCTGTGAACCGGCCGCTCCATATAAATGTGTACTGTTGGCGGTCAGGGTAGAATTGAAGCTAACCAAATTAAGTCGATCGAGGCCGATTTGTATTCTAGAAGTATATTGTTGTGCAGTAAACCGCGGAGCATTAGACACCCTACTTTCATCAACAAATCTCTTCTTTATAAATTATGTTTAACATTTTAACATTTTTTAGACCATACAACAAGTTTTATTCTGTAACAATTCTTTTCGAAATGATTTTTAAAAGGATACAAATTTGTTTATAGAAATAGGTTATTATTATTATTTCAAGCTAAACACTACTGATGGAACAGTTTTATGTATCGTATAATAGTTTCAAACATGTTTTTTTAGGCTTTCAAAAAACGTTGGTTTTAGTAAAACGCAGTTTTGTAGAAATGTTTTAGCTTAAAACGTTTAAGATGAACAATACCAACTCATGTATATTTCAAGTAAATAAAAAATTTAGTACAAAATTAGAAATGTTTTTTTAATATTAAAAATTTCTAAACTAAATTTGATTACTGGTTGACAATTTGTTTTATAAACTTATGAGATTCAAAATCAATTTGCAATTAATAAGATAAACAATAATATAAATGGTTATATTTAACATTTTATTATTATAATCCAAGAACTTGTCTTTTGCCAATAATTAGGTTAAACAGATCGTTCATTTTAAAGAATTTTCGAAAACTTTTGTACTAAGTTGGCTGGTTGGGTCTTGTAGTAAGTGAAACAGTTGAATATAAATACTTACAAATAATAAAACTCTTCGCATTATGTATAAAACAATATCTACTGCCTCGTACAGGAAGAACAGAGTAACTTGCACTTGTTAACCAACGCTACGGTCAGACTGGAAAGAATGTATCACAAAACTTGAAAGTATAGAAATTGCACACGATTTATTACTTTTCGATGAAAGATTAAAGATAAGCAAAGAACGCATGAAGCTGAAGACAAACCTGAAGCCATATTTAAATATTACTGATCATATTTGATGTTTTAAAACATATTCACATTATAAAACTTACAATAGCAATAGCCTAATATCTAAAGATTTCTGTGGTTAGTGGGGGCTCACCAGTTTTGCACTGAGCATTTTAGTAAATTTATATTACTTTTTTTTATTTATTCATAAGCTCACAACTTTTACTTAATTCACACTTTTTTGTATTAACTTGGCAATAAACCACTACTTACTGATTTATTCAGCAGACACGTTTCGCACTAGGTCAGCACATTATTCAATGCTGTGAGTCACTGACAAGACTGTTGCTGCACAAATACAACACACCTGAGGAAAGGCTTGTCAGTGACTCACAGCATTGAATAATGCGCTGACCTAGCGCGAAACGCGTCTGTTGAATAAATCAGTTTGTTGCGGTTTTCTGCCAAGATAATACAAACAATTGTAATTTATACAAAAACTTCAAGATGTAGGCCTACAACACAAAAACTGCAAGTTTTACATAATTGTTAACAATAATGTATAAATAACATGTAAACCCTGAAGAAACAAACTAAGTAACTTGAATGCTGCTTTGATACGCAACTTGAGAATGAAAATTTAACATAAATTTAATATAATAGTCTACTATTATTGTACTACCAATAATCTTGATCCAGTTTATAAGTTCTTATCATACTATTACCCCAATCAGTATTTCTATAGGTATTCCTTATTACAGTATATATGAGGAGCTCCATGGCTTCATCTATTTTTAATAGAATACTTATTAGATAGGGTGTTCAACTCATTTGGTAAACCATCGTAAACAATTATAGTCTTGCATTGAAGTTTTAGCTACTTATAATACTTTAATAAGTAGGCTATATCATGGTAGAGGCTAAAAAAGTTAATTTGTAAAATATAATCGTAAAACTAGGTACTGTCACCGGCGCACGAGAAGAGCCCTGACGTAGAAATAAGTCAGGCTCCGTTTTCAGTTCTACGCATGCGCGGTAGATGTATTCCTGACTTACAAACATAATTTAACGGTACGGTAGTTTTTTATTAGTTAAATTTTAGTTAGCAATACATTTATTTACAGATAGGTAATAGTACTAACTTTAATCAGAAAGGGCGGACAAAGTAAATTAAATATGATCCCGTTTCTGCGTTGTAATTTTCTGTAAATCTGACGTTTTGTGTTAGAACATGTTTTTGGGAATGACCTTCCCGTTTTGACCTGTCTTGGGTCAGGGTTTTTCTCGTGCGCCGGTGACAATATTTAATTCTACTTCTCTCCAGGTTTTCCCTCGGGAAGTTACAGCAGCACTATCAACAAAGGACAATATCAAACCCTACTTCAGTGCATTGACAGGCTAAATATTGACGCCCAATAAAATAGCTACTATTATTATTTGTACAAAACTTTGAGCTATAAAGATAACTCACACGGTTTATAGAAACGCGTTTTCTAAGCAGCGGTAAGAACTATGAATCATGCATAATTTATTCTTCGGATACTTTTAATAATATGATCAAGGTTGTAGATACCTAGTGTGTGCTACTGCATGAAGGAAACTCGAAGCTGGCCACAAGTCACAAAGGTGGAATGTGCCTCGATTTTCGTAAAACTGAAACCTTTTAAGGGCTTAAGATAAAACGATTCTTGGATTCTTGGTTATCCGGTAGCCGGCGCACCGGTTTAATCCGATTTAGGCAAGAGCTCTGTATTAATAAGGGTCGGGTTTCCTCTCATGCTGAAGTTTTAGAGAGCTATATACGATTATATTATTAATTAATTCTGTTTTACAGTTTCTTATCTTTGGTTTAACAAGACGTTCTAGAAGACGAGTGTGTTGGCTCGTCGGTTTCCTTAACAGTTTCAACCAAACCGTTGTATTTTTTCTGACTAGTTGCAATTATGCGTAATTCTTCTGTTCTAGCAAATTAGTAGGTAGAGTGATTTTACAGAAGAAATTAGGTTGTGAGTGGAGCACGCACAACCGAGTGCAAACTCGAATAAAAGTGGCGTAGAACTTTTACTTTCCTGTACAAAGTATGACTACGATATTACAAAATTTGCATGTACACAGACTGAGCAATAGCTAAAGTTTTAAGAGTCAATCTAGTCGAGAAATCAGTTTAAAATAATTTCCAAAAAATGTACCAACTAGTATAAAAGCAAGGTAATAAGAACGTATTCAACCAAAAATGCATTAAGAACAAACAAGCAAGAAATACAGACGACAACAAAACTGAAATCTAAATCTGATGGTGACTAAACACAAGTACTTTCTCTTCACCCATCACAAAAATAATCTATCACTGCAGATAGTTTTAAATATATTTTGGATATTTTTTTAAAAAAACACTATTGGGATATATATATTTTCAATTAAATTTTTATCTTCCGTACTCTTTTGTCCTTCTATTGCGAGGTACTGTATATTTATTGTAATATAAAATTCACTTTTGTCTAACTCAGGGGTTCCCAAACGTTTTGGGTTCAGGCTCCCTCCTCTTGAGATAAACTCTTCCTACGCCTCCACTTTACACTATAAATAAATGGTACGGGCATATGAAAAAGAATCAAATTTTATATATATTGAAAACAATTTATTTATGTACACTTTCACAAGAAACATCATATAACATTTCAAGTTTTAATTTTCAAGGTAAATTTTAACTGATAACAGAAAAGTTAAGCACCAGTGAGATGCTTGAGCTTGTGCTTTGCACTAGGATGCTTATTTGGTTGTATTTTATAAAGGGCACAACCCAAGTCTGTTTGTTCCTATAATACTAAACATATTTAATAAATCTTATATTCCAACTGGCTTGCCTTCACACCCCCCAGTTTGGGAACCCATGGTCTAATTGTTACTAAAATTATAAGATCATCGCTTTACGCATATCTGTATGCATGTAATCTTCCCTTTTTCCTCAAAAGTCGACGAAATTGTGTTTAGGAGGAATATTGTACACGCCAAACTAATTTATAAACTACCTCAATAAAAGCGTACGTTCATTTTCCCTTACTCCTCTCTAGTAATTACAATGGGTGAAATTTAATTAGCGAATTGTGTATATTGATTATGCAGATTGTATAAAAAGAAATGAAAACATAAAGATAGATAGATGGGGTAGAATGAGAGAGTGTGTTTAATTAACATTCGGTACATCCATCCATTAACTCTGTGCAAATGTTATTATATTTCGTCCTACCTGATGTTTTCAAAATGGTACTAAGTATCTTTTACACAACATTTGTTTCAAACAATATTTCTCCTAATGTGGAACGATTCACTAACTTGAGGCGTGTTTGCAACGTGATATAAATTTCCAAGAGACTTTCTTTTGACGAAAATGCTAACAAATACTGTTTTCAGGTTTACAAACGTAAACAAGAAGCTATACCTCATATTTTCCTTGGGTGTGATGAGTTTACGGAGATTTGCAATCTTCGAGGGAGTTTACAGGTGGTGTTAGACGACAATACCACGGCTATTGACCATATCATCATCCTTTTACGCTGCCTAAATTTATTTAATAAAATGTAATATTATTTTGTTTAGATTTAATTAGTCTAAGCTAGAATTAATTTAATTTAACTTTTTAATATTAATTTTTATGTTTTACTTCATGTAGTCTAGTGTAACCGTTGGTTCTAAGTTTGTAGTAGTAGGTATTAGTATTTAGGTATTTATATTAAATCTTGCGGTTTTGTGTTTTACATCTTGAGGTTTTCTATAATTACACTTTTGGTATTAACTTGGCAAAAAAGCCACTACTTATTGACATTTTTCAGCAGATGCGTTTCTCACTAGGTCAGCGCATTGTTCAATGCTGTGAGTCACGGACAAGACTGTTGCTCAAGTGTGTTGTGTTGGTATTCTGTGGTGTGTTATTGTTCACAACTGCTCTATGTACAATAACACACCACAGACTGACACTAATACAACACACCTGAGCAACAATCTTGTCCGTGTCTTACAGCATTGAACAATGCGCTGACCTAATCCGAAACGCGTCTGCTGAAAAATGTCAATAAGTGTGTTTTTTTGGTCAAGTTAATACTAAAAGTGTATTTATTTTAAATATTTACTTTTAGTTACCCTAGTTTTAGACTAGTAAGCCCAGTTTTAGATTTTCGCGTAAGGCAATGATAACCACACTTGGTTCTTCACCAAAAAAAATCCCCTATTGGATTATCTGGAATGTTTTTTTTTTTTTAATAACCATTTCTCAATGGAGAACTGGAGCCAGCTCTCTCGTCAACGAAGGATTCACCTCAGCCTCGGATGACATTGCTACTCCATGATTACAAATCTACCACCGTCGGCAAAACCAGTTCTTCAAATATATAACCATGTATTCGAGGAGCACGGTTTCTCCTCCAAACAGAAGTAGAAGACAATTATTTCTCTTTTAAAACAAGGAAAGGACAAAACTAATCCTAGTAGTTTGAGACCTATCTTTCTTGCTAGCTGTTTATGCAAACTACTGGCGAAGATGGTTAACCGCGTTTTGTTTGCTAAACATTGAGTATTCAGTGTTATTTGTATTTGTTGTTATTGTTATGTACAAATAGTTTATTTTATTGTTTATTTCTTCTTAAATGGTGAATTTTATGTTAGGGTAGAGGTTGTTGATTTCTTTTAGGATGATATAATTATTTATTGTTTTATTTTGTCAGATGTATAATCCATCGACAACATACCGTATCCAATCCGTTGGGGTCTTGTATTTTTATGGTTTTGTGTGATTATTTCGTGAAGGTTTTGGAGGTAAATTCCTGATATACCTGAGAGGGGTGATCTGATTGCTAATCCATCTATTTGTTTATATATCTTATTATTTAATGTAAAATAGATTTGGTTTAGTATGGCCTTTGGGGATTTTGTAATTTGGTTTGTGGTTTTTGGGGCTGGTGCTAAGGTTAGTTAATTTGTTTTTTATTATTTGAATGGTTTTGTTTATTGGTATATTGAAGTACATGTTTGTGATAGCAAATGATATAAATTTAATGTTTTTGTTTATGTGTATTGTTTTTATTTTGTCGGTTAAATTAATTGAGTTTACCATAAAGTATTTATTATCTAGTTTAAGTTCGTGTCGTAGGTTATTGGCAATTACTTGTGATATTTTATAAGAGGGTGCATTTTTTAAATTTATTAAAGGTCTTATGGTGTTGTTGATTTTATGTATTTTGATGAGGGCGTTCATTTTAGGGGGATTTGGATTGTCTATTGTATATTAGTAAGGGTTTTTGTGACTGAATAAATTGTTATTGTTTGTTGTTATTTGTATGATCTCGTGTTGGAATTTGTGGGGTCTTTGTTTAATTCTATGCAATTGTTGGACTTTATGAAACCTTCTATATTTTTATTGTATTTGATATCATCACTGTACCGTTGATTTTGTTGCTATTACTTTATTTTTAAACAGTTTGTATTTCAATTTGTTTATTTGATTTATTTGTGTTTTTTTTTTCTTTTGTGCTTTTCTAGACTCACTTGGCAACTACAAGAAGCCATTAATCTTAGACGATGCTTGAATATGGGGACACGTAAATACAGTTCTCGAAAGCCGACTCCCATATATACCAATTAAGATTCTTGTTTAGGTACAATAAAGTGTAAGCTATATATATATATATATTGGAAGTCCTGACTGACTGATAGACTGATCAACGCAGAGCCGAGATTAATAGGCCTAATTATTCAGACTTGAATGTTATTAAATACATTTGCTACTACGTAGGTGCGCACTAAGAAAGTATTTAACCAAATTATAATTTTAGAGGTAGAAATCACAAAATCCTTGTAGATATCTACCATAAGAAATGCAAGCATTCACAATCTACCAGGTTGTATGATGTAAACCCTTCATCCTATGGACATGAAACTTTGGGGATTTATTAAACCCACTCCTGGGAAGGTTCTGGCAGCTTTGTAGCCATATAGTTTGCATTTTTCAAAAAAACAAAGAAAACATTAAAAATGCCTACTTTTCTGACCGAGCATTCAGTCACTTATAATAAGTATATATGCATTTAATATTCTCAACTATCAATATAATGTTTATATACAGAGTGACAACTTTAAACCTGAGCTGGCAAAGCCGCGAAGATGAGCGCTAACATAGCACACACACACACACACATATATATATATATATATATATATATATATATATATATATATTGTAATCTTTGGATGAATTTATTTTCTTGTTTTATAAATTCACTGTTAAATAAGACCTTCATTAACAATAATTTTTTATTTGAATTTTCTTCATACATTGAAGCTTTTCGCTGATTGGCAGTATCAGCATTATCAAAATTTTCAAAGTAACTTATAGTTCTATGACTACATCTGACTGTCGTCTATAGTCCAGATGTAGTCATAGAACTATAAGGTACATGAGAATTTTTTATAATGCTGATACTACCAATCAGCGAAAAGCTTCAATGTATGAAGAAAACTAAAAAAAAACTTCTTGTTTATGAAAATGTTATTTAATTGTATATATATTTTTAAGATTAAATAATATACACTAATTACAGGAATAATTTATAGAATAATATACTCAAATCTTTCCGTTGGTTGACATTACCAACATCCTCAGGAATTACAATACTAAGAATGATCATCATTCTTAATATTGTAATTCCTGAGGATGTTGGTAATGTCAACCAACGGAATGCTTTGAGTGTATTATTCAATAAATTATTCGTGTAATTAGTGTATATTATTTAATCTTAAAAATAATTCTAACAGGAAAACATATTTGATATTCTACATATATATATATATATATATGTAAGCATATACATACAAGTTATGTGAACGAATATTGTGAACTTGACTAAATACAAGGTTTACTATAGTAGATTCCTGCTTACGCAGATTTTGTATGGTGCAGCTGGTAAAACAGGTCTAGCTTTAGTGTGTAGCAAACTCTTGAAGAGTACAGTTGCCGGCACTCCAACTGAATGCATATCAGTTGAATTTTTGTTAAGTAAAAATTAATGTAATAATTTCAAAATTAAATTGTTCCTAAAAAAAAAATTAATTTTAAAAACCTTTTGAGCATAACAACACACGTAGCTTACATACATACATATAGGCTTACATATATTCATATATATATATATATATATATATATATATATATATATATATATATATATATATATATATTCATATATATATATATATATATATATATATATATATATATATATATATATATATATGCTGATACGTATTCCTTCAAGAATGGAAAAATATGATGAATAGTTACTATCTGGAGTACATAAATTCGCAGTTACGACGTTTCGCTAGAATCTCATCCAGCATTGACGAGGTGAACCCAACAACAGTAGAAGAACGAGCCTACTACTGCTTGCTCTACTACTCGCGAGCCTACTCACTCTTCTGTGATATGTTTTTTTCTTTTAATATAGGGCCTAGTGAATAAATTAAAAAATATTTTAAAAACAAGAATGCTTTTAAAACATATATTATTCAAAGCTTTTCGCCGATAAAACAGTACCTGCATTTTCAGGAAAAATAATTATGTCGGGAAGATTATTATTTTCCCTGATGATGCTGGTACTGTTTTATCGGAGAAAAGTTTTGAATAATATATTTATTAAAAGTATTCTTGTTTTTGAAATATTTTATATATATATATATATATATATATATATATATATATATATGTATAGGCTACACACATTTATATAGCTATATACATACTTATGTAAATACTTATATTTACTCATAACAGGTACATACATAATTCAGTTGGTCGTGTATAAATGTACTGAATCATTAACGATACTGAATATGCTCTTGTAAAACAATAAACGTCTTCAGAAATGTTATGTGTACTAGAATTATTAAACGTTTTTAAATATTGAGAATGCGTTTTTTTTATTGTTTAATAAATCAAACCTCAAGATTAATTACCTTTTTACTTCGCTGAGGTTTAAGCCGCGGGGTAACTTTAAATTAATTTCAATTCTACTAAACTAATTACTCTCCGATTTTAAAGCCACAATTTAAAATAAACAATTTCTGACGTCAGATTGCTTTAACGCGCAAACATCCGAAGTTTTCGTGAGATTAATAACCCTTGCCACCCTCTCTCTCACTCTCCCTTCTTCAGTTTTGTGATTATTTTAATTATCCCCCAATTAGCAGCCGTACTCATCGACTTTAACATCTACCCCCGCCTTTTCTAAAACCTAAATTTAAGATTAGCTTCCTACCGCGTTTGTTTTGGGGGGTTGTGTGAATGATTTATCTGGAGGTAGTATAATAATTTTCTGTCATATTAGCGATCTAATAAGATGTACTACTGATAGAAAACGTGCGCCTTGTATTTCCAGAAATTTAAAATGTTTAAATCTAATTTAATAACAATGTTTTCAGACACGTAAATAAATTAGTTTGTATATTGTCTCTATATGTAATTACTAAAATCCGCCAAACACATTAGTTCAATTTTTAACGCTCTGAAAGTTCCCAATGTATTACTTTACATAGTAAAGTAAACTAAGTTATATAAATGTATACAGTAAATTTCACATATACTTGTACTTTAATCAATTCGAGTTCAACAAACATCCGTATTAAAAATTTTTCACCGAATTCGAAGAAAATCCGTAGTGTACTGATAATATATTATAAAAGCAACAAAAGAAATTTTCTTCTACAAAAGAAGAAGAGGTGGCTGGAGGTACAACGTTTTGTGATATTTACGCACATTCTACCTGGCTAGGTACTGTCACCGACACACTGGAAGAGTCCTGGCGTAGAAATAAGTCACGATCGGTTTTCAGTTCTGCGCATACGCTGTCGATGTATTTATTCCTGACCCAAAAACATACCCCTAACAGTATGGTAGTTTTTCAGTAATTATATTCTACTATTTATTAGGAATATACTGTGGTTGAATTTAATAATAAATACAAAAAAACCTCTTAACCACAAACGTTCTTTATTTTACCCTTATGTACATTTCAGTTACCAAGTAACCATCCTCAGAGGGATAACATACAAAGACTGTGGGACTTTGTACTAAGGGCAAAATAAAGAAGCTTTGGGGTTAAGAGGTTTTGTGTATTTATTAGTTGTATTGTAATAGATATTATAAGTATTTACAGATTGGTAAAAGTACTAATTTTATTAAGATGGGTATACAAAATAAATTATATATGATCCTGTTTCTGCATCGTAATTTTCTGTAAAATTGACAGTATGTGTAAGGAATTGTTTTTGGGAATGACCTTATCGTTTAGGGCCTCCCTTGGGCCGGTGCTCTTCTCGTGCGCCGGAGACAGTACTTGAGCGGTCAGAGGAAAACTGTACTATCCTTAGTTAAAAACATTACATAGGAGCAATGCGTTATATATATTTCTCCTCTACTTATTTGACACTTTCTCTCTAATCTTGTGTTTAATTTAAAGCTTAAAGTTTAAATGCTAGGCATTATTGCTAACCATCCTCACTGCTCTCGCCACTTAGGCCCCGCTAGATCCAGGTCTTAGCTTAGTTGAAACTAGCAGTAACTGTCCGCCTTACTCTTCATATAGGTAAATTTATGCTCACGGAGGACCGAACCTTTGGCCACTTGACTTTCAAGTTATCAAAGGTCTTGGACTTCGGCCCTTTGAGAAATACGGGTTAGCATTTTGTAACTTGGAAACAGCATAAGGTAAGGAATGATTTTATTCGTCTGTCTAGACCAACAGGAGTAGATGAAACTAGAGAGGACTTCTAGCCTAGAGAATGAAAATATTTGTGGGTGGAGTTTGTTTTAAATTATTATTTGTATTTTTAGTTTTTTATAAGTAAGAAAATTAAAACAAAAAATGAGTTTCACCAAACTTGCCAATTCTCTACTTTAATTAATAAAGTATAATTCTATAACTCTCTACAAAATTAAGTGCAATACTTATAAACATATGATTCTTTGTAGTACATATGATTTAATTATGTAAAAGTATTTTATTAGATAATTTTTTTCCTGAAGATGCTGATACTATTTTATCGGCGAAAAGCTTTGAATAAATATATTCATTAAAAAAGTATTCTTGTTTTTGAAATATTTTTAATTTATTAAATATATATATATATATATATATATATATATATATATATATATAACGATTATGAATCTAGAACTAAAACATAAAGTAACTGAATGTTCAACCAATATTTAAACACTTCAATGAATGTTTTTAGTTAGTGTAGTAGGTTGCAAGAAGGGTCGTACACTGACTAGAATTAAAGCCAAGTTAATTGCTTATTTTAAGCTACGTCATAATTTCTCTAGAATTTCAAGAGGAAAAAGTATGCTTGGTAACCAATGAGAGAATTACTTTGTTAAAACTCTTCTTGTAATTAGATTACAAATTAATTAAACAGGGAAAAACTAATTTGAGATGGTTTCATCTTTCCATCGACCGCCATCTTTAATACGCATGGAATATAAAGTGCCAGCTTAAAGGGAAAACAACTCTGCTAATAATAGCGCTCAGGAAATAATTACAAAGTAAGTCTACAAGAGAATGAATTAGGTCTAAACACTAATAACTTATTTTTATTTAATGCGAGCCGGAATGTAATTTACAAGACAGCCATTTTTATTTGGAAATTGAAATTAGATTTTTTTAATAAAGAAGTATCATGCACTATGGAACTGAATTTATCTGGCAGTATTTTGGGAAAAGTAACCTAGTGTCCTGCCACGATAATCCACATCCGAGGCAATTCTTGTAACATCAGAAGGGGAGCCCAAAATAGTATTTTATTTATTTTTAATTGGAAAACCTATATAATTAAGGAAATTCATAGACAGACTTAATAAAAAATGGTTTACTTAAAAATAATTGAAAGCACCACAGGTCTACTCTCTGTAATATTTTTATTATTGTGTTCGTCTGTAACTTAGGATTTGTTTTGTCCTAATACAAAACAAAGTGAAAAATATCTAGTCTTGTTTATTATTTGGTAAAACAAAAATTTGTAATAATTTTAAATTGGTAATAATTGAGAATGTGGAAGCCAAGTAGGGTTTTTCCACATATGTTACTCAATAATAAGTTCTAAACAATAAAAAGTTATTTCAATGGTAAGGAAAGTCATGAACAGCGAGTTAAACATTAAAACAATGTCAATCTACGAATAAACACCAAATTTCTTTACAAAACCGATCACTATGTAACAATAACAACCCGCAGGGGGTTGCCGACTAGCCGCTCCTACTGAGAGGGGTTTGGCGTCCCTCGCGGTACCCCAGTTTAACATTACACTACTGACAACACATACTTCACACTACACATTCTAATACACTTCATACACTCACAACATTTACAACATAATCTCTCTACATATAAACTCTTACACCCTTCTCTTAGGAATTCTTGACTGGATAGAACCGTTGCGCGTTGGAAGTTCTGAAAATGCCAGAGCTTGACAAAAATCTGGTGCGGGATGCTGATGTGGAGCTTGCTCTGCCAAAACGTAAGCGCGGTTACTGGTCTGCTAGCCGCTTAGGCCCTTGGTCAAGGAGCGTCCGCAGTGCACAGGTGTCGGAGCCTATGCACAGTATTACGAGTGCTCGACTAATGCCCATCCAGTCGAGCTAAGGAGGAAAGCTATAGGTTCAGAGTTCTAGGGGTTGGAAATGATTTTATTGTGATTCAAAGGAGGAGCGCCCGTTCCTGTAGTCTCGCCCGTAACACTTGACGTGATGGCTGTCTTACAAAAACTTTATGGAATCCAAACCACGTCAAAATTGACTAGCCTAAAGAGGACACGCCAGGATTCTCCTGACTAACCTAACATTGAAGATACGAGTAGGAAGTTGATTGTGGCAACGTCACCGGCATTTCCGTCACCAAAATATTTATTCGATTCTATTTCAAAAATGGGTCTTTAGAGATTTTATGAAAGTCACTGTCGACGAAATAAAGTCTGAACTGTTTTCTCAGTCAGTAATGGATGTCGTGCCTATTTTGAAGACAGAGAAAGGCAATATTTCAAATGGCAGCGGTTTGGTCACATTAGCTCCTCGTGTTCGATGCAGTGTATTTGTGGTAAATGTAGCGTGGAAGGCCATTATGAAAAGGATTGCATTAGTGCGCCGAATGTGGTGGTAATCACCCTGCGTGATCTCTTAACTGTCCTAATTTTAAGGAGGAGAAGGCTATCCTGGGCATCATAGCTAAAGGCAGGATTGCTTTTTCAGAGGAAAAAATATAGGTTCACTCAACCAAAGGTTGATGGGAAGTCTTATGCCGCTACTCTTACTGCTACAGAGACACCTGTTCGAATTGGCCCGTCTTTCAAAAGAGATCGAAATTTTAACACATCACGTTACTCGCATAGTGTCCCTAGTCACATACGGTCCTTCTTTGAATCTGGGAGGAAATGCAAGTACTTCAACTAATTTGCCTCTTTTACCTACCTCTTCTGCGATGGAGGGGGTTGGTAGACGGAGCAAATCTTTGAACGAGACAAGTATCTTTTTGCAATGAAAATTGCCAACAGCTCAAAGGCCTCTAGTGCCAACATTAGGAAACAAGAAAGAGATTGGTAAAAGGACCAGCAAACCAGCAACTGTTCAAACCTGCAAATTGGCACCGGCATAAGAATTGCCAAGAAAACTACAAACAAAGGAAGGAATGTTGAAACTGCCCCTCCTAAGACTCCTCAGACTTCATCCACGAGCAGGTGGATATGTAGTCTGAGGATTCTAAGCCTGTGACGTCGGCGAACGTCCCAGGCAAGAAAAAAGATAGCACCAATGGAGGTCAAGTAAATCCTTTGCTAAGCTAAAACATTTTTCAGCTTAGCACGTCAGTGAATCAATGGAACGTCAACGGTGTTAATTGTCATATAGAAGATCTTAAAGTACTCGTGCGAGATGTGTATCCAATGCATGTATGTCTACAAGAGACTCATCTCCACAAATTTTCGTGTAAATGAGTATTCAGTTTTTACATCGGACCTCGTTACAGAAGATAGAGCTAGAGAGGACCTTGTTCTATTATAACTTATTCTAGCCTAATATTCTAATCTTAACTTACTTAACAGTGACTGTATTGAAGCTGTTTCTCTAAACTTAATAATTCCTTTACAAGCAGTAGCCTTTAAAACAGCTGTCCATTATAAAATCACTGTGTGTTGTGTCTACTTACCACCAAATGACAATACTCAACACAGTGATTTATTTGATTTGATAAGAAAGTAACCGATTCCGTTCTTATTGGTAGGATATTTTAATGCCCACCATTTTTCTTGGGGGTCTCCGACTAGCAACTCTCGAGGTCAACTTGTGGAGATTGTAAGAACGGAACTGTACTTAAATGACGGTTCGCCTACTTATTTAGCAGCATCTACAGTTGACCTATCGATCTGCAGCCCACTTTTGGCTACTAGATGCACATGGCCGATACTCCATGATTTGTATGGAAGCGGCCATTTGTCTATAAAGATCATCTTATGTGACTCCTCTCCTTGTTACTTTCGACATCTCAGTTGGATTTTGGGGAAAGCCTTCTCAAAATATACCGTATTACTAGACATTAATTATCTGAAACCAATTGATAAAATTGGAAAATATTTTACCAAATTAATGTTGAATGCCGCTGAAAGGTCCTAAGACATCTGTGCACCCACGTCGTCCACCTGTTCCTGAAACGATGAATGCGCAGAAATCCTACGCAGAGGGAAGACGAAGAGCTCTAAGGAAATTTAATCGACACCCAACTATTAAATACCTTTAAGAATACAAGAAACTTCTTGCTAAAGTACGGAGGGTCAGGTTGAGTAGAAAGAATTCTTGGGCACAGTACATTAGCACTATAAGACGAACAACTCCATCCTCCACAGTGAGGAGAAAATTAAGATCAGTGTGTAGTACTTCTATTCCGCTGCCAGCCATTGCGCTGAAGGATCCGGAGAAGATTGATCACAACTGTTCTGATGTAGCTAAATGTACTAGGAATGTCATTTTCGTCTACTTCAGCCTATAACAGTACATTCCAATTACACAAACTCAAGGGAGAAGCAATATCTTTTACTGTTTGGTTGTCTGAAGATTCTTCATTAAACACTCCTTTTTCTATAGAAGAAATAGAGTCAGCTCTCGCGTCAAAGAAGGATCCTGATTCCATTGTATACTGTATGCTAAAACATCTACCATCATCGGCGAAACATGTCCCCGTTTATTCGAAGAGCAATCTTCCCAAATTCATGGTTAGAAGACACTCTAATTCCTCTTTTAAAGCCAGGTAAAAACAAAACTAATCCCAGTAGTTATAGGCTTGTATCCCTAACAAGCGTTTTATGCAAACTTCTGGAAAAGATGGTCGACCGCCGTCTTGTCTGGTACCTAGAAACCGACGAACCTCTTAGAACGAACGGTGTGATTTCAGGTAAGGAGATCATCCGTTGACCAATTGGTTTTGTTAGAATCCGCTATTCAAAATGCCTTTCTCTTGCGACAAACACTCGTTGCTGTTTTCTTCGACCTTGAGAAAGCATATGATATAGTAGTTTAGGCAAAGGGATTAGTACGAACCCTGTAGTAGGCTAGCAGTTTAGGTTAAGGGTTCAGTACTAAGTTTATAGTAGCCTAATAGTTTAGGCAAAGGGATTAGTACGAACCCTGTAGTAGGCTAGCAGTTTAGGTTAAGGGTTCAGTACTAAGTTTGTAGTAGGCTAGCAGTTTTGGTAAAGGGATTAGTACGAACCCTGTAGTAGGATAGCAGTTTAGGTAAAGGGATTAGTACGAACCCTGTAGTAGGCTAGCAGTTTAGGTAAAGGATTTAGTACAAAGTTTGTAGTAGGCTAGCAGTTTAGGTTAAGGGTTTAGTACTAAGTTTGTAGTAGGCTAGCAGTTTAGGTAAAGGGATTAGTACGAACCCTGTAGTAGGCTAGCAGTCTAGGTTAAGGGTTCAGTACTAAGTTTATAGTAGGCTAATAGTTTAGGCAAAGGGATTAGTACGAACCCTGTAGTAGGCTAGCAGTTTAGGTTAAGGGTTCAGTACTAAGTTTATAGTAGCCTAATAGTTTAGGCAAAGGGATTAGTACGAACCCTGTAGTAGGCTAGCAGTTTAGGTTAAGGGTTTAGTACTAAGTTTGTAGTAGGCTAGCAGTTTATATAAAGGGATTAGTACGAACCCTGTAGTAGGCTAGCAGTTTAGGTTAAGGATTCAGTACTAAGTTTGTAGTAGGCTAGCAGTTTATATAAAGGGATTAGTACGAACCCTGTAGTACGCTAGCAGTTTAGGTAAAGGTATTAGTACGAACCCTGTAGTAGGCTTGCACTTTAGGTAAAGGATTTAGTACAAAGTTTGTAGTAGGCTAGCAGTTTAGGTTAAGGGTTTAGTACTAAGTTTGTAGTAGGCTAGCAGTTTAGGTAAAGGGATTAGTACGAACCCTGTAGTAGGCTAGCAGTCTAGGTTAAGGGTTCAGTACTAAGTTTATAGTAGGCTAATAGTTTAGGCAAAGGGATTAGTACGAACCCTGTAGTAGGCTAGCAGTTTAGGTTAAGGGTTTAGTACTAAGTTTGTAGTAGGCTAGCAGTTTATATAAAGGGATTAGTACGAACCCTGTAGTAGGCTAGCAGTTTAGGTAAAGGGATTAGTACGAACCCTGTAGTAGGCTAGCAGTTTAGGTTAAGGATTCAGTACTAAGTTTGTAGTAGGCTAGCAGTTTATATAAAGGGATTAGTACGAACCTTGTAGTAGGCTAGCAGTTTAGGTAAAGGGATTAGTACGAACCCTGTAGTAGGCTAGCAGTTTAGGTTAAGGGTTCAGTACTAAGTTTGTAGTAGGCTAGCAGTTTAGGTAAAGAGATTAGTACGAACCCTGTAGTAGGCTAGCAGTTTAGGTTAAGGGTTTAGTACTAGGTTTATAGTAAGCTAGTAGTTTAGGTTAAAGTTTGAGTACTAAATTTGTAGTAGGCTAACAGTTTAGGTCAAGGAATCAGTACTAAGTTTGTAGTAGGCTAGCAGTTTAGGTTAAGGGTTTAGTACTAAGTTTGTAGTAGGCTAGCAGTTTAGGTAAAGGGATTAGTACGAACCCTGTAGTAGGCTAGCAGTCTAGGTTAAGGGTTCAGTACTAAGTTTATAGTAGGCTAATAGTTTAGGCAAAGGGATTAGTACGAACCCTGTAGTAGGCTAGCAGTTTAGGTTAAGGGTTCAGTACTAAGTTTATAGTAGCCTAATAGTTTAGGCAAAGGGATTAGTACGAACCCTGTAGTAGGCTAGCAGTTTAGGTTAAGGGTTTAGTACTAAGTTTGTAGTAGGCTAGCAGTTTATATAAAGGGATTAGTACGAACCCTGTAGTAGGCTAGCAGTTTAGGTTAAGGATTCAGTACTAAGTTTGTAGTAGGCTAGCAGTTTATATAAAGGGATTAGTACGAACCCTGTAGTACGCTAGCAGTTTAGGTAAAGGTATTAGTACGAACCCTGTAGTAGGCTTGCACTTTAGGTAAAGGATTTAGTACAAAGTTTGTAGTAGGCTAGCAGTTTAGGTTAAGGGTTTAGTACTAAGTTTGTAGTAGGCTAGCAGTTTAGGTAAAGGGATTAGTACGAACCCTGTAGTAGGCTAGCAGTCTAGGTTAAGGGTTCAGTACTAAGTTTATAGTAGGCTAATAGTTTAGGCAAAGGGATTAGTACGAACCCTGTAGTAGGCTAGCAGTTTAGGTTAAGGGTTTAGTACTAAGTTTGTAGTAGGCTAGCAGTTTATATAAAGGGATTAGTACGAACCCTGTAGTAGGCTAGCAGTTTAGGTAAAGGGATTAGTACGAACCCTGTAGTAGGCTAGCAGTTTAGGTTAAGGATTCAGTACTAAGTTTGTAGTAGGCTAGCAGTTTATATAAAGGGATTAGTACGAACCTTGTAGTAGGCTAGCAGTTTAGGTAAAGGGATTAGTACGAACCCTGTAGTAGGCTAGCAGTTTAGGTTAAGGGTTCAGTACTAAGTTTGTAGTAGGCTAGCAGTTTAGGTAAAGAGATTAGTACGAACCCTGTAGTAGGCTAGCAGTTTAGGTTAAGGGTTTAGTACTAGGTTTATAGTAAGCTAGTAGTTTAGGTTAAAGTTTGAGTACTAAATTTGTAGTAGGCTAACAGTTTAGGTCAAGGAATCAGTACTAAGTTTGTAGTAGGCTAGCAGTTTAGGTTAAGGGTTTAGTACTAAGTTTGTAGTAGGCTAGCAGTTTAGGTTAAGGCTTTAGTACTAAGTTTATAGTAGGCTAGTAGTTTAGGTAAAGGGATTAGTACGAACCCTGTAGTAGGCTAGCAGTTTAGGTTAAGGGTTTAGTACTAGGTTTATAGTAAGCTAGTAGTTTAGGTTAAAGTTTGAGTACTAAATTTGTAGTAGGCTAACAGTTTAGGTCACGGAATCAGTACTAAGTTTGTAGTAGGCTAGCAGTTTAGGTTAAGGGTTTAGTACTAAGTTTGTAGTAGGCTAGCAGTTTAGGTTAAGGCTTTAGTACTAAGTTTATAGTAGGCTAGTAGTTTAGGTAAAGGGATTAGTACGAACCCTGTAGTAGGCTAGCAGTTTAGGTTAATGGTTTAGTACTAAGTTTGTAGTAGGCTAGAAGGTTAGGTAAAGAGTTTAGTACTAAGTTTATAGTAGGCTAGTAGTTTAGGTAAAGGGATTAGTACGAACCCTGTTGTAGGCTAGCAGTTTAGGTTAAGGGTTTAGTACTAAGTTTATAGTAGGCTAGTAGTTTAGGTAAAGGGATTAGTACAAACCCTGTAGTAGGCTAGCAGTTTAGATTTTAGATGATAATAATATTTCATTACTTATAAGAACTCGTATCAGAGATGATAACTTTCTTGGTTGTCAGGAAAAAAAGAACGTAGTGCTTCGCTATTGCTCTTATACGAGAATGTAAAAGACATCACTATACAGTAAATCTACGTTACCATGGCAAAGCATGCGTGCGATAAATATTAATCCTATTTAACACCCTGATTTTAATTTTTAAAACTACATTTTTATAAATAGGTTGAAAATTAATTAAAATTCTATTTTCTGGCTTATTATTAAGGTACTGTTTTGCATAAACTAGAATGACACTATTTTGACTGCATCAAAATAACACAAAGAATGAAAATATACATTTATATTACATTCTATAAATCCTTGCAACTATCTCCGGTCACTTGCAATGCTCAAGCACAACAATGTTTAATTGCAGCAGTCCTTTACTTAACAACGAATTCCAACCATGTCTAAACTGTATTTAGAATGATATCTCTAATTGAACTTTACGTAATTGAAGGAAAACTTGTGTTGAACAACAATGCCTTTAAACAAAATTAATTTCCGGTTTATAAAAGACTTTTTCTATGGAGCAGGCGAAGGCGATCACGTTGAGATCTGGAAAGCAATTGTTTCGAATAATGATACGCTCGTGACCACGTTGATCGTTTCATTTATAATTCGAGCTTTATCGACTCTTTACATCAAAACTTCTCACGACATTTCCAAACACAGCATTATTTCTATAGACTGTCCAACGAAGAATGGGAATTGCTTGTATAATAGCGACTGACACACAATAATTGCAAGCACATTAAAAATGTCTCATTTTAATAATAATCAGTGACGTAGTTATCAACTCATTATCTACAAAGGAAATAGTATGTAAGTAGCAGCTAATGATAAAAACTGTGTTGAACAAACTTTGCTCTTTAAAAGCACAATTAACATCAAGTAATCACTTATAACCTCCGTAATTATGCAGAAATGAAACAAATAATTCACTATAAATACAATGTATGCTTGGTGAGAAATATGAAGCTTAGAATTATAGCAGATAGCCTACATCCTAGGATTTATATAACTACAAAAACTATATAGGATAACAATTTTTTAATCCCGTGATATTTTGTAGTGATTTCTTGATTATGATTGTATCTTTTATTCTGAACAGTCTGAATATATCAGTTGTGAATATCCCAGTTCGCATTCACAAAATATCAATAGCAAATGTAGAAATACTTTACTGTAGGGGCAATCCGATTGCCATTTATTCTGAACAGCCTGAATATAACAGTTGTGAATATCCCAGTATGCATTCACAATATGTCAGTAGTAAATGTGGAAATATTTAACTGTAGGGGCAATCCGATTGCCATTTATTCTGAACAGCCTGAATATAACAGTTGTGAATATCCCAGTATGCATTCACAAAATGTCAATAGTAAATGTGAATATGTTTAACTGTGAGGGCAATCTAATTGAGTCTTTTATTCTGAACAGCCTGAATATATCAGTTGTGAATATCCCAGTATGCATTCACAAAATTTCAATTGTAAATGTGAATATGTTTAACTGGGCTGGCAATCTAATTGTGTATTTTATCCTGAACAGCCTGAATATAACAGTTGTGAATATCCCAGTATGCATTCACAAAATTTCAATAGTAAATGTGAATATGTTTAACTGTGGGGTCAATCTAATTGTGTCATTTATTCTGAACAGCCTGAACATAACAGTTGTGAATATCCCAGTATGCGTTCACAATATATCAATAGTAAATGTGGAAATATTTAACTGTAGGGGCAATCCGATTGCCATTTATTCTGAACAGCCTGAATATGACAGTTGTGAATATCCCAGTATGCATTCACAAAATGTCAATAGTAAATGTGAATATGTTTAACTGTGGGGGCAATCTAATTGAGTCTTTTATTCTGAACAGCCTGAATATAACAGTTGTGAATATCCCAGTATGCATTCACAAAATGTCAATAGTAAATGTGAATATGTTTAACTGTGGGGGCAATCTAATTGAGTCTTTTATTCTGAACAGCCTGAATATAACAGTTGTGAATATCCCAGTATGCATTCACAAAATTTCAATTGTAAATGTGAATATGTTTAACTGGGCTGGCAATCTAATTGTGTATTTTATTCTGAACAGCCTGAATATAACAGTTGTGAATATCCCAGTATGCATTCACAATATGTCAATAGTAAATGTGAATATGTTTAACTGTGGGGTCAATCTAATTGTGTCTTTTATTCTGAACAGCCTGAATATAACAGTTGTGAATATCCCAGTATGCATTCACAATATGTCAGTAGTAAATGTGGAAATATTTAACTGTAGGGGCAATCCGATTGCCATTTATTCTGAACAGCCTGAATATGACAGTTGTGAATATCCCAGTATGCATTCACAAAATGTCAATAGTAAATGTGAATATGTTTAACTGTGGGGTCAATCTAATTGTGTCTTTTATCCTGAACAGCCTGAATATAACAGTTGTGAATATCCCAGTATGCGTTCACAATATGTCAATAGTAAATGTGGAAATATTTAACTGTAGGGGCAATCCGATTGTCATTTATTCTGAACAGCCTGAATATGACAGTTGTGAATATCCCAGTATGCATTCACAAAATGTCAATAGTAAATGTGAATATGTTTAACTGTGAGGGCAATCTAATTGAGTCTTTTATTCTGAACAGCCTGAATATATCAGTTGTGAATATCCCAGTATGCATTCACAAAATTTCAATTGTAAATGTGAATATGTTTAACTGGGCTGGCAATCTAATTGTGTATTTTATCCTGAACAGCCTGAATATAACAGTTGTGAATATCCCAGTATGCATTCACAAAATTTCAATAGTAAATGTGAATATGTTTAACTGTGGGGTCAATCTAATTGTGTCTTTTATTCTGAACAGCCTGAATATAACAGTTGTGAATATCCCAGTATGCGTTCACAATATATCAATAGTAAATGTGGAAATATTTAACTGTAGGGGCAATCCGATTGCCATTTATTCTGAACAGCCTGAATATGACAGTTGTGAATATCCCAGTATGCATTCACAAAATGTCAATAGTAAATGTGAATATGTTTAACTGTGGGGGCAATCTAATTGAGTCTTTTATTCTGAACAGCCTGAATATAACAGTTGTGAATATCCCAGTATGCATTCACAAAATGTCAATAGTAAATGTGAATATGTTTAACTGTGGGGGCAATCTAATTGAGTCTTTTATTCTGAACAGCCTGAATATAACAGTTGTGAATATCCCAGTATGCATTCACAAAATTTCAATTGTAAATGTGAATATGTTTAACTGGGCTGGCAATCTAATTGTGTATTTTATTCTGAACAGCCTGAATATAACAGTTGTGAATATCCCAGTATGCATTCACAATATGTCAATAGTAAATGTGAATATGTTTAACTGTGGGGTCAATCTAATTGTGTCTTTTATTCTGAACAGCCTGAATATAACAGTTGTGAATATCCCAGTATGCATTCACAATATGTCAGTAGTAAATGTGGAAATATTTAACTGTAGGGGCAATCCGATTGCCATTTATTCTGAACAGCCTGAATATGACAGTTGTGAATATCCCAGTATGCATTCACAAAATGTCAATAGTAAATGTGAATATGTTTAACTGTGGGGTCAATCTAATTGTGTCTTTTATTCTGAACAGCCTGAATATAACAGTTGTGAATATCCCAGTATGCGTTCACAATATGTCAATAGTAAATGTGGAAATATTTAACTGTAGGGGCAATCCGATTGTCATTTATTCTGAACAGCCTGAATATGACAGTTGTGAATATCCCAGTATGCATTCACAAAATGTCAATAGTAAATGTGAATATGTTTAACTGTGAGGGCAATCTAATTGAGTCTTTTATTCTGAACAGCCTGAATATATCAGTTGTGAATATCCCAGTATGCATTCACAAAATTTTAATTGTAAATGTGAATATGTTTAACTGGGCTGGCAATCTAATTGTGTATTTTATCCTGAACAGCCTGAATATAACAGTTGTGAATATCCCAGTATGCATTCACAAAATTTCAATAGTAAATGTGAATATGTTTAACTGTGGGGTCAATCTAATTGTGTCTTTTATTCTGAACAGCCTGAATATAACAGTTGTGAATATCCCAGTATGCGTTCACAATATGTCAATAGTAAATGTGGAAATATTTAACTGTAGGGGCAATCCGATTGTCATTTATTCTGAACAGCCTGAATATGACAGTTGTGAATATCCCAGTATGCATTCACAAAATGTCAATAGTAAATGTGAATATGTTTAACTGTGAGGGCAATCTAATTGAGTCTTTTATTCTGAACAGCCTGAATATATCAGTTGTGAATATCCCAGTATGCATTCACAAAATTTCAATTGTAAATGTGAATATGTTTAACTGGGCTGGCAATCTAATTGTGTATTTTATCCTGAACAGCCTGAATATAACAGTTGTGAATATCCCAGTATGCATTCACAAAATTTCAATAGTAAATGTGAATATGTTTAACTGTGGGGTCAATCTAATTGTGTCTTTTATTCTGAACAGCCTGAATATAACAGTTGTGAATATCCCAGTATGCGTTCACAATATGTCAATAGTAAATGTGGAAATATTTAACTGTAGGGGCAATCCGATTGCCATTTATTCTGAACAGCCTGAATATGACAGTTGTGAATATCCCAGTATGCATTCACAAAATGTCAATAGTAAATGTGAATATGTTTAACTGTGGGGGCAATGTAATTGAGTCTTTTATTCTGAACAGCCTGAATATAACAGTTGTGAATATCCCAGTATGCATTCACAAAATTTCAATTGTAAATGTGAATATGTTTAACTGGGCTGGCAATCTAATTGTGTATTTTATTCTGAACAGCCTGAATATAACAGTTGTGAATATCCCAGTATGCATTCACAAAATTTCAATAGTAAACGTGAATATGTTTAACTGTGGGGTCAATCTAATTGTGTCTTTTATTCTGAACAGCCTGAATATAACAGTTGTGAATATCCCAGTATGCATTCACAATATGTCAATAGTAAATGTGGAAATATTTAACTGTAGGGGCAATCCGATTGTCATTTATTCTGAACAGCCTGAATATGACAGTTGTGAATATCCCAGTATGCATTCACAAAATGTCAATAGTAAATGTGAATATGTTTAACTGTGGGGTCAATCTAATTGTGTCATTTATTCTGAACAGCCTGAATATAACAGTTGTGAATATCCCAGTATGCGTTCACAATATGTCAATAGTAAATGTGGAAATATTTAACTGTAGGGGCAATCCGATTGCCATTTATTCTGAACAGCCTGAATATGACAGTTGTGAATATCCCAGTATGCATTCACAAAATGTCAATAGTAAATGTGAATATGTTTAACTGTGGGGGCAATCTAATTGAGTCTTTTATTCTGAACAGCCTGAATATAACAGTTGTGAATATCCCAGTATGCATTCACAAAATGTCAATAGTAAATGTGAATATGTTTAACTGTGGGGGCAATCTAATTGAGTCTTTTATTCTGAACAGCCTGAATATAACAGTTGTGAATATCCCAGTATGCATTCACAAAATTTCAATTGTAAATGTGAATATGTTTAACTGGGCTGGCAATCTAATTGTGAATTTTATTCTGAACAGCCTGAATATAACAGTTGTGAATATCCCAGTATGCATTCACAATATGTCAATAGTAAATGTGAATATGTTTAACTGTGGGGTCAATCTAATTGTGTCTTTTATTCTGAACAGCCTGAATATAACAGTTGTGAATATCCCAGTATGCATTCACAATATGTCAGTAGTAAATGTGGAAATATTTAACTGTAGGGGCAATCCGATTGTCATTTATTCTGAACAGCCTGAATATGACAGTTGTGAATATCCCAGTATGCATTCACAAAATGTCAATAGTAAATGTGAATATGTTTAACTGTGGGGTCAATCTAATTGTGTCTTTTATTCTGAACAGCCTGAATATAACAGTTGTGAATATCCCAGTATGCGTTCACAATATGTCAATAGTAAATGTGGAAATATTTAACTGTAGGGGCAATCCGATTGTCATTTATTCTGAACAGCCTGAATATGACAGTTGTGAATATCCCAGTATGCATTCACAAAATGTCAATAGTAAATGTGAATATGTTTAACTGTGAGGGCAATCTAATTGAGTCTTTTATTCTGAACAGCCTGAATATATCAGTTGTGAATATCCCAGTATGCATTCACAAAATTTCAATTGTAAATGTGAATATGTTTAACTGGGCTGGCAATCTAATTGTGTATTTTATCCTGAACAGCCTGAATATAACAGTTGTGAATATCCCAGTATGCATTCACAAAATGTCAATAGTAAATGTAAATATGTTTAACTGTGGGGTCAATCTAATTGTGTCTTTTATTCTGAACAGCCTGAATATAACAGTTGTGAATATCCCAGTATGCGTTCACAATATGTCAATAGTAAATGTGGAAATATTTAACTGTAGGGGCAATCCGATTGTCATTTATTCTGAACAGCCTGAATATGACAGTTGTGAATATCCCAGTATGCATTCACAAAATGTCAATAGTAAATGTGAATATGTTTAACTGTGAGGGCAATCTAATTGAGTCTTTTATTCTGAACAGCCTGAATATATCAGTTGTGAATATCCCAGTATGCATTCACAAAATTTCAATTGTAAATGTGAATATGTTTAACTGGGCTGGCAATCTAATTGTGTATTTTATCCTGAACAGCCTGAATATAACAGTTGTGAATATCCCAGTATGCATTCACAAAATTTCAATAGTAAATGTGAATATGTTTAACTGTGGGGTCAATCTAATTGTGTCTTTTATTCTGAACAGCCTGAATATAACAGTTGTGAATATCCCAGTATGCGTTCACAATATGTCAATAGTAAATGTGGAAATATTTAACTGTAGGGGCAATCCGATTGCCATTTATTCTGAACAGCCTGAATATGACAGTTGTGAATATCCCAGTATGCATTCACAAAATGTCAATAGTAAATGTGAATATGTTTAACTGTGGGGGCAATCTAATTGAGTCTTTTATTCTGAACATCCTGAATATAACAGTTGTGAATATCCCAGTATGCATTCACAAAATTTCAATTGTAAATGTGAATATGTTTAACTGGGCTGGCAATCTAATTGTGTATTTTATTCTGAACAGCCTGAATATAACAGTTGTGAATATCCCAGTATGCATTCACAAAATTTCAATAGTAAACGTGAATATGTTTAACTGTGGGGTCAATCTAATTGTGTCTTTTATTCTGAACAGCCTGAATATAACAGTTGTGAATATCCCAGTATGCATTCACAATATGTCAATAGTAAATGTGGAAATATTTAACTGTAGGGGCAATCCGATTGTCATTTATTCTGAACAGCCTGAATATGACAGTTGTGAATATCCCAGTATGCATTCACAAAATGTCAATAGTAAATGTGAATATGTTTAACTGTGGGGGCAATCTAATTGAGTCTTTTATTCTGAACAGCCTGAATATAACAGTTGTGAATATCCCAGTATGCATTCACAAAATGTCAATAGTAAATGTGAATATGTTTAACTGTGGGGGCAATCTAATTGAGTCTTTTATTCTGAACAGCCTGAATATAACAGTTGTGAATATCCCAGTATGCATTCACAAAATTTCAATTGTAAATGTGAATATGTTTAACTGGGCTGGCAATCTAATTGTGTATTTTATTCTGAACAGCCTGAATATAACAGTTGTGAATATCCCAGTATGCATTCACAAAATTTCAATAGTAAACGTGAATATGTTTAACTGTGGGGTCAATCTAATTGTGTCTTTTATTCTGAACAGCTTGAATATAACAGTTGTGAATATCCCAGTATGCATTCACAATATGTCAATAGTAAATGTGGAAATATTTAACTGTAGGGGCAATCCGATTGTCATTTATTCTGAACAGCCTGAATATGACAGTTGTGAATATCCCAGTATGCATTCACAAAATGTCAATAGTAAATGTGAATATGTTTAACTGTGGGGGCAATCTAATTGAGTCTTTTATTCTGAACAGCCTGAATATAACAGTTGTGAATATCCCAGTATGCATTCACAAAATTTCAATTGTAAATGTGAATATGTTTAACTGTGCTGGCAATCTAATTGTGTATTTTATTCTGAACAGACTGAATATAACAGTTGTGAATATCCCAGTATGCATTCACAAAATTTCAATAGTAAATGTGAATATGTTTAACTGTGCTGGCAATCTAATTGTGTCTTTTATTCTGAACAGCCCGAATATGTCAGTTGTGAATATCCCAGTTTGCATTCACAGAATGTCAATAGTAAATGTGGAAATGTGTAATCAATTAATTAAAGACGTATCAAGCTATAAGAACAAGTGAACTGGAATTTAAACAAGGCACCCAAAAGTACATCATTACCTTTTTAACTTATATCGTGCATATATATAAATTCAAAACTCTCAGTACATTTTATTATCACTTAACCAAGTATTGTATCACTGGAAACCTGATTTCATCCCAGGAATTCTGTACGGCAAAAGCTTCAGAAGGAAATTAGTTTTCCAAAGCTAAATAATTATTGGACGAGATATATGATTATATAACATCGCCCACAAAACTGCCATTTAGGCCTTCTAGCATGGAACCCCCACTTTAAGGTCTTAAATTACACTGAAGTTGGAGCGAGCGTCGAGCGCTTGGATGATGACACATCATAGCATAGTTTTTGTGAAGGCGGGTTGTATTTTTCCTCTGCGACTGTAATTAGGAGCTCCTAACGGATGTCAACAGAGTGTCAAGTGGGGTATGATTTCGGATAATCATTTTTATTGCCTTTTTTATACTTCCTGATATTTACAAAAATAAAGAGAAGGCGAAATTGTCATACAACTGTTAGAATATCTTGCTGAGAAAGCAGAGCAGCTAATGTTTAGGTGCGAGTGACGTCTCTAAACACCATAACGTCCTAAAAGGGTTAAAATTATTACTTCCAAAGTCGCCTCTGTAAACAATGAAAGGCTATTTAAAATACCCTAGTTCTGTTTTCCGATTTTGATCGCTAATTGTGTAAAGTAGTCTATTATTTAGAATTTCAAAACTGTTTAAAAAATTCTTTGAAATCTTCCCAAGCTATAAATTGCATAAAAAATATTTTTAAAGACATTTTTAATACTTTTCTGAAATTATTAATCTGTTCTAGAAATTACGTGCACGATGGTATTTCGGTCCTTTCCTTTATATATTTCGTTTTCTTGAAAGGTTGTCGCTCTGATTCTTCCAATCCATGTCTTCTTCTTATTTATGCGGCTTTTGCCAGTGGTGTGACTTGGGTTTTAAGCCTTTGGTTTGCGCATCTGTATTTCTTCCAGAAGTCATCGTTGGTTCTTAAGACCCTTTCGAAGAATTTGATGGTAGCTTTGTCTCTGCGAGCGTTAAGGGGCTCAATATCTGTTTGACTTTCTAACGCTGTAATTGAGGTAGACTTCGCAGCACCACATATCAGTCTTAATGCATTGTTTTGGATTGTATTCAGGTATTTCTTTGCATTATCAGAAGCCGTGTTGTAAGCTTCTAGCCGTATTCAAGGATTGGGCGGATGTAAGACTTGTATGTAGTAATCAGAACGTCCTGAGTAGCACCCCACTTCGTTCCAGTCAGTCTCTTCATCATATTCAGCCTTTTTGCATTGCAGCACCCTCTATATGTCCCGACCACTGGAGTTTGCCAGAACGTCTATAACCGTTCTAGAAATTAGTTCAATGAATTTATGTTTATAGGTCTGTAGGTATATTATAGGCCTATATGTTATTGGCGGTCTTCGCTATAGTGTATGACTCTAGTATTTTTGTTTTATAGTTGCAATATTTCCATAACAAAGGTAAAATAGTCATGATAAAAAGAAAGCTTACAAACCTCTCTACAACTCCCACGCAAGCCTGTATGAGAGTCCATTTTAGGGGAGGCGCAAATAAGCTTGAAAGTAATCGGGACGCCGAGATAGTTTTCAATCCAATCGTTTTGATACCTATCGGAGTTTCAGTGTTCATGAGATAGAGTTTCAGCACGCGTCATTTCAATCGTATCTTTTTGATAGTTATTTTCCATGTTGGGGACTGGCTTCACTCTTATGTTGTTTCTGCTACGAGATGGATCAAAAACAAGTGCAAGTTTACAAAAGGAAAGTAGTATTTTCGTTCTTAGTGTACAACTGTTCATTTTCTCTTGCTTCGTGTATAGTTGTATTTGATGTTCTTCCATTTAATTGTGAGCTTTTTAACTGGAACAAACAAAAAGAAAAATGTTTTTGTTATTTCATTACCAAAAACACTATTTCCAATAACGCAATCATACAGGAACTGCTGCTTTCGCACTTCGGTGGACAAATACGCAAAACGCATCCCTCTGGAAAACTTTGCTCTACTTACTGTCGTTGACAACCTTATAATACACATCTAGAGAAACAACACTCTGGAAAATGCTACTTGCACTCTCTCAAGAACCTCCAACTAAAACGCAATTCTCCCGGAAATTCTGCCTTTTTACTTTCTTGGGCTACCTCCAAAAACGCATCTCTCTTTGGGAAATAGTGCTTACATACTCCCGTGAACTACCTTGTAAAAACATCTCTCTGGAAAATGCTTCTTACTTTCCCTCAAGAACCTCCAACTAAATCGCAATTCTCAGATAAATCCTGCATATTTACTTTTTTGTTCTACCTCCCTAAAAGCATCTTTTTCTCGGAAATAGTGCTTATATACACCCCTGAACTACCTTGTAAAACACCTCCCTCTAAAAAATGCTTCTTACATTCCCTCAAGAATCTCCAACTAAAACGCAATTCTCTGGGAAATACTGCCAATATGCTTTCTTAGGCTACCTCCTTAAACGCATCTCTCTCTGGGACATAGTGCTTACATACTCCCATGAACTACCTCGTAAAACACCTCCCTCTGGTGAATGCTTCTTACATTCCTTCAAGAACCTCCAACTGAAACGCCATTCTCCGGGAAATCCTGAATATTTACGTCTTTGGGCTACCTCCTAAAACGTGTTTCTCTCTCGGAAGTATTGCTTACATACTCCCGTGAACTATTTTGTAAAACACATCCCTCTGAAAAATGCCCTTTACATTCCCTGAAAAACCTCCAACTAAAACGCACTTCTCCGGGAAATCCTGAATATTTACATCCTTGTACTAACTCCAAAAATCAGCTCTCACTGGGAAATATTGCTTACAAGCTCCCGAGAACTACCTTGTATAACACATCCCTCTGGAAAATGCTTCTCACATTCCTTCAAGAACCTCCAGCTAAAACGACATTATCCTGGAAATCCAGCCTAATTTCTTCCTTGGGCTACCTCCTAAAACGCATCTCTCTCTTTGTAATAGTGCTTACAAATTCCCGTGAACTACCTTGTAAAACACCTCCTCTGGATAATGCTTCTTACTTTCCCTCAAGAACCTCCAACTATAACGCATTTCTCCGGGAAATCCTGCCTATTCGCATCCTTGGGCTACCTCCTAAAACACACCTCTCTCTTTGAAATATTGCTTACATTCTCCCGTGAACTACCTTGTAAAACACCTTCTTCTGGAAAATGCTTCTTTCATTCTCTCAAAAACCTCCAACTAAAACGCAAATCTCAGGGAAATCCTGCCTATTTACTTCCTTGTGCTACCTCCGACAAAAGTGTCTCTTTTGGAAATAGTGCTAACATACTCCCACGAACTACCTTGTAGAACATATTCCTCTGGAAAATTCTTTTTACATTCCCTCAAGAACCTCCAACTAAAACGTAATTCTCAGGGAAATCCTGCCTATTTACCTCCTTGGGCTACCTCCTAAAACGCATCTCTCTCTGGGAAATATTGCTTACATACTCCCGCGAACTACCTTGTAAAACACATCCCTCTGAAAAATGCTTTTACATTCCCTCAAGTACTTCCAACAAAAAAGCAATTCTCAGGGAACTCCTGCCTATTTACGTCCTTCAGCTACCTCCTAAAACTCTTTCTCGGAAATAGTCCTTACGTACATCCGTGAACTACCTTGTTAAACACATCCCTCTGGAAAATGCTCTTTACATTACCTCAATAACCTCCAAATAAAACGCAATTCTGCCGGGGATTCTGCCTATTTACATCTTTGGGCTACCTCCTAAAACTCATCTCTCTCTCTCTCTCTCTCTCTCTCTCTCTCTCTCTCTCGGAAATAGTTCTTACATTCACCCGTGAACTTCCTTGTAAAACACCTACCTCTGGAGAATGCTTCTTACATTCTCTCAATCACCTCCAACTAAATCGCAATTTTCTAGGAAATCCTGCCTATTTACTTCTTTGGTCTACCTCCTAAAACGTGTCTCTTTCTCGGAAATTGTGCTTACATACTCCCGTGAACTACCTTGTAAAACACATCCTTCAGGAAAATGCCATTTACATTCCGTCAAGAACCACCAACTAAAACGCAATTATCCGCTAAATCCTGCCTATTTACTTCCTTGGGCTATCTCCTGAAACACATCTCTCTCTCTTTCAAATAGTGCTTACATGCTCTCGTGAACTACCTTGTAAAACACCTCCCTCTGGAGAATGCTTCTTACAATCCCTCAAGAACCTCCAACTAAAACGCAATTCTCCGGGAAATCCGGCCTAATTGCTTCTTTGGGCTATCTCCTAAAACGCATTTCTCTCTCTTTGAATACATACTCCTGGAACTACCTTTTAAAACACCTCCCTCTAAAGAATGCTTCTTACATTCCCTCATGAACCTACAACTAAAACGCAATTCTCAGAGATATCCTGCCTATTTACTTTCTTGGGCTACCTCCTAAAACGTGTCTCTCTTTCGGAAATAGTGCTTACATACTTCAGTGAACTACCTTGTGACACACATCCCTCTGGAAAATGCTCTTTACAGTCCCTCAAGAACCTCCAACTAAAACGGAATTATCCGGGAAATCCTGCCTATTTCCTTCCTTCGGCTACCTCCTAAAACGCATCTCTCTATCGGAAATATTTTTTTACATATTCTCGTGAACTACCTTCTAAAACACATCCCTGTGGAAAATGCTTCTTTATTCCCTCCTGAACCTCCAACTAAAACGCAATTGTCTAGGAAATCCTGCCTATTTGCTTCCTTGAGCTACCTCCTAAAACGTGTCTCTCTCACTCTCTCTCTCGGAAGTAGTGCTTACATACTCCCGTGAACTACCTTGTATAACACATCCCTCTGGAAAATGCTTCTTATATTCCCTCAAGAACCTCCAACTAAAACGAAATTCTCCGGGAAATCCTGCCTAATTGCTTCCTTGGTCTACCTCCTAAAACGCATCTCTCTCTCTCTCTCTCTCTCGGATATAGTGCTTACATACTCCCGTGAACTACCTTGTAAAATGTATCTTTCTGGAAAATGCTTTTTACATTCCCTCAAGAACCTCCAACTAAAACGAAATTCTCCGGGAAATCCTGCCTAATTGCTTCCTTGGTCTACCTCCTAAAACGCATCTCTCTCTCTCTCTCTCTATCTCTTTCTCTCTCGGATATAGTGCTTACATACTCCCGTGAACTACCTTGTAAAATGTATCTTTCTGGAAAATGCTTTTTACATTCCCTCAAGAACCTCCAACTAAAACGAAATTCTCCGGGAAATCCTGCCTAATTGCTTCCTTGGTCTACCTCCTAAAACGCATCTCTCTCTCTCTCTCTCTCTTTCTCTCTCGGATATAGTGCTTACATACTCCCGTGAATTACCTTGTAAAATGTATCTTTCTGGAAAATGCTTTTTACATTCCCTCAAGAACCTCCAACTAAAACGCAATTCTCTGGGAAATCCTGCTTATTTACTTTCTTGGGCTACCTCCTAAAACGCATCTTACTCTGGGAAATATTGCTGACATAGTCCCGTGAACTACATTCTAAAACACATCCCTCTTAAAAATGCTTCTTACATTCCCTCAAGTAACTAAAACAAAAAAGTAATTCTCAGGGAACCCCTGCCTATTTACGTCCTTGGGCTACCTCCTAAAAGCATCTTTTTCTCGGAAATAGTGCTTATATACTCCCGTGAACTACCTTGTAAAACCCATCCCTCTGGAAAATGCTTCTTACATTCCCTCAAGAACCTCCTACTAAAACTCAATTCTCTGGTAAATCCAGCCTATTTACGTCCTTGAGCTACCTTCTAAAACGTGTCTCTCTCTCGGAAAAAGTGCTTACATACTCCCGTGAGCTACCTTGTAAAACATCCCTCAGAAAAATGCTTCTTAAATTCCATCAAGAACCTCAAACTAAAACGCAATTCTACGGGAATCATGCCTATTTACTTTCTTGGGCTACCTCCTAAAACGCATGTGTCTCTTGGAAATATTAATTACATACTCCCGTGAACTACCTTGTAAAACACATCCCTCTAAAAAATGCTTCTTACATTCCCTCAAGAACCTCCAACTTAATCGTAATTCTCAGAGAAATCCTGCATATTTACTTCCCTGGGCTACCTCCTAAAACTTATCTCTCTCTCGGAAATAGTTCTTACATTCACCCGTGCACTACCTTGTAAAGCACCTCCCTGTAAAAAATGCTTCTTACTTTCCCTCAAGAACCTCCAACTAAATCGTAATTCTCGGAGAAATCCAGCATATTTACTTTCTTGTGCTACCTCCCTAAAAGCATCTTTTTCTCGGAAATAGTGCTTATATACTCCCGTGAACTACCTTGTAAAACCCATCCCTCAGAAAAATGCTTCTTACATTCCCTCAAGTCAAGAACCTCCAACTAAAACGCAATTCTCCATGAAATTTTTGTATTTACTTCCTTGGTCTACCTCTTAAAACACACCTCTCCCTTAGCAATAGACTGGAACCGTCACAATATTTTAATATTTTGTGGTTTTTGCTCTCAACTATTAAGCTTACTCGCTTTTCATTGCGTTCTTGTTTACGGTTTTGTGGTCTATATGTTATACGAAAATGCATCTCTCTCTGCGGAATATTGTTTACATACTTCCGTGAACTACCTTGTAAAACCCATCCCTCTGGAAAATGCTTCTTACATTCCCTCAAGAACCTCCAACTAAAACGCAATTCTCTGGTAAATCCTGCATATTTACTTCCCTGGGCTACCTCCTAAAACTTATCTCTCTCTCGGAAATAGTTCTTACATTCACCCGTGCACTACCTTGTAAAGCACCTCCCTGTAAAAAATGCTTCTTACTTTCCCTCAAGAACCTCCAACTAAATCGTAATTCTCAGAGAAATGCTGCATATTTACTTTCTTGTGCTACCTCCCTAAAAGCATCTTTTTCTCGGAAATAGTGCTTATATACTCCCGTGAACTACCTTGTAAAACCCATCCCTCTGGAAAATGCTTCTTACATTCCCTCAAGAACCTCCAACTAAAACGCAATTTCCATGATATTTTTGTATTTACTTCCTTGGTCTACCTCTTAAAACACACCTCTCCCTTAGCAATAGACTGGAACCGTCACAATATTTTAATATTTTGTGGTTTTTGCTCTCAACTATTAAGCTTACTCGCTTTTCATTGCGTTCTTGTTTACGGTTTTGTGGTCTATATGTTATACGATTATACCTCTGTTTCTTGCTCTTTCGGGAATCCACAGTACTTATGGTAGACCTACATTGTTGCAATATTTTTTCGCCCTCTCCTATTTTGGGGATATTACTATCCTTTTGAGTCATCGTACATAAACGAAGACTGTATAACAGCGTTAAAACGGATTTAAAATTGTATTGTGAAAACCATAAGGTCGCATATAACATTTCCATCAAAATTAAACATCATTAAAACTAATGAGTTAACATTATCATAAGAAAATTATTGTAATAATAACATTAATAGTGAGGGTAATTATGTTTTATAAACTTAGCACAGAAAATAAATCTTTTGTGAAAAAGCTATTCAACGTTATAACCCTAATACAACTACTGTAACATAAAGCGATTTAAACGCCGGTGTACGGCTCGTTGTAAACCCTCTCACAAACCATATTGATTTGTTATCAGGGCTCGTACATTGCCTTATTTCCCAACAAAATGCAATTAAATTTCCATTGAGTCTATAGGTCGGGCAATACTTTGTTCCCTGGACGTGTTTCGAATGCCCGATGTCCGCTACAGCTCTCTCTCTTATTGCTATGGGATTATCCTATAGGTCCGCAACGAAATTAGCTTTTATTTCCTGACTCTGCTCTGGGATTTATGAAAATGTTAAATGTTTCAGTGTTTGGGGTCAACTGAATTACGGCAGTCTTTCTCTAGTACCGAAACAATTTTCCTTTATTAACGTGATTTTTGTTTACGAGTTGGACGTGACAGAAAGCCGACCGCTGCGGATGGAAAATTCATACAGCACGTCCGTCAAACCGTAGGAGTGTTTGTATTGTAAAGTATAAATAATGGAAAAGTGCCGCAAAAACATGTCTAAGTCAATCACTCAGCCAATATATTGCGACCAATTAGGTCTAACAGAATTATGAGTATAATTTCAGTAATAAAAATAATTATAGCATTTTATGAACGATAAGAATTAAATTTCATATGCGTACAAAAACAAATATTTAAATGGTCTGAGATTATTTTTAAGATAAGTGTGTAAAAAGCCTACATATATTTTTCAATAATATTTGAAAACAATACGTAAAATGTTGTTTTAAATTTACATAAATCAACTACACTGTACTATTCAAAGAGTATGTTTGAAATAAGTTAGAACGTTTCCAAACTTTACTCTACCCCGGTATACAAGGTTGTCAGGATTTAAACCGTTGTTTAAATTTATTAGAAAATCATTATTTCACAATGATGTTTGATGTTGCCTATGAGGAGCACAATGTGGTAAAGGCAAGGTTAAGTCTATGAGGCATCATAAGTCATTAGGATTAACTAGCGTTTATTGCATTTCTAATCCCTTCAATAAGCTCCTAATAGTGACCAACCTAATGTGAGGCGCCTAATATTGCAAAGTCAGATGGTTCAACTAGAGAAGATTTCAAGCTTATATTGTACACCTACGCATTGTCTTTAGGCCTGCTAGTGACACATCACCCACGTGAAGGTAAGATGGCAGCTCTTGGTGTACCGATTAATTCGCCCACCTCTATCAAACCAACGCTGCAGAGTTTATGTCATTAATCATATCATTTGTTATTGATGAACTCAGAAACCGTAGGGGGGAATAAATTACAATCTTCTTTATGAAAATCCACAGTCGAAAAGTGTTTCAAGAAATACGGTGACATAAGCATTCAGGCATCATCAGAAAAGTGTTTTAGGGAGATGTTAGGATCCGACAGAGATATCACAGTCAATATTGCATAATCAGAGATCTGTAGAATAACATGCTGGAATTTTTAAAGGAATTAGGTCTAAATGAAGCTTGAAAAAGTATTAAAATAAGAAGACGTAAATAATAAGATATATCCCGTGCAGACCTACATTAAAAATACTACCTCACTGACGGGATACATTTTTTTTTTAAATTTCCGTACTAATATGTGACTACGAGCATTACTTGATTCATTTTACGTGAAAAACAATTGTTACCTGTTTTCTAGCTCTGTAGTCAATAACTACCACCCGCCAGTTTTAAACGGTCAGCCAAAAGCAATTCAGTAACACACTTATCCACAGGTAATTTTTGTTTTGGTCACAGATGACATTTTTTGATTGAAACAGACCCTTCATAAATCCGTCCTTGACGCAATAGCAACGACAGGAGTAAAGTTTATATTTTAGGCGGTTACTGCGCGTTTTCAAACAGTTTCTTAGGATATAACTCCCTAAAATATATAGACCTAATTAGTTTTTTTCATTTCAAAACCTAAATATTTATTAAAAAATTTCAAAAACATCAAATATTGAATTAGAGAATTCAAATTACATTGTAAAAACAATTACTGGATAAGATAAATGTAGCATAATATAAAGTAAAAATCGAAAAATTAAAATTTAGCAAAAACCCAGAAAACTCTGCTTTATCCGAATGATGATCACTCATTCATCAGACATTAAAGCAAATAAAACCAAATTAAATATACGTAACAATACATAACAAAACGTAAGTTATTATAACTGTAGATGTCCGGTAAACTTGATAAATAAATACCGTGTGGAGATAAGCAGTGAAACTACAACTATCTAAAAGTGGTCCTCTTTTATCCCAATTCTAGACCTAAATTTCGTTCCTCTGATCGTTAACTGAGTTACCTTACTTACTTCTTACGTTTTGCTGCGGACGTCCAGGGTCTGGGACTCCGATAGTCCGATGTCCATAAGTTGCTGCAGCCAAGGCCCAAAACTGTTTATTGGTTAATATTGTTCTTATGTTATTCTGGCCTCCCAGTGCAGACAGCAGAGCTGCTCTTGATGGAATTGGTGAGGTGCATCGCAGGAGGATATGCTCCAGGCTCTCTTCTTCTGTTCTACAGTTAGGGCAGAGAGGAGATTCACTTAAATTGAATTTGAAAAGGTAGGTCTCAGTTACAATATGTCCGATCCTTGCACGTGCTACAAAGGCGGCTGTGGATCTGGGAACTCCTTTATACATCTCTAGTTCGTTTGTTTCTTTTTGTATGGCATAGAGGTTTCTTTGGTTTCTTCTCTTCAACGGTGGATCCATTTCTCTCCGACTGATGCTTTCCCAGCACTCAGGCATTTCATCAGGGATTATTGTGGTAAGAAAACCGGTCCCATTTTCGCCGCTCGCTTGGTGATTGTATCTGCTTTTTCTTTACCATCGATGTCGCAAAGTAAGGTGATTCACTAGGACTGTATATGTTTCTAATTTTACCTGAGAGTGTTGAGCAAAGTTGCTATTTCTTTTAATCTGAACGAGTAGCTTCCTGGTTCCTGTTTTTCTATCATGTGCAAGGCACTGGTTAAGACAGTGAGTATACAGAATTTCTCTGCCTGAAATTGAAGATATTTTATCAAGGCTGCATTTATTGCAAGCAACCCTGCATCGACACTGGAGGCCGCATTCGCTGGTATATAAAACTCTTCTTTGGTGAAGTGGTTAGAGTAGCCCGCTCCTGACTTGTCCTGGACTAGGTCTACTGATCCATCGGTGTAGATTTGAATGGAGTCTGAGTACATGTTCTGAATCATTTCCAGTTATTCCTGCCGAAGTGCTTCTTGGGGATCTCCTTTAGTTAGGTGAGAAGGCAGGTTTAGAACTACCATAATTTTAATTTGCTTCCATGGGGGTTCGTGGCAGCAGCGTCTCGGAAGTCATTCCAGCAGCGAGTAAATTTGTTATCCAGCTGTTATCAAATTTGTTATCAATTTACTCGCTGCTGGAATGACTTCCGAGACGCTACTGCCACGAACCCCCATGGAAGCAAATTAAAATGATGGTAGCTCTAAGCCTGCCTTCTCACCTAACTAAAGAAGATTCCCAAGAAGCACTTCGGCAGGAATAACTGGAAATTGTGAGGGCCTGGATAGCTGAGTTTATATGTTACATTCATGAGTTACCAGATATGAGAATGTAATTGGTACAGACCCTTCAAACACCAATATTTGTTTCTAGTATATAGGCTATGCTGTCTGTCCTTTACGCATTTACTACACCATTCAACCGATTGACTTGAAATTTTGCAAATCTGTTGAGTACATTCCCGCAAAAGTTTCTGGCAGAGTAGGCTACTATCCTGCAATGGGTAGAATGAAACTCAAATGAATTGAATACTGAATTCGTTTAGAAAATACTACTGTTCTGTCCCAGTATTTGGCCACTTGCAATGAAGTCTAAGAATTATTTATATAGATGCTACTAATAATTAATAGATGGCTGTAATCATGCTGTGACTAATTTGAATAGCTGATACTTGAATCAACTGAAAATAGGCTATTTTTGGCTAGTTTGCATAGCAGCTGTTTTCACGTCTAAAACGTATTAGATTATTTATTGTACGTCATTAGGTAAAAATGCAATTTAATTGAGTTCTCTGATTTATAGGCCAAAGTTCATAAATCTAATATCCTTAAACGACTATATAGGCTATGTAAATATATAGGTCTGTGTGTGAATTTTTTATCGGAAACTACTCTAAGGATTTCCCCTAAATTTAGTATATAGGGATTATTAACTCAGCAATCCAATGGGCTAGATGAAAATTTTCTAAAAAATCGTTATCATCAAGTTTTTGAACAATTTAAAGTTCATATTCCTAGAATTACATTGAACTCAAGCCAGAGTCAACTTGGATGTAGCCCTACTATGCAGATACACCCATCCCCAGTTAAACCAGCATTTCCATGACAATCCCTAAGTCACACAGGCAAACTTTTGATTATGTTGGTATCGACTTGAAAAAGTCCGTTTTTATGCACAGGGTGCTATAGTGCCATTCTCTAGGATTAAAAGCAGGAGTAGCCTAAAAATTCTTTTGCCAAAGGATAATCCTCGTCATACACGAAACAAAATGTTTAAGATTTCGGACTTAATCGGAGTATGACCCGATTATAGATATATTCACTGATATTATAGACTGTTAGCATAATTTATAAGATAAATACTTCTACATTATTTTATATAGTATAAAGAAAACTAATTATAATTTAGCATGATTTAATAAAGATAAACTATGAATTAGGTTATGCTGGAAATTATTTCTCGTGTAGGCCTATTGGCCAGTGGTTATACTTGTTTTTCAGTAACCGTAAGTAAATGGATAAAATTCATGAATTTAGTTCTCTGTAAATCTTAAAAGAGGATAAGAATCATATTGACAGATATAATTATTAAAATGAATTCGAATAAATAAATAGAATTAAAACAACATTTAAACATAAATGTTAAATTTTAAAAAAAAACTATTACAATTGACAATTTTTATAACAAGTTTCCTTGATATTCTTTCTTCTGATATTCCAGCAATGCACGATGAATATTTTCATAACAAGTTTCGTTGATATTCTTTCTTCTGGTATCGCAGCAATGCACGTTGAATATTTTCATTAAACGTTTCCTTGATATTCTTTCTTCTGATACCTCAACAATGCACATTGAATATTTTCAAACCACAAGTTTCCTAGATATTTTTTCTTCTGATATCGCAGCAACGTTGAATATTTTCATAACAAGTTTCTTGATATTTTTTCTTCTGATATCTCAGCAACGTTGAATATTTTCATAACACGTTTCCTTGATATTATTTCTTCTGATATCGCAGCAATGCACGTTGAATATTTTCATAACAGGTTTCTTTGATATTATTTCTTCTGATATCGCAGCAATGCACGTTGAATATTTTCATAACAGGTTTCTTTGATATTGTTTCTTCTGATATCGCAGCAATGCACGTATAATATTTTCATAACAGGTTTCTTTGATATTGTTTCTTCTGATATCGCAGCAATGCACGTTGAATATTTTCATAACAGGTTTCTTTGATATTTTTTCTTCTGATATCGCAGCAACGTTGAATATTTTCATAACAGGTTTCTTTGATATTGTTTCTTCTGATATCGCAGCAATGCATGTTGAATATTTTCATAACAGGTTTCTTTGATATTGTTTCTTCTGATATCGCAGCAATGCACGTTGAATATTTTCATAACAGGTTTCTTTGATATTGTTTCTTCTGATATCGCAGCAATGCACGTTGAATATTTTCATAACAGGTTTCTTTGATATTTTTTCTTCTGATATCGCAGCAATGCACGTTGAATATTTTCATAACAGGTTTCTTTGATATTTTTTCTTCTGATATCGCAGCAATGCACGTTGAATATTTTCATAACATGTTTCTTTGATATTGTTTCTTCTGATATCGCAGCAATGCACGTTGAATATTTTCATAACAGGTTTCTTTGATATTGTTTCTTCTGATATCGCAGCAATGCACGTTGAATATTTTTATTACATGTTTCCTTGATATTCTTAGTTCTGAAGCAGTGCGCGACATGAAGCTAATGTTTTATATCTAATAATAAACTATGCGTGAGCCTAAGTTTTACACCATAAAACATTTAAAGTAAAAATTCGTTACGTCAGAAAAATAAACCTCTGCTAATAGACCTACTGTATTGTAATTTTTCGTATCACGTTAGATAAACTCAATCTTATATATGCATTAATGGTGTTAATAACATAGGCCTATGTTGATTAAGATTAGATATCATATAAGTCTAACTGAATTATTTTAACCGTGCAGGTAATTGTATCTGTTTATTTAGGCTATAATTTGCCCTAATTATTTCAATCAATAATTTAAACTGTTCTAATATAACTCATATGTATTATGTATTCGTAACTAACGATGGTAATATAGCGGTCGAAACATGTATGACAATATTATGCATTTTATTGTAAGGATTGAGCGTGAGTGTTTTACAGTCTATACTGCAATAGGCCTACTGTTAACATTGTCACAGTTTGTTCAAAACAAGTTTTTAAATACTGAAAACTGACTTCTTGTTCCTTATTATTGGGAAACTGCAAGTGTAACATTAGGAACATTATAGGGAAATAAATAAATTGTACAAAATGTGGCTTCAAGTTAGCTTACGGAACATATAGCCTACGTCGTTCAATTCAAATTGTTTTTATTGTGAATTCCATGTCTATTCTGTTTTTAATATAAGTATAGTGTAATTTTGACACTGAGTAGCAGACCTTATTACGTAATTATGCCTACAGGTTGAATAATCCTTTTGCAACAGTTCTTCCTTTGTCATTAATTTCTTACTCAGGACCTAACACGTATTGTATTGTAGTGTAAACTTCTATAGCCTACCTCGCCAGGGAGACGCCACTCTGTACAGCGGGCTGGACGTGTCCCCTCGTCTTTTAGAGGTTGTTTAAAGAATCTCTGCACCAACTTATTTTTCAACTTGTACTTGATGGCGTGGAATGACAATTAATTTAAAACTAATCTTGTCTTCAATTCCAGCCCAAAAAAGTTTAAAGATCCTCAGTATCCTAGAGTTTTGAATATTGAGTATTCACAACAATGTTCTCCATTATTGGGCCACTACTAATACAACCATTAGTTATAAATAACGACAAGGTAGCCCTGTAGGCTACATCAATATAGTCTATTACTGAAATATAGCCTACCTAATGTTAAAAGTTTTGATTAGGCTATATGTCTACGTGTTGAAATCTCGTTAAGAAAATCCAGCGGGGCTAAAATCCCACAAATGAACTGAAGAGACATGAATCTTTGAGAGGCAGTAGATTGTGTTTAGGTTTAAAGTATGAGTAAGATTAAGGCGTCATGAATATTCATTCCATTGTACACTTTTAGACATGGGGACAAATTCAAACTGGAATCAACAATATCGCTTCCTGAATAGCGCCAACAGTAAGCTAGATGGTGTGTACTCATATAGTAGACCTAATCGGACTAGAATTCAAAAAGTTCAATCCAGCGTTAGAACTTCTTCCAGCGTTTCGCTTCGCCCTACTTAGAAAAACCAAATTAAAACTAGTTAATATCAAGCTTTTATAATGAGTTTTGTAGCGCCGTTACTGTTGTTAAGGGCAGTTTACCAAAATTTTTGTGCGGGGCGAAGGCATTCCGTCTCCCAAGTGCCGACCGGATTACCTGGCATAATCTGACAGTTTTGACAGCAGAATTGAAGTTCACAAAATTAACAAACCGTGATAACGGCGTACAGTCTGACGGCGTACCAACTGAGCACAGTAGATGATCGGCACTGGAATGACGCAAAGTTTGCACACTTCATCGCAAACATGATGAATAATTTTACGCCTAGAATAATTTTTAAGTAACATAGTGAATTGTAATTAGGCTTACCGACTCTCGTACTTTTGAGATGCTCGCAGTTAATCTTGAATGACTATGTAGAGCCACTTATATAGGCCTATTACAAGAAAAATTATAGCAAACAAGCCGAAGTTTACTTTAGTGTAACTTAATAAAACATAACCTAAACTTATCACAAACTGCTAAAGTAAACAATAAAATAGTAAATCATTGTTTGGTATAATTTTTGAGCCTGGCATTAAAAAAGAGAAGATATTAACCCTCGTCACGTCTGCATAACTGAGCAGACCCTGTAATAATTTATGGTCTCGGCGCTAAGGAGACTAATTTGCCCTCGGCGCTGAGGAGACTCGGCTCTGAGGAGACACCAAGGTGCGAGGGTTGTGGCAGAGAGTGAGAAACATTAGTGACACAACCCTCACATAAAGTGGGAGCCCCGGCCAACCAAGTGAAACGATTGCCTATTTTTTACCTTATCCTTTGTTATCGGTGCCTTTTTGTCGTATGGGCCAGGGTTGTGACAGAGAGTGAGAAATATTAGTGACATAACCCTCACATAAAGTGGGAGCCCCGGCCAACCAAGTGAAACGATTGCCTATTTTTTATCTTATCCTTTGTTGTCGGTGCCTTTTTGTCGTATGAGCCAGGGTTGTGACAGAGAGTGAGAAATATTAGTGACACAACCCTCACATAAAGTGGGAGCCCCGGCCAACCAAGTGAAATGATTGCCTATTTTTTACCTTATCCTTTATGATGTCGGTGCCTTTTTGTCGTATGGACCAGGGTTGTGACAGAGAGTGAGAAATATTAGTGACATAACCCTCACATAAAGTGGGAGCCCCGGCCAACCAAGTGAAACGATTGCCTATTTTTTACCTTATCCTTTATGTTGTCGGTGCCTTTTTCGTCGTATGGGCGAGGTTGTGGCAGAAAGTGAGAAAAATTAGTGACACAACCTTCACATAAAGTGGGGACCCCGGCCAATCAAGTGAAGCGATTGCCTATTTTTTACCTTATCCTTTATGATGTCGGTGCCTTTTTGTCGTATGGGCCAGGGTTGTACCAGAGAGTGAGAAATATTAGTGACATAACCCTCACATAAAGCTGGAGCCCCGACCAACCAAGTGAAACGATTGCCTACTTTGTACCTTATCCTTTATGTTGTCGGTGCCTTTTTTATATATTATCCTTTGAGCTGTCGGTGCCTTTTCCGTCGTGTGGGCGAGGGTTGTGGCAGAGAGTGAGAAAAATTAGTAACATAAGCCTCACATAAAGTGCGGACACGGCGAACTAAGGAAACAATTGTCTATTTTATATAGCCTATTATCCTTTGAGCTGTCGTAGTTGGAAATTAGTGTAATAATTAATTTTCTCAGGAATAAAAGATATTTAACCAATTACGCTATTCATGACGGGTTGCAGAAATAATATAGCCTATATCATATAGACTATGTAACAGAGGTACATTTTGAGTATTCTGCGAAGGACTGGAAATTTGAGGAATATTGTCAGCAGACTATTGATCTCTTTTGAGGGAACCTAAGACAGAATGCAAGTTTACTTAGCAAGTATACAATAACGGATTTGCATTATACTTTATTGTCAGACTATTCCTACCAACGTAAGCGACAATAAACCGAACCGTAGAAAAGGGAAAACACAGCCTCTTTGTATAAAAGATTGAAACACTTCTAAATCTCAACAAATTAAAAAGATCCGAGCAGAGATGTTCAGTGATTCAGAATCCTACTTCGTACGCGACATTAATTATCGATTTTGGAAAGGTCGAGGTAACTGGACAAGTAGGCCTATTTAGTAATGAAGAAATCGTTCAAGACAATTATACTGGAATAGCTCTCATCGAATAAGAGGAACCGACTGTGTAATAGGCTATAAACTGGCGTGAATTTACGCCTATACAACGCACGAGTAAAGGTTAGGCCATAGGCTACACACTCCCTGCCACGTTAAGATGTAGATACATATTTATGAAAATAAATATATAGCCACGTTAAAGATTGTTGTTTGTTTTAATTTTAATATAGGCCCTACTTGGGGGTGTTAACTGTTTACTACAATGCACTTGACCCTTTTTTAAAACCTACCTTTTCTAATTTAGAAAAGATTTCTATGAATATAGGTATAAATGTTGTGAATTTATAAAAATTTATATCTCTTTCCACAGTACAAGTTTTGAACTGTTTAAAAAAGTTTTTTTTTAATATTGTAAGTATTAAAAACATGCATGTAGGGTCTAATCACATTGCATTTGTTAATTTCCATCAACATGGTTTTGAATGCTAGCCCTAGGTTATATAGGTGGACTTCAAAATTAATGCTAAACGAATTTGTACAAATTATCTTATTTACTTTCTCATGTATGCTATGAGTATTGAGAAAAAATAGCCTATAGGCCTACAGGTATATTTATTTAAATAAAGAGATGCCACAAAAGCTACTGTATTTCGAAATCATCTCAAAATCAAGTAGGCAAACGAATATTTGAAGAGATTGGTAAGGGAAATGAATTTAATAGACTACAATAATAATAATAATAATAATAGACTAACAATAGGCTAATAAAGTGAAAAAGAAGAGAAATAGTCTCTAGTTTAGTAATAGGCCCTAAGTTACTCGCATGTTACAGGCTAAGTGAGTAGGCTATGTTATGCCTAGGCTCTAGGCATAAGATTTAGGCCTATAGACTATGCCTAGATAAACTAGCCTACATATAAACTAAAGCCTCTCGTCCAGCCTTCAGGCGCAGGCCTATATTTATCATAAGACTATAGCCTAGTAGCCTACATTTCAATGTATTTTTAGTAGTCTATGTTTTGTCAACATAAAAACACACACTTGTTAATTTATTGAAAGATTTCGGAAAATATTTGTAAATTCATCAGCCGCATATAAGCTTACTTAAGCGTTATGCCTTTAGGCTAACAGAGATAGCCTACATGAGAAAAGCACTATTTTATTTTTTTACCGTCGCCCGTTGCGATTATTTAATGCATGCATAAATTTGAGTGTATCTAACATTAACACTTAAAATTATTATAAAGTAAGGCAGGTTTATTTTTCTGACTCAACGAAATTTTATTTTTAAATGTCTTAATGGACAAATTACGTATAGTTTATTTCCATCATAAAACAGAAGCTCCGTGACGTTTGTTGCTGTGATATCAGAAGAAAGAAGTGTTAAGGAAACTTGTTATGAATAAATTATATTTAAATTTGTAAACATGTTTATTGAAAATTAATTCTTGTAGGCTTTCATTGAGAAAATATTTCAAAAGTCACCACTTTTGAAGGCTAAGGTTAGTTATTTCCCATTGTCAAATAGGCTTCACTATTTTGTCACTTGTAAATTTACTTTATTTAGACTACTTATATACTACATAGGCCTATTGGCACGGACACTTCAAAGTTCCACTTTAATGCGGAGAAGCGCTAGCACCAGCACTTCGAAACTTTACCAACAAAGTAGGCCTATCTGGTAAATCCCAGCAACAGATGTTTGCCTCCACTATTGGACGCTAGGAAAAATGTCTTATTTCCGACACGTGTCTAATAATCCCTTCAACACACTTGCAAAACTTATGTTAACATTTATTCATAATTTCAAATGTTGGTGTGGTCGCCACAGCGAATTTTTAATTTACAAAGAACTGAATTCATTCTGACCACTTTACTTACTTACGGTTTCTGAAAACCAACTATAGCCACTGTCCAATATAGACTAGGCTTATGTGAAATAATTTGGAATCATACATTACTAAATAAATTTCCATAACTATTTCTGGTCTTCAAGTGTAGACATAGCCTACAAATAATTACACAATTTATAGACTATCTTTTTAAAAGAAAACATCTAAGCCTGTATCTATTAGCCTACATTAAATGATTTTTATTAAAACTTAATAATATCTAGTAGCCTATGATATTTTATAAATGAATAGGCCTATATTTATTAACTTATAAATTAAAGAGGTTCTCATTAAAATAGTGTTTTAACTTAGTAACGTACAGTCAATAAGCTAATATAACATCTTTTATACTTACAAATGCTAAATCAGCTTTATATTTAGTTAAACAACTGTTTACAATGCTAAATCAGCTGTTATATTTAGTTAATGGGTACAATGCTAAATCAGCTGTTATATTTAGTTAAACAACTGTTTACAATGCTAAATCAGCTGTTATATTTAGTTAAACAGTTGCTAACATATTTAGTTAAACTGATGTGTACAATGCTAAATCAGCTGTTATATTTAGTTAAACAACTGTTTACAATGCTAAATTAGCTGTTATATTTAGTTAAACATCTGTTTACAATGCTAAATCAGCTGTTATATTTAGTTAAACAACTGCTAACATTGCGATAAAAATAGATTATTAGGTTAAAATCTAACATGACAAAATAGTGTAAAAGAAAAATTGTATAATTTCTAATAGTATTTAAGATGTAGGCCTATAATCATTACAATTAATTGTGAACTGAGAACTTCTTTTATTCCAGCTCCTTAAAATAAGACAGTCCAATAAATGCCTGTCTCGGTCTCATGGATCATCTTTATGTGATTCTATTTTGTGCCGCTGCTTGAAAATTCAATCTAAGATAAGTTATAAAAGGGGAGAAGCACAAAGACTAAAAAAAAAGATTCCATATCACGATAATTATAAACTGTGATGTAGGCTACGATATCTCAGTCGAAGGTACCGAACATTGTGTTAACCATACAATTAATTCTCCATGTTGTAGCTCGCCTCAAGTTAAGTGAGTTTCAATTTGGTGATTGTCTAGGATGATGACTAGTTGACCAATAGCAATGCAAGGCGGCCCAAAGGGGTCTGAACTCTACTACGATTGGGTGGCAACGCGCACTTAAACCACGCCTTCAATTGTTAAACTGTGGTTAGTTTTTGTTGTGGAGATCGTTCAGTGTTTCGCCAACCTTTTAACAATCAGTGAACTTTTCTTTCACTGGACAGAACGATATTGGTGATTAGATTTTTTAAAGTTTTGTCTGAGTTTATTGTGGTGAAAATGTTTATCTATAAGCCATTTAAAACTGTAGTGAATTTAACCTTGTGAATTATTATAAAAGGCCTATCGACATATTTTGTTATTAGTTAGTGATATTTTCTTTCTGGGCGATTTTAATAAACATCAAATATCAATGCTTTACTTACCAAACTCTGAATCAACTAAAAAAAATATTAGTTTTTTAAATTTTTAATTATTTTTTAAAGATTTAGATTTTAAAGTTTTCTTAGTAAAAATGACGTCTTCTCTAAGTGGTGCCATGACTGACGAAGACGACGATCAAGAGATTAATGTCGATTCCGGGCACGAAGACGGAGAGGAAGATTGTGACGGCGAAGATGGTGAAGTAGACGAGGACAGTTGTGGTGATAGTGGTGGTGAATGTAGCCCTCCAGCGTCGTTGCCGTTTAGTATTTCAAGACTTTTAGGTGAAACGTCTTCGACAAGATCGGAATCGTCAGCCACGACGGACGCTTTTACGTCTTTGTATTCTCATCCTGCTATGATGGGATTAAAGTCGGTTCCTCATCAAAGTTTGTTGTACGCGCCCGGTGCCGGCGTTATCCGTGTGCCAGCACACAGGCCGCCGCCTGCAGGAGCAGGACCTGCAGGACTTCATGGCCCACCTCTAGCTGCGCCCTTTCCTTGGCTTGCGATGGATCCGTCAGTGATGCACAGGAGTGCGGCGGCGGCGGCTTTTGCTTCACAAATTGTTAAGGAAAGGTTGTCAGGTAAAAACTATTTTCAAGTACTATAACAAAAATTATTTTCTATTTACAATAATTTAAACACATGTTTTTTAGTTACATGCATTTATAAAGCTACATTAATTTCAAATGTGCCTTAAAAATGGCAATTTATAGTTCTTGTAACTGCAATGTTAATATCTTGAAAAGCTCATTTTTTTAAAATACAGGTCAGTTACTATATTATGAATAAAAGTTAGTCGTTACAAGACATAATATTGACCTACTTGTTAATAACTTCCTAAACTCGACATTCATAGTAAGCCCTATAATCAATAAAAATTAGTGGCCTATGTTCAGCTTTCTAAATTGACAGCACATTAAAAAAACAACCTCTTTGGAAAATAGCATGGTTTAAATGGTTCATGGTTTAAATAACTACTTTTTAGTAAGGCCTGATTGGGGTTTATATTACTAGACAGTTTTCTTATTTCTCTTCTAGAAATTCTGTAATGCGTGATTGGGCAGAATTTTGCATCTTGTAAATAGTAGTGAATGTTTAAGTAAATGCAATTATGTCATACATAGGGTTTATTCAAAGAAGCTTTCAAATTTTCTTCGTAGATAAATATAATAAAGTACGAAGAAATTTGAGATAACCTATATTTGTTTACTTTGTTATGACTTTACTAAGTTGCGTGCAGTTTTACATAAGAAATATTTGCTTAAACTAATCCGACAATATAATTTTATCTTTTAGATAATTATTTGCTTGCCCCTAATGCTTAAATATAAACGCGTGAATGTGTAAACACTAAAGAAAATAAATAGGCTAGAGTTTTATATTAGGTCGTATTTGTACCTCATTAAGGTCATATTTTATAATAAGTTATTTAGGCCTACTTTCATCTATTTTAAAAACAATTATAGGCTACATAACCTACAAAAATAAAATTTATTAAAACGAAGATATAATTCTATAGCCTATTGTTATTAATAGGCTAATCATAACCTACATACAAATTTAAATTCTCAAAAACTCACAACGAGCCTATCTGTTCTTATGGTTATTATCAGACAATAATATAGAATATTTCTAATTTTTTTGCTAGAGATAAAGTTTAAGAGTTTTGCTAGCTTTACAATTACGGACAACAATGCTCAAGGTTATTCGCAATAGCAAAGTTCCCTAACATAATTAGGGATGCGCTTGGATAAGGGAAGTAATTAAAAGCTTAAAGAATAAACATACAAATAATTTATAGCAATTCTGGTTTGATTATGCTTATTTTTATAGCTATTTTCATGTTTTACGATGGCCTCAAAATACTACATTTAGGATTTCGAATCAGAATAAATAAAACTAACATTATTTGTTTTCGCTTCGTAGAACAACAGAAGTATTATTATCTAACAGAACATCAAAGAGTAATTTTTTTAATGCTAGCTCTTTGTTATTTGAGCAGTAGACAAACTATTTTGCCTTTCCTTTCTTGAAACATAGCCTAATCAAGACAGTTTATTTAAACATATTCAACATTTATAATGCGGCACATTGAAATTAGAGGTTATATTCGTTACTAGTCCTAGACTACATTTAAGCTTATAACAAATCGATTTAAATCAAAACTTTTTTATGTTTAGACGTAGGTAGATCTATAGTTTATAATACAAATTAAATATAAATTTCTCTAGGCTATCTGCATATCCTCTCGCATAACGTTAAGTATAATTTGTTATAAGCATTCGACGTGTTAGATAGGCCTAATACATCTAATTAGGTTAGGACCAGATATAGGCCTAAATGTAACAGCTTGAATACCATTGTATTTTTTCTTTCCCATATATGAAAAAATATATTTTGAATAAATATTTTTAATTATTCGTACCATCATTTAAAATTTCCAATATTTTGTTCAAATTTAAAAGAAATGTTTTGATACTCTAATAGGCCTAATAGATTCGGCAGTCTAATACCTAATTCAGTCCGCTAGACTAAATATAGCCTACAATTTTATCTTTACGCCGTATTTCGTATAGGCCTAAGGTAATGTATACTAATAATATTTATAAAGATTTGCTGTTCTAAATTTTGTGTACATTTAAAGTGATGAGGTATTTTAAATACGCTTGTAGGGACTATTATTTTTATTCAGTAACCGCTCGCCCGCATAAAGTGGCTAAAGAGCGAGCGATATACGTGTGGTCAGCGTTATCAAGTGGTTGCAATATTAAAAAGAAGTCAAAATATTAGTCAAGCATGGTTTAAAGACATCGATTTAAAATCATCTATTTAAATATTCAGAAATTTACGGACAAAAGAAATACGCTTTAACGCAAAAATGTAGCCCTACCCTATAGCCTAATTTAGTGTGTTATTAGACCGTAAGAATGAAGTTAAAGAAACAGATAGGCCTAAGTACTATTTACATATAGTTCGTAAAATAGGTCATCATTTAGTCTACGATTTAAATATTAATGTTTAGGTATAAAAATAATTCTTTATTTGATACATGGGCTTTGCATTAGGGCCTACTTGTTATAGGAGACTTAAATTGATAGAATACATAAGAATGTAAAATCCGTAAGCAAGTAAAAATTGTAAACTCTTTGTAGTCTATATAGCCTACTAACGATAAAATCGTCCTGTCATACAAACTGCCCTCTTTTGAAATCATTGTGTTTGTACGTTTCATTCTTTCTTAAACTCTTATGGAATTATCATTTTACTCTAACTTTAAAATTAATCTTTTTCGAATTCCAATGGAATTGAAATTTAACAAACTAAATTTAAGACCAATTAAAGGAAAAACAACACAGTTCTGCCTTAGTTTAGGTGCATACCTGATGCGGTCTAGTATAAATACACTTTTATATAGTGTACGCCAATAATGACATAGAAATAGGCCTATATATAACAGTGTTTCATACCCAGGGGATTTATAGATTTATTTTGCCTAAAACCGACTTCCATTTAATTCACTCTATAGTTTCTGCTTCTTTTTTTCAGTAATTCTAAAAATATCCGCTCGACCTCTTGTTTTTAGACATTACAATAAAAAAGCCAATATATAAAGTATCAGGGTTATATTTCAGTTTATCTTTTAGTGTAGCCTATAATTGTTCAGACGCTGTAGGCTTGTAATCACAAATAAGTTACCCAAATTAACCTATAGGCTAACTTACTCAGTAGGTTTGTAGCCTATCTTATACCAATTGATAACTTGATATTCACTTCTTGTAATTCAAATATTGATGCTAAGATCTTCTACGGACTATTAAATCTAATATTTTGTGTCGCCACTTATTAATCTCAAAGATATCCTATATTTTATTTTCTAAGCAGCTCACGGGTGGTGTCGTTTAAATAGACATGTTTTACATTTGTGCTGTCCTTTTGTAGGCGCGTGTTGTCCGTCTGTAAGGCTTACAAAGAAACCATGCGTTGTTGTTGAACAACAAACCATCGAGTAACACATAGCTATATTTTTATTCGCTAAATAAAAAAATAATTAATTAGCCTACATAAACAGTAGTGTAATATTTTTTTATAAATTTTTTAAAATTGTGTAACATTTTGTCCTTTGGGGTACGGATATTGTCTAAATAGCACTATGTGTATAAACGTTTGTACTAAACGGTTTAGAATTATAGATTTGTGTACTGATAAAACCAACAAAAGATTTCTTTAACTAGGCCTAACTGGTTTTTATAAACTGTTGATCACGTGGTGTAAATAAAGAAACTTGGCTACTAGCGTGAATCAGCAGCATGTAAGACAAACAAGGCCTGGGTAGATGCATGCCGCAAATCTAAATCATGTTAAAAAAATGACACGGTCTTGTCGAAAATGCTCTTGCGCTTTACAAACATGTAGGCCTAGGCCAATTTGTAGGTTCATAAGCATTAACCTAATACCTATTACATCTCGAGGCATTTATTAGCAGTAATATCAGAAACAAATGCAAATCAACTTGACAGACGTTTTTATTCATTATACTAATATTAATTACGTTTATGGCATGATTAAAGTAGATTATGCATTGCAAAACCTTATCGTAGTAAACCTTATAAGTTCGATATAAGCTTGGCATGTTAGTCAGTGTAATTATTCACGTAAAACTCCCTTTCATTCACAATAAATACGATTGGTAGGCTACATCAAACCATCTAAGCCTACGCCTAATTGTATTACTTCACAACAAAAATAGTTTGGTTGTAGGGAGTTGCCCTAGTTCTAACCTGATGATGACGATTAGGTTATAGAAACACCTTTGATGTAATGCACGTTTTTTTGCGAGCAGACCCAAATTAACACTAAGCGCCCACTTGAGGAGAGAAATTTTAAATAATTATCTAACATTAAATAATATTATATACACTTCGGTAATTACGGGGCCCTCTAATCAGTGGAAAAAGATGCTAGGCCTATTACCCTACCTAACCTCAGGTCAATTCGGCCCTAATTGTGGTTGTGTGCTTAGTTTTACTATTGTTGTCAAAAGTAAGTAGCTTAAGTGTTTGTTTAGCGTGCAATGTGTTTAGTACAAAACCCCTCCTGTAAGACAATATCTAAGTTGAAATAGCAGAGTTTTAAATTTGTCCTCTAGAAACCTACTTTAAATTAATTTTGAGAATTATTTTTTACTTTTGGCGGCATGATTCTTTGTTATCAATTTAATACACATATTTTTCTATCGTTGAAGTCATTTAAGCTTTCAACTTGAGATAGGGCCTATAATTGTTGATAGTTGAAGAATTAATAAAATTGTACTTAAAATATTAAAGACATTTAAAGCTCTCCTAAGAAATTTCCGTGTTTCATCTCTTTTTACGAATAGGCTTATGTTTTTATAACCTAGCTACGGGAATATGTCAATACGTTTCAACAATGTTTCTACTGAAAACTGGTTGCAACATAAGAAGTTAAGGTTGAAAAAACATTTATAGAATTTTCTCTTTTCGTTAATTTCTGAATTGGCAAAATAAATATAAAACTAAAATTGGAAAAAATATAAAATAAAATAGAAATAAACATAAAATTAAAATTTGAAAAAATATAAAATAAAAATAAATATATAATTTCTGAATTCTCAAATGCAAAGCATTTCTTTGCAATACGGAAAGTTTCGGGTCTAAATGGACTTGAAACTGTGCTTCTTTAGAATGAATTTATCCTACAATACTGAGGTAGGCAACCATGGTTAATCGGTTATGCATAGACTTATACTCGCGAAAACAAAACTATCTGGACACAGTTTTTATACTGAGAAAATTAGCGAAATCTCTAATTGGGAAGTTGAGGAGTTTGTAGCCTACTTTTGCGAAATCGGGTTTCCTTCTAACACAATAGTTATCTCATTGCTACAAATTGAGTAGAAGTTTGTTACAAATATTTAGTTTTAATTTAATGTTTACAAATAGTAGACTAAGGTAGGCTTGACGCGCTACGGTTTGAACGAAGACCTATGTAGGGGCCTGCTTCGTTTTAAAGTGCCCTAAAGTAAATTTGCCTTAACGGGTTGGGGCAACGTTAAGACCAGAAATTATCTACAGCCTAGTGCTTGTTCCTTAATAGACTACTTAACACAGTTCAATTAGCTTAGCTATAAGTGCTTCGCAAACACATTGTGAATTAATTAGCCTATAGACTACATAGAATATGTATTTAAACTACAGTAGGCAATTACTAAATGAGCACTATACAAAATAAATAAAACTTTTCATTTCTTATAGACATAATTAAAAATGAATTTCTAGATGATCGTCCTTAATTAGGCCTATTTAATTTAAACTCGTGTGAATGAAGTTTTTATAGGAAGCCTATTAAATGTGAGTGTTTATTGGTAATCGTTCATTGTCCTTAGGTAGGTCATTTTGTTAGGCTAAACATTTATTTTTCTACAAATTTTGGAATTAAATTTGACAAATACGTAAACTAATACCAAATTATTTGGTGCAGATTAAGTCTTCGTTGTAATTATCTACAACTCGGCACATTTAGTAGTTTGTGTTTAGAGTAGTTGAAAATAAAAAAGTGCATTATTCTTTGTTGGCAGAAAAGTAGGCAGTTGGAAATTGTTTTGACATGAGTTTAGTATTAAGGAAAGGATGCGGTTTATTATCACCATTTGCTTTACCCAGGTTTATAGTATATCCATATTTATTACCACAACTGTTTAATAGGCTTTTGTTGTTCACGGTAGGCTTGAAAACTAGTAGCTTTCGTCGTGAGAAATAGTTAGACTGCTTTTAACCCCTAATACAAACTATCTTAGAATCAATGGCCTCCAGCCGATGCTATTTAAATATTCCACTTCAAATCACTTACAAAACAATTTATATTTGAGGTTAAATTGTTAACTAAATTATAAATTTTGACGCATTTCAAAGTCAGTGATTTCAAACGATCGTGAAGTTTTGTTGAGCTGTGTTTATTTTTGAAACGCACTGAAGATTGATCTTACCGCATAGATATGGGTCACGAATAATTAAAAGTAAACAATGTTTACATTATCGTTCTAGTGTAAGCTAATAACAAAGTTTTATATTAGCATTTGTTTAAATAGTGGTTTCTTTAAAACCCTTACGGGTGAAATAAACCTAACGCAATAAAGTCGAAAAAGCATTCCCAGTTTGAAGAATAAACGAACGTATTGGTAAAACTACTGGGTTAGGCTTGTTCAATTCGGTTTTCGTACCCATTCTTTTTAGTACAAATTTGCATTTTTTAAATTACCTTCTTACTAAATCTCGAGACGCTATAAACTTTCTGTCCTCTAGCCAAACCCTTACGAGAGAAAGCTTCAGGAATTGTTTGCCCATGTAGACCCTACCAAGCTGCATCTTCCGGAGGATAGGTGCAGTAAATGTCGCACTAAGAGCGGAATGACAAACCCTGCAAGATAAACCCCGCGATGGATCATGCAGGAACCCTTGAGGGATCCTCATGCTAAGGGTTCAGGAGAGGTTACATATAGACCCTACCAAGATGCATTATCCTGAGGATAAGTGTAGCAAATGTCGCACTAACAGCGGAATGACAAACCCTGCAAGATAAACCCCGCGATGGATCATGCAGGAACCCTTGAGGGATCCTCATGCTAAGGGCTCAGGAGAGGTTACATATAGACCCTACCAAGATGCATCATCGTGAGGATAAGTGGAGCAAATGTCGCACTAACAGCGGAATGACAAACCCTGCAAGGTAAACCCCGCGATGGATCATGCAGGAACCCTTGAGGGATCCTCATGCTAAGGGTTCAGGAGAGGTTACATATAGACCCTACCAAGATGCATCATCCTGAGGATAAGTGCAGAAAATATTGCACTAAGAGTGGAATGACAAACCCTGCAAAGTAAAATCCCGTGATGGATCATGCAGGAACTCTTGGGGGTCTTACTAAGGGTTCAGGAGGGGTACAAATCCCTTATTAGTATTTCCTTTAAAGTTTCTACCACTACCATTTCATCCCCATCCATTTAGGCCTAAATGTTTAGTGCACTGTCGAGAGTTGCACTAAATAAACTTGAAATATCCAAAAGATGCTGCCAGTGAGTATTGAAGAAATTATATTGAGTTTTATTTTTTCATCTACGCACCAAGTAAACCCTTTATTTTTCGTGCGAAGTAAATAACCTAATAAGCCGGTAAATGGACTTTGGGGACCTGCCGACCCAACGCACGGCAGATGTTACCACATTCGTAGAAAGTAGCCTAAACGACGGTAGAATATAACTCGCTGTCATATAAAATCCTGACGTCACACCTTACATCTTGAGGTACGCACACAAGGGCTATTCATCTGGCACTGTTTCTGTAAACAAATATCCGGAACTGTTCCTTTCACTCTCTCGCAGTTAAACTTAGAAGTTTCATAACAGGACTTGGTATTCGGCATAGGCGTAACATAACAAACCTCTCGAGTTTCAAACACTCCCAAAGTACTAGTAGACCATCGTCCCTTTTCGGGACTCTAACCTATTTGTGTTTTAAAATAGTAGTTTGTGAATGTGTAATTCTTAGGCTAGGTCCACTTAAAACATTAAATCAAAATCATTTAAAATTCAAATGAAAGATAACTGGTGATGGGTTTTGCACATAAGATTTCCGATCGCAAACATTTTAAAAGTAGATAGAAATAGTAAAAATTTATTTAATATTTGGGCTTATAGCCTGTTTGAAAAATAGGAATATGATATTTGTTTTTTAATGTTAATAAATAAGTTACGTATTTAATATTTGAAATACAGTCTACTTAGCTTGGCAACTTTGCAGCATTGTTTATTGTAAGTGATGGAAATCTGTTAAAAATAGTTTAAAAAACATTATAAAATTTCAATAATTTTTTATACCCTACGCCTATGGGTCCATATTAACAGGTTCCTTAATAAAACAGTACCAATACATTATTATATTACATCATAAATGATTTTATGTTTCATAACCTAAAAATTTGTTAAATTTTCAAAAAATTGTAACATAACCTAAATGTAGCACTACACCAATACACTAAACACTGATTTTTCAAACAAGCGGTACCACTGATCTTGGCATTCTCAAAAACAGAAAAACTAAGTCGCTAAAATCAGAACTCACCACTTTACTTTTACTTTCATGGTAAGCAGCGAACAGCAAAATCATTTCCTAATGGAATACATAATAAAGCTGACGACTAAAGGTCGCAACAGCAGCAAATTGACAACATTGTTGTGATGCCAACAGTAAAACCAAAATAAGGTAGAAATGCAATATAGGTCTAAGTAGTGTGCGCTCTGAAGGCTACGTTTTTCAAAGTAAACAAGAAAGCCGTTAGGTTTTTGCTCATACATTTTAAACTAGTATTTAGAAATAAGTTTTTTATTTTCCTGGCGAAAAACGTATAATAGATATCGCCAATTAATAAAAAAACAAAAGCAAAATATTTTAAATAAAACAAAATAGTAATATAAAATTTAAATAAAACAAAAATCATAAAACATAACACACAAACAAAATTTAAACATAACAGTAATAATATAAAAATAAATATGTAACAATTAATATATAACAATAAAGAGAAACATAACAATAAATAAAAAAACAACATAACAATAAATTACAAAACAACATAATAATAAATCTATAACAATGACAAAAACATTTAATGTAGAAAATAAATAGATTAGCAATAATTAAACTCTAAACCCAAACTAACATGAATACCTCTATACTATATTAAATAAATAAATTTGTAAATTATAAATATTCAAATATTAAAGAAATATTAGAACTATTGGAAATAATTTATTTTTGCTCCAAATTAAAACTGAGAGTAGCCTACAGTAAAAACAAAATAAAAAAAATTAAAGTCTATTCCTTTTCGAATTTGGCCATTATACTCCCTTAAACTCAATAAGGCAAATGTTTTGTTTATAACGTTCAGACCTATACAATCACAGTATTGGTTTACGTTACTAAAATATAAATGCCTACAAAGTATCGGGTGAGGAAAGTTAAATAATAATATATATGTACAACACACACACACACACACACACACACACACACACACACACACACACACACACACACACACACACACACACACACACACACACACACACACACACACAAACACACACACACACACACACACACACACACACACACACACACACACACACACACACACACATATATATATATATATATATATATATATTATAACCTAAGTTATTTTAAAATATACTTTTCATTTAGGTTATATATTTAATTACCTTAACATTTTTTGTCTCACCTTCAGGATTCTAATTAATTAACACCAATATCAATTTTAACATAACTTGCATTTATTCTTGTCACTGATTTAACGCATATTACACAAATTGTTCTTAATACTATTTGTGACAAGATTGATTCCTTAATTAATATTACAATTACAAAAAAAAAAAACAAAGGTGGACTATTGAGGCTTTAGGGTCGTTATTATGGATCTTTTTTATAAATTATAACATGGTGAAAAAAACTAGATTATTATTTTATATTAAAGAATTTAAAATTGTTCTGAATTTACTGTTTTTTAAGTTCTGTTGGCTAATTTTACTGAAATAAAAAAGAGAGTACTTACCGTTTGTCGATTCCTTGGATCTTGACCGTTGATACTGCTTCGATGCACTTTCACATTACTCTTTTAATTTTCCTAATTCTTTATTCATTTACTTACGTCGCACTTTTACCTTTTAAATTATACAAATACAAAAATTTACATTTCCCTTAATTTTACTAACAAATTTTAACCCTAATACTTGGTCCCCCCCAATACATCTGCACTCTTCTGAAGTTCTTCCAAGACTCCCCGATCACTTCCTTTTTCAACCCCGCGTCATCTCTCCCCCCTTACTTATTTTCAGTTAATTTGGTTATTCCCATAACCATCTACAAAGACCTTGCCGCAGCGGTACATTATTATAACTCAGGTAATATGGGAAGTCTTATTTTAAAATAGTTGAACTCTTCTTTTGTTAAAGATTCCCCAGCCCCTTTACGACTACTTCGAAATATGTAGAACAATGGTTAACCTGTTCCGTAATTTTAGGAACTATCTTTGTCGCTTTGGCTTAATATTTCTTTCGACTATTTTTCTTTTTTGGATATTTGGATATATGGTGAATTTATTCTCTATCCTCAAAAGTTATGTTATAATATATATAGGCTATATATATATATATATATATATATATATATATATATATATATATATATATATATATATATCTTATATACAGCTGATTTTATGTTATAGGTTATCTGGTAGAACAGTTGTTTTAACGCATAGGTTATGTTACTGTATTTATATTATTTGTGATTATTTAATGAAAAGTAACTAGAATAAAATTTTTCTTTGTTGACCTAAGAAAGAATTGACATATAATTTTTTTTTTTAAATAACACTTGTTTCGTGTAAACTGCCACAACTTCTGTTATTATTAAATGTTAGTTTCTCTTCTAAACTCATTACCTTTATGTTTAACATTATAATAATCTATAAAATATAGAAATACAAAATTTACCATTTTAAAAAATATTAGCTCACCAACACAGTCTTTATAAAATAATCGAAAAAAATGTATTAAATCATGTTATTACGTAGAATAAAGCCATACGGTTGTTTTAATAAACGTATGCCTACATTCTGTTATGCGTAGAATACTCAATCGAAAGCTTTACGAAACCGACTTGCACTAAATAGATTACTTTTTATGACTGAATCTATTCTACCTAGATAGCCTACATTGTAGATATATTATAATATAGTTGTATAATAATGCATTAAAATACGTGTTGTATTTTATTAAGAGTTTTTTACTTCATATCCTACAGTTTTTGTGTATTGGTACGTTTAGGTTATCTTGAATGTTTTTTTTTTCAAATTTTCACCACTATTTATGTTTTGCGACAATTACAATTACTTACTTGTTTTGAATACATTTTTAGTAGCATAATCAGAGTGGTTCGCTTTTGGTCAAATTAGACCTAGCACAAAATAAAGTTCACTAGCCTACAAATCACCTATGCTTTAAAATACGCTAAGGTGCACAGCTAAGGAAAATGGGGCCGCTCATTCTGTTAGTTCGCGTAAACGTTTTTCTTAACCAATTCAATCCGGACCGGATAATTTGAGGTCTGTATGGTTAAGTAGTAAATTACCCAGCGCGTTAATTGCTGAAGAATTAGGTTACTTGATAAAGGAGTGTGTTTGTAAAGAGAGATTAGGCTGTGTTTGTACACCAAAGGCTTTAACTGTTAACAACATTTTTGTTAACAAGAATATCGTTACTAAACTTTAAGACCTCCAAGCATCTTGCACTCCTAAAAGAACTAAAGATTTCTGCCCTTAAGACAATCCACACTTTATATCATGAACCAGACTGGCTGCACGTCTACACCGATGGATGTAAACTTTTTCCCACTTGAGCTTTCTCCAAGCTGTTTAAAATCTGCCAGGGCGTTGGGGCAAACGTAAGTAATTTTGATGGAGAAGTAACGGCTGTGCGACTGGCCGCAGAGGCGCTTGATGCTCATCACTCAACATCGAACCACCAACGATCTGTTTTCTTTATAGACTCCCAAGCCACCATAATTGCAATAGCCGACAACTCTTCAACAAACTTTTCTAACATATTCCACTGCCGAGAAGCAATCTCATATCTTTTGCAAAATGAATGGTCAATTAGCCTTCAGTGGATCCCAAGTCACGTCGGCATCACAGGTAACGAAAGAGCAGACGACCTTGCAAAAAATGGAGCACAGATGCAACAACCATACGCAGAAACCAAACACCTTATCGATAGAGCCCTGAAACACTCCATGAAACAAGGGCACGAGGAAGCCAGAGGGAAACAGTGGGCATCACTTAGCAGTAGCGGTCCTCTAGTGCCCACAAGCGATAGGGCAACTGCCTTGGTTGACTTTCGACTCCTGGCAGGTCACGACTATCTCCAGGCACACCTCTACAGTTTTGGTCTAGTAAAATCCGATACGTGCCCGCTCTGTCTCGATGGTGTCATGAATGGGGACCACATTTCAACCTGTCCTAAGCTGGACGACCAGCTGTCCAGAATCGGTCGGGAGGCTCGACGTCGAATGGCTAAACAAGTACGAGCACTGGCATCGTTATACTGTAAAAGTATAATTATTATTGAGGCATCAAGTGTTATATAGTAGATTGAAATGTTTTGGAAGTGTTGAATAAATAAACTTGGACTATTGCTAAGTAATTAAGGGAGACAGAGATTTGTTGGCCGTATTTTCGCTGGTTTCCGACAGAGCAAGCTAAAAGCGATGTTTTCATTCCCCATTTCCCTATTACTGCGATTGGGCAGGGCTACACATAATGTTTTTAAGCCTTCCTCGTAAAGAATAGATCTAACTGTAAGGTCGGTTTTAAAGAAATAAACTGAGAAATCAGAAAACAAGATTTTGTAGCTTAACTAAATTATTCAAAAATATTATGTAGACGATTATATTTCACAAAAATAAATTGTAAGTTATATTTCATAACAGTTAGACTAAGCCTATATGTAGTAAGTAGGCCTAATGTAATCAAATATCATCTAAGGTTCTTTTCCTTTTAGTTAATTCTGCATTTTAAACAAGAAAAAACATTATAACAACAGGACACTCGATGTTTACTATGTTGTGCAGAAGTGTGTCATAGCTATATTGAGTTTACGACAATTTATAAACTCGATGTATATTATGTTGTACAGAAGTGTGTCATAGCTATATAGAGTTTATGACAATTTATAAACTCGATGTTTATTATAATGAACAGAAGTGTGTCACAGCTATCTTGAGTTTACGACAATTTATAAACTCGATGTATATTATGTTGTACAGAAGTGTGTCACAGCTATCTTGAGTTTACGACAATTTATAAACTCGATGTATATTATGGTGTACAGAAGTGTGTCACAGCTATCTTGAGTTTACGACAATTTATAAACTCGATGTATATTATCTTGTACAGAAGTGTGTCATAGCTATATTGAGTTTACGACAATTTATAAACTCGATGTTTACTATATTGAACAGAAGTGTGTCACAGCTATCTAAGTTTAAAACAATTTATAAACTCGATGTTTATAATGTTGTACAGAAGTGTGTCACAGCTATCTTGAGTTTACGACAATTTATAAACTCGATGTATATTATGGTGTACAGAAGTGTGTCACAGCTATCTTGAGTTTACGACAATTTATAAACTCGATGTATATTATCTTGTACAGAAGTGTGTCATAGCTATATTGAGTTTACGACAATTTATAAACTCGATGTTTACTATATTGAACAGAAGTGTGTCACAGCTATCTAAGTTTAAAACAATTTATAAACTCGATGTTTATAATGTTGTACAGAAGTGTGTCACAGCTATCTAAGTTTAAAACAATTTATAAACTCGATGTATATTATGTTGTACAGAAGTGTGTCACAGCTATCTTGAGTTTACAATTTATAAACTCGATGTTTATTATGTTGTACAGATGTGTGTCACAGCTATCTTGAGTTTACAATTTATAAACTCGATGTTTATTATGTTGTACAGATGTGTGTCACAGCTATCTTGAGTTTAAAAAATTGATAAATTTGATGTTTATTATGTTGTTAAAAAATGTTACACATATCTCGAGTTTACGACAATTCATAAACTCGATGTTTATTATGTTGCACAGTAGTGTGTCACAGCTATCTTGAGTTTAAAAAATTTATAAATTTGATGTTTATTTGTTGTTCAAAAATTTTACACATATCTCGAG